>JANUWF010003391.1:205744-1405744 GCA_026120185.1 Voacanga thouarsii
TGATAAACTACTATAGTACTTGGAATCCTCTTCTTTTCTTGGAGAGGTATTGGGGTTATGGAACCAAATTCCAGCATTCCTTGTGCTTGTAAGTTTGAGACAAGTTTTGGATCTAAAATTCTGGATTTCTAAAGAAGAGAAATTCAGAAAGAGAACAAATTTATGAAAAGTAATGGGAAAAAGCGAATAAAGATGATGGTACAAGTTTGATGGAATTGGTACTAAAGAATTAAGGAAGAATATTGTATTATACGCATAAATAAATACGATGTTAAAATAGAGAGGTTTGAAAGTAAAAAAAGTAAATAATAATAATATTTTTATAAAAGATCATATTGACATATTCTTATAATGTTAACTAAAATTTGATAATGAGTTTGAGTCCGTGATTTGAAAATTTTTCTTTTCTTGATCTAATTAAAACTCTCAAAAAAAAATGCAAAATAAGATATCATGCACCCAAGCAACAGCCCTTTTAAATAGCCAAATTGGTTTTTGATCTCACCTCCTTTCCACCCTTTTCTTTCCACCTTCCCTTTAAGCACCAAGGCATGAAATGCATTATCACTTTGGTTCTTTCTTCCCTTCCTTCTCGAGCACACAAACAACACATGAAGTCAAATGAAAATATATGCCTAAAAGAGCCTTGAATGTTGAAATAAATGGATCCCTTATAAGTCCCATTTGTTGAATAATGCATATTTTCCAGATTTTGGCTTCCTTTCCTCTTGACAAATTTGTGAAAGTTAAATTAAAATAAGTATGTTATATTTATATTATGTAATCTTAATTTATTATCATGACATCACTTTTACTTCTTACACATTATTTTATATGAAATTGTACATTTTTCTAGTGTTTTTTCATTTACGTTCATTCTCTAATTCATTATTTTAAAATTTTAAAAATTTATTGTACAAGGTGCATATTTAATTTTTGAAAATGATTACCTTTGCAAGTGCAGCCTCACTAGGAGGGCAAATCTTCCTAGTCAAGCCCAACTGTTGGATTAGTCAGGGGTTAACGAGCCAGGCCCGAGAAATCTTACGACCTCCCCTTCTTCAGTACCCTCGCCCAACCCCAATCCGGACCCGGCCCTATCATAAGAAAAGAGGGGTACGGCCAGGGGTGCCGGGATAGGGGCTCAACGAGTTTAAAATTCTCTAATTAGGTCTAAAATTTAAAAGAAAAACTTATACAGAAATTTAAATAAAATTTATGCAAATATCTATGTATTATGTACTATAATATATAAAAATATTAAAATACATATATCATATTATATATATATATATATATATATATATATATATATATATATATAAACCGAATTTCAAAATTGAAAACAAAAACCTACCACTCTATACCATTTCAGTTCTGGACAAAAATCCAATTTGGTCGTTTGACATGCCAGATTTGGTTAATCCATTCTTGGTTAATTTCAAAAAAATCCTTGTACTTATATATATTTGACAATTAGGTACCTAAATTTTTAATTTAGACAATTAGGTACCCACAATTGACAAAATTATAAATTGGATACTTAATTGTTAAAATTAAAAGTTTAAATACTCAATTGTCAAAATTAAAAATTTGGTACTTAATTGTCAAACTTAAAAGTTTGGATATGTAATTGTCAATTATATAAAAGTACAAAAGATTTATTGAAATTAATTCAAATTACTTTTAAATCTTACATATAACAAGATTGTCCTCTTACTTTTTTATTTTTTAAATTTTATTTTATTTTTATTTTTAATTTTTAAATAAAATCATATCTTCTTAAATATCAAATTAATCAAAAAATTTCTAACTAAACACAACAGTAATAATATATAAAATTATAAAATTTATATATATACATATATATATATATTTCATACTTCTTAAATTTTTAAAAATATTGAGTAATTTGAATTACAACTTTTTCTATTTTTCGAGGTCTCAAAGGAGCATGGAAACACATAAGAACTCTTGAATGAAAATGAAAAAGAGATGGCACTCCAGTTCCTTCTAGTCGGCCCGTTGTAATTCGAATTACCTACCCAATTGTCAACACTAAAAGTTTGGATACCCAATTATCGAACACATATAAGTACAAGAATTTTTTTTAATTAATCGTAAATTTAATAAAAATTTTAATCTATATGTGGAAAGTAATTTTTTATTTTCATCCCAAACTAAAATTTCACATTAATTTAAATATATTATTATTTTATATAATTTTTATTTTTTTAAAAATTATCATCTACTCACAATATATCAAATTCTCCTTCTTTTAATCCCAATTGACCGCACATATTTAATAAATTTTTATAAAAATCATCTCAAATCAATTTTTATTCACTTACACCTTCATTAAACTAATCCCATTAGGTGAAAGATGAACTAATGATTTCCATCTCCCTACCAGCTAACAAAGGTGACTCTTCCTAAAGAATGAAAAAAAAAAAAATCCTTTTGGTCAACAATAAATAGCTAGTGATAGGTATGAGTAGCTGTTATGATTAACTTATTCATGACTCATGCCAACATCATTGCTGCACTCATGACTTGTTTCATGCACATTCCTTTCACTCATATTCAATTTCATTAATTTATTTCTGTATAATCAATGAAAAGAGAATTAATCATCGAAATCAAAAGTATTCAATACTTGTTTTATTAGAGTATGACACTTCTAAAATTGTATAATTATAGGTTTAAAATAGTAATTTATAATTCTAATAATAATTGAATGAATATTAATTTTCTCAGTCAGTGTTGTTGGGATCGGATTGGACCGGTCGATCCGACCGTGAACTGGTCCTTCAACTGGTCCGATCTGATACTTCAAATCGATTCTGTTAAAAATTAGTGATTTTTAAGAGAATCGTATTGGATCGATCGGTCCAATCGGTGAATCAGTGGACCGATCGGTCCAACGTTAAACCGGTTTCTTTTTTTAAAAAATTAGGATAAATTTTATAATTTTTGGAAGATAAATTAAATTATATAATTTAATAAACTACTTTAATGTATTAGATTATTTGTTATAAATTACAAATGACTATTTTTAATCATGAATTTAAATATTTATGTCTTTATGGACTTAAATTATACTATATTATTGATCAAATTTTTAAAAAATAATTATATTTTTAATTTTAAATTATAATATTACCGATTTAATTACGATTGAACCATTAAATCGTAAACCAATAACTTTTTCGATTCGATGATCGATTCGATTATGAAAATATTGATTTCAGTCATAATATATATATATATATATATATATATATATATATATTTCTCACCTCAGCAATATAGAACGCAAGGAGGTGGATTTTTAAATAATTGAAATTCGTTGACACTTTTATTAAAAAACTTAGTAAATTTTTTTAATTACTAATATTTTTATCATAAATAAATATATAGTTACGTTAATATGCGTTGTTAACAAATAATTATATGAATTATAAATTCTTTAGAAAAAGAAATTGTAAACCAGCTATGATCAAGATGGGACGGTGTGGTAACTTTTCTCGAGCTAAGTACCTTTGACCGACAATCATTAAACAGATTTCTTTCAGTGATCATGTCGGTAAATTAGATAAAATTTACTTTGTAATCATGATTGGGAGGAGGCTAAATTTATATTCTTTTAATTTAAATTTATATGCTCATTTTTATATTTATTAATTAAATAAAAGTATTTTTTAATTTTATTTTTTATTTTTAACGGTTAATTTTTTAAAAAATTAGATATTTTAAGTAAATATTAAATTAATTAATTGTATATAAAATTATGTACAAATTAATTTGTTAAAAGATAATTATTTATACAAGAATTGAATTTTATATATTTATCATATATTAAAATTTTTATTTCTCTTTATTTTTCTTCATTTTTTCTGAAACTTATGAAAGTATATAATAATAATAATAATATATATTTCTATTTAATTAAAAAAATATTAATTTATTTACTCTTAAAATTTTATATTTTATTAATAGATTAAATATTAATAAAAATAGAAAACTTATCAAAGATTAAAACAAAAAATAGAGTCTATTGGGTATTAAGAATACGGATTAAGGAAAAAATATAATTAGTAACTGTTAAACTTTTATTTATTATTAAAATAATTAATTTACATAGACATAAAAAAAGAAGGACAGTTGATAGAAAATAAGAATAGAGAAGGATATTTTTATCTAATTAATAAATATTAATAGATAGAAGTGCATATTTAATATTTCTCAAAGGAAAATATACACTTTAATGTTTATGTTTGTCCAAATTGGATTCACTTAAAAGGTTATTGAAGTATTTGTTCCGCAAAAAATATTATTATTTATATTTTTTGTCAAATCGAATTCTCTAATTTTAAATTTTTGAGAGGAATTAATTGTACTTTTAAAATTTTTAAAATGCCAAAATCTACAACCCTAATTCGATTTTTGACCGTTTAAAAACTTATGAACATTAAAATTTTCTCAATTACAGATAAAATATAGTTTTAAAATTTTCAATAATTACAATTAAGTCTACTCAAAGAATCAAAAATTGAACTGACTACCGGCCAATTGATAGGAGGATATGATCGTAAATTAAAAAAAAAAAATGTATCATTAATTGATTTGACAAAGAAAGATACAATTGCAAAAATAATAATATTTCAAAAAATATATATATAAAAAATCCTAACTTAAAAAGTTGCTTAGTAAATAATAATTGAAACGGTAATTAAAAATTACTGTGCAAGTAAAACAATGCAATGAATCCTAATGAAAGAATGAAACAATGATTGATTGCACTTCGTTGGGTGATAAATGGTGAAAATTATTGATAGGTTTTTAATGGCCTCCTTCGCCTTATCATTGTCAATAAAGCAAAATTAAAGAGGGCTCCATTCATAAGATCATGACATGATATGAACTGTATTTTGCATAGGCTTTAAAGTTAACTACAATGATCGATACCCCTTTTGGAGACCCCTTTTGCTTCCCTATTTGAGATCTAGTTTCCAATGATCCAATGCAAACCTCAATTCACATTTCTTTTCTTTTCCTTCCCGACAGAGATGAAATTAGAAATTTAGAGTAAGTTATATAAAAGAATATGTTGAAAGATAATATTATTATTTTTTAAAATATTTTTTAAAAACAAAATATAAATTTTTATTCACAATTTATCTTTCAAACTTCAATTTTTTAAAATTTAAAATTTAAATATTCAAATTTCATTCTTTAAAATTTAATTTTATCAATTATCGGGCCATTAAATTAGTGCATATGTTAATATAACACGCAGAATTATAAAGATTTTTTATAAGCTGTTAGAAGTCAAAAGTTACATATTTTGAATAGTTAAAACGGGAAGTCAAAAGTTACACATTTTGCACATTACTTTCTAATAATTTTGTACTTTATCATTTGATAGAGAAGATTTATTGAAAACTAAATGTTCATAATTCTATTTGAACATACTCAGAAATAAATGTCTATATTTTTTTTTACAATAAAAATACTCTTTCTTTAAATTTTCACAGCTAACTATTTTTATCTAAGTGATACAAAATTGACTAATATATAAATTTCAATACTTAATTTTTAATTAATAAATATACTATAAAATTGAAATGAAATAGGAATTAAATAAATAAATAAAAATTGCATGGGGACTGGGAAAGCACGGGCACGGCGTCGGTTCACATCACCGAAAAGGGTCCAAATAGTGTTTGACTATGAGGTTACGGTGTCCGCCAATTATGATTCGCCGCGCAGGTTCGGGCCCTCTCCTCAAATCATATACTAACTCTCACATTTGTCACACCAACTATATCCCGACCCAAACTATTGGTTTTTTTTTTCTTCAAATAATTGTTATAGTTTCTAATTATATCCTTCATATTTTTTATTTTTATTAAATTAAAATATGAATTTTTAATTTTTTATCTTAATTATTCCCGATTTGATATTAGAAGTATATTGATTTTTTTTCAATAATTTAATACTTTGTCTTTAAATATTATGAATAATTTAATTTTCTTTTAAAATTTTATAAATATTAAATATTATATACTCTCTTTGTCCTATTTATCTGTCACAGTTAACTACTTCACACAGTTTAATAAAAATTAGTTAGTATATTAAATTTATACAACTTTATTTATATATTCTAAAAATACTCTTAAATTTAATATTCTTCACAATTATTTTCTTTTATTTGCTCAACTCTCTCTAAAGTTATTATATTTTTATTTTTTAAAGCTATTTAATACAAATGGTATAGTAGTAAAATTAATATTAATGGTACCTAAATTTTTTCAATGTGACAGATAAAAAAGGATATCAAAATTTTTCGATTGTGACAGATAAATAGAGACGGATGGAGTAATTGTTATTGGAGAATAAATGTATTAAATGATATAAGTCCTGCATTAACATATTTAGCATCACTCCATTTAGATTGTAATGATATAAGTTTATTTGAGAACATCATTTTACACCGTCATGTTACAATTTTTTTAAAAAAATCGAGGGACGAAAAGTAAATTTTTAAAATTTTTTGATTTTATTAAAGAAAAAAAATCAAAATTTTTAAAAATTTTGATACAAGCGTGCTATTATTGATTTTAGAGTAAAGTGTGGTTAGTTGTTTACTTAACAAAGTACTTTTTGACGCACAAACAATTTTTAATAGGACGGAACCACACCACAGCCTCAAACTTAAGAAGTAAAGTCATAGAAAAAAAAAATAAGAATATTGTTATAAACTTTAAAAAATTTCTCAAAAGGAAAATTATAGAATTTATGTTTTTAAATTTTTTATTTTTTAATTAAAAAAAATGTTAGAGACAGACGCCACCCACCCCTCAAATCCGTTTAAGTGCGATGTTCAATTGGGGGCATATCCACCGGATAGATAAGAGAATCTGTGCTAATTGAATTAGCAAAAATATGCCAAAAGGGGGAAATATTGTGGAAAAGTTTGACTTCACCAGTGTCAAGAATCAAAGCAAAGAGGGGCACTAGTGTTTGACATGAAGGGAGGATAAGCTTATAGGCGTGCATTGATTTGTTTGAATTGAGAGCATAAGCTGCAATGCAATGCATGATGTCGAGACAATGCTTAAAGGGCATGCCTAGAAAGAAAGAAAGATCATCATCAATCACAAGCAATCATTAGCAACGCACTTGCCAAAGCTGTCGATATAGTTTCCTTAATGGACTTCTTCTTTCTGCTGCCTGCTCACGTTAGATTCTCAGTACCTCTGTACTACTACTAGTTTTCTTTTCCTTTCCCCCTTTCTTGGATCCCCTCAAAATTTCACTCGAAATGATCAAGAAAGGATTTGGAAATATAAATGTAGTATACCTATGTAAATTATTTGATTCTGATAATATTAACATTTACATCGTTGGTATTAACTAAGACCTTAAAAGATAATAAGGCCTTAAAAGATAATATTGAATATGTTATCTCAAATCACAAGTCTAATGAATAAATGCGGAGAAGGAAATGGTACAACTTTCTTGACATTTCATGGAAAATAAATTAACCTTTCCCTAATGATTGTGGTACAGCCATAAAACTTTAAAGAAGCAGAATGGCTTTTTAAGCCTAAAATGTGGTATGGGAAGGGCCGAAGGGGTAAAAACTTTAGTACTTTACCAGAGAATCACCTCCTCCTTTTGGCCATCTTCATCTCTATAAATAGAGACAAGAAGCCAAGTCCCTCTGCACACATCTCTCTCTCTCTCTCATCTCCTACAAGAAAATACAAAGATACTGGAATCTTGAAACATGAAGTGCCTGGCAATTTGTGCTGTTCTGCTTTTGCTTCTTGCAGGAGTTGAGGAATCAAAGGCAGCAGTCACTTGCAATCCCATGCAGCTGAGCCCTTGTGCAAAAGCCATAACTTCATCCTCCACACCTTCTGCTATATGCTGCACTAAGATAAAGGAACAGAGGCCATGCTTATGCAATTACATGAAGAACCCTAATCTCCAAAAGTTCATCAACTCACCGAATGCCCGGAAAGTTGCTTCCACTTGTGGCACTCCGTTCCCTAGATGCTAAGACTGCTCTTTGCCATGATCTATATTGATTGTGTTGTATCTCTAGCTATGATCTTTGGTCTTTACTACTGAGGTTATGGTCTTATTTTGTCCCACCTAGCCTATGTTCTAAGTATTGTAGTGGGACTAGTGAAGGTGAGTAATGTTTTCTTCTTGTCATAGTTCTTATGAAAATGATCTACCCTAGCACTTCATGTGCTGCTTGTATGTTTAGCTTGCTTATGGTAATGAAGATTGAATAATCTCAGATCGTTGGCCCTTTTTTTTTTTTTGGTTTTTATTATTATTATTATTTTGTTTGGTGCTTGAGCGTAATGTAAGTCCAAATGCAATCTTCTGGGCATCTGATAACTCATTTAGCAGATCACAACTTGATCAAAAGAAGGAGAAAATTGAATGAGGACATATGAGCGTGTATGACACATGAAATATAGTTGGCCAGGCAACTGAGTAAAGTCGACAAATAGAAAAGCAGCAGCCACAGGGGAAACTGGAAAACTTCTAGGCATGCTCTGTTCTGAAGCACTCTCCATTTCTAACTGGACTTTTCAATTCAAAATTCTTGCTTTAGCTCTTAAATTTTGAACTTTATTTAGAAGCACATAAACCCGTAGAATATGAGCTAATGAATAGGATAAGCTAATGTTGACTAGTAGGTCAGACCAAAGTAATCTTTTGCAAAGGAATGACACAGTTTTTAACCTAGGAACCTGTAAATAACACCGTCTTTCACACAAGCAGGAAAAAACATTGATAACAACACAAAACCACTACCCATCACCACTTGGGAAGCCTGGGACTATGAGACTTCATTCTCTGCTGACGCTTGAATGGAAGCAACGGCCACCATTTGGTAAGTTTCAAGCTATTGAAGACTAGAAGAGGTTGTAATTACCACAAGTCTATTATTAACTTGGTCAATCAACACTCTAAAACAGAAAAATCAGTCTTACTGATTTATCACTCAAAGATCTTAAGAGATCCAATCACTGTTTCTGTTTCCCTTTCAATAGACAATTCAAGAAAACGTATCGCATTATCGATCTCTAATCAATGAACATGAGCGCATAAAGATGACTTCACAAAAGTAATTTAACTAGCAAAAGGCAAGAATTCAGAAAGAGAACACAGTGGAAAGTGAAAGAGGAATTTGAACATGTAGACAATCATAATATTCCACAATTAGCTTTTTGTTTATAAAACTAAATTATATAGGTACATAGCTCAATAAGAATCTTTCCACATCTTTCAACTTAGCTCAATGCAGTCCCCAAAACTACTACTAGTATCAATATGATCAAACCATGATCAGTTCTTTTCAAACTCATTGCCCTTTAGCTGCTGCTGATTGTCCATAAAATTGGATGAGGTCATTCCAAGCCCTTCACCATGATGCTTTTCCCATCCGCCTGTATCTGCTTTGGCATGGGCCCAGTAGTAGAAAATCGATCCTATCATTGACAACAAGGTAAGTGCAGCCCCAGCAGCAAAGACACCCTTGCGGAGCGTTGCGCATGACAGGTGTGCAACGCCAAAAGTTTCTCGGTATTTAGTATGGTAGGCATTCCGGACTGATCCTGCCAGCATGCATGTTTCAGCTCCCAAAAAGCTTACCCTGTTCATTTGTTCAAATTTCAATAGGGAATAAAAGAAACATATGTGTTGATCATCCTCCATCCTCACAAAGAAATGTTCATGGAACTGAGGAAATGAACCTCAGGCTAACTAAACTGATTCCAATCGTCCAACTTTTCAAAGAACACACACCCCCCCTCTCCCCCCACCAAAAAAACACCCTTCTCCCCTTTCCCCACAGGAAAAAAAGAAAAAGAAAAAGGATAAGAACACCATTTTTCTTATGTTAAGGAATTCTGGGTTAACTAATGATATGCCGTTTGGCTATAAATGAACAGAAATATTAGTTCCATGTCCATAAACCTGCTAGTCATGTTATTTCTATCAACGGAAGCAGAAATCACAAGATAATTATCATTGTCTCTCTGATTAAATAGACATTCCACAGATTAAATCATTTTGATCAAAGGTGCGCTTTTCACTACCCAATGCACCTTTCTCTACTCCTAACACCACCCTAAACATTTAAAAAATAAATAAATAAAAAGAATGTTGTGTTCCCCCTCATAAATGGGTGACCACCAGCAATTTGAGGACAGGGATTACTTTCCTATGGAGATTTGAACATTAAATTAGTGCAATAATGAACATTCCCACCGATAAGAAACACTCAAAGAAGAACTGTCTTAAAATACAGATTATAACTCCTATTATGGAAAACAAACTCAAATAACCCACCTAGGAAGAGAGAAGCCACCAAGCAAAAATAAAATGCTAAAAGCACAGGTCTCTACTTCTCTAGTCTCAAACGGGGCTTATGAGAAAGTATAAGAATTATGTCAAAGAAAGCTCAGAAGTATTCCTATGACATCCTGGAAGTTTGAACTGCCAGCAGCACAAGCAAAGACAACCATCAACTTATGGAAAGAACTAAAGTTTTAGATGCATAGATTTGAATTCTTTAAACTACATTCTCTTCTTAGTGTGAGGTATTATAGCTACTCTTTCTAGATTGATACAACCTGTATTACACAAGGATAGAAGAATTGAACTGTTCATTGTTCAACCCTTAGAAAAATCCTGGAGAAACAAAAATTAAACGAAAACATAAGCCACTTCAAATTAATTTTCTGTAAAACAACTGAAGCTTCTTCTTGCTACTACTTTGAGAAAAGTTAAAACTTGCTAAACGTGCAACACACTAAGACATACTATTTGACAGTGCACACAGTGGCCAAATGGGGGCTCGGTTGGAGACTTACGCCCAATAACATATTAGATCTCCTACTATTTGCATAACAATCAAGTGAAAAAACCACAAAATTTCACTTCTTGTGGACCAACAACACAGAAGTATGCACCATGAATTATTTAATCAACTAGCACCTTTCCACAAAAATTTCATCAATACATAAACATAAAAGGGAGCTAAGACAAATTTTCCAGCTCAAAGGTGCCATCACACCATCTTGAAATAACCCAAATTGTCTACTCTCATGGTAGAAAAAATGGCAAATAAACCAGAAAGCAAGGAAGAAAATAGCAACTTCATGAAATTTACCAAGAAAAGATGAAGAAGAAAACCGCACAAGTAGTAGACCTCCCACCCATCATCCCTTTCCCGAAACACAAACACTTGGTAACGCCATTAACCACCGTCTGGCTGATCAGTAGCAACCCCAACGCCGACAACCCATAGGCCGTTGAAGCATCCGAATCGTACTGACAGTATGTCTTCTCATCGTACTCATCCGGCACCACCTTGGCCTTCGCGAACAATAAACCAAACACCCCCCCCCAAAAAAAAGCAAATCTTTAATGCCCAGAAAAGGAAAACAAAAAGGAAAAAACGCAACATTGATGACTGCAAATGAAACAAAAGGGTACCGTGCTACGACGTCGCTCAGCACCGACAGCAAGAACAAAGGCGATGAGGTGAAGAGCGATAACAGTTACCAAAATCGGTATAGAAGCACCCATTTTCTTGCTCGTCTCTCTCTTTCAAGCAGAAACACTCGGAGAGGAACAATTTTTCCTGTTGTGCTTTTGATTTTCTTTGAAAAAAATGTGCTAAAGATTTATTGCACTGTTTTTGAGGGGCCGAGTGAATTCAGGCTTTTCTAGGGAAAACACACCTTCGAGTTTAGAGAAGTGAAGACTGTTTTCTTGCTTTACTTTTCCATGTTGCTTGGCTTTAAGCCTTTACCACTTTTTGGATGGTTTTGAGGAGATTTACAACGTTTTTTAATGGCAAAATTAGCTATCAAAAGAAATGGCTAAAACTTACTGGCGATGAATTTGGTGGAGAGGAAAGTCGGTGGGTGGGGTCGAGGTGAATTACTCGTCTGATCTTTATCTACTGGGAGCTGGATGCTACTGAGCAGACAGCAGTGAAGGGAAGTGGCAGAGAATCAATTCATCAAAGCAGAGTGAATGTGAATGCAAGAGAAGTGAAGAGGGCAAAGAGTAGACATTTGTCTTTGGCGAATAATGAAAGCAGAGAATAGATGGAGCAGAGGAACAGTAATGGTGGCTTGTCGGAATATGGTTCCCAGGTTGTCCTAGACCGGTTTTGAGTAGCAATGGCAAATGGGCCGGGTCCAACTCGGCCCGCTTGACAGCCCGAGAACTTTTCATCGATCTGGTATTAAGGTCTGGGCCAGGGGATAAAATTCCTGACCCATCACGGGCAAGCCCGCCTCTGCTTTTTTTTTTTAATTTGATTCTTTAATTTTTTTTACAGTTTAGCCTTTAAAACGGCTGAAGTAGTTTTTTTTTTGTAATTTGGTCCCTAACTCTCAAAACTCTATAAATATCCCCTAATTTAACCCAAAACTCATCAACACTCTCCAATTCTCTCTTATTTCCATTCATCTTTCTCTCATTATCCTCAAATTTATTCATTTTCTCTACAAAGAGTATTAGAATAGAATTTATTTTTGTGTTAATACTTTTTCAATTCATCAAGAAAGTCTTCATGTTTTGGAAGATTGTTGAGTAACGGAATAGTGAATATAAGAAGTAAAAAGCTCAAGTGCTCAACAAAGTATTGTTATTCTTGAATTTTAGTCATCAACAAGTTAGTATTTCTTAATCTTACATTCTTTTATTTTAGCTTTATTAGTTGTTTATTTGTTTTAGTTATTTTTTTAATTTTTAAATTAATTTGTTATTTATAATTTTCAATTCTCTTATTTCATTATTTGTTAATAATTTTTTTTTAACTTTTATTTGAATTTTGATTGCTTGTTTTTTTTTTTAAGAAATAATGGATCCAAATCAATATCATCATTTTTCTTCATCCCAATCATCTGCACATTTTGATTTTAATATAGATCCAGCTTTGAAGTTAATAAATAATGAAATAGGTAATGAAGATGAAGGTCCTAATAGGCCTAGTGTTAGTGTTTCACAATCACAACCAACTCCAATAATTAATCCCGACGCATCTAATATAGGTGAGGATGATGTTAAAACAATGGATGTTACAACTAAAACAAAAACATCTGTGGTTTGGAATCTTTTTGAAAAAGATAATGATAGTGATAGGGCAACATGTAAAATTTGTAGAGCGGTATATGCACATAAGAAGGGAGGAGGGACGGGAACGTCAGTTAGACATATGAAAGGGTCACATAATGATTGGTTAGAAAACTTACTTAAACAACAACAAATATGTACTACATGAGGTCAAATGGTTGGTAATTTTCAATATGATCATAGAAAAAATAAAAATGCATTTGCTAAAATAATTGTTCAAACTAAATTACCTTTTAATTTTGCAGAAAATCCACATTATGAACAATATATGCAAAATAATTGTCAACCAACATGGAAAAGAATGTCTAGAACAACATTAAAAAATAATATAATAAAGATATATAAAGAAATGAAAGAGTATCTAATTGCTATGTTTGATTCTTGTAATTTGAAAATTGCTCTTACTTGTGATGGTTGGACTGCAATTACTAATGAATCTTATTTATGCATTACATGTCATTGGATAGATCATGATTGGTTAGTACAAAAAAGAACTATTTATTTTAAACTATTTAAATATCCTCATGTAGGTAGTAGTATAGCTAGAATGATTACTCAAACATGTCGTGAATATAGGATTTTAAATAAAATTATTTCTATTTCTTTAGATAATGCTTCAAATAATGATTCTGCCATAACAATTTTAAAAAATACTATGAATTCTAAGTTAGATGGTATTTTATTTCATACTAGATGTGCTTGTCATATACTTAATTTATGTGTTAAAGAATGATATAAATATATTGATGATATTGTTAATATAATTAGAAATGTTGTTTTATTTATTAAAACATCCCCAACTGGGCAACAAAATTTTAAGGCATTATGCCGAGAACAAGGTGTATCTTTTAAAAAAAATTTAGATTAGATTGTAAAACTAGATGGAACTCAACTTTAAATATGTTTGAAAGTGTTATACCTTTTCAAAACCAACTTATTGAATTTTGTAATAGTAATACTTTTCAACCTCCACTAACTGAAGTTCATTTTGAAAATTGTACTGCACTTTCAACATTTTTATTTACTTTCAAAGAAACTACTGAACTTTTATCGGGATCTTATTATCCCACTACTCATCATATTCTTCCAAAATTTCCTAAGGTAGCACATATTTTTGGTGAATATATATATCATCCCCAATATGGTTTTTTTATGAGAAGTATATTTGAAAAATATAAAAAATATTATGAAGATATTCCTATTTTATATTGTATGGCATTGTGTATGGATCCTAGAGTAAAGACGTCAGGTTTTCATAGTATTATTGAATATTTATATGAAACATTAAATTTTGATGAATCACAAGCACTTAAACAATGTATGATAAAAGATATAAAAGATAAAACAGCTAAAGCTTTATCTGACATGTATCATTTGTATGAGTTTGAGTCTTCTTCTTCTAGTTCTCCTAGTTTAAGTAGGCAAACTTCATCATCTAGTAGTCACTTTCAACCTCCGCGAAAATCTACCTCATCAATTTCATCAATATTTAATCCATGAGGTATTATGAAATGTCAAAAAAGATCGATTACTACCTACAACGAGATGGCAATTTACGAGATGCAGCCATTGGTAGAAAATGAAGATCAGCATTTTGATATTTATGGTTGGTGGAAGGCTCATGTAAGTCAATACCCCATTTTATCCAAAAATGGCACGTGATCTTTTGACACCACCAATCTCTACAGTGTTATCGGAAAGCATCTTCAGTGAGAGCGCTCAAACAATCGATGAAAGAAGATCTCGATTGGCTCCTCAAACTTTAGAGATATTAATGTGTTGTAGTAGTTGGTTTGTAGCCGAATATAAGACGGCTAATTCGTGTATTATTGATGATGACTCAGATGATGAATGGGGTGAACCAAGTAGTTAGTTTAGTATTTTTGTAATTAGAAATTTAGGATAAGTAATATTATGTATTTAATTTTATTTTTAGGATATTTATTATATTTTTAAATTTTAATCATTGTAATATTTTTAAGAGGTTTAGGCATCAATTCCCCCTCTTATGTAATCTTTATTTTATTAATTAATAAAACAGGTAGGGGTCCAAGCCAAACCCCCACCACTTCAAGGTGGCTTTTTTATAATTTTAAAAAATTATGTTAAGTAGGAAAAAAAAAAAGAGGAATAAGCCACGGGCCTGCCCGCACCGGCCCGCGGGCCACACGGGTCTACGGCCCGGCCCGGCCCGAAAATCGTGCGGGTCGGCCCAATTACCATTCTCTGGCCCAGGGGCCGGCCCGGAACGGCCCGAAATCGTGCGGGTCGGCCCAATTACCATTGCTAGTTTTGAGGATGATACTTTTTTTGTTTTTTTTGGTGAACCACAATTGATAATCAATCTTTCTTTTGCAATACCTTAGGTAAATTACTAAATTATACCAAATAAATTTCGTGCAGCAAAATTAAATCTTAATTAAAAAAAAGTACTTTCTTTATTTTAAAATACTTATTCATAGAAAGGATCCTTTGCATATAGATTACGGATATTAAAAATAATTTTAAATTTTAAATAAAATTCATATTCTACCCATATTAAAAATACGATAGTTATTAGTTGGTAAAAATTTTCAAGAAATAAGAAGAAAAAAGAGATTTGGAAAGTTGTTTAGTTAATTTAGAATAAATAAGAGTAAAATCAGAAGAAACTAATTATTAATTATAAAAATATATACATCAACATCTATTTTGAAATAAAACAAAAAAAAATTATAAATAAGTATTTTGAAATAGAAAGAGTAATAAATATACTTTTAATTTTACAAAATAAAAGATAATTTAAAATAAAAATTTTGAAGGTGACAAATATTTTAAAATGGAGAAAGTATTATTAATTAAATAAGTACTGAGTTGACTTGAGTTAATTGGAAGCACTTTTAGAGATGACAAATTTTAAATTTAAGTTATTGTCTTATTCCATGATGCATAATTTTTTTTTTTCCCATTCCACTAAAAATTGACATACTTGTCATTTAGAATGTCTCAAAATATTTGATATTTTTTTAAATATAAAAGTATAAGCAATAAATACTTCTTGTCCCACTAAAATTACTTAATTTATTATTTTTGAATATATCATAATAATTAATTTTTTCTTAAAAGGCAAATTTATATAAATACTCCTCAATCTATTTTACTTAATATATGATAGTCTCAAATCTTTTTTTTTTTTCAATTCTACGATTATTAATTATATATTTCCATTTTATAGAGTCTCATGCACCCAATACGCGGTGAAATTCGGCAGAATACTTCATGTGGCGTGCACGTGGACATATTAATGAAGGGTAAAGTTTGCACAACACTTGCGGGTATCCAAACCAAATGGCTACCTGATGTTAATCAACACCAAAATACACTCACAAAACGTTCCTTCATTCACTTTCAATAGGAGAAACAAAGTACAGCTAACCATGTCGGCGTCCAACACAAATCCGTTCTCGATTCACAAATAAGAAAATGTATTAGTGACAAGAGTTGGGGTAAGATATCGACGATTCAGTGTATGATAAGTAGCTGTTTTCTTTTCTGTTTGTTTACTGTAGCAATGAAAGATTAATTTGTGATTTTGTTTTCAATCTTTAAAGATTTATTGGGTGGTGTTGTTGTTGGCTCTTTAATAATATAACTGTTTAAAATGTATCTTTTTATCTATTGTCTTTGTTTAAATCTTTTATTGTTTTCCTTGTAGTTTCGTTCCATATTTTGTTTTTTCAGGTGTTGTGCTTGTCTTGTTCTAAAATTTTTAACTTGGTGGTTTTCTATTGTTACCTCAAGAATGTCTTTGTTTATTGATTGTTGTTAGGGTATCCTGTCAAGGTTGGACATTTGACAACAATCTTCAATAAGAAGCTTGATATACTGAAGAAGTTTTTAGGAAACTATGATATTGGCAATGTTTGCTACTGTAATATTTTAGTTCGAGTAGGAAAGCGATCAAGTTTTAGTGAAGATCTAATGAAACTTTTATACATGTAAATTGGGAATCCATATAAAATTGAAATTGCAAAGATTTAGGAAACTTGTAGAGAAATCTTTTTAAGCAGATTCCTAATTCAATAAGGAATCTACTACTTTGACGTCTTGTTTAAAAATTGATCAATTAGCAATTCAATGAAGGTGAGCATTACACAAAATTGAGTGAAAAATACTTTAGAATTTTGGTCGAGTTACAGAGTAAGGATTTCATGCAAAATATTGGGTGGTTCTAAAGCATAAGCCATGGATGGAGCTTTTTGATATTCAATGTTAAAGTATGCTTCAGAAATTCAAGTAAACTGGTTCAACAATCATTATCCTTTTCGGAGGAATTTGAATAATCCATCTTCAGATCAAATACCTTTCTGATAGGGAGGGTTCCTAAAGTCAAACGAAGTACCATTGTGCGGTAGTAACGAAGGTTGAAGGGAGTTCAATAGAGATAGTTGGGTCCAACAAATTTTTTTTGGAAGTTTAACAAAAAGCATACTAGTATGGTGTCCGATTAGAATCTATTAGGGATCACTTGGTGATTGAGATAAATATATTTCTATAATTTTTAATAAAATTTTAGTGGATCTTTTTACTAGTCTAGAATCTGCTGATATAAACTTGTTAATAATCGAACTGCGTTAACAATTTGTGTTTGTTGAATTCTTTATTTTGCAATGTGTCAAACTAACTCAACTATAACAAGAAAGTTTAACAAAATTATGAGAGATTGACAAACTAAACCACACAATTATCTTGGATAGTCTGGGAATGGTGTGCTTGACTAGTTGCATACCCTTTACAATATATGTGTTTATGAATGTTGGTGTAGTCCCAATTGTTTTTTTTTTCTTTTGGTATCTTTATTTAGTACCTTGGTGGGACTTCATGACTTTTGCATCTTTTTTTTTTTAGTTTCTTCGTAGGACTTCATGACTTCTTGACTAGTCTATCTTTTGCCTTTTTCATTCTGAAATTCTTTTCAATTGAATTCTTCCTCTTTTTTTCATATTGTTAGCTCCGAATTCTGGAGACTTTACAGTTGTACTTCATCATGGTAGTGTGTTTATTGGTACTAGTATAAATATATACATTGGAGGTGTTGTAGATTACTATAATAGGTATAATATAGACTTGTAGTCCCTACAAGAATTAAATGTTATGGCAAAAGATTTAGGATACTAAAAATAGTGTCAATTCTTCTATAAAAACTCTTGGGTAAATGAGGGTCAAGAGTTTGTGTTAATTGGTAAGGACAAGGATGCTCTTGCAACGGTTGAAATAAGGGCAAAGATGGGGGCTATTGAGGTGCAATTATCAAGTAGTATAGTTGTAGAAGATGAGTTTATAATTAAGAAGGATAGTATTAAAACTATAGAGTCAAGTAGCACTATGGAGGCACTAGGGTCTCAAGTACATCTTCAGTTAAAAGTAGCTTAATTGAGAAATTGAAAAAGCTAAAAACGAGCAGTGGAGCCAAAAAAGTTCCAAAATAGGTGAATAGAAACTCAGTTGTTACTGTCAAGGTATTTGCAAGGAGAAGCATAAGACTAAGGAACAAATTTTCAGTTTCCAATAATGGTGAAAAGGTAATGATAATTGTAGATATGGAAGTGAGTAGGAAGAAGACAATTCTAGCAAGTAAGACTCTGAATAGTGCTAAGAAGAATGATTAGACATCCTTAATAGAATAAAAAAAAAAAATAGCAAGAAAGAGAAGAAAAGACTAGCAAGAATAAAAAAGATTGCAAGAAAGAAAAGACCAACAAGAATAAGAATACTTTAAGTATTGCTAGTAGGAAGGCATTGAGGAGAAGCATGAGGTTAATGTCAAGGCATTTGAATATTAAGAAGGATGGAAAGATAGAGCTCATAGTCTTGGAGTTAGATAAAGATAGATTAGATGGTGATGAAAGTGAAAATGAAGACAAGGAATCTGAGAATAATGAGGAACATGAAGCTGACATAGATGTTAACATGGAAGTTGAGTATAATGCTAATTTGGAAACTAAGAAGGATGATGAAGCTGACGAAGATGCTGACATAGAAATAGACATACATATTGGGCTGAAAGTAGAGAATGATTATGAAGCTGGCATTGATGCTGGTTTGGAAGTTGAGAATGATGATAAGAATGAAGATGAAAATAATGCTGCTAACTTGGAAGCTAATAAGGAGGAAGAAAATGATGTTGACAAGAATGATGTTTTAATTGACAAGGATAATGAAAATGATGCTGACATGGAAGTTGAGAATGAAGATGAAAATAATGCTGTTGAAAGGAAATGTGCATGGATGATAACTTGGAAGCTGACAATGATAAAGAAAATGATATTTTTGCTGACAAAGATGATGAAAATGATGTTGATATGGAGTGTTCTAAAAAAAGATATTCTGAATGAGTAGGTGCAACCAAATGAACCACGACAATGATGAAAATGACGTTGATATGGAGTCTTCTAAAAAAAGACGTTCTGAGTGAAGAGGCACAACCAAATGAACCACGACATAGTGAAGAAGAGGCACAACCAAGAACGTAATGTGAGAGTTCAAGAAAATGTCAATAATGAAATTTTATTTAATTTTATTTTGGTATGAATTTCCATCACAATACCAAGACCTCTCTTATGGAAGGTTGAGCCTCAACCACTTAGCTAAGTCCAATTGCTTGGTCATATCTTTTTTTTTTTTTTTAAAACTATTCTCAACATTCTTTTTGTATTTTTTTAAATATTAGTATTATAATAAAATATAATAATCATATTTAAATTTACTATAAAATCATATTAATTAATATAATAAATTATTTTGTACGTTTATATCATTTTAAATGTTTATATATTATAATTATGTTATCATTTTTATCAAGTGATTTTTACATATATATAAATACAACACATATGTGTACGCATGTGTGTACATATAATAAACACACACACACACACACACACACCCCCACACCCACCTATACTTATATAAATACAACACATACATATACATATATAAATACACCACATACATATACATATATAAATACACCACATACATATATTTCATAAATTTAATGAAAATTTTAAAAATATTCGTGGGTGATTCGTTGGAGATCAACCACAATCGGCCACAAAAATTTTTCCACAAATTTAATTAAATTTAAAAAAATATCCGTGACTAATCTCCTGCAAATTAGTCACGAAACATTTTCATCAATATAATTATATTTTTTAAAACATTTTTGTGGCTGATTCGTAGGTGATCACCTACGGATTGGCTATGAATAAATTTCATAAATTGAATAAAAAATTGAAAAAAATTCTTGACTGATTCGTAAAAGATCAGTCACGAATCAACCACAGATATTTTTTTCATAAATATAATAAAATTTTAAAAAATATTCATAGCCAATTCATGGCTAATCTCCTACGAATCAGCCGCAAAACTTTTTCATCAATATAATTATATTTTTTAAAAATTTTAGTAAAATTTTATAAATTTAATTTAAAAAAATTTTAAAATGTTTCGTGGCTGATTCGCAGAAGATCAACCACAGATAATTATACTTTTTAAAAAACATTCGCTGCTGATTTATAGGTGATTTTCTACAGATCAACAAGGAATAAATTTCATAAATTTAATAAAAAATTAAAAAAATGTTTTGTGGCTAATTCGTTGGAGATCAAATATGAATCAGCTATGGATATTTTTTCACAAATATAATTAAATTTCAAAAAATATTTGTGTCTGATCTTCTGCAAATCAACTATGGAACTTTTTCATCAATATAATTATATTTTTAAAAAAATTTTGAGGCAGATTCATAGGAGAGCAACCACGAATCAGCCATAGATATTTTTCCATAAATATAATTAAAATTAAAAAAAATTGCGGCTGATCTCTTGTGAATCAACTATGAAACTTTTTCTAAATTTAATCACATTTAAAAAAAAATTGTGGTTGATTCGTAGATGATTTCCTATACCAATTTTTCGTGGCCGATTTTCCAATTTCTAGTAGTGGGTTTACATCCAAGAAAGAAGAAGAATGTAGTTGTTGATATTAGGAAGATAGAGATCTTTGTAGGGGGAAAACATATCTATTTTAGAATAGTCCATTGATTATCAAACAACTGAATTTAGTTTCTCCTCATAAGATGATTCGAAAGAAAGTGTAGGAAAAGAGTGTAGACCAAGACATTAAAGGTTTATACTTGACATTGATAGGGAAGATCCAACGTTCAAATTGGGACAAACATTTAGTAGTAGAGAGTAGGTAAAGGAAGCAGCTAGAAGCCATCATAGAAAATGGAGTAAAAGAATCTTTTTCAAAAAAATAACAAGTTAAGAGTGAGTGAAAAATGTGAAGGAAAGAACTATTCATGGGTAATCTATGTAGCTAAGTAGAATGGGACAGATATGTTCAAAAAAGGAATATTCAACCAAAGTACAGTTGTGGTAGGATATTTGATACTAGGAATATCCTATCTGGTTGGTTGGCTAAGAAATGTTTCGAGGAGTTTAGATTAGAAGAAAGAGTAGATATTGAAGAGTTTATTGAGAGGGTGCACAAAGAGCTTAATTACAATATTTCTAAGAATAAGGTATATCAGGCTAGACAAAGGGTAAGAGACATTATTGAGGATAAATGTAAGTTTTAGTATATGAAGTTGTGAGATTATATGTTGAGAAGATCAGAATCAAATAACACAATTATTTTGACAATTAGCGTAGACAACAAGGGAAATGAGATATTTCAAAGGATATACATATCTTTAGCTTACTTGAGAAAGTGTTTCTTTGGAGGTTGCAGGAAAGTTATTTGCCTAGATGGCTGCCATCTAAGAAGCCCTTATCTAGGAATTTCGTTAACAGTTGTAGGTATTGATTCCAACAATTCAATGTTACCTTTGTATGGACAATTGTAGAGGTAGAGAATAAAGAAATATGGAAGTGGTTCTTGGAAATACTGATTCAAGATTTTAACATTTATGATAAAGAAAAGTAGGCTATTATGTTAAATAGGGCAAAGGTAAGGCAAGAGGAATCAAAATATGTTCCTTTTCTTATGTATATTTCATATTAATTGATACTGCTCATTTTGCTGTAAGGCCTTTTACCATTTGTTAGTGAGTTTTTTCCGAGGATTGAACATCCACATTGCATAAGGCATTTCAATGACAATTTCATGAAATTATAAGGTGGTGATCTTTTGAAGGACAAGCTTTGGACTGTGCAAGATCCATATATGTCAATCAATTTATGAATAGTATATCAGAGCTCAAGGACATTGATGAAGGGGCTTATGAATGGGTTAGACAGAACAACCATCTATTGCACCGGTATAGGGGATTTTTTTAGAAAAAAAAAAACCAAATGTGACATCCTATTGAACAATATATCCGAATGTTTCAATTTAAAGATCCTGCAAGTAAAGAAGGAATGGATCAAAACACAAGAAGTTTTATTGTGCCCTAAAATCTACAAAATTATTGAGAAATTTAAAAAAGATTCAGCCTGTTTTATAACAAAGCGGACAAGGATCATGGAGTACCAAGTTGGATGTGGTAATAGGAAGCATTTTGTTGTTGATTTAAAGTAAAGACTTTGTTCATATAGGAGATATGATCTATCTGAGATTCCATGTTTGTATGCTATTAGAGCAATAGCTTCAGTAGGGAAAGAAGTGGAAGATTATATGTATGAGTGCTATAAAAGATCAACATATAAGGCTATCTATGAATCTATTGTCAACCCTATTAATGGACCTAACTTATGGCCTAAATTGGATAAGGATCCACCTCTACCCTGAAGAAGTTAAGGCTTCTTGACCTAAGAAAGTAAGAATAAAAGCACCAGATAAAGGCACAATGAAGAGGACAAAAAATAATGGTACCAAGCTATCAAAAGCTGAAAGTGGCCCTCTGGAATGTACAAAATATGGGGTTTAAGGTAGGGGTGTTCATTATTCGGTTTAAATCAAAAAATCGAACCGAACTAATCATAGTTTCGGTTTTTGGTTCGGTTTTAGTGAAATTCGTTTCGGTTCGATTCGGTTCAGTTTTAGAATTTATATAAAAATTCGGTTCAGTTTTCGATTTTCTAAAATAAAAAAGCGAAAAACCGAATTATATTTTTAAAATTTAAAATATATAATTAATATTAAAATGTTGTTTATTAATTAATTAATTTCATAAATTATGATTTTTAAAAAAAAAAATTGTTCGATTTCGATTATTTTGGTTCAATTTGGTTTGATTTTGTCCAAAATAAAGCCATTAATAATTGAGTTTAAGATCTTTATCTTTACAATTTGCATCCGTGTTTATAACTTTCTACTAAAATGTTTGGCCAAAATATTTAAAATATTTAGACTTTGATTCATATTATATTTTATATTAGATTTGAATTATAATTTATATTAAACTTTATTTGTTTGGGTTTAAATTTAATTTATATTATGTCAATGAATCTAAAAAAAAAAAAAAACATTCAAATTCGGTTTAAAATCGAATCGAACTAAATCGAACCGAAAAAATTTCGGTTCAGTTCTATCGGTTTTCTTTAAATTTTGGTTTGGTTTGGTTTTGAAAAAAAAAAACCGAAAAAAAACCGAATTTTAAAACAAAAAATCGAACCGAAAACCGGTTGAACACCCCTAGTTAGAGGTCATAATATGAGACAATATCTGGTTATGGGGTCAATGAATAAGAATAGGGAAAATGTACGTACTGTTCAAAAGTGTAAAAATAACAAATACAAAAAGTATAGTCTGCTAAGACACAATAAAGGGTCATGCAATGCCATGCAGCCAGAGGTATAAAAAACAAGAACAAAACAATTTGAGGTCAGTAACCAATAAATTAATACATTGCATGTGTCGGAAGCCATTTCTACGTATTTTGCATATTTTGATTTGCAAAATGGTGTAGACAATCAAAACCAATCAAGACACTCTGTGGTTCTGAAAACCAATCAGTGAGTATTTTTTTTTTTATTTCTAGTACTTATTATTGAGGGCATTATATGATGACTCATTTCTCATTAGGTTACTGCTGATGATCCTTGGATGGATAGGTTGAATTCTGACTAGTTAAATGATATTGATGCTGCCATTAAGACAATGCAACAGTTTTTGAGTGCTCAAAATCAGTCAGGGAATAAGGCTTCTCAGGTTTGCTGTCAACATATTACATGTGTTCCTTGTATAGAATAAGATTGGTTACTAACTTTTTTTCAATGCCATTCATAGGCTCTCTACAATAAAGGTCCATGTTTGGAGTCCCAAAATAGGGTTTAACAAGAAAATATGTCAATTAGGGAGAGAAAGAGATGCCATTTTTGCAACCAACTTGACCATAATAAGAAAACATGTCCAACTAAGGATGCAAGAAAATGGCATGAGAAATGGGCTTAGAGATGTGTGCATTAGGAGTTTGATGCTTTGTGAATGGCGATCCTTTATGAGCATGCTTGTGTAACACAATTATGTAGAGGAGTCTAAAAATATTTGATGTGATTAGCAAAAACATTTTTGATGTATTTTATGTATATTTGCCCTTTGGGATGGCAGAACTTATTATGTAATATGGATGTCCATGTGTGTGTGTGTATGCTCTGTATGGTATCCATTCTTTTTGTCCAAGCCAAGAATTGGGATATGCTGTTGTGATATGGCAATCTTTTTTGTCCACTTAAGTCTAAATTTTGTCTATTGTGTTCTTTTTTACAATTCACACAATAGATGAAAGAATAGTTTACTTCATAGGGCAACATTTTATGATTCTAAAACTATTTTTTTTAATAGAGAAATGAATGGAATTGCATGAAATTTAATTAACAGCGTTAATGCTTTTAAGCTTAATATCCAACAAAATGCAAGTAACATTTTGCATTGACAAATTTTGTTATTTCAAAAGTAGGAAAATACAGCAACCCAGTTGGTACCTATATAGTGAGCAAACCAAAAAGTTCTTATATGTACTACCAACACTAACGAAACCTAGATATGAATACAAACAAAAACAACATAACCGAACAAGAAGAACTTCTTATCCATTTGCAATACAAGGTAACATTACAAACAAAATGACTGCAACAACGATCCAACAATTATAAATAACAACTTGACATCTTCTAAGTCCTTTATTTAAAATTTGATTTTTAGTTTCAAAGCTTTTCATCCTTCTTAGCAATCTAGGGATAACATTCATGCTTCTCTCATACATAAGAGGGTCAAACCATTAGAAAAACCCAAATCCTCCTCCTTCCTGCATTAAGTACATATTCCTATTCCTATGAATCTAAAGAAGAAGATACAAATTAGGGAGAAGAATAATCTGCTAACCTCATAATTTGTGTAACCCAAAAATCTTCTTGTGGAGTTTGTATCTATCCAAGAACTGCAAATTTTTGCCATCTTTCCACATAAACAAATGCGTCCAATTGTTGCCATTACCTTAAGGAAGACACTTTAGTTAAACTTTGCTCAAATGCTTTGATCCTCCTATCATGAATGGATGAAGGAAGGCATCGGGAGATTTATTTTAGTGTTAATCAACCTGAATTCTATCGGGTTACCATTTGGTTCAGTATCTGCAAGTGTTGTGCCAACTTTACTCTTCATTAATATGCCCACGTGCAAGCCGCATAAAGTATTCCACTGGATTTTGCCACGTATCAAGTTGATGAGACTTTGTAAAATAAAAATATATAGATTGGGAATCGCACAAATTGAAAAAAAAAAAGATTTATGATTATCGTGCATCAAGTAAAATAAAATAAAGACTATTTATACAAATTTACCTTCTTAAAAAAATTAATATATCATATACTATATAATATACTAATTATAAAGAAATCAAATTGAATCTAATTCCTAAACTACAATCAAATATTTATGCTCAAGTTAGGTATAGACTGAATGACACATGACTATCATTTAGTATACTAGTGATAAAGAAAATGAATTGTCCTAATGGGCTCTGAATTCTTTGGAGGGTGAGGAGAGAATTGTGAAGGAAAGAAGTGATTTGACAAGAAGAAAATGATTTCTTCTATTTGATATATTAGGTGGATGCGCGTGCAGGGGCTCCAAACAAAATGCGTGAAATCGAGACATACAAAATGTTGTCAAAAAATACAAAAGCAATGTCCCAAAATATACAAAATTAATAGGAAAAAATAGCACTTATGTAACATCTATCTTATATAAAAATATTTATGACGTTCTTATGTTTATTAGACATTTTTCTCTTCCTTCCTTGTGAATGTTCCAGCTAATTCTGCTTATCTTTTCTCTTTGAATCACACCATCCTCAACTATCTTCACTTTTTTCTCTTCCCTCCTTGTGAATGTTCCAGTTGATTTTGCCTATCTTTTCTCTTTGAATCATACTATCCTTACTTATCTTCAAAAGTTAACTACAATTAACAAATACTTTGCTCATCAAAATTTAGAATCATATGCTAATACCGAAGCAGTTGTTTCATTATATTAATTAATTTAATCCTATGCATAAAAAAAATTAAAATAGACACTCAATAGTCACCAAGCCAAACATAGCCCAAATGCCATTCATCATATGAAAATCTCAAATTTCCATTGAAAGATGCCCATCAACATAGCTTTGATCTTAATATAGTTTAATGAATTCAATTTAATTTCTCATAGAGAAAGTACAGCCAAATGAGTGCATGTTAGAAAATACCTAGAATATCTATATTGTGATGCAGAACTTTGCATGTTCAAATTTTATGCAGAAAATCTTTAGCAACTCAATGGTGAGCATTGCCTTCTATAGCTATCAGCTAGTAGTTTAAGGGTACGAACCAATTTGCAGATATGGTAACGTAATAGCTGAGCAAAAACTTCCACTAGTACTTCTGAAGAACCTTCAAAGGCAACATTCAAAAGATAGCAAGCTATCACCTTCTGAGACAAATGTGATGCTTGCTCTTGACTGAGAAGTTTCCTACTCCTTTCTATTCCCTTCCTTCCATGATTTTGTTTTCCTCCTTGATCTATGCTAAGATACTCTGGTCTAATGCCAAACCTCTCAATCATGATAGGGCACTTGGTTACAATCTTTGGTAAGGTATCCAAAACCCCATTGAAGTGCACTTTTTGGTTGTGTTGCACTCTTCTATCTTTCTGCAGTATAGCATTATCAAGTACATAGTTCGTGGTAAACATGGTCTCTGGGAAAAAAGGTACTTCAACATCAACCGCATTACTATCATCTACATCCGAGTTTGCCAGCATGTTTAACTTATTTTGTAAGTTGGAAATGCCAACCCCAATGGTTTGATCTTCCTTGATAGCTACTTGCTTTCTTTTGTACTTCTCCATAACTCTAAGATAAGTAGATATCTGTCCAGGTGTTCTTTTGTTTATTTCTTGTTCTTCAAATGATAACCTATAGGATTTACTTACTCTATACCTATCAAAGAACTGAGTGTACCAAGTTTTTGACAATTTTGATTTATTACATCTTGATCTAACACGAAAATATGGCTTGGATTAGGCTTGCAACATGTCCAACAAGTGAAACCTCGTCAAAATCATCAATGTGGAATATACATTATAGATTAAAAACAATAAGGGCATTTTTTAGCATGCCACAAACATGCAGAAAACTTGAATATAAAAGCAAAAATAAGCTTTAATGAATGTGATTTTTCATTCTAAACTTCACAGGCTTAAGTTCTGACAAAAGTTTTGTTAATGATATGAATTAAAAAATGATAACATAACAAAATAGTTAACCTTCTCAAAAACATAAATGGGAGGTATGTACTAATAGCATATTAAATTGAAGCCACCAAATAAGTAATAGAAAATTTTGAGTTTTGAGAAGAGGTTTTTCATACCACTGTACCAATATCAGTTGAATATCAAACCACATCAAGATTAGAAATTATATTAACAAATTCAAGTAAATTATCAAAATATGTTTCTGCATGACACATTTACATGACTAACATTGCAAAACCACTATACCAATATCAGTTGAATATTGAACCCAATCAAATATCAGAAATTATATTAACAAATTCAAGAAAATTATCAAAATATATTTCTGTATGGCATATTTACATGACTAACATTGCAAATAGACTTTTTTTCCCCCTCTAACTCTTATGGAGTGGTATGCATGCAAAATATCCAAGCACCCACAATTCCTTTCTATAACACTTCTGATAGTTCAAGTCTACAAAGTTTCATAAAATACCCTTAACTCTACTTTCTCAAACAACTGTATAATCATAAGGATTCAACATGATAGAATGCTATTCTTGAAGTCGCAACTGAACAATGATGTTTAGATTTTGATAAGATTATTTAAGGTTGTTCCACTGCACAATACTTCATCTCTCTCTCTCTCTCACCTCTCAAGTCCCTTATCACCACAATAACGTAGGCAATGAAGATGAAACCAGCTTGTGAAGTCCATGTTTTCTAGAACTCTATTGAACTCCTAGTAAAATCGATTGCCCAGCACTAAACTTTGCATTAGGAACAACATTATTGCATTAGGAAAGACTTTAAAAAAAAACACGAACTGTCCATCCATTGTTAATGAAATTTACCAAAATCCGCAATTGATTATCCCCGAACATCCAAAATCCATACTCTCATCCTTCCCATAACTCCTAAATAATTATTAAAAATCACTCATATCACATTTGGTTCAACACAATATCCCAAACATCAAGAGTTGGTTTTCTATTTGCTAAGGCCAAGCTAATCAATAACATATGTGAGTTCAATCATTTCACAATTATACTAAGCATCAAACACCCATCACAAATGCCTTCTGATCAAACTGCTGAATTTACATCCACCAATCACTTACTACATAACGCACAAACCCTAAGTAGCTACAGAATAATAGATGTATACAGTCAAAAAATTTGGGGGAAGAAAAAACCTAGATTTATTAAATACATTCAGATACAAATATATAAACTAAAGAGACTTGGCTGAATTTGGTTTGAAGCTAAGAATTGAGTTCATGAAAGGTGCAGTGGAGATTAGCGAACTCCTTGCGAGCCTTTTTTGAGACAATGAGTTTCCAATTTTTCATTAAATACTATGCATGGATGAATGTATAATCCTGGCCAATAGAGCTGTTAGATATTGCTTTCAACAAATTTATGTAGTTCAAAACATGTGCGCTCATAAGAAATGTCTAGGTCAAGAGGAAGGTAGCTCACTATGGATATGGAAAATAATTATAGAACTTCTTGTTGAGTATGTTAAAAATGACATTCAAAAAATACATGCAATAGAAACACTAACACTGAAAAAATAATGTCTACCCTGGAGGCATATCAGGGATGTTAATGTTAGAATATATGCCTTCTAGACTAATTTATCTGATATAATTATCAAATTTATTAATAAAAAAATGTATTCTCAAAATTTATTTGTGAATTTATATTTTATTTGTGCACGATTTTCATTTGGAAATGACTCATTGTGTTTAAATAAGTGATCCATGTGAATGGTGGTCTTTCACAATAAGGTATAGATCACGGGTTACTTAACACATAAATGTTTGTTCTTAACCGATTGATGAGAATAAGAATCTTATCATGTATAGGTTATTATGTTATGAATTTTAAATAGAGAATGTCTTACCTTTAACTAGTGAGTAATCCACTCACTTCATAGTACGAGAGTATTTCGAATACGTAGAATAGGACCTGTAATAGTAATTTTTAAAAATACTATTTAAAAGAAACCTAAACTATTGCTACTACAGCAGGGACTAGTACTCTACCACTTGAGTATGAGTTGGTGGTCTGACAAAGTTAGAAGCATATACTTTGATATACTGTAATTGAGATTCTTTCGTAGAACCAATATATTTGTATGTTGGGTATATATGACTAGTTAATTAAGACAGATTTGTACAAAATAGCTTCTACGCTATATCGCCCATTGTGACTATTCGAATGGTCTAATTATCCAAGACCCTAGGGAATATAACTTGGATGTTTACTTTAGGGTAACTCTCTTGAAAAGTGAAAACATTCCAGGAGTCGTAATCATTGGACTAAAGGTCTAAGGATGGTATATGTCTATTAGAGATGTGTTAGTATACTCTTCCTCTCTAATTGCACGGCAATGCGTAGAGGGGTATTTTAATCATTACACTTGTAGGTCAAAAACTTTACTAACGTAGCATTGTCCTTGGGGTCAATATTTTCTTATAGTGATATTATGAAATATTTAAAATGCAAAATATAACTATTTATATAGTAATGGTATTTTAGTCATTTTAATAGTCAAGGCAATGTGTCTTTTGGTCCCCGAAATGACCCTTAAGTAAGAAAGATTTGGATTAAAGAATTGGTCCTGATATTTATGGGTTTTATTTTATTTTATTAGTCTGATTTATTATTGGATTAGAATAAAATAAAAGGTTCGAGAGAGAGCATTTATTTTATCTAGTTTAATTGGTTAATTAATTATTCAGGGCCGAAAGCCCAAATTAAATGATTAGAAAATTAATGTGCATATAAACTAGATAAAAAGTATAAAATTTTATATTGATCTATTTGGACTTGTAAATTATTTATTGGGCTGTTTAATAAAGTTCAGAAAATAAATAATTGAGATTTATTATTTATGGGTGTTCAAACTCAAGAATAAATAATTTTATCTGGCCTAATGAATAAGACCAAGGGAAAAATAAAATTTAAAAATAAATAAATAAATAAATATTATTAATTAATTATTAATTTAAATAAATAAATAAAAATAATACGATATGGATCCCGTGTTATTTGACGTGAATATAATAGAAAGTATGGGCTTTCTGTTTTCATGCGATTGTTCTCTTTCTCAGTAAAAGATTGAAAAGATAGAGGAAATCATGCAAATTAGTGTTGGTTGTTTTAACTTTTTGTGAGCTTTCATTTTACAAAAGAAAAGCAAAGAAAACAGCTTCTGCATTCAACTTTCATTTCACAGAAATCCAAGAAAGCTTCGTTGAAGCTTTCACCAAAGTTGATCAAAACTCAATATTCAAACTTTTACCGGCTGTGCTACGGGCACCATTTCGGAAGAATAAAAGCTTCGTGTGGATGAGATGCAATAGACGTTTGTAAGGACGTAAGCCACTAGCCTCAAATATCCTTATACAGACATTTATACCAGTACGAAGAGGGTCATTTAATCACAGAAATAAAATTTTCGTTTTCCTAACATGTTTTCGTTTTTATGATTTTTGCCATTTTAAGCCTTCAGTTAATACTTCAAATATCATAATTGTCACATGTGATCCAAAAATGCAATCTTTATGCTCAAATTTTCAAGAGAATTGTGGAGTTGTTTAATCAGGATTTCACTTATTATTTATTAGAATATGCATACTGAAAAAGTTAAGTAGTCCACCATGTATAGAGAAAGAATCATGTTATTAAAGCTAGAAATCTCTCTGCAAAGCTCTTAGTAGGCCTGGAAAAACTGATAATTAGAAATGGTTGCTAGATGAAACCTATCAAGAAACTTGAGTATAATCAAATAAGGATATGATAGTTATGAGAGTTCAAAAAATTCTAACCCATTTGAAATTTCAATCTCTTGACCATCTGCGTCAGTAGTAGCAAGTTTTGTCACTGGAAATTCAAAAGAACCACACTTCTTTAGCAGTTGAGCTCTAGAAAATCTCAAGGGCTTCCCAAATAACCCTACTGGCAATGAAGACAATTCCAACTATTTGGAATTGGAAGAAAACAGTCCACTTCTAATTAACCTAAACGTAGTTGAACTTATGCTATGAAGTTTAAATAGAGAAGGAAGTCTTGATGCCTGAACTGCTACAAATTGCATAAAACTAAAAATTGAAGCCAAACTGGCAACAAAATCCTGAACTTTTCAAAAAAAAGAAGCAAGAAACCAGAAATCAAATTGAAGAATTTGAAGTGATGATAGCTACTTTTTATGCGGATACCATACAAAAAAACCAAAATAGATGAAAAACTCTGTACAATGTAGACATCGAGGTTAGATTTATTATAGTAGCAGAGTTATCATAAAGAAAGAATTGTGATTAATAACCATGAAAAAGGTAACCTAAGAATAATCCCTTCTGTCCTCTAAAAAGATATGCAGAGCTATTGACTCAACCTGCATAAAAGTGAGGAGATACAATTAGAAGCAAGATCCCAAAATAATAATAATAATAATAATAATAATAATAATAATAATAATAATAATAATAATAATAATAATAATAATAATAATAATAATAATAATAATAATGATGATGATGATGATGATGATGATGATGATGATGATGATGGTATGAAACCCCTAATGCAGTGTCAGAGATTAAAGACAACAAAACCAAATCAAATAAAAACTAACTTTACGTCACCCACGCAACTAAAATATGGCAACTTTTCACTTCAACACAGGTAAATGGATTTTCATTCAAAGATAATAAGCAAATCCCAGCGAGCTAATGGCTTTATTCTTTAAATTAGTGCAAGCATTTGTTCTCTGCAACTTGAATCTATTCAAGAAGTGAAACTAATTTATAACATCCCATATGCAGTAGCACTAATAAACTAAGAACTCCTAGACAAATTGAAGCAACATCACATTCTATATCATCTAGCAACTCAAAAAGTAACAGTTTAAAGTAGAGAGGAAGATGAACCCTAATAAAAAAAAATGAAGAATTTACTCGGGAAAGTGATCAATAATTAGTAAAGTAAGGAGAAGAAAAGAGAAGAATCAGTACCTTAATTAAGAGTACTATTTTGTGATTGAATCAGTGGGTTTTTGCAAGGAAGGTTCGAAAAGGCAAAACGTCCTTCTTCTTTTCCATAGGAGTGACTTCACATTGATAGCTTGATTTAGATCGGCTCTAGATCCCAATAGGCTTTAGTTGAATTTATTGAGTTCAGATAAATTCATATAATTCTCACATTTCTTTGAAAAAAAAAGAAGAAAAAACTCTTCATTTCAATTCAATTCTGCTTATCTGAATTCTTATCTAAATTTAATTAATTAGTACAATTAATAAATAATTAATTAATACAATTAAATAAATTTAGATAATATTTACATTTTCTTAAAAAATTTATTTCAATACTGTCAAATATCAACACCAAACGATGCCACTTGTCTCTTCAATTGGGCTCCGCTGTTGCTTATATATATATATATATATATATATATATATATATATATATATATCAAAATTTTCATTTTAATACTGCCAAATGTCAACACCATACGATGCCACCTGTTTCTTCAACAAGCTTCCATTGTTACTTTTATATAGTTAAATGGAGAATTTAAAAAAAGGGATAGGAGCGCTCCTCCTCTCTCCGGTGACAGATGCAAGAGATGGATAGTTGGTTTAAATTTTCCCTATATTTGATTTACAAAAGAGGAAGAAAGGAGAGGGAGGAATCTTTACCTTTGTATTGTTTAGTTGGATAAAAGGAGAAGCACATCATAAATATAATTTACATCCCAATCTATTCAGAGATGAACAAACTGCCCTGACGTGGGAGGAGAGTTCTTTTTCCTAATTTACTTCTTCCTCTATTATTCGTTACTGTTGATATAAATTACTTATTTAAATCTAAACTTATATTCCCTCTCTACCAATTTCCTTTTTCTTTTCACCCAACTAAATTTTCTGCTAAATTAAATACATAAAAAAATAATTAATTAAATAACTCTTAAATATTTAAATCAAAAATTTTATATATGAAAAAAGAATAATTTTTTTAAAAACTCTTATAAACTTTTCTGCACCAACGTCGGAACCAAAGTAAGCAAAATCATTTTTTTCCTTCCCCTGAAAGTACCAAACCACCAAAAAACCCAAAAAACAAAAGAGCCTTTTTTGTTATAAACCAGGTCTTTAACTTACTTTAGCCCACCAAATCATGCCCACTTCTTTTTGACCCACCCAATTGCGCTCTCTAATTGAGCCCATGGGCCAAGTTCTGCAGAAGTGAGCTGCAGCAGAGATGCATATGCTGCTCTGCTCTTTGTTGACTGGAAGATTTCATCAAACGAAGATAGATTGAGGCCTGGAAGGTGATCCCCTCAGCCTCTGCAGGTCAGTCTCATGGCGCTATCTTTCTGCAATTTGAATGCTTTAAACTGTGAATTTATCCTTTTTTTTTCTTAAGGGTTATGTGCATAATGTCATAAATCACTACAAAGAGTTTGCTAGATGTCTGCAAGCAGCTCACAGGAGCAGTATATAGCATATAGGTTGGGGTTTTTTACTTTTGTTTTCTCAAAACTTGTATCTTATGGTTTGAAAGATGGCAAATTCTCAACTTGCCTGCTTTTCTGGCTAGTTTTAGTACCCTTTTCTTTTCCTAATTTGCAGATGAAATTTTTTTGACGAATAGGGATTGAAAGGCCCAATAGTAATGGATTGAAATCTATTTAATGGTTACTGCAGTTAAAGTATGAAAGTTTTGCTGATTACGTGACAGTACTTGTTCATTTTTGTGTTCTGTAGGGATATTGGAAGGGCTTAATTTGTTTTGACGCAATCATCATGCTAAGCCATGGTCACCATAAATTATTTGTTCGAAGGTTGAGCTTGAGTAGAATGCACAGTTCAGGAGAAACATTGTCAGATACGCCTCTTATGGTAAAAAGGATTTGTAAGATTATGATGTCATGTTCAAAATTAGAACTTGATACCACCCTTGACCAGAATGGAATCAGGGTTTCCCCAGAAGTAGTTGAGGGAGTACTTAAAAGATTTCAGAATGCCGGAACATTGGCATACAGGTTTTTTGAATGGGCTGGCAAACAACGAAATTACGAGCATAGCATTAGAGCATACCACACCATGATTGAGTCTTTAGCCAAGATAAGGCAGTATCAGATAATGTGGGATCTCATGAATGCTATGAGAAGTAAGAAAATACTAAACATTGAGACATTCTGTATAATTATGAGGAAGTATTGTACAGCCCAGAAGGTAGAAGAGGCAGTATACACCTTTAATGTCATGAAACGGTATGATGTGCCTCAAAATCTAGCAGCTTTCAATGGTTTGTTGAGTGCCTTATGTAAATCTAAGAATGTCAGGAAGGCTCAAGAGATTTTTGATAGCATGAAATACCAATTTTCTCCTGATTCAAAAACTTATAGCATATTGATTGAGGGATGGGGAAGGGCTCCCAATTTGCCCAAGGCAAGGGAAATTTATCGAGGAATGGTTGAGGCAGGCTGTGACCCTGACATAGTGACCTATGGAATCATGGTAGACATTCTCTGCAAGGCAGGGAGGGTCGATGAAGCAGTGAATTTAGTTAAGGAGATGGAATTTAGTGGTTGTAGGCCAACATCATTCATTTATAGTGTTTTGGTCCACACGTATGGTATTGAGAATCGGATTGATGATGCTGTAGATGTGTTCCTTGAGATGGAAAGGAGTGGAGTGGAGGCCGATTTGGTTGCATATAATGCCTTAATCAGTGCATTCTGCAAAGTTAACAAATTGAAGAATGCATACAGGGTTCTGGATGAGATGGATAACAAGAAAGTTTCTCCCAATTCAAGGACTTGCAATATTATTGTAAATAGTTTGATTGGTCGTGGGGAGACTGGCAAGGCTTTTCAGTTCTTTCGTAGGATGATCAAAATTTGTGAGCCAGATGCTGACACATACACTATGATGATAAAGATGTTCTGTGAAAGGGAAGAACTTGAGAAGGCCCTTAAAGTGTGGAATTACATGAAAAAGAAGCAATTTGTTCCAAGCATGCACACTTTCTCTGTCCTTATTAATGGATTATGTAACAAAGCTGATGCCTCAAGGGCTTGTAATTTAATGGAAGAGATGATAGAGAAAGGAATGCGGCCAGGAAGAGTGACATTTGGTAAGCTAAGACAGTTGCTTCTCAAGGAAGGGAGAGAAGATGCCCTTGAATTTCTTAATGAGAAAATGAACCTTTTGGTTAAGGAGCCCTTATGCGATTGAATCAAAAGAAAAGAGGAGCCTATATGTGACTGAGAGCTAACGATAACTAACTAAGGTAAAAGACCAAGAAAATCCTGATATAAGCAGTTTGACCAATTATTAATTTCAAAATTAGGAGTTTTGGGAGGTTGGATGCTGCCTAAACAACTGATGGATTTATCAGGTATTTACTTTTCACTTTTATTGCCATCCTTAAGCTATATTGATCATTGAACTGCCATTCGCCTCTGCTGCCTTATTCTGCCACAACTCTTCGTTTGGTCAATTAATTTTGCACTTCCTCTGGTTTAAGGGAAATTGGTCTCAGAAAGTTTTCTTTTCAGTTATTTTCTTTAAAACAAAAAAAGCTCATGTTACAACTTTTGTTTGTGATTTCCACTATTTTCCATGTAAAGGAGATTAGATCGATACTGAGCACAAGGAGATGAAAGCAGTTACTATTGATCCACGGAATCAGTAAGAAACTTTTCCTAACTGGGACAACAGTGGAAAGAGTTTATTTGGGGAAGGAATTTAGTTTGCCGCACTGTTCCATTCAAGGTACCAGTGCTGTATAGTTGTTTGTATAATGGTCAAGAATAATACGGTCTCACAGTCAGTGATTAGACATACAACACATGTACATATGTGCAACTGATGCTGTTTGATATCTTTCGTCGATATATGGTCAATTTCATTGTTTAAGTAGTATCAGTGCGTATTATTAGTAGTTATTGCCTACAAACTTAATTTACATTCTAGAGTTTTTTTCCCCCATTCATGCTTGTTGAAGATTAATATGTTTCTCGCTGCTTTGTTAAATCAAAAGCTTAGATTTGATTACCAACAAATCAATTAAACATTAAGCTAGCGATCTTTTGAGGACATTAGCATGCCATGCCCACAACTATATAAGTATGCATGACAAAGTTAGATCTCTCTCTCTCTCTCTGTCTCTCACATATGCTCCTGAATGTGCACAGATATACATTAAACTTTAGAATACTGCAAATTCAGTATGAACATAATACTTGCATTTAAGGGGATCATGTACCCACTATTTTCCATGATTCACCTATGCCCTGTTAAAGGAATAAGTTCTAAAATTGAATATAGTTTGTATAATCATGCTGTCACTCTTAATGAAATCTCAATTTTCAAATACTTTTAACCAATGAAATCTCTGTTTTTGTTATGCAAATTTTCATATAAAGGTTGTAACAAGAGCTGCTATAAATTTGGAATGACCCTTGGAATGTTTTTCTTGGATTATCTGGTCTCAAACTTTCTTTGCTCGAGAAATTCAAAAGATGAGCTCAAGAGATGGCGTCAGCCCTCGGAGAAATGTTAGATGTGATGCCCTGGAAAGAGATTCTAATGACCACCTCAAATGCAGAAGCAAGGGAGTGGACTCAGTGAGGTAATGGATGTATTATCAGTTTTCAGTTGGACGTATGCAGTGTTATATTCGGCCATATGTAAGGGAGTTGAACTGAATGCACTAATATTTCTCTATCAGATGCAGTGGACCAGCAAGTATTTGGCTTCAAGAGCACTAGAACCTGTTTGGGAAGTATTCTTAAAAATATTAGGGTTGTTGTTTCCATGGATATTCTTGGCAATTCCTCTATGTTGAGGACATGAAGGATTGCCATTCTTGATATGCTCCTTCAAACAACAAAACACTCTTGATCTCACAAATTTCATTCCTAATGGAGCCGTTAATGCTATATTTTGCCTTGACCATGAACTAGTCTTTCATTTAGCATCATGCCTAATTTATACAATAAAAAAAGATAGGAGAAAAATAAATACTAAGCTTCAATTTATCCAGAAAATTCTGGAAATTAAACATTGATTATAAAACCAGCATAAAATCAGTAAACTGATAAAAAAATCCAAACGGCTTAGTTGACTTATTCAAATTTTAAATTAATTTTAGCAAAAAAAATGCATTCTTTAACAATTCTCGCTTTTTTTGTTGTAAATTCTCAATCTCTTTCTTAACTTTTCAGACTTGACTTTAGATATAACCTTTGTAAGAATATTAACCAATTGATCTTCACTTCTCAATATACTAAAAGAATTTATTTGTTTCTCTAAATTTCTCTAAGAAAATACTCCCTTCGTCCTAAATTATAAGTTCATTTTCTAACTTAATTTTTGTTCCAAATTATCTGTCCCTTTAGGGAATTAAGATTTAATATTTTAAATTTATCCATATTTAATATTCCCTCCGTCCCATAATATAAGTCGTTTGAAGCTACTTTTATTGTTTCAAATTATAAGTCGTTGGGGACTTTTCAAGGAGGTTTTGAAACTGCTTTTACATTTTTATCCTTATTTATTATTCTCTTTCCCTCTCTTTCTCTTCCCTCTCTCCTTTTGTTTCTAAGACATTTAAATAGGGGTATTTTAAGAAGAAAAAATATAAAGTCACATTGTTTTCAAGAATCTTAATATGTGTGAAATTAAGTCAAACGACTTATATTATGGGACGGAGTGAGTAATAGTATTCTCTTTTTCAAATATATTAAAATATAATCAAAAATTCATTTTACGAATTCTAATATTTATTCTCGTTAATTTTTAAGAAATATCAATAACAAATTGGATAGAGAATAAAATACTCATCAATATTTTGACCAATTTTCTAGCAAGAATTAAATATTTAGAAGAGAGAAGTAATTTGGAGTTATATCAAAGTTTTGGAGTTTGTCTTATCATTGAATTGTAAGGGTAAAAATGGAAGAGAATGTTTAATTAACTGCAAAACTTACTTTTCTTAATTTCCGCGTAATCGATTAAAGTGGACATATAATTTGGGACGGAGGGAGTAGTATTTAATCTTGAAGTGTTCTGTTTTGTTGTGAAAAATTGGATATTTAGAGATTGATATAGCAGTTTCGTTATTAGCAAATATATTGTAGGCTCCTTTTGGTCATGGTTTAAGTCTGTCAATAATTTTTTTAGCCATAAAGCTTGATTAACAGTTCAAACAACAGTTACATATTTTGCTTCGAAAGTTGATTGAGCTATAACATCTTGCTAAAACCTGAACCAAGACTAAAAAAGTAACTAGAAGCACTCCTTATATCACCAGATTCACCCTAATTACTATCACAAAAGCTATGCAAATTTAACATGTTAGATCTTCCAAATCAAACTCCAAAATCTATTGTGCTTTTAACATATTTGAGAACTCTTTTAGCAATTTGAAAATGCACTTCACTGGCACAATACATGAATTTGGATTGAAGACTTATAAAATACAAAATATCTAGCCTTGTTGCTATCAAACACATCAGACATCCTATAAGACTTCTGGATAGACCTTCATTTACCTTTGTTATTCCATCATTTTTACTCAATTTCTCATTTTACATCAAAGGAGTACTTAGAGGCTTGCATTTCTCCATGTGAAACTTCTTAAGAACTTCTTTTGCACACTTGAATTGTCCAACAAAGATTCCTTTCTCATATTGCTAAATTTTCAGGCCAAGGAAGTAAGACATCTCTTAAATCAGTCGTCTTAAAAACTTGTTACATTTGATCTTTAAATTGTTGCAACAATCCTGCATTGCTACCAGTTATAGGTAGATCATCAACATACAAAGAAACAAGAATAAGATCATCATTAGCAACCTTTACATAAAGTGTCGATTCACTCAAACTCTTTCAAAAATCAATCTTAAGTAGATGATAATTAATTATGCTATACTAATCTCTTGGAACTTACTTTATATCATACAAGACTTTTTTAAGTAGGTAAACCCTCGCCTCTTTTCCTTTGACAATAAAATCATCTGGCTGCCCAATAAAGATCTCTTACTCCAAATGACTATTTAAAAAAATTGATTTGACATCAACTGATATACTGTTCAGGATTTTTGAGCTGCCAAAGCCAAAAGCATTCTGCTAGCGTTAAGCCTTGCTACTAGTGTAAACGTATATGAAAAATCTACCCCAAATTGTTGAGTATAGTTTTCTACAACTAACCTTGCATTGTGTTTGTTAACAAATCTACTAGGGTTAGAGCTTTGTTTTGTATATCCACTTTATCCCAATAGGATTCTTGTGGTTAGGCTCTTATCCACCAAGATCCATGTTTGATTTTTCTCTATCATCCTCAACTCCTCCTTCATTGCTTCAATCCACTTTGGATCTTTTGCAACTTCTTCATATCTTGCAGGCTTAAAAATAGCAAGGTTACACCTTGCATAAATGTCAACAAGTGATCTTATTCCTCTAACAGGTTCGTCATCGTATGTTTTATCATCAATTATATAATCAAGTTTTTGCTTATCAATTATGTTATCATCAAGGTTTGTAATTAACCATGCCAAGCTTCAAATGGTATCATCCCTTTCAAAGTTTTAGTTGGAAGTTTGTTAAGTAGATAGACTGTAGAACTCTTTAGGCATCTTCTTCTCAAAAAGCAAACATCTAGACATCTCCATAATTGTTCTTTTTTTTTCTTTCACTTTCTCCATTTTGTTGAAGTGTATAAGTTGTTCAAAAATGGTGTTTTATGCTTGCATCCTCACAAAACTTTTTAACTTTTTGTCAAACTTTTCAGATGTGTATTCAGTCTCATTATCTGATCTAATCACTTTTATTCTTTGACCACATTAATTTCAATCCCATTCTTAAAATTCCAAAATATATTAGCAACTTCATATTTTGATTTCATGAAACAAGCCCAACACACTTTGCAAAAATAATTTATAAATGCAATATAATACCTCCTACTATTAAAAAAGAGGGTTTCATTAGGCCACAAACATCTGTGTGGACAAGATGAAACTTTTCACTTGCCCTCCAAGCATTGTTGGTTGGAAATGGCAGCCTAGATTACTTTTTTAGTTGACAAATTTCACAAACTTTAGTCTTTGGAAAAATCATAGGCATATCCTACACAAGCCTTTTTCTTTGCAAGTAATTTAGTGCGGAATAATGAAAATGTCTCAACTTTCTATACCAAAGTTCTGATTCATTAATAGAATTAGGATATGCATAAATAGTGTGTCTCCAATTCAAAGAGAAGTACTTATCTTTCTTCTTCACAGAAAATAATTCGCAACCAGTAGAATCATGCATTATACATGTATTATCCTTGAGAAACACCGAGTAATTCTTTTCTAGTAATTGACCCACACTTAAGATATTTTGATCAATTTGATGCATATATAACACATATAAAATAAGTTTAATATGCCACTCCTCTTCCTTTGACTTCTAAGGAGTCTCTATTGTCAATCCTGACTTTTGATATATGTCTTGTCTAGCTGCCTAAACATACTCTCATCAAAAGTCATGTGATGACTACATCCACTATCAATGAGCATGCATTAGTGCTTTTATTAGTTGCAAAATATGTTGCAACAAACAATTTCTTCTCTTGCTCTTGCTAATTTCCTACAACTTGAGCTTGATGATGTTGCTAGTTGTTCTTGCAAACCTTCTCCATATACCCATATTTTTACATGATCTTCATTGGACATCAGGCCTAGACCAATTATATTTTTGAGAATGTGAAGTCTTCGTACAATTTGAGCATGGTGGAAACTTTTCTTTATTTCCTTTCTTACTCTTCCAATCTCTATTTTTCTTCCCCATGTTACTTGAATGTACAATTTCTTTTAACTTGAAATGCACCTTTAACCCTATCCTCGTTTTGAATGGCCCTTCTTTATTCTTGTGCTTCCAAGGCATTATTCAATTCTATAAAACTAATTTGTGAAAGATCTCTTAAGTCCTCAAGCAAAGAAATTTTTGACTCAAATCGTTATGGTAAGCTAACAAGAACTTTCTCAACAATTCTTCTATCAGTAAGATCCTCCCCAAGCAATTTGATGTTGTTGACTATAGCCTTGAGTGTGTTTGCATAGTCTTGATGTTGTCAGAATCTTTCATCATTTGAATCTCGAACTCCCTTTTGAGATTCAATATTTGCATTCTTTTGGTCTAGTCATTGCCTTGGTATTCGTACCTAAGTAAATCCAAAACCTGCTTCCTAGTTTCACAAGACAATATTTTTGTAAAAACTTCCTTTGAAAGAATTGAGAAAATACTAGTTTTTTGCTTTGAACATGATGTTTGATTTGAGCTAAGGTTGGGTTGGCTAGTAATGGTGGTGAATATGCGTTATAGTTCTCTAGAAATTTGAGGAGGTAAAGATCACTACTAGAAAAACAGGCTGTTGTGACTGGTGCAAATGTTATTATAAGTATCTGATGTGACATTTTTTACTTTGTGACGTTTCCGCAAAATGTTCTCTAAAAAGCCGTTGTCATAGTCACTGAGGACGTTATCAAATGTCATAATAGATGTACCTATCATAATATGTATAAGTGTTATATCAGAGGCCTTATTACAACATTTTGTCATGCTACAAAAGGGTCTAATGACTGCCAAAAATTCAAATATATATTAACAATTTAAAATGTCATAATAACTGACATCTATAATGACATTTACAACTATCAGTAAAAGATCATCATATAACATTTAGTTATGTAATGCAAATGCTTACCAACGGTTGCCAACGGTCAAATTCAAATCTACAAAAATATTTATAAATGTCATAATAGCATTTAGCAACTTTCAATTATATGACACTTTGTTAGCATTCGTGACATTTTATACTGTCATTATTATTATTTGTTATTATACTTATACATATTGTTTGGACTTAATATAACAACATTTTTTAAATTTTCATAATGTGTTGGCTATGTGTCACTACATTTTTCATGACATTTCAATTCTTATATATATATTAATTACATGGTATAAAAAAATTTAAAACTTTGACCATAATACAAAATCACATTAAAGTCAAAATAAAATGTTTGCATACAATAGGAAGTATAGTACTATGTATATATACATCAAGGAAGTCATCAAAACTATATAATCCAAAATAAAATCTCAATGTATCCATTAAGACATAATTCCATTAATGTCTAAATACTTCCATTTAGCCAAATGATCTACTATACTTCCTTCATATGCAGCATCAAAATAACTTGTAGCCAAGCTGTCTCCTTAGTCCCATTCGTCTCGAGCCCTACGAACCTGCCATTGTAAATTGGACACATTTAAGTTAGACAAATGATGAAAAACCAGTAGCTTCTTGATACCAAAACTGCAGCATTCACAAAGGATGAAAAAAAAGAGAGAATTAAACTTTTCAACTATGGAAGGGATTCTCCTGAGTGAATTAAACTGTAGCACTTTAATTTTTTGCTTAGGCTAAAATAAACAATTATTGCATCAAAATGGCTAAACTGCAGCATTTTAGTTTTCAAAAGGCTATACCTCAGCAAGAAGTGAAATAAACCACAACATTTCAGTTTTTTCCTGAGGCTAGAACAAACAATTATTGCACCATTTCAGCATTTCTATTTTCAAAAGGCCATACTTCAACAATAAGTGAATAAAACTACTGTAGCGTCCCGAATCCGGAACCCGAAATGGAACTCGAGTCCATGCCCGAAACGCTACACGGCAACATCTCCAAGAAGATACTAAGCCTTTAACTCAAAAAAACCCACTTTAATCAAACTAATCACCTCTAAAAGAAAAGGAAAAATACACATCTTGAAATATAATTCCATGAACAAATATAAAACCTTTAATACAACCAATATCTTGCTCAATCTTAACTAATGATTTATGCGAACAATATTGTTTAAACCAAATTAAAAGTCATAAAAAGTAAAAACTCTCAAAAACTAATCAATTTAAAAGCGTAGTCTAATCCCATCCGTCTCCACAATTCTCTTCATATTCTTGATCACAATCTGCGAAATGTTAAATGGAGTGAGTTACACTAACCCAATAAGTAATCCAAATATCTTCTTGGGAAATAAAATGTTACATATAATATCTTTACAATAAAATACATCGAATAATACACCATATTTAGATGAACTGAATTTTGTTTCTTTTTATTTCAAAATATATATTTATATATACATACATATATATATATATATATATAAACAATATAGGACTTAATTTAATATTAAATAAAACCAGACTATCACCTAGATAAAATAATAATAATACTAATAAAAATAGAATAAAAGTGTAATTCGATTCCAAATTAAAATTAATCAGCTTACTGCCATTCAAAGCAAAGCATGATCCGAGAATGGGCAAGGAAGTCAACGCTACAAAACCATCTGAAAAACACCATGCTTATTATATTTAAGAAACCAAGCATGTTGGCCCATCTTCCATTTTGTCATCTTTTGCTAGAGTAGTACTATATACAGGAAGAAAACAATGTAAATAATTTGGGTTTTTTTTTAAATCCATATTGTCCAAACAATGGCCCTCATCATTTGCAAAAGTGCTGTGTAGTCTGCGTCCCAAAATCGAAAGGATTTTTTTTTTTTTTTTGGTTTTGTTCTTGAAAACAACAGCCGTCCCCCACAGCAATTCACCCAAAACGACGCATGACTACAACAAAGTTATTCGGACAAAGACGGCGATCGAAACTGCAATTTTTTTTTTAAGATTACAAAATCAAAACTACACATAACAATCACACATATGATCATGAATTTCAGATTAGGGAGAGGATCACTGATATCAGTCCTGATTGTTTATCCTATCAGGGAGGCCAAACTTATATTTCTTATTGACTGAGAGGGGTTTCAGTCACACAAACGAATTTTAGAACATATTCTTCCTTCCCCTCTTCTAACCCATGAGCCATTAAACACATAGCACACATGATACCATGGTTCAAAATCAAAATAAAATAACCAAACTCAATTCCCAAATTTTATACAAAAAATACAAATCGTAGAATATTTCGAAAAATAGAAGATGCCTTAACCACTTACCTCAAAAGTCAGACTAATATCTCCGATTCAAACTAATCGCTCCACACAATCGTTCCTTAATATCAAACCACACAATACCAATATCAATTTACAGAACTAAAACTCCATAAATCAATTAACCCTATTATCTAGAATTCCCAAAATAAAGAAGAAGAGAATTTCCTAATATTTACTTCTCAACATATAGCGAAATTAATAGTCGAAGCCAATAGAACTCACCTTCACGATTGAAGCAAATCCAAGCTTTCTTCCCCAGAGTCTGGAACCCTTGAATGATCGTTTTGGCCAACTGATGATAAAACCAAAGAACATTGTTTAAGGTTAAGACGTATGTTTAACTTTCAAAAATATTAAATAACAAACGCATCCCTCAACTTAATTAAATCCCTCATGACCCCTAAAACCTTGTGGGCTATCTTATGGGCCTTAATAAAATCACTTTATGGGTCGGTCAAAATACAAAACCCAAAATCAATTGGGTTGGGTATTTACAACTACAGCATTTCAGTTTTCTCCTGAGGCTATAACAAACAATTATTGCAGCAAAATGGCTAAATTGCAGCATTTCAGAATTTCCATTTCAGCATTTCAGTTTTCAAAAGGCTATACTTCCTTTTCAACAATAATATCATTCAGCTTTCTTACGATACCATTATACATATTCAGCTGCCTTAACAAATTTTCCAAACAATTAACAACAAATTCTAAGTATATTACAAAGCTAAACTCCTCGTTTTGTTTTGGACAACACAAACCACTTCTGAAGCCCAAATCTCCTCAATCAATAACAACTCACAATAACACTTCATTCCCATAAAAATCAACAACACCTATCAAACACCACAACAAGATTAATGCCAAGGCCACCACTCTTCACAATTTACAACTTAAAACGCCACAACATTAACACATATAAAAAGCCCACAATTGTCAACCTCTGAATGCTCAAAATCCCAAACCAAATCAATGAAAACAATAAGAGAACTAGCAAAATATCAGGCTGTAAACAAATGCAAAATATAATGCTGTAGACTACAGTGCCATGTTAGAAAGACAACCCACATTTTTGTTAAAGAAAATTTTATCAAAAAGGAACCTAAAAGAGTGGTCGAGATGGCTGTGAAATATTTAGGACAGCTACATTCTTCCTCAAATATCAATATACACAAATAGAAATTCTCCAAATTCATAGATGTCCAACACATCAATCTATTTTTTTTTTTAGAAATTGAATATGCAAATGACTAATTGCAGAACTCCAATTAAATCACCAAAACTGCAGCAAAAAAATCAAAGTCTATACTAAATTTTGCAGAATTCCTTCACCATCTCATAAACAAAACCATAACCCACAAAAAAAATCAAGACTCAACAAAATCATAGCCCACAAAAAATTCAGAACACAACACTGCATGAAAAAGGATGACAAAACTCCATATTTGTCATAGGCCACCAAAAGAATAGACACACATATACATAAACAAAACATAGCCCATAAAAAAGAAGTAGAAAACTGATCACAACTTTCTACCATCAAAAGAATCATACCAAGCTTATTGGCCATGCAATAGGAGCATCGTGAGCATCTCCTATTGTTTTTAGAAGGGAGTATGGATGAATCAATGGCTCATCACGAGAATGTGGCTGAATGAGCTCAATTTCACACCAATCTTGTCCCAAGGCATGTGGGTCAACCATCTTTTCAGGGTCCAAACTCCTAATAAGTGCAGTTGCAACTATCTTTGAAGGATCCCTTACGCTCAAGACTGAAACAGTAGCATGTACCTAACGAAGATAGACAAACAGCCAAACATTAGCAAAAAATATGATCAGTTCAGTTAGTTTAAAACAGCCAAAATTCTATGTAGCCATTTAGCTTGAAATATGAAAAAGAAAATCAAATATCTATTTCAAATAAGATGTGATTCTGTAAGTATAAGCTAACAGTACCCTTAATGTACTGCTATGGTTGCTTGGGATAGTTTGCAGGTTTGACTCTAGAGAACCAACCCTTGACTGATTTGACATATTGTTGTTGTTCTGCACCATATTCGCACGAACTTCAGTTAGCAGTCTACCTTATTCCCTAATGAGTTCTGCTTGTTCTTTAGCTTGTTCCTCGAGCCTCATTATCTTATCCCTTTGTTTAGCCATGATAATATGTTAAGTACTACGACTTGAAATTTCGCCCCAAAGATCCGACGGTGCAACACCTTCCTCACACATTTGAACCCAACCATTCTTGTCTGGTCCCATTACTTGTGCGAAAATGTCATCCGGCCCAATTTTATTAGTGGAGTTAGGTGAAAGTTCACTTCTCTTCTAAATCATTAAGTTTTGTAAACAAAGAAAAAAAATGCTTATTAATTATGCTGAAAGAAGGTAAAAAGCTGAAGGTAAATCAAGGATTAACATGTACCAATTTAGTTGCAATCTCGCTATTTCCTGGTTTCCCACTAGAGTCCGTAAAGCATTCCTCGAATATTTCAGCTCGGGATGGCTGACGCCCTAATTTCTTGGCCTACACACAAAACAATTGAATCAACTGATTTAATTATTCATGGAAAAAAAATGAAGGATATAGTAAAATTTACCAAGTCTTTAGAAACTTGTGCAAATGGTCTTTGCCCCATTCTATGATGCAATTTGTTGCTTTTCCTACTGTTAGCATTCCTTCGGCTAATACGCTGAAAAAAAACAGCAACAAATGGAAATTCAATTGTCTGCCATCAAAGTTACAATGTGGATAATTTGAAATGAGTATTAGAAAATGCTCAACATTACCTTGTCAGCCTCTAAATTCCAAAAGGAAACCAACCATAACCATTGGTCTTCAAGCACCCAATCTTCTCCACAAGAAGGCAGCACATTTCCAGTTTGATTAGCATTGAACCATTCCTTTTTCAAAGCATTTTTCCAAGCTCTCCATAATTTCCCTATTGATGAAGTAATTTTTGGTTCAATGCCAGGTGGCAAATCAAACCTTTCCTGTTATGGAGTAAATTTGTCAATAATCATTATGTATAGTAAATTTACAATAAAAAAGATTCTAAAATCATTAAAACTGAAGGATGTAGATATCATAGTATTATTACCTTTACAATGTCGATCATGTCTTTCTTATAGCTTTTTGGCATCTTTGTCCATGATACATAATTCAGTGGGGCATGCTTGCCATTTCTAGCTATAGTGCCCAAGAAACTAGATAGCTTTTTTCGCTTCTTTCCAATGGGTTGTTCCTTATGGTTAAATTCAACCTTAATTAGACCCTTGTTCTTAGGATGCCCCCATGTATCAGTACAATAAGTTGGTCCTCTAGATCGACTACTTCTAGCTAAATTGTCTGCATCAAGCATTAAAATTAGAATGGTGAAAAATATAATTTAGCATAATAGAGCAGACAACATTGTATTTGTAATCATGATGTGGTCATACCAATTCCGCTAGAAGTTTGTGTGGTGGACTGGGACGATATTTGCTGGTCACTATATACCGTTTGGGGTTCATCTAAAGATTTTCAGGCCGGCCATTCAAAATGCAGGTCTCCCTCGATGCTCCTCTTTACCATTAAAGGATCGAGCATCCATTCTAAAAGAGTGGTCGGGTTCTAAGAACCTACGATGTCCCATATAACAATGCTTGCAACTATTTTTCAGCCATTTTGAATCCGTCTCCTTATGACAAATGGGACAAGCAAACTCCCCTTTAGTACTCCACCCTGACAAATTAGCATATCCAGAAAAATCACTAATAGTCCATAATAATGCAGCTCGCATTTGAAAAATTTTCTTAGAATATGCATCATATGTAGATACACCCACATCCCACAATTCCTTTAATTCTGCAATGAGAGGTTCTAAATAGACGTCAAGATTATTCCCTGGAGTAGTTGGACCAGGTATTAGCAAAGACAAGATGAAGTATGGTTGCTTCATACACATCTAGGGGGGTCGATTGTAAGGCATCAAGATGACAGGCCACGTACTATGAGCAACATTCATATTTTTGAAAGGATTAAACCCGTCAGAAGCTAAGCCTAATCTCATATTACGTACATCTTTGGAAAAATCAGGATGAAGATAACTAAAATTTTTTCAAGTAGGTGTGTCAGCAGGATGTCTCATAGAACCATCATCTATTCTATCTTCCCCATGCCATCTCATTGATTTAGCAGTCTTTGAGGACATGAACAAACGTTGTAATCGAGGCTTCAGTGGAAAATGCCAAATAACTTTTTTTGCAATCTTTCTCTTCTTCTCTGTAGGATCACTTTCTGAAGTTGCCCACCTAGACTCTTTGCATGTAAAACAATATTTCCATCCCAATTTATCCCCCTAGTACAATGTGCAATTATTAGGACATGCATCTATCTTCTCATACCCCAAACCTAATTGTTTCATTATCTTTTCAGCTTCATAATAAGATTTTGGAATTTCAACACCATCAGGAAATGATTCTCGCAACAAATCAAGAAGCATATCAAAATGTTTGTTAGACCACTTCCCCGCACACTTAAGATGTTGCAATCGAATAAGAAATGATAGCTTAGAGAAGTTCTTACACCCAGGATACAACTCTTGTTGAGAATCATTAATGAGTTTGTAAAAATTTTCAGCATCCGAGTTTGAACATTCAACTTCGGGAGATGTTTTAACCCTCTCAATATTATCATCTGCTAGAATGCCAAATGCATCATGCAACAAGCCATCCATGTCATCAGTTTGACTGGTAACATCTTGCAAATTATTACCTAAATTTGTTCTAGATGAACTAGACAATAAAAGTTCTCAATGTACTATCCAATGAGAATATCCCTTAATAAACCCATATACTATGAGGTACTCTCGCACCTCCATTTCAGTCCTCATTACCCTATTTCCACATTTTACACAAGGACACAATATCTTCCTATGAAAACTTGCGTTGTTCATTGCAAATCTTAAAAAAAAATCAACACCACTTTGATATGCAATGCAACTTCTAGGAAGACTCATCCAAGATTTGTCCATATTGGTGATGTTACAAGCAATAATAGACAAGCAAGTTACAACCTAAACAACAAGAAATACATAATATGAGGTTCATACAATTAAATTTAGGCAAAAATGCTACTTCTTTCCTTGGATTTTCATATATTTTCAGATATAGTTGTGGCTAAAAAGATGCAATTTAACTACACCAGTATTCATCCATCTTCTGAAATAAAGAGGGACAAGACGTTCCATACCAACAAATATATACAAACAGCTACATATATACATGTATCCAAGGAGATAGAGTGCACAAGGAAAAAGAAATGTTTAGCATGATAAACAATGATATTATAGCTCCAAAATTAAAAAAATGGTTGTTCAGAATTTTAAATGTGTGTGGAAGCCATGAAGCATTATAGAAGTTCATATTAGCTATCAATACTTTAAAACTAATCTATAGATAATTCTTTTCTGAAATGCAAAATGCAACTAGAAGTTATTAATATCAGTACAAGTACATTAAAAAACTTGTTAATTTCTTACATATCTGTTATGCATATCTTAATTACAGCTCAAAATGATGTAGAATTTCTTACAAATCTGTTATGCACATCTTAATTACAGCTCATATCCGTTATACCAACTTCATACAGTTGTCATGGAAGGAGCAATTATGCAAACACATATACAAATGAAAGCATGGGTATCAGCTAAGACTAGAAAAAAAAAGTTAAATCTACCCTTATACCCAAAATAGTTTGGCATTTTAGGAAATCAAACAAATCAAAATTCAGTAAACATCATATGAAACCCTGGATGCTTGTTTCCAGCAAATAAGAGGGAAAACCAAATTTGTAATACTTTATGTTATACTTCTTTCTTGTGATTGGGGTTGGGGAGAGGGAAGGGAAAAACCTATCCAACTGCTTGATTAGCTTTAGCTTAGATACCAGATTTCCCTTCAGATGCATTATCAAATGATTCTTCAAAGACTAGCTCTACCAATGATTGATTGTACATAAAGTGCAATAAATGTGAACAATTAGTGCATTCATTAGCCACAATACTGTCACTTCACATTGAAGATGGCATCAAACCAGCCAAGAAACATAATCCTTAAAGTGGCATCAAAGGAATAATAGATAGAAATATTTGCTGGCAAAAAGATATATTGCGAAGACTGTAATAATTCATCATTTTAACTAACTCAGGGTGCGATAGATCACTTGTCTGCTGGTCAATTAAATGAGAGCTAGAAGATGGTATCTTGTCTGGAATATTTGAAGCACCTTTAAGAACGGCAGCCAACAACAACAAAAAGAACAATATGAAAAAGTGCAAAATTTGATGGAAGGAATTTTTTTTAGGTTGCAACAGATGGGGAAAAAAGAAAGGGAGGCTCTTTATGTTATCAAATTGTTTTGTCCTAACTTAGCTTGTACAGAGTGATTAGAGAGAATATTATTCAAGAGTTCCAACACTTAAGCTCATTTAGAAGCTCACTTTTATGTGAATTTGTGTGCGAGTCATGTTCATCAAACAAGGATATCCTAGTCTTCCAGTTGATCTGGAGCAACGCTTGGTGCAACTATTACTGCAATCAGTACCCTTGGCCATATAGACACAAACTCATATGTTCTATTTTTCGGATACAACAAACGAAAAAGAAGACACTTTAAACCAAAAGAAAAAGGAAGAAAATTTTTCTGAAGACCTTATGGAAAGAGATTATTCTTTCTCAATTTCTTAGCACATGGATACTGTAAAGCTTTGGAATTCTGGAAATAATATAATACTGGTATTAAATGACAAAGATTTGGGTGTCCTTTAACATGCTAAGTTTATGTTTCTCACATAATACTCCATAGAGTGCACTGCATAGTAAAGTCATCTATGCATTCCTAATAATCAGTAGAAATCATTTCTTAATAAAAAGATATACTTCTTTTCAAGTTGATTAAGATAGCAAATCCAGAAGCAAGTTTAGGTCTCCACATTGTGATCAGTGAGGCCATAGGTTCCAATGAATATAACTAGTTTATCTGCCTACAAGTATAAGGTTGACAATGACTTTCTGAACTTCCCTATGGGCAGAGCCTTATGAACAGGTTTTGCCATTTAAAAATAAATAAAACTGATAAAAGAACAGGAATTTCTTCACCCATAAGACATATACACTTCACAATCCTAGGTCTGATAACTGCAGATATAATTGTGCATGGCCAGTTACAAGAAAATACTTCAGATTGAATAGACCATTTCGAAAATTTTTATCAGAATAAGGTCTTCAAAAAGCCATGAGCAAGATTGCAGTCAAATTTAAACCAAAAGCCATGATCCATTTTCTAATAGTAAATACAGGGAATACATAGTGTAAGTAATAACCAATGTAATCCAAAAACCCAAATTTGTAACTGTTACCAAAATGTAAAACCAATTTCAGCACAATAGATACAAGATATGAAAAGGGGCAAGCCCAACAAAAACATACAGGACCAAGCACAGGCAGTAACAAAACCACGAAATCAAAGCCTTCTTTAAGGTAAAGAGAGATCAAAGCCCTTTTTACCTCAAAACCACGAAATGTCCCCAAGCACAGGCAACAACAATCTTGGGCAAATAATCTATTATTGATCTTTATACATCCAGTTGCCTATCCCGGCTATGCACCTATCCAATATTCAGGAATCAACAAGAATTATAAGAAAATTAAGACGGCCTTTCACTCTATCATTGGCAATACAATTCCTGTCATCAGGGTGTTCATTCTTGATCCTAATAACTTCTTGGCAAGAGTTGAAGGAAAAGCATTGTTTAGGAACTTGAGATGTAAACTCCACAAACACAAGAGAATATTTTTACAGCCCTTCAAATTATCAGTGAATTCATTCATAAATAGAACAAAAATGGTATAAGGCACAGCTCAACATATCAGACAAGTAGCGTTAAGCACTCAAAACACAGTGACATTACAAACACCACATAGACACCTATCAGAAGGAAAAATAACCATTTTACACAATGTACTCAGCACTACAAACCAAACTCCAGAATGCACTAATAGATACTCATGAATAAAAAGGATAGCTGCCATATCAACCTCTAAAATGACAAACATATTAATCCAGTATGGAAAGCATGCTAAACACATTTCCAAAGCTAGAATGCTTAAATAGGTAGGAAATTATTCAAGATAATGTAACCAATATCCTAACAATTCTTATGACCAGCATCTATCAATAAGGCAAATCACATGAAACAGTAACCATAAGTTGCTTTCAACTTTTACACCCTATGAATTATGCATAAACACTTTAAATATAGAGAGAACAAATGGTGTTGTTGCCAATTTTCCCAGAAGCACTTGTCACTTGTTGAACTAATTCCTCCCAGTTTATAACGCAACTATGAAATGCTCAGGATATATTAGTAAGATTGGGAGTTTACACTGGATGATGGCTCTGCTGCAAGCATACTCTAAGCATCTAGTATGAGACACAAAAATAACTTCATCAAGCTCAAACCCAGAACTGAAAAAGGAATGGATTTTCGGACAAAAAAACACCAAAGAGAAATGAAGGACTGCTAATGACATTCGGAAATTAAAACTCAAACAGACATTCTGAGATGGTGAAATCAACATGTAGAAAATAATTCCATAGGTGGGGACAAACCCAGAAATCAACATGTAGAAAATAAATCTCCAGCCGACTAATCCAAAAAAGTCTACTAAAATAGCTCCCATGAACAAACAAGCATTTTTGGACCCAGTTTCTAGAAGTAACCAAGTCAAAAAATGCAAGAGGCATAAACAGACAAAATGCAGCTAAGCTATAGAAATACACTCAAAGTGAAGCCACGCAGCACGAGATACAAATCAATAGAACTAGATAGAAAATCCCACCTCAATTTCCAGTCAATGCTCGGTGCAAAGTGGGCTGGTTTCTCGGGCACCCCTCACAACTACTACAAAGAAATGCTTGAACAGTGCCGGCATTGTGCAGATCTTTCCTCACGACATTTCCACAGCTCTTGTTCAGTTGAGAAGATGGTATATGAGGGATGATTTTGGGCTGAGATGTAAGGGATTAGAGGAAAGAGGCAGAGAGGGGAAAAGGATTTTCAAACGAAGACAGCCAGTTTGAGGAAGGGGAGATTGAGAGAATCTAATGTTTTGTGAAGTTGGTGGAATGATTGGGTGAACGTAGTGCACGCGAACCAAAAGTTAGATTAGTGTACAAAATGTTTAAGAACTTGTACTCTGTTAGAATTGTACAATAATATATGTATGGCGTACAACTATTAAGGATTCGGTGCATATTAACCGCGCACACCTAATAATTTCAATCTAATCCCACATTTTTCCCCTCTCCCGGACTTTTTTCAATCTCCCGGGATTTTTTTTGGCTTTTTTTTTTCCCTATAAAACATCTATTATAACATTTTGATCATGTCACTAAAGATTATTGAGTATCCAAAAAATATATATATGTCTTGACAATTCTCAAAATGTCACAATATAATTCTAAAAATATACTAAATTTTATATTGATAATCAAGTATGGTTTTGATTATGTCTATCGTGACATTGAAATAAAAAAAGTCACAAAATTTAATTTTTAATGACATGTTAAACAAAATGTCATAATAAACGTGTCACAACAACTTGTTTTTCTAGTAGTGAGAATTGAAATTTGAGATCATATTAATTAATAAAGTATGGATAAGTCTATCACAGGCCCTCAAGAACAAGAGAGGCTCTTATACCACTTTGTAGCAAATATAAACAAGTAACACAGATAAAATAGGCCTCAAAATAACTCCTACTTTTATTTAGGATCATGCATAATTTATACAATCAAAAAAGAATAAGATATAAATACTAAACTTTAAACTTTATTCAGAAAATTTTGAAAATTAGAAATTGATCAAAAAATCAGTATAAAATCAATAATCTGGTTAGAAAATTCAAACAGCTTAGTTGGCTTCTTTAAATTTAAACAAATTTTCGCAAAAGATGCATTCTTCAACAAAAACCCTCAGAAAATGAGTGTAGCAAGCGTATTGTCTTAATCACAATTTTCCCTTCTGTCATGTCGTTTCATCATTCTTGAGTAGTAGAAGTGCAGTTTGGGTGGTGTGCAAGGAAGTGGAGTATGGTTGGTCAGCAATCTTAGAGATCAAGAATAAGCTCAAGAAATTCCGAATTTAGTTGGCTTCAGTGCAGGATTTTAGCTTTGCAAAAGGGAACTATGCTTTCTCTCTGTTGATGCTGGTCTTGGAGAATAGCAGAATTCTTGCTAATTTCTGTAATGTAGTGATGAAAATCTTGATACAGTAAGCGTAGTATTTCTGCAGCTCCATTTTGTATCCTGCTTAGCACCAGGAGAAAATGCGTAAAAGCTTTCCTGTTAATTTTTCTGACCAGACTGACTGATTTGAACTATTTTTTGTTTCTTTTTTCTTGTATTTATAATAAGTTTATTTTTTTAGTTTTTCCAATAGCTAAATCATATTCCTTTCTGGTTAATGGTTGTTTAGACATACTTGGAATTTAGACAAAAGCTAAATCATAAAGGGATCAATTCAACAAATTAGTTCTTGCAGGATCAAATGAAAATTTGAAGATTTCTAGTATAATTTATTGTTAAGAGTTTTTAGATTTGAGAGTGGAGAAGCAGAATTGGATATCAAAACCTCTGGGTCATATATAGCTCAGTGTGATTTCAGGTTAAGATTCAACATTTGCAGTATTAAATGGGAAATTTTTAATGTCAAATGTACCACACTTGAGATAAGTCTTATCAAGATGATGCAATTGATTTATACTTTAACAAGAAGGTGCTGTTAGAGGAATAAGCATATTCTTATCGATCAACTTGATAAGTTTTTAAGTTGACATATAAAATGTCAATTTGTCTTACAAAATATAAGAACTTCTTATAAGAACTGGTGATCAATGTTCAATGGTGGGCTAATTTATATTTGACTACTAAGGAATGGGGGCAAAACCAAAATCAAAAAAGAAAGTATGAAGTCATATTCTTATCAAGTCATGAATAACATTTAGTAGTTTTTTCAATATATATTAAATAGATACAGGATGTTTTTGAATAAATAGCTCAACAATCAAAATCTTGACTCATAATTGATCTTATTTTGGCATTGCTAAATTTAATGCTCATTAATTCTAGTGTGATCACTCCTCTATAGCTTGGATCGATATGTGTGGTCTTGAATTAAGCTTAACAAAGAATTCATTAAGTCAAATTTCCACCAAAGTTTGCCAATTAATTCACCGAAAACCTATCATTTCTATTGAGGTTAAAACCAAGTATCATCCCCGCTACTACCATTATCAAACAATTTCATGGAACTTTCTCACCCATAAATTTCTTAAATTACTTGTTAATCACCATGATTCCAACAGATGGGCTGCCAAAACTTATATTGTGAAAACAAAAATCTCTAAACCTTAATTGTCATTTACACAAATACATCTCACGTCAGTTCGTGTGTGTCTAAGTTTAACCTTTTAATATGACAAGATATCAAGATTTGTTGGTAAAAGCTATCTTCTTACCAAGAAAGGTTTTTAACTAGATCTTCAGTGTCTTCTTTTATGTGAAAAAAAAAGGGAAAAAAAAAAAGGTTTGACTTCTTGATTATGGCTCTTGAGATAATGATAGCATATTAAGCACATCGTCATCACTCATCTGACCAACACGGCGCCTAGTTTGCGAATCTCTCTGTCATGCATATCCTTAACTACGCGTCCGGATTCATATCACGCTCATATAAGCCAAGAAATCGTTATTTCTGTAGTGGGATTTGTTGTTAGTCAGCTATAAATACTACACAGCCAAACGGTTTTATCCCACAATTGATGTTCTCTCTATATTTGGTTTCAACATTGATATTTTGATCTATAAAATTCGTGTTTTAGTCCAACAATGGCTCCAGATCTCTCCATGATCCTCCCTAGGGTTCTCATCGTCTCCCGAAGAACCGTTCGCAAGAACAAGTTTGTTGATTTCGTCGGTACGAAATAAGAATGGTTTCCCTGTTGAATTTGTTTGTTTTATAGCCAATTTTGGTTCCGGTTTCAATCTCGATCATTAGCCAGCATAGCCCTCTAATTTCTTGGACAGCTGCATAGATAGCGCCATTTCATGGTAATCTAGTGCCACTGAAGTAATAGCTGATGAACCCTATGAGGGTTCGATTCTAAAATATCATCCAGTGTGGTTGAATACCTACCTTGTAGTACTGGGATAGAAGGGTTCAATCCCTACTCATCCTCATTATTTGGGAGATACTGATTGTTATTTTTTCCTTTTTTTGGGTCTATTTCTTTAAAGTTCTGAGGAATAAGTATTTTGTGTGCAGGAGAGTATCATCTAGATCTGATAGTAAGCTATGGGGCAGCACCTGTGATTGTTCCACGAGTTAGTGGAGTTCATATGTTACTAGAGAGCTTTCAACCAATTCATGGAGTTCTTCTTTGTGAGGGAGAAGATATTGATCCTTCTCTCTATGATGCTGAACTGTCCGGATTTTCGGCTGAAGAACTTGATGAGATTAGGAGATTGCATGCAAGTGACACTGCTATAGATCGCGAAAAGGATTCGATTGAATTGAGGCTTGCAAAGCTTTGTCTTGAAAGAAACATACCCTATTTGGGCATTTGTAGAGGATCTCAAGTCCTGAATGTTGCTTGTGGAGGAACCCTTTATCATGATATTGAGACAGAACTCCCCAAGAATTGCCCAGAAGACGAAAGGGTTTCTCATATAAATTATGAAGATTATGATGGACATCGGCATGTGGTGAGGTTAGTGAAGGATACACCGTTACACCAATGGTTTAAAGACTCTGTGGAAGATGGGAAGATGGAGCTTTGGGTGAATAGTTATCATCATCAAGGTGTGAAGAGATTGGCTCAGCGTTTTGTTCCAATGGCTTTTGCTCCTGATGGTCTAATTGAAGGGTTTTATGATCCTGATACGTATAATCCTGAGGAGGGAAAGTTCATCATGGGTCTGCAATTCCATCCTGAGCGAATGCGTCGTGTTGATTCTGATGATTTTGATTATCCAGGCTGCTCTTCTGCATACCAGGTAATTTTCTTTTGCTTTCCAATTTCTGTTACTCGAGAGAAGAGGTGTCTGACTACTGAACTACAAAAGGCAAAGGCTAAGCTTCCTTTCCAACCTGATTGCAGGAATTTGCGAAAGCTGTAATAGCCTATGAAAAGAAGTTAAATGGATCAGCATATGTGCCCAAGGAACTAGAGTTCAACCAGGAACTAGAGAAGAAGAGAAAGAGCATCATTCGAAGCTTCTCAATTGCAAAGAACATGTACAGCACTGGCCGAGGAAGAATCTCCATAGAGGAGTCCGAGCTCCAAGCAGGAGCTGAATTTCTTCAGGTACTTGAAGTTTAAGAGTATCTGGACACAAACTGAACGGCAATCTTATCAGTATCCAGAATGTGAGCTTTAACTTGATATTGTTTTGCTTATATATATGGTTGCAGGCAAACACAGCTTTGAGTCTGCAACAGCAGAACAGGCTGAAGCAGATGGGTGCAACAGTGAGGAATGCATCAGTTTACATAGAGAAATTGAAGATGAATGAAGAGAGGGAGAAAATGGCAAAAGCTATAATTGGGAAAATGTCGATTGAACAATTATCTGATATGGTTTCCTTCTACCATAAGATGGGACAGTTGTGTTCAGAAGCATTAGAGATGAAGCTTAATGGGGCAATTGTGTTCAGAAGCATTAGAGATGTTAGAGATGAAGCTTAATGGGGCAATTGTGTTCAGAAGCATTAGAGATGAAGCTTAACGGACATTCAGGATGATGAAATTAGCAAACTGTGCTGCACTTTCCTTCTGGCGGTTCAAGAAAGTGCCTTCTTCCCCCTTTTGGTCACTTGGAAACTGCCAAGTGTTCTCATGTATACATTTTGCCTTTCCCTGGGATGCATATAATTCTCCCAACGGTCAGGGTAAGATGCAGAAGTTTTTCATCCTTGGACTTTCTGTTCCTGCTAAAATGTTGCATACTTCCATTCAAAAAACTCTCCACTTTCTTTTCTAATATCATTGTGGCAACATTCTAACTTCATTCCACGATGAAAAAGCATAGAATAAAAGATTGGCGCATTAGACGGGAAAAAAAACCTCAAATCACCAACAAAAACAAAACAGTGATATACCTAAAGTTTAGTTTTCATTAGCTTACTAATAAACACTAGAGCAAAAAAGTTAATGTACAAACTACACAACATGGGCACCTAAAATGTAAACTCTTAATACACTATCTATCAAAATCCCCTTAGACTCATAAAGAAAAACATTAACAGCCTATATCATATCACCAGGACATATAAAAAGAGCCTGTTATGTTGACTCCTGATGTAAACATAAATAAACTAAAGTGACGAGCCGAAACTGGCTTGTGCTTTCATCCAGGCCAACAGACTGGTTACCCTACTTCGGCTGTGCATATGACTTTTAGCAACTCCATTTTTTTGATAGAGCAACATTGTTGTTGTACTTCTCGTTCATCTATCCATGCCCATTTTTCTAAACTGTAAAAATTCTTTTCTTTTCATTTTCTCTTATACTAATAGATAGTCTCAAGAAACTAGAGGAACCATGACTCTTCTCCAGAAAACTTCCAAGTCGGCTATCAAGCCAGCAAAAGTGGCAAGACCACAGACGGATCCCCCTTAAAGGGAACAGCTAAGACCACAGACGAATCTCTCAAATTCACCTACGGTGGAAGAAAAGAAAATCTGGATGATTGACTTGGAGCAGAGTCAGCCAGTTCTCAGCAGTCTGCAAGAGGGAGTTCAACAATTGGCGTGCATCTCCTCCATCGGGGATCCACAATGATGGCTTGAACTTGTAGTAAGCAAGGCCAAAAACAGGCAATGAAATTTTTGGAACACCATCCATTTCACTTGGATATGGGAGCATTGGAGAAGGCACACTTTGAGACCCTGCAAAATTCCAGAGACAACCACAAATGCACACCCAAAAAATGAGAAATGGAGCAACAGCAAGAATCCCACTTTTAGTTCGAGAATGATTAAGAAAATGCTTGCTGGAAAGCAGTCAGACGGGAATAGAGAAACAAGCACAAACCATAATCTCTCCAACTAAATAAACGTGTGCACACACATTTTGCCCCACCCCACTTATTAACGTTTCTTTCCTTCCTAGTCTTCTGTCTCTCAGAGAGGAACTAATGCAAAGGTAATAATAGTTCTTCAGTCTATTCTTCCTATTCTTGTGTCTCTTAAGAGGGACAGATAAATAATAGTTCACAAAATAGACGTCACCATATATACAGAGAAGAAGTGAAAAAAGAAAATTTTCGGCTACCTGTCACAGGCGTATGGAGAAAATGGAAGGTCAGAAAGCAAGCATCCAAATCTTTAAGAGTGGGTCCCATGGGTATTCTGTAAATTGGATACCTAAAGCAGAAACATCACATAATGAGTCAGAGTTGCACAAATTTTTCCATAACTAAGCAAATAAAAAAGCACCAAAAAGCCATACCAAGCCACAGAAATCCAACTTGAAGATTGTAAATCGCAACTTCTGAGAGTTTTCAGATCAGGGAACCGATGAGCGAGTTGAGATATCTATGACAATAGAAACAAAATGTTTAATAGTGAAAGAAAATTCTCCTATAAAAACATTATTCATTTTCTTAATTGCTTCAAGAAGGGAACGTGAGACATACTTTGTCTGCTAATGGTTCCCGACCATAAGGCTGGTCCCGCTCAAGGTACTCAAACAACAAGCAACCCTGAGAACTGCCAGGTTCACTTTCGTCACTGGAAAAGCCTTCCTGGGAGGACATTCGCTGGTCCCTTAAGGATATCCGATCAATTCTGAGAGTGCTATCAATCGACTGGCGATTGTAGGTTCGTTGTTCTGTTGAATAACTCAGGCAACCCCTATCATGTTCACAATCACTGCTGCCATCACTACAGGAATCCCTGAAAGAGTCACCATCACTGTCCTCACCCAATTGCCTATTCACAGGAAAAGCATTAGAGATGTGTTGCAGCAGAAGTTGTACTTTAGTAAAGCTACTGGGTAGAAAATTTTGAATCAAAATTTCACAGGTATCAAACATATCAAGCTGAACTCTCACAGAAAGAAGGAAGAGAAATAATAAAGGTGCACATTAGATGTAACAAAAGATACCAGGCAAATGGAAGTACTGCATCATTTTCCCCCCTTTGGTTGATGACTATAAGACCATTAATAGTTTAAAAAAGTAATATTCCACAGCTTAAGTGCTCCCTTGGCATGTATTGTATTTAAGGAAAACTTTGGGGCTCAAGACTCTTTTTGTTAATATTTTTCTCCTGAGAAAAAAAAGCTTCAGAAACTTAGGAGGGGGAAAAACCTCAAATCAAGTTATGCATCTAAATGTTCATCCACCCAAGAAAGATTCAAGTAATATCAACAGTCAGTTCAATCTATAGTTTTCTCAGCTTCAAGGGAGGAGGGAAAAGAAAAAAAAAATTCTTTCCAGACAATTGTTTTTGTGAGTTAATCATCAAATAACATTGTTTGGTTTGTAAACTTCCATCATGTATTGAATAGCAAAGTTCATTATAACCCCTGCACATAGGAGATAAAATAAGTACTCATCAACCCCTGACATTTTGATTCAGCTCCATTTTTTACTACTATCACATCCTCCCTCGGGAGGACTGTTTCCTGTTTAATCAGTTACTGCTTAGTTTTCACTGCACTACTCAACTTGACAAAAGATGTAGAACATATGCCACAGACACATGAATCCTTATGGAAAAATATCTATCCTTTGTTGAGTACATGATAGGGGAACAAGACAATAAGCACAAAACAGAAAGGGGAAAACCACAACCCAATTCACATTTCACATAATGCAACAGCTTTATCATGAAGTCAGCACCCACTCATAAATATTTACTGTACTTTTTAATAAAAAAAAGATCCCTAGATGGCTTATGATTAAATCACCAAAAGATTAAAAAACCAAACAAAAAAGAAACAGAGAAAACCATCCCTACTGTGAATACAACGATCAACAAAACAATGTTCTCTAAATTTCAAGAAAGAAATACAACATAACATGAGAAAGTGTGTATAACACTACAATCAGCAAGCTCTATGCACTGAATGAAAACAAAACTTTTGAGGGGAAACAATCTAATCGAATGAGATACCTTGATTTAAGTAAAGACTTTGACGAGTCACCATATAATTGGATTCCTGACAAATAGGGCACATAGTACTGGACCACACTATCGCTCTCATTCAATATCAATGGCACTCCAACACCATATGCACTCCACTCCTTGAATGACTCCCATAAATCACCAAGCACAAAGTAAGGCTGGAACTCCTCGGCAGGAGCCCTCATTTCTCTCATTGTGGTCTGTTTTTGTAACAAGCATGCAAAGAATATGTGTTAATAGTAAGAAATGAAATAAGCACATCTTTGCTAAATTAATTCATTTGCAAAAAACTCAATCATCCAACCAATATCGATTTCACCTATTGCTTGAACCCAACCCACAGAACAGCCGCTCTTTCAAGTCTATTCCCTATTTCGGGGCCCAAGTTGAGAGCAATCACATCCATTCAAAAAACAATACGTTAAAACTTTGGATTTGTTCAATAAATTGCTGAAAAGATTGCCACAAGCTCATTGCCTGCTTTGGAGGTAAGAAATGTGACTATATCATTCTAAATAGGCAACAAAGGGATACCTAGAGCAAAACTTTATAATTACTCGAACTAAATAGTTAATCGGCTAAAAATATTGTACCAATTCACTGGATTAATTCTGAAATCAATATTCACTCTACCAAAGATAAAAGTGTACTTTGTCATTCAAACTAAAAAAATTAAAACTTTTGTCATGCAAACTAAAAATATTGATAAGCAAAATTTCCTAACTAATTAAATCCAAAACAATAATAAGACCTTGGAGGGATATTGCCGTGGAACCGAGGGAGTAACAGACTCCAATAGTTGTTCCAAGTTACCCAATACAGGCGGAGTGGGTGGCACCACTGACCGTGCGCTCAACACCCCAGTCTCCGGCTTGTCCTTCCGCGACTCGGATTGTTCATCGGCGACCAATCGGCTATCAGAGTTTAACAATGGTTGGGATGGTCTAACCGCGACATCACTCTGTGCTCTTCTCAGATGATCCCGACTTTGACTCTGATTTCGACTCCGGCGTGCCCTTGCAGCACTGTAAAATCGGTCCTCGCCATTCCTACTCCTATTAAATTGCAATCCTGCTCCCAGCATCCTCTAACAAAACCCTCGAAAAAAATTCTATATCTCCACCCACTTAAAAACCCTATCTATATATCTCAATATCTTAAATATCCTTCCTACAACATATAGATATCTCTACCTATAAACAACCAAATATATTTAGATATTTAGATTGATCAGTTTTATCTTCGTCACAGAACAAAATTCAACACTTGATTAAAAAAAAAAAAAGGAAATGGATCAATCAGGAGCGAATCGGTCTCTCTGAATTGGAAAATTAACAAGGTTGAATAAACCCTAACAATGTGTAATAGATCAAAATCACAGAGAAGATATATAGGGATAGAAAGGTATCGATTGAATGATTGTATCGATTTCTTTATATATAAATTTGAGAGAGGTCTGTGAGTGTCGCAGATGAAAAGACGATGGGAAAAGGTTCGCTGAAGATGAGAATGGCAATTGAATGAAGAGAGAGAAATGATGTGAGAGATTGAGAAGGCAAAAGCTCTGAAGAAATGGCTGGATTGAGGGACAGGGTAGAGGAATGGGACTAAGGGAAGAAGATAGCATATATTTTAAATTTTTTAAATATTATTTACTTTGTCTTTTCCAAAAAATACATAAATTTGTTTTTATGTTATATTTTTGCGGCTAAAATGAGCCCGTTCTTTCTTGAAAGAAAAATAGACTGAATGTGATAGGAGGAGACTTTTTTTTTTTTTTTAAACACAAAATATTATTGAAAATAAGTTGAAAACAATTGTTACAGTACCTAATATAATCAATTTAAAATTAAAAAAAAATTGTCCACGGATATATTGCATAATAACAAAGGACAAACTTTGTAAATAATAATGTGCTCATAAAATCACGAATTTAATTTTTAACTCTATATTATATATTTAGAGTAAAAAACAAAGTCAAAAATTCTTTTCATAATTATATATATATATATATATATATATATATATTGCAAGAATATAAAAGTAATATATTAAGTGGAGTATTTATATTATGTTTTAAAGGATGAGAATTTTAATTTAGTTTATTACATCAATTTTCTATTACCATTTTGGCAAGGAGATGAGTAAGAAGATGAATTTTTTTTCCTTTTAAATTGATGCTAGATTGAGATCTACTATAAATTATTTATTTATTATTATTTTCATTTGAATTTGAATGTATCTGGACATAGGAGTATTTTCTTAAATGAATTGGGTTAAGGTTGATTTAAAAAAATTTATGAGATTTATTATTTAATTATTAATTGTATTAAAGTCAATTACGAGAGATATATTAAAGTATAACGAGCACAAAATATTATATTGTAAATTGCATTAATTTTTTTTTAATTTGTAATCCCTTTTAATTACTCGAGTCATTGCAAGGGAACCCAATATTGACTTATCATCAGGGTTAAAGAACTTGATTTTTTTTTAATTATTGTTTACTTTAAAGAGTCTTTATATTGCAAAAGTATCTCTAAAAGTTACTTTTTATCTAATAAAATATATACAATAATACCACTCAATACTACTTTTTTACTTTATAAAATTACCAATAAAATTTTAGCTTAAAATATTAAAATTATTAATGGCCCCTTCTCTTAATGTGAGAAATGATATCATTATTTACTATAAAAAAGATAAAGTAAAAAAATGACTTCACTCGGTGCGCACTTAAAATAGTAGCTATGAATTTCTCTCGATATAAAAAGATAAAGTAAAAAAAAAATTCTTTTTTATTTTTGCAATAGTATTTTCATTTTGTTACCATTTTTACCTTTTTTTTATTTATTTACAACCTGAGTGAGTTTTTTAATATATTTTTTTCAGTAGATAGGATTCGCTAATAAATGAGATCTAGGGCTAGCAAGGGCAGCTACCCGATCCATTGAACCAAAATTCCTATTTAAAAATTAAAAAAAATCACATTTCATTTATATTTATATTTTATTTTAATTTAATTGTTATTCGAATCTTCAATTTTCTAACCTTGTAATCTCCGTTAAATATTAATTAATTTATATTTTTATCACTTTTTGTTAAATTTTTAATGAATTACCTGATAATCCAATAAACAAATATAGTAAAATGAAGAATTTTAAAAGTGTGGATATTGAACTAACTGAAAGTTTGGATGGCAATTAAAAACTAGCCCAAATTTTAGATGGTACTCCCTCTATTCTCTAATATATATTATTTTTTGTAAATTTTTTCTCTAATTATATGTTATTTTATGAAATTTAGGAATAATCTTTTTTAATTTTACCATTTTTCATTTATTAATTTAGTCAACCATTTCATATTGGTTTCTCAATTTTATGTACTAATTGTGATATTTTCAATCTTTTTAATTTTTATTAATTGAGAAAAATCTATTTTTTCTTTCTCATATATCTCTTCCGTTTTTTTTTTATCTATCCATTTGAACTAAAATTTTTATATTAATTTCTCTGTCCCATTAACAAATCAAAACTATATTAATTGTTAGTTTTTCACAAATACCCCTCTTTAATACAATGAGTATTGTGCACTTGTAGTGAAAAATAAAAATAAATTAAATATACTTACAACATATAAAATTTTAGAATTTAATTATTTCTTAATAAAGAGAGAAATTATTTGAGAATAAAATAGAAAATATTGATTAATTAATCGAAAATTTTTATTATTTTTTAATTTATAAATCGATTAAAATAGACAGATAAAAAGAGACGGAATAAGTAATAATTATTAGTATTATCTAGTTGTTGTTATAAAAACATGGTAGTGTTAGAATAAAATCTACATACTACACACTAAGAAAATTCTAACTATTCTTTGCACAAGAATTTCTCTTCAAACTTCTCTCTTTCTTTCTCTCACAATTCTTTCTCTAATCTTTCTTTCACAAAAATAATGGTGTCTTACAAGCTTAGAGAATAGCTCTATTTATAGAGCTCTAATTAGTGAATTACATCATGGCATACATCATCTTCCACTAATCTCAATTAGTGGTGTCTCCACTAAATGGTGGACATCCATAAAAATCTTCTATAATAATTCACATAAATCCATAATTAGTGGAGCCTCCACTAATTAATAAAGATTCCAATAATTCATAATACTCCCCCTTGGATGTCCATCCATTATATAAAGAATATGCCTCGTTAAAACCTTACTAGATAAAAACCCAGTGGGAAAAAAAATCTAGTGAAGGAAAAAGAGTACACTATTCTATATGTCTGTTTATTACTCCCCCTGATGAGATGATTCCTTTAAATCTTTAAACCGACGCATACCGATTTTATATCTCAACTTTTCAAATGTTTCAGTCGGTAAAGTCTTCGTGAAAATATCTGCGAGGTTATCACATGACCGAATTTGTAGCACATCAATTTCACCTTTCTTCTGGAGTTCATGAGTAAAGAAGAATTTTGGTGAAATATGTTTTGTCCGATCTCCTTTAATATATCATCCTCGTAATTGAGATATGCAAGCTGCATTGTTTTCATAAAGAGGAGTTGGAATACCTTTGATTGATGATAATCCACAACTTTCTCAGATATAATGAATCATGGATCTTAGCCATACACATTCTCGACTTGCTTCATGAATGGCTATAATTTCAGCATCATTTGAAGAAGTAGTTGATATAAATTGTTTCGTAGAACGCCATGATATAGCAGTATTTCCACATGTAAATAGATAGCCCGTTTGAGAACGTGTTTTATGTGGATTAGATAAATAACCAGCATCTGCATAACCTATCAATGGTGGACTTGTTTTATTTGAATAAAATAATCCGAGATCAATTGTACCTTGGAGATATCGAAAAACTTGTTTAATTCCATTCCAATGTCATCGTGTTGGTGAAGAACTAACTCTTGCTAATAAATTGACAGCAAAAGCAATATCAGGTCGTGTATTATTAGCAAGATACATCAATGCACCAATTGCACTGAGATATGGTACTTCAGGACCAAGGAGTTCTTCATCATTTTCTTGAGGTCGGAAAGGATCTTTATCCACATTTAATGATCGGACGATCATTGGAATACTCAATGGATGTGCTTTGTCCATGTAAAATCTTTTTAGCACTTTTACTGTATATGTTGATTGATGAATAAATGTTCCACTCTCCAACTGTTCAATTTGTAAACCAAGGCAAAATTTGGTTTACCAAAATCCTTGATTTCAAATTCTCTTTTTAAATAATCAATTGTTTCTTGGAGCTCTTCAGGAGTTCCAATAAGATTAATATCATCAACATATATAGCTAATATCACAAATTTAGAACCAGATTTCTTAATAAAAACACATGGACATACCTGGTCATTTTTAAATCCCGCTTTCAATAAATATTCACTAAGACGTGTGAACCACATGCGCCCAGATTGCTTCAGGCCATATAATGATTTCTGCAACATGATGGACTAATTTTCACGAGGATAATGTTTATATGCTTCAGGCATATGAAATCCTTCGGGGATTTTCATTTAAATATCATTTTCTAAATTTCCATACAAGTAAACAGTGACAACATCTAATAGGCGCATATCTATCTTTTCATGTACTGCCAAACTGATGAGATATCGGAGTGTAATAGCATCAACAACAGGAGAATAAGTTTCATCATAATCAATACCTGGTCTTTGTGAAAAACCTTGGGCTACTAATCGCGCTTTATATCAAACGATTTCACTCTTTTCATTGCGCTTTCGCACAAATATCCATTTGTAGCCAACAGGTTTTACACCTTCGGTGTTTGGACTCGTGGTCCGAAGACTTCACGTTTTGTCGATGCATTTAACTCCGATTGAATCGCATCTTTCCATTGCGACCAATCTTTTCTATGCCGACATTCATCAATCGATATTGGTTCGGGATCATCATTATCCTGTGTAACATCAAGAGATATATTGTATTCAAATATATTATCAATAACAGTTTCTATCCGATTCCAACTTCTACCGGAAGTGGTATAATTGATAGAAATTTCAGTGTTACTTTCATCAACTTCACGGTTCTTTGTCATCGGTTCTCTCTTGGTCTTTATCATTCTTTTCTTCAATATGATCTTCCGGATCATTTAATCCTCTTTTCTTTCGAGGATTTTTATCTTTAGAACCAAGAGGTCGGCCACGCTTCGGCGTGTTTTTGACTCAAGCAACTATAGGTATAATATTTTGTTCTCACTGGAACTTCAATTCGAATAGGAGCATTTATAGTCGGAATATGCGATTTTGTAACTCTTCTAGAGTCAACAAAAGCGTCCGGCATTTGATTTGCAATGCTTTGCAAATGAATTATCTTTTGAACTTCAAGTTCACATGCGCTTGTGCGCGGATCAAGATAATTTAATGATGTTGTCCAAACAAGATCCTTTTTATCGTTGTTTTGGTTCTCCCCTAATTTAGGGAATAATGATTCATCAAAATGACAATCGACAAATCTTGTTGTGAATACATCTCCTGTCAGGGGTTCAACATACCTGATAATAGAGGGAGAATCATATCTAACGTATATCCCCTTTCTTCTTTGAGGACCCATCTTTGTACGTTGGTTTGGCGCAATTGGAATATATACAGCACACCCAAAAATTCTTAAATGAGCAATATTTGGTTCTGACCCAAAAGCCAATTGCAAAGGAGAGAATTTATGATAACTAGCTGGTCTTATACGTACAAGTGTTGCAGCATGTAGAATAGCATGTCCCCAGGCAGATGATGGAAGATTTGTTTTCATTAATAATGGTCTAGCAATTAATTGTAATCGTTTAATCAAAGATTCAGCAAGACCATTTTGTGTGTGAACATGAGCTACATGATGTTCAACATTAATCCCAATTGACATGCAATATGCATAAAAAACATGTGATGAAAATTCACCAGTATTATCCAAACGGATATTTTTAATGTGATGGTCCAGAAATTGTGCTCGTAATTTAATTATTTGAGCAAGTAATCTCGCAAACGCCAGGTTGCGAGTAGATAATAAACATACATGTGACCATCGGGATGATGCATCAATTAAGACCATAAAATATTTGAACGGTCCACATGGTGAATCAATAGGTCTACAAATATCTCCGTGAATCCGTTCGAGAAATGTAGGACTTTCAGCTCCTACTTTTACTGGTGATGGTTTAACAATTAATTTTCCTAGGGAACATGCAGTACATGCGATTTTTTCTGATGTTAATATCCTTTTATTTTTTAAAGGATGGCCATGTGTATTCTCAATGATTCTTCTCATCATGGTAGATCCCGGATGACCCAACCGGTCATGCCAAATGCTAAAAGTAATAGGATCAGTAAACTTCTGGTTTACTAGATGACGAATTTCAATTGTACGTATTTTTACAAAATATAGACCAGTAGAAAAAGACGACAGTTTTTCTAATACCGATTTCTTACCCAAATGCATTTGAGTAATAAAAAGATGCTCAATCCCATTTTCCTCATTTGTTTCAACATGATACCCATTTCTGCGGATATCTTTAAAACTCAATAAATTTCTTCTGGATTTTGAGGAAAATAACGCCTTATCAATAATAATTGTTGTTCCTTTAGGCAACAATATACTAGCTCTTCCGGAGCCCTCAATCACATTTGCACTACCGTTTATCGTATAAATATTTATTTCTCCCATTTTGATATCAGAAAAATATTTCTCATTTTTTAATATGGTGTGTGTAGTTCCACTATCAATAATGCATACATCATCATTAACAACGACCATCAACACTGATACACATATATATATATATATGCAAACGTAAATATTATTAGAATAGAATGAAAATGAAAATACAAAAATATCAGAGTGAGGCTTTAGTTCTTTTGGACACTGTCATCACCAATTAAATGATCTATCCTACCGATCCGGGTGTTCAAAAAATCGATACATCCATATGGGTAATATTGATATTATGATCTTCAGGATCAATATCATCATCCTCATCATTATTTATTGGATGTTGAGAAAAATTTGCTTCCACATTTTTATTTTTCAATGAAACTTGATACAATTCAACTAAATGCTTAGCCGTACGACAGTTTCGTGACCAATGACCTTTCATGTCACATCTATAACATATATCCTCATGCTTTTCTTCAATTTCTTTTTCTTTTCCCTTATGATCTTTTCTGTTCCACTTCAGGTGGCCAGTATTTCTCACAGTTTGATTATGATTGTGATTTGGGAAATATCGAGCGTGTCTACGACCATAACCACGACCACGGTCACGACCATGGCCACGACCACGACTATAACGATGGCTTCGCTAGAGCCAACACCATTCACTTCTAGGAGTGCTTGTTGAGTCGGTTGGTGCAGCTTCATGATTTCTCAATAATAACTCATTATTTTTCTCTGCAATGAGGAGGCGAGTAATTAAATCTGTAAATTTTGTATACCCCTTTTCTCGATATTGTTGTTGCAGGACAATATTCGAGGTATGAAAGGTGGAGAATGTCTTCTCCAACATATCTTCATCAGTCACTTTTTCTCCGCATAATTTTAATTGAGATGTAATTTTATACATTGCGGAGCTATATTCATTCACGGTTTTAAAATCTTGCAACCTCAGGTGCAACCATTCATACCGTGTAGTGGGTAGTACGACCATCTTCAGGTGGTCAAATCTTTCTTTTAAATTTACCCACAGGACATATGGATATTTTTCGGTAAGATATTCCATTTTCAAATTTTCATCGAGATGACGACGAATAAAAATCAAAGCTTTAGCCTTGTGTTGTGCAGATGCACTATTATTTGCTTGAATAGTTTCACTAAGGCCTTCAGCATTTAGATGCATTTCTGCATCGAGAACCCATGACATGTAATTTTTTCTAGAAATATCAAGGGCTACAAATTCGAGTTTAGCGAGGTTAGCCATAGAGATCAATAAATGTGTACCTGTCTTCTGGCTTTGGTAACGGCAGAAACTCGTGCTTAGTCTTCTGACTTTTGTACCGGTAGAGACTCGTGCTGATAACGTGTTATAAAATTAGGGTAGTGTTAGAATAAAATCTACACACTACACACTAAGAAAATTCTAACTATTCTTTGCACAAGAATTTCTCTTCAAAATTCTCTCTTTCTTTCTCTCACAATTCTTTTTCTAATCTTTCTTTCACAAAATGATGGTGTATTACAAGCTTAGAGAATAGCTCTATTTATAGAGCTCTAATTAGTGGAATACATCATGGCATACATCATCTTCCACTATTCTCAATTAGTGGTGTCTCCACTCAATGGTGGACATCCATAAAAATCTTCTATAATAATTCATATAAATCCATAATTAGTGGAGCCTCCAATAATTAATAAAGATTCCAATAATTCATAATAGTTGTATCTTATTGTTGTAGTTAGGTTAGCTTTTATAGTCATTGATGTCTAATCAACTCCTTGGATTGCCTGAAAAGAAACGTTGTTATTGTTAGAGAAATGTTATTTTCTAACTATAATTAATTATAGTTTAATTAAATTGAATAATCATTATTCAACAATATAGTCAATGTGTATCAAATTAGTTCAAATAAATCTATCACACACTCAACTTTAATGTCTCATTTCCTTTTGAGTTCAAAGATAGTCCTATAAATATCATTCATTTAATAGCGTGGACAAGTAGACAACTGAAATTTGGTTATTCGTGAATTATTTGATTGAGTAATTTTTAAATAATTATAAATATATACTTCATGTAAGTGAAAATTTTATTGTGTGTCAATAATTAATGAATTAAGACTAATTTTAATTTGATCATTCAAAATAATATTATCTTCGTTTCACAATATAAGTCGTTTTAAATCTGATTTTTTTTCACAATATAGGTTAGTTTACAAAATTTTATAAATATTTATTATTTTTTTCGACTCTACCCCTTCTTATAATCTGTCTCTTTCCGCTAATTATGATCCAACTTTCTCTAATTACCAAAATAGATAAAGATTTAATTAGGAGTGTTTTTGAAAATTTAGTTTTAAAATTGTGTAAAATTTAGGATCATTAATTATTATGCACAAATTTAAAATGACTTATATTGTAAAACAGAAATAGTACGATTAAATTCTCTCGATCTAAATAAGTAATCGTGTGTTTTCAAAAATTTCAAAATTCTCAATTAAACTATTCAATCCATTTTGTAATGGGTGGAACCAAAATGGACGGTTTCGCTACACTAATGGGCAAAAAAAATGAAAAATATGTAATTTTATTATGAATTATTGGAATCTTTATTAATTAGTGGATGCTCCACTAATTATGGATTTATGTGAATTATTATAGAAGATATTTATGGATGTCCACCATTTAGTAGAGACACCACTAATTGAGATTAGTGGAAGATGATGTATGCCATGATGTAATCCACTAATTAGAGCTCTATAAATAGAGCTATTTTCTAAGCTTGTAAGACACCATTATTTTGTGAAAGAAAGATTAGTGAAAGAAAGATTAGAGAAAGAATTGTGAGAGAAAGAAAGAGAGAAGTTTGAAGAGAAATTCTTGTGCAAAGAATAATTAGAATTTTCTTAGTGTGTAGTGTGTAGATTGTATTCTAACACTACCCTAATTTTATAACACGTTATCAGCACGAGTCTCTACCGGTACAAAAGCCAGAAGACTAAGCACGAGTTTCTTGCCGTTACCAAAGCCAGAAGACAGGTACACATTTATTGATCTCTATGGCTAACCTCGCTAAACTCGAATTTGTAGCCCTTGATATTTCTAGAAAAAATTATATGTCATGGGTTCTCGATGCAGAAATGCATCTAAATGCTGAAGGCCTTAGTGAAACTATTCAAGCAAATAATAGTGCATCTGCACAACACAAGGCTAAAGCTTTGATTTTTATTCGTCGTCATCTCGATGAAAATTTGAAAATGGAATATCTTACCGAAAAAGATCCATATGTCCTGTGGGTAAATTTAAAAGAAAGATTTGACCACCTGAAGATGGTCGTACTACCCACTACACGGTATGAATGGTTGCACCTGAGGTTGCAAGATTTTAAAACCGTGAATGAATATAGCTCCGCAATGTATAAAATTACATCTCAATTAAAATTATGCGGAGAAAAAGTGACTGATGAAGATATGTTGGAGAAGACATTCTCCACCTTTCATACCTCGAATATTGTCCTGCAGCAACAATATCGGGAAAAGGGGTATACAAAATTTACAGATTTAATTACTGCCCTCCTCATTGCAGAGAAAAATAATGAGTTATTATTGAGAAATCATGAAGCCAGACCAACTGACTCAACAGCACTCCTAGAAGTGAATGCTGTTGGCTCTAACAGAAGCCAACGTTATAGTCGTGGTCGTGGCCATGGTCGTGGCCGTGGTCGTGGTTATGGTCGTAGACACGCTCGATATTTCCCAAATCACAATCATAATCAAACTGTGAGAAATACTGGCCACCTGAAGTGGAACAGAAAAGATCATAAGGGAAAAGAAAAAGAAATTGAAGAAAAGCATGAGGATATATGTTATAGATGTGACATGAAAGGTCATTGGTCACGTAAACCGTCAGTATCGGCTAAGCATTTAGTTGAATTGTATCAAGTTTCATTGAAAAATAAAAATGTGGAAGCAAATTTTTCTCAACATCCAATAAATAATGATGAGGATGATGATATTGATCCTGAAGATCATAATATCAATATTACCCATATGGATGTATCAGATTTTTTTGAACACCCAGACGGTAGGATAGATCATTTAATTGGTGATGACAGTGTCCAAAAGAACTAAAGCCTCACCCTGATATTTTTGTATTTTCATTTTCATTCTATTCTAATAATATTTACGTTTGCATATATATATTTGTGTTCAGATGGCTGTTGTTAATGATGATGTATGCATTATTGATAGTGGAACTACACACACCATATTAAAAAATGAGAAATATTTTTCTGATATCAAAATGGGAGAAATAAATATTTATACGATAAACGGTAGTGCAAATGTGATTGAGGGCTCCGGAAGAGCTAGTATATTGTTGCCTAAAGGAACAACAATTATTATTGATAAGGCGTTATTTTCCTCAAAATCCGTAAGAAATTTATTGAGTTTTAAAGATATCCGCAGAAATGGGTATCATGTTGAAACAAATGAGGAAAATGGGATTGAGCATCTTTTTATTACTCAAATGCATTTGGGTAAGAAATCGGTATTAGAAAAACTGTCGTCTTTTTCTACTCGGTCTATATTTTGTAAAAATACGTACAATTGAAATTCATCATCTAGTAAACCGAAGTTTACTGATCCTATTACTTTTAGCATTTGGCATGACCGGTTGGGTCATCCGGGATCTACCATGATGAGAAGAATCATTGAGAATACACATGGCCATCCTTTAAAAAATAAAAGGATATTAACATCAGAAAAAATCGCATGTACCGCATGTTCCCTAGGAAAATTAATTGTTAAACCATCACTAAGAAAAGTAGGAGCCGAAAGTCCTACATTTCTCGAACGGATTCACGGAGATATTTGTAGACCTATTGATTCACCATGTGGACCGTTCAAATATTTTATGGTCTTAATTGATGCATCATCCCGATGGTCACATGTATGTTTATTATCTACTCGCAACCTGGCGTTTGCGAGATTACTTGCTCAAATAATTAAATTACGAGCACAATTTCCGGACTATCACATTAAAAATATCCGTTTGGATAATGTCGGTGAATTTTCATCACATGCTTTTGATGCATATTGCATGTCAATTGGGATTAATGTTGAACATCCCGTAGCTCATGTTCACACACAAAATGGTCTTGTCGAATCTTTGATTAAACGATTACAATTAATTGCTAGACCATTATTAATGAAAACAAATCTTCCATCATCTACACTGGGGACATGCTATTCTACATGCCGCAACACTTGTACGTATAAGACCAGCTAGTTATCATAAATTCTCTCATTTGCAATTGGCTTTTGGGTCGAACCAAATATTGCTCATTTAAGAATTTTTGGGTGTGTCAGTATATATTCCAATTGCACCAAACCAACGTACAAAGATGGGTCCTCAAAGAAGAAATGGGATATACGTTAGATATGATTCTCCTCTATTATCGTGTATGTTGAACCCTCGACAGAGATGTATTCACAAGCAAGATTTGTCGATTGTCATTTTGATGAATCATTATTCCCTAAATTAGGGGAGAACCAAAACAACATAAAAAGGATCTTGCTTGAACAACATCATTAAATTATCTTGATCCGCACACAAGCGCATGTGAACTTGAAGTTCAAAAGATAATTCATTTGCAAAGCATTGCAAATCAAATGCCGACGCTTTTGTTGACTCCGTAAGAGTTACAAAATCGCATATTCCAACCTATAAATGCTCCTATTCGAATTGAAGTTCCAAGCAGAACAAAATATTATACCTATAGTCACTGAGTCAAAAACACGCCGTAAGTGTGGCCGACCTCTTGGTTCTAAAGATAAAAATCCTCGAAAGAAAAGAGGATTAAATGATCCGTAAGATCATATTGAAGAAAAGAATGATAAAGACCAAGAGAGAACCGATGACAAAGAACCGTAAGTTGATGAAAGTAACACCGAAATTTCTATCAATTATACCACTTCCAGTAGAAGTTGGAATCGGATAGAAACTGTTATTGATAATATATTTGCATACAATATATCTCTTGATGTTACACAGATAATGATGATCCCGAACCAATATCGATTGATGAATGTCGGCATAGAAAAGATTGGTCGCAATGGAAAGATGCGATTCAATCGGAGTTAAATGCACCGACAAAACGTGAAGTCTTCGGACCTGCAGTCCGAACACCGTAAGGTGTAAAACCCGTTGGCTACAAATGGATATTTGTGCGAAAGCGCAATGAAAAGAGTGAAATCGTTTGATATAAAGCGCGATTAGTAGCCCAAGGTTTTTCACAAAGACCAGGTATTGATTATGATGAAACTTATTCTCCGTTGTTGATGCTATTACACTCCGATATCTTATCGCTTTAGCAAGACATGAAAAGATAGATATGCGCCTATTAGATGTTGTCACTCGCTTACTTGTATGGAAATTTAGAAAATGATGTTTACATGAAAATCCCCGAAGGATTTCATATGCTCAAGCATATAAACATTATCCTTGTGAAAATTACTCCATCAAGTTGCGTAAATCATTATATGGCCTGAAGCAATCGGGCGCATGTGGTTCACACGCCTTAGTGAATATTTATTGAAAGCGGATTTAAAAATGACCAGGTATGTCCATGTGTTTTTATTAAGAAATCTGGTTCTAAATTTGTGATATTAGCTATATATGTTGATGATATTAATCTTATTGGAACTCCTGAAGAGCTCCAAGAAACAATTGATTATTTAAAAAGAGAATTCGAAATCAAGGATTTTGGTAAAACCAAATTTTGCCTTGGTTTACAAATTGAACATTTGGAGAGTGGAACATTTATTCATCAATCAACATATATAGCAAAAGTGCTAAAAAGATTTTACATGGACAAAGCACATCCATTGAGTATTCCAATGATCGTCCGATCATTAAATGTGGATAAAGATCCTTTCCGACCTCAAGAAAATGATGAAGAACTCCTTGGTCCTGAAGTACCATATCTCAGTGCAATTGGTGCATTGATGTATCTTGCTAATAATACACGACCTGATATTGCTTTTGATGTCAATTTATTAGCAAGATTTAGTTCTTCACCAACACGACGACATTGGAATGGAATTAAACAAGTCCTTCGATATTTCTAAGGTACAATTGATCTCGGATTATTTTATTCAAATAAAACCAGTACAATATTGATAGGTTATGCAGATGCTGGTTATTTATCTAATTCACATAAAGCACGTTCTCAAACGGGCTATCTATTTACATGTGGAAATACTGCTATATCATGGCGTTCTACGAAACAATCTATAGCAGCTACTTCTTCAAATCATGCTGAAATTATAGCCATTCATGAAGCAAGTCGAGAATGTGTATGGCTAAGATCCATGATTCATTATATCCGAGAAAATTGTGGATTATCATCAATCAAAGATATTCCAACTCCTCTTTATGAAGACAATGCAGCTTGCATAGCTCAATTACAAGGAGGATATATTAAAGGAGATCGGACAAAACATATTTCACCAAAATTCTTCTTTACTCATGAACTCCAGAAGAAATGTGAAATTGATGTGCTACAAATTCGGTCATGTGATAACTTTGCAGATATTTTCACGAAGACTTTACCGACTGCAACATTTGAAAAGTTGATATATAAAATCGGTATGCGTCGGTTTAAAGATTTAAATGAATCATCTCATCAGGGGGAGTAATAAACAGACATATAGAATAGTGTACTCTTTTTCCTTCACTAGATTTTTTTTTCCCAATGGATTTTTATCTAGTAAGGTTTTAACGAGGCATATTCTTTATGTAATGGATGGACATCCAAGGGGGAGTATTATAAATTATTGGAATCTTTATTAATTAGTGGAGGCTCCACTAATTATGGATTTATGTGAATTATTATAGAAGATTTTTATGGATGTCCACCATTTAGTGGAGACACCACTAATTGAGATTAGTGGAAGATGATGTATGCCATGATGTAATTCACTAATTAGAGCTCTATAAATAGAGCTATTCTCTAAGTTTGTAAGACACCATTATTTTGTGAAAGAAAGATTAGTGAAAGAAAGATTAGAGAAAGAATTGTGAGAGAAAGAAAGAGAGAAGTTTGAAGAGAAATTCTTGTGCAAAGAATAGTTAGAATTTTCTTAGTGTGTAGTGTGTAGATTTTTTTCTAACACTACCCTAATTTTATTACAAATTTAACTTATTTAGACTTTATTTTACTCTTTTTTTTCTCCTTTCTCATTTTTTCCTCCAGTTATGGCGGAGTTTTTTGAAATTGCATTCTGAGTGGATTGAAATGACAGATTTATCTCAGAAGAATTTTTCTTTTTTTTTTTACATCAATTTACTTGAATGATCAATAGGTAAATTCGTTAAAAAAAATGAACAAAAAAGATTAATTAAAATTTTTGAAAATTTTTAAAGGTAAAGTTGCTCAAATAGGTTCAAAAGAAAGCTAATTCCAAAGCCACTTATTTTTTAAAGGTCAAATTAAAATTATAAATAACTTAGGTTGCAAATAAGAAGCAATTTGTTTGAAATGAAAATAATTAAATATAATAAAAAATTATTTAAAATGTGTGATTAGATCTCAAAATAGAGTTAAAGAAAGAAAATATAATGTGTTATGAGTATATAATAATTTTCGAGAAATGAAAATTATTTAAATTAATATTATTTTAATTTTAAATTTAAATTTAGAATGGACCTTATAAATTGTAACCTTAAAGTGAAATCGGGTCCAATTCTCTTCTTTGGGGAGACTATGAAATCAAGGGAAATTCTTGGGTGGATCCAATCCACCGTAAACTAATGCATCAAGTATTGTATAATATATATTAAAAATTATATACTTTTAAAAAAGTATAATATATTAATACATTGATTCATGATGAATCGGTTTCATCCAAGAATTTCTCCAATCAAAGTGAAGACAACCACAAGGTACTCTTTTGTTTTTTAATTATTTTTAGAAATTTGAAAATTAGAGAAAAAGGAATTTTGTGTGGGGGGCTGCTGGAAGAGAAAAATCACCGACCAATGGATTATAAACATTATCTGATTGAGCGCTGGGTAAAGAGCAAATATGATTGGTTAGATTTCGGGACTATCGGATTAGTCAATTAAAACCTGCACATGTGGTGGTGACACGTATTGCAGGCGCGTTTATTGATTACTACTACAATATATGAAGGTCATTTTCTTATCTAAAACTATTGTCCCAATAGTAGTGGGCCCCTCTATGATCGAAGGGACTGTCGCGTGAAACAACGCGACGAATAAGGAAGGGGACGGAAATCCTGGGGCAACGTTTTCCATGCTCGACGCCATCCTGACATGACCCTGAATATGAGAGCTATCTGTCGGCTCCGACAACATTGCCTTCACGCCCTTCAAGGAGCGTGCTTCTACTCTTCGTTTCCCATTTGGTCAATTTCCCTCTCTTATCATTAGGTATTACTACTATTCTCTTTTCCCTCTCAAATTATCAATCTATTTTTTTCTTTAATCTTTATCTCAAATTATTTATTTTTTTAAAAAATTAAAATTTAATATTTTAAATTTATCTTTATTTAATATATTTTATTTTTCAAACATATTAAAATATAATCAAAAACTTATTTTACAAATTCTTTTGCTACCCATACTCATCTGATTAATTCTCAAGAAATATCAATAATAATTTAGAGAGAAAATTAAATACTAGCAATATTTTGACATATGTTCTAGTAAGAATTAAATACTTAGCAGAGAGAAGTAATTTAGAGTTATATCAAAGTTTTATAATTTGTATACTTATTAATATAAAGAGAGATACTTATCGTTGAATTTTAAGAGTAAAAATAGAAGAAAATGTTTAATTAACTAAAATACTTACTTTTTTTAATCTTTGCGTAATCGGTTAAAGTGGACAGATAATTTGAGACGGAAAGAGTAGTGATTTTCATGAATTATTTTTCAAACTAGTATAGTGTGAAAAATACCAACGCAACCATTGGGATAATTAATGCCTATTGCTTAGCTGATGAAGACATGTCTTCATAGGCCATTGAATCAATTTTATTTGATATACTGAAAATTACATATCAAATATTTTAGCACAACATTTTTTGAATATTACTCCAAATAACTATCAATACTTTTTTTTTTCTAAAAATGTGTTTTGTTATTTTTTAAATTATACTATTATCATATTGTCCATTTAAATCGTAATACTAAATAGTCTGATAATTTAAATTTTTATTTTTTTATTAAAAAACGAATCTATCGCCGCTATGTGAAAATGTATAAAGAGCTCTTGAACGCGAAGATGCATACAAAACTCATGTCCCAAAGGAGATTTGAACTTTCGAAAGCAAAAGTTCTCATTCCCATAAGATGTTTGAATCTAGATCGTTAGTGTGAAAATCTTAACACTAATTATCTCGATCAACTCAATAGACGATTTTTTATTGTCAAATTCTATAAATAATAGAGCATATAATTATTTGATAATATAAAGAGTACGGAACTCCTGGATTAAATTTCACTACTGAAGTATGGAATATGAACTAATTTATTCATTTTTTCAAAACTCAAAAATACCAAATGCAACCTCAAGAAAAGAAAATTGATTGCATAAATTGCATTTTCATATATTATTGTATTGAAAATTTATATCACATATATTACATATTGTACTGTTTTAAAGAATATAAATTTAATACGTATGTAGTTTATAAAAATCGAGTACCTATAAGTGTTTTCCTAAGAGGAAAAAGGCAATGGAAGGCTATCCTATATTGCTTTCTTTTCTCATAGAGTTAAAGTGTCTTTCTCATTATGTCACCCATGCTATATAAAAACATGGATGAATGACAAAGACCAACAATATAGCACTGAAAAGCTACCTTTTCCAAACAGCAATGGAACAAATGAAAAGGCACGTCTTTTTTACTCTTTAGTTTTCCTAATACAATATAAAGAAGAATACGTCCCTTTTGTACTATTTGTCTCTTAAATAATTGATTTTAGAGAATGAAGCAAGAAAAGCACATAAAACGGTTCTAAACTCTCCAAACAAAAAGAGAAAAAAGAAGAAATATGAATCTTTCAAAGCATAGATTTGGCCCCAAAATTTAGAGAAGAAAAGTAACACGAGGACAATATCATGAGATAACTACTACTTAAAGGAAGGCAAATATATATATATACATATATATATATATATATATCTTATATGTATATGGCTTAAAGAATATAACTTTCTAATCTCATTTAGCACGGTCAATTTTGATTGATGTATAAAGGGTTCTTCACTAGTGCTAAAAAATCATTTTTCTTGGAAAATAATAATTTAACTTAGTAAAAATACTTTTTATAACGTGCGAAATTCTAAATTAGATTTACATCTCTCTCGATAAATATATCAAAAAAGAAAAAAATTTGAAAATTTTTTAAAATTTGCAAACATATATTTTTACTTACATATGACCGTACTCTCGTGGTAGGTTTAAACTTCATAAGTAATATATTGATGACAAATATCGAATTTTAAGCTTTATAAGTCTCACGAGAGAGGTAGGTTTCATGAAAACCTAAATTAGTAGCTTCATAAAGAATCTCCGTGAAATTTTGTAGCTCAAAAGTGATGGATAAGCTGAGATGAGAGAAGCACTAAGCTGAAAGGAACAGATTCAAGGTCTAACTCCAAAACTAGATAGGAATTGTCTCCTTTTAAATGAATAACAATTAAGTTAAACCTAATTCTTAGGCTAGTATAAATGTTGCTGCCCCAAGTATTTTTTTTTTATTTATTCTTGTTTGGGTACCATAAACTTGGGCATAGAATAAAATGTGTCAAAAAGTCAATGTCATTGTCAGCTGCAGTATAAGATTAATATCTATTTAGTTTGCCGATTAAAATACACCTCTTATCAAATAAAAGTCTTCTATTTAGATTTCTTTACTTGAAATATAATATAATATAATATATAGAGAGAGAATTAATTATTATTTTATCCGTTCTCTTTTATCTATCTATTTTAATTAAGATTTTTGTCATAATTTATCTGTCTCATTAGTAAATCAAGACGATATTAATTATTATTTTTTTACAAATACCCCTCTTTAATACAATAAGTATTGTGCACTTATAATTAAAAGCATAAATAAATTAAATATATTTATCACATATAAAACTTTAAAATTTGATTAATCCTTAATAAAGAAAGGTTATTTGAGGATAAAATAAGAAATGTTAATTAATTAAGTGAAATTTTTTATTTTTCTTAAAACTTGTGAATTGTTAAAATGGACAGATAAAATAGAATATAGAGAGTATTATTTTTATTGATAGATAAGGTAAGAATGCGAATTGAATTTATGGCTTTACATGATAAAGATGGCATCCTAACCAACTCATATTGCATTTGTCATGGAGTTGATGCCAATAATTGGTTTAGCTTTCTAATTGTTTCTTCAGTTCATTCATCTAAGTATCTTAAACAATAGTATTTATAAATTTACTTGGGATAGATAGTAGCTTTTGCATTTGCATTAGATTTATTTTTTTTCTTCAAAACAAGTTAAAACAAATTTTATTTTATTTTATTTTCGTCTTTCAGTTAGCTGCATACGTTTGAAAGAGGTCTAGCTTGGCAAAACCAACTTGAGTTTTTTTTCAAAAGAATAATATAGCCTCGTCCCCTCAACACCCCTCTATATTAGTGTGGTCCATGCTTGTATATGTCAATTCTATTATCAATTTCAGGCCGAACAAGTTAATAATAGAAGATACAATAAAACAAGATTTATATCCTTATATGTTATATTGTTGTTGATTTTAGATAATCAATTAATACATATTATTAGAAAGCATACATTTTTTAATATGTAATACCAAAAAAATCGTCACAATTATAAACAATAGCGATATGAAAGGATGTATCAATCTGAAGTTTTTGTTTTCTTCTTCTAGAGATGGAAAGACAAAAGAAAAGAGAAAATGGATTCTAGCCTTCAAGGTAAGGGTGGCCATGAAGATGACAAGAGGGGTGACTTGTATACAGGCTGTGCTTAGGAGGAGGGAATGGTTGTTGAGAAGTCAGGAGAGATATGGTATGGTGATGATGATTTTGGCTGTAGCACATGAGGATATAAAAAAACAAACTCAAGTAGATGGCATATCCTATAGTATAATTCCATATCCAAAGGAGGAGCTAGGAGAAAGCTAGTGAGAGTGTGACACCTCCTTTCCAACTGTTTTGATACATTATTGGTTCTTTATATGGTGACTTCTTGCATTATTTGTTTGGGGTTTCTTCCAAGTTTTTGTTCTTGTGTATGGCTGCTTTGACAAAGTATAACTTATTCTTAGAGTTTGTTTGGATTGAGGGAAACGGAGGGAGGGGAGAGAAAAGGAGACGGAGGGTTTCAGTTTTATGTGTTTGAATTAATTTTTTATAAATGAAAGAAAATGAAAGGAAGAGGAATGAAGGGATTGGATTAAACTCAATCCAAACAGACCCTTAGTTTGGATAATAAAACAAGGTGTATCTTCCTTTTAAGATACTAAAAGATTTACTTTTCAAAAGAAGTTAATTCGAAAATTAATCTAATATTTTTTCTAACATAATTGTTAAACAAAAGCAACCTTGAAAAGGACCTTTCTAGTTCCACACAAACGTTTGTTAAAAAACTTTTTAGCTTTTTGAAAGCTAAAATTAGAAGGGAAAAAAAAAGGCAATTAAGAGTAGCATGAAAGTTCAAGCAAACATATACAAATCAAACTAGTCTACTTGGGGAGTTTCTCCTAATCGCATATAGCCCACAAAAATGTTTGGAAGTCCTCAAAATTTATCAATTCCAAATTTTCTAGGAGGAAGAAATCACCAGAAGGGAGCCCAACTTAAGGTTCCCAATTCCCCTTACGTTGGGACTGTGGAATGTGGTCTACTTTTGTTGGCTTTCAATAGCCCAAAATTGTGGCCAACATTACGGACCAAGTCCAAACATAGAAATGGTAATAACTGTTGTCTCCCAATGGCTCTTATTTGCAAACCCTTATGAGATTATATATAAATTTTACATCTCGTGAATTAAATAATTACGAATAAAGTTAGATATGATATATTATTCAAAAACTCTTGTAGCCTTCTTGTTAATGAATAACAATTGTACTCTTTTTTTTATCGGATTCATCATTTAGTTAGGAAAGAGAATGATGAATTGAATGAATAGTTGTTCAATTTGCTTGGTGGTATACAAGTCATAACACTTTTTCTTGCTGAGGAAAGGGCTAATTAGAGACAGAGTTTCCCATCAAATTGCCCATCATATTGTATCAAAGAAATAGAAGCCCTACCTTAACAGTACCAGTGGTTGTATACTAAAGATAATGAAGACCTCAATAGTGGGTGATGCTCTTCAAAAGGTTTTATTCAAACATGACCTTTTGCTTGCCACAATGCTAGCTTTTTCACCATATGACCATTTGATTTCATTCTTGATTGGGAAGGTGCTGTTAGTTGGAGTACAAAGAAGTCCCCAGTTGGCACAAACAAGTGTGGAGCTGGAAGACACCATATTGGCTAAATTGAACTTTGATGTAGCCTTCCTCAAAGTCTAGACAATCTTAGCATGTGTTATCGGCATATAGTTTAGTAATTCATAACTTTCTTGGTATTCGTACTGTGTTATGGGTTGATAGTCATGAAATTAAATGAACTGTTATTTGACTAAATTAAGAAGTTAGTTGGTAGATCACTGACAAAAAATTTGCCATCCTGAGATAATTTTAGCAAGTTCGATTAGACACCACTTGTGAGAAATACTTGGGGAGTGGACAGGCCATTTTAGTGCAAGTGATGCGTTTGTGGCCGAAGCTAGTTCTGATCTCCTAGCACCGAAAGTTGCATGTGGTTAACAAAAATTGTCTAGAAAGGATGCGTTGAATGTTATCTAAGCCTTAACCGGGTATCGTAAAATCGGTGATGTAGGTAAGAAGTCTAAAAATCATGCTCAGAAATCGGTGTTATACGATATATTTAGAAAATATACATTTTCATGTTTCTACATTATTTCATACTTTTGAATTTCATTACAGCATCATAATGATAATTATTGATTTATTGCACGAGAACAATATAAGAATCTACTACATTTATTTTACAATATAAGTCGTTTTAAATTTAAATTTTTTTCACAATATAGATCGTTTTACAAAGTTTTATAAAAATTTATTACTTTTTTCTATCTCTATCCCTCCCCGCAATCTCTCTCATTTCACTAATTATGACTCAACTCTCTCCAATTACTAAAACAGACAAATATTTAATTAAGGATATTTTTGAAAGTTTAGTTTTAAAATTATCTAAAATTTATGAACCTTCAATTCTTGTGCATAAGTCTAAAACGACTTATATTGCGAAACGGAGATAGTATCAAAATACGATTGTTATAATTTTAAAATTTAGGGGAAAAAAATGTCAAAGTAAACCCTTCAAGGAAGTAGTAAGAATTTCAAGAATGCTTTACATATTGACAATCCATGTACCCCAAAAAAAAAAAAAAAAAAAAATTGACCATGGAAAAAGACAAGAAAATTCTGAGGTCAGAGGTATTATGAAGAAAAAGGCGAAATCAATGTGGTTAGTTTGATTTAGTATTTTCTGGTCATCATTAAAATGGACCGTCTTACGTGAATGTTACTCCAAGCTTAGGAAAATGAAAGCAAACAAGATATTATGAATAATGGTCCATTGCAATTGTTCATTTACTCTTCATACTCTGTCAATTCTTAAATAATTGACACTTTTTAAAAATTCATAACATATTACGAAAGTTATAATATTTACACAGCTTTAAAATAAAAAATTGAATTATTTTTTTCTATTAAAATTTTAAAGTTAGTTTGGAAATTAAAAATTAATGTTATAGTAAAATTGAGTAATAAATTATAAAAGCTACAATTAAAAAAATATAATAAATATACTATTAATTTTATAAAATAACAGATAATTATAAATAAGAAAAGTAAAAAAATGACAGATATTGAAGAACACAAGAGGGAGTAGAAAAAGACTGGTAAAACCATTAACAACAAAATATATGATCGTTTCCCACTTACTGTTATATTTTTTTAAAAAAAATCTTGATTTTTTTTTTAATTTCTAGTTAGATGTATATATATATATATATATATATATTTGTAACAAATCCATTAGTGCCTTAGTGTGAGGTTAGGCAAATCCTCACCCGTTTATTAAAAAAAAAAACAAAATTATATATAGGAAGTCCTAACCTATATCTCTTGACAAATAACGAGGTTAGGCATATCCCTAACAAATGCGACTTTCTCAAACCGATTAATATTATAACTATTTAGTGATCAAAACAGATTTTGAACTCTTGATTTAAGATTTAGAAGTCATCATATTTTATCATGTGAGTTATCCCGGTGTGACCATTCTATACACCTTAATTCTTATCAAACGAAGCTGCAATACTTAATGTTAATTTTCTCTCTAATCCCTCCAAAGGAGGAGAGGAAAGGACTTTGGTATGACACTAAGGATTGTTTACTTGTACTATCCCAAAGAAAAGTCTATCAATTAGGCAAGCAGAGGTGTTGTTATCCAAAATCTCTTATGAAATATTTTTTCTGTTTAAAATTGAATATTTTTATTTTTATTTTGAGCTAACTAAAAATAGATATTTATTTTTAAAAATAATTATATTTATTTTTAAAGCTCTCATGACTAACTTCATTCATTTAAAAAATATAAACTTTATTAATCTACTTATTCCTTCACCAACTTCTGAGAAGATGGTATCCTCTTTGAAATCTTTATAAAAGTAAGTTATTTTATTATAATTTTTTTAAAAATCTAAACAGGTATAAAAACCTTTTTTAATATGCTAAATACATTAGTATTAGTCAAATAATTTGAATCCGATTCATATATTCTCTTTTGATACATTAAAATAAATATATTCAAATCCCTTCGGACATAACATGGAGATGGAGCCATAGACAACATAATCTTCAAGAATTAACCTTGGTAAATTGACTAACGACCTCTACTTACATCCCTTATCGGTATGCTTTTTCCTCACCTCTGTAGCTGCCCATGTTTATTTACCCCACACTACCCCACCCCATCCCCCAGGGGCAGTGGACAAGTTTGAATGTATGTTCATAGACGGATCTAGAGGAATGGGCAGAATTTTTTAAATTTTTTATTTTACTTTAAAAAATTTAATTTTTTTAAAATTATAATATTATCTTTTAATATATTATTTTATATAATTTACTTCTGTAAATTTTAAATCTTTAATTTCTATAATATAAATTATAAATTTGTTTAAATTATGTCTAAATCAAATACTTTTACGTCAATGCATACGTCATTGGTACAAACAAGTTATAAATTGAAATAAACGAAATATTGCCGTCATGGATGAACTAAAAATCCCACGACATGTTCCTCGCGGGCACGGCGACAATCTTATTTGTACTTATCCTAAGGTGAAGCAATAGATAATTATTTGATTATTATTTCATTAAATCAAAATAAATATTTAGATTTATTTGTATATATAATTTATACTTTTCACCTCAATGAAATTAATATATCACATTTATATCTCTTTTAAACCAAGTATCTTCACTAAGTCTACACTTAGCGACTAAATTTAGAACTAACTAATCAGGATGAGATTTTTGAAATGACTCTCATGCATATGTTGTACCAGTTAGTTCCCATATTAAGAATTGATTACCTACTTTAATACTAAAATCACGCTTCGCGTATACATGTTCAGAAATATAATTATGGACTGATAACACTCACGATCAACTATTTAACTATTATTTTTATTGAATCAAAATAAATATTTTAAATTGATAATAAATATTTAAACATATACTTATCTCATATAAGATTAAAGTGTCACAAAATTGAGGATTAGTAATAGAAACAATCGTAAAAAGCAAAGCAAGACAAAACAAAGGGTGTAAGCGTGGCAACGCTACTCCAAAATTGCGTATTAAAAATTAAAAAATTAATTTTAAAATTTACTTTTTACCTTCTAAAATTTTTTTAAAAATTATAATATTATTTCTGAAAATATCTTTTTATATAATTTTTTAAACTAAAATTTTAATTCTGTTTTTAATAAAAATAAAGAGAAAATACCCCTTTCTTTTTCTTCTTCCTCCTTCTACCCATTTCTCTCCGTCAAAGCTGTTCCCTTTCCAGCAACCAGAGGAAAAATTCTAGCATGGACCAACTGCATTGATGAGTTGTACTGCGTGCAACAAAAGTTGTACGGTACAACTCATCAATGCATTTGATCCACGGTCCATGTAAGAATTCCTGGTTGCAGAGCTTGGCCATATTGCTGGAGCTCAAATCTTAGCCAAAGTTCTTACCTTTTTTTTTTTTTTTTTTTAATCCCACCCCTTTTTTGTCCACAAACAATAAAAATCTTGTTTTTTTACCTTGCTTATCAAGATCCAAGACTTTATGCGCACAATTTCTTTTTTGATCTATTTAGATCGGAATTGGATGTTTATTTCTTCAGAGTTTGTTTATTACATGGTTTTTTGAACCAGATCGGACCGATCGATCGGATCGATCAGACCGTAAACCGATCTCTAAACTGGTCCGGTCTATCTATTTGAATCGAAAATTTCAAACACTAACATATTTTATTCAAATCAGTTTGGACCGATCGGTCCAACCAATTGAACCGATCCCTCTTTTTTTTCCCTCCTAATTAGGATAATATATTCATAGAAAAAAAATAAGTTACACAAATAAAATAAATAGTCTATAGTAATAGAGAACATATTATATTTTCTTCTAATTTTGTTATTTATATATTTATAAACTTAAATTACATTACATTATTGATTAATTTTATTCTTAAAAATATTATATTTTTAATTTTTAAATAATAATATTACCGATTCAATTACAATTGGACTATTAAATCGTGAACCAGGTAAATTTTTTGATTCGATATCCGATCTCGTTCTAGAAACAATGATTTATTACCCATTCAATTGTGCACTCTCTTCACTTGTCTATCTTTTTTTAGGTAATTTTCAAGGTCATTGATAATTCCGCAACTTTTCAAATTACCACATATGAAACAAGGTGAGTTTTAAGTATGTCATGTCATGTCACTGTTATTTGTTTTATTTTATCTCTTGTTCTGTATCTGTCTAAATTTCAATATTATCTCACTAAAAATTTGATCAATTCAGCTGATTATATATATTTGATCATTTACAAAAAAAAAAGAGAAAAGATTATATATATTTGACCGTATAGTTACGTGGACCTTACCCCAACACGTGAGTGCCATGGCATGAGGCAGGCTGGTCAATATTTGGTTGGTTTGATTTTACTCTTTTTTGTGGACAGCTGAAGTCCACGGCTTTGTCTATCTCAACGAACCTTTGAATAGAATCTCTACTCCGTTTTTTTTTTCTTTTTTTGGGTTTATCAGCCGACATTTGGTCAATTTCCGTCGCTCATGAAAATTTGTATTTTTGTGAACTCAATTTTTACGAATTATATATACTAAAAAAATTATATTTTTATAAAAAGTTATGCTTAAAATAATTATTTTAATTAATAAATTACTTTTTATTAGTATTTTCGAAATTGATACTTTTGAACTTTATCTTTGCATCATGTCTTATTTAAATTTTTTAAGAAAAGAAAATATCATTGTAATGTATAAAATAGGAAATATTTAGTTTTGCTTTATTAACTATCAATTTTTTGGATTGGTAGGTAAATTCGCAGCGAAACATTTATGGGTTTTAATTTTGAATTACTTTTTTTTTAGGTTGTGGGGTTGACTAGTCTCCGTCAGCGTCATTTTAGGGTTGTCGGGTGGGCCCGGGTGGAGGGCGTGGTTTGGCGGGGTTCTTGGGCAGGTGTTTCTAGATGCCTAAATTGCAATTTAATCACTGTATTGTGGGGGTCAATCTTATTTGGTCCTTTTAGTTTCAAAATTAGCAGATTTAGTCTCATGTAGTTCTCTAATCATCTCGTTTTAGTTCTGAAGAGTTGAACAAACAGGATATTGACTGAAATTTCTAATCCTAAAAATCAACGGACCAATAAAATAATTGTGAAATTCAAGCTAAAATTGATTGACTTAAAAATAAATAAGAGAATATTATAACGATTATCAATAAAATTTATATACAATAATTTTAAATAATTAAATAATCAAATTACCTTCGAATGTTAATTTAGACAAAATAAACTCTAGAAATTACCAAAAAAAATTATATGAAAATTATGCAAGATTTTATATGAACTCTTATGTAAGAAAACACACTTATTATGATCGAAAACTAGTACTCCTTTTATCCCATAATATAAATCGTTAGAGATTATTTTTACTGTCCCAAATTATAAATCGTTGGGGACTTTTCAAAAAAGTTTTAAAGCTATTTTTATATTTTTATCCTTATTTATTATTCTCTTTCCTTCTCTTTCCCTCTCTTTCTCTCTTATCTATTTTCTTATTTTCAAAATATTTAAATATGGATGTTTTAAAAAGAAAAAATATAAAATCACTTTGTTTTTAAGAATCTTAATATGTGTGAAATTAAGTCAAACGACTTATATTATAAGACGGAAAGAGTAATTAATTTGGTGGTTTGGTATCAAACGTGCCCCAACTAACACTTAGTCGGTCCATTCAAGTCCTAAGAATGAATTTTTCTTGTGAGATTTTGCAACTTTTTGAAGAGGTATTGATGGTCAATTTATTGGAAATAAAGGTCCTTTGCAAGTTGATGAAGAACATTTATTGGGGCCTTTATTGGGCAAGTCAAAAACTTCCTTAGATAAAAAATAACAAGTGGACATAAAAACTCGAGTATTTCATTTCAAGCAAATATATTAGGTATTTTATATATTATTTAATATTATTTAATATAATATTTACATAAAATACTTATTTTTTATATTTTTATAAATAATTAATTTTAAACTTTCAAATTCAATAATTAATTAAACTAGATTGATGTTCCGTGCGTTATAGGGTTATTATATTATTAAGATTTAATGTATTAATATTAAATATATATTATTAATCAATTTACTTAATGATTTAATTAGTTAAGATTTTAAAATAAATTTAAATAGTATTTAAAGAATTACATATTTCAATGTATTAATATTAAATACATATATATATATATATATATATATATAATATTCAAAGAATCACACATTTCAATGTATTAATTTAGATAGTATTCAAAGAATCACACATTTTAATGTATTCAAAGAATCACATATTTTAATGTATTAATATTAAATATATATATTATTAATTAATTTAATTAATTAAGATTTTAAATATAATTTTTTTTTCTTTTAAAAAAAATTATTTAGCCATGGGTCACATTATCATACTTTCACGTATTGTAATGGCATGCTTCATCTTTGACTTATATATATATATATATATATATAAAATTTAATTAATTAAAATTTTAAATAAATTTAAATATAATTTTTTTCTTTTTAAAAAAATTATTTAGTCATATCTCACCTTATCATACTTCCACGTATCGTAATGATATATTTTATCTTTGACTTATATATATATATATATATATATAATTTTATCTAAATTCTATTAAATTATCTTAAAATTTTCCTTCACTAAACTCGACTCCACCACCACGGCAGACCCCGTTACCGGGCATCGCTAGAAAAAGTTCTTCTCCTTCCATATGATCCAGGAAGGTCTGACATTAACTCTCTGTAATTTCTGGTTAATATTCTCCTTTTCAACTCTAATCATGAGTCAAAAGATCCCAAGGTCAAAGATCTCTGTAGGAAACGCGAGATTAGTCAGTTCATTCGAATTTCTTAAAGAGATGTATGCATATGCTTATAAATCCCATTTCAACAGGACTGCTTTAAAATCAACAGTCTAAGATGTAGGCAGATGTAGACAGCCATAACCAGCATCGATTTACCAAGTCAAGTCATCATCTTCATCATCTTCATCATCTTCGCTTCTCTATCTCTATCTTCATCTTCGCAGTGAAGTGGAAAATATCATATCATATCATCTTGAAGCTCTTGCACTGATTCATGACCATAGATAGAGATGATGCCCAAGAGCATGTATAGAATCAACGTTTTCTTGGATTCTTGTATATTCTTTCTTATCCTTTTGTTCGGGGAATCCTTTGGTGCTGATCCAAGCTATGAAGCCTGCGTGCCAAATCAGTGTGACAACGGTCCGAGCATAAAGTTTCCGTTCTTCATTCAAGATACTGAGCAAGACCCTCGTTGTGGGTTCTTCAGGATCAATTGCAGCAACTCTGGCTATCCCGTATTTCGTATGCAGGAGAACGACTATGTGATAGAAAAAATTTTCTATGAGAACAGTTCTTTCTTGGTGTATAATACTGCCGTTGATAATCTTGCCGCCAATTGCTTCTCGGAAATTAGAAACGTAACACCACCAGCACCAATGATGAGTATTGCATCAGTATCTCGCCTTCATTTGTTATCGAGGTGTAACGAATCGCTGTCCCACCAACTTAAGACGTACAGGGTTGGCTGTGATAATGAGACTAGATATAGCTGGGAGCTGGCAATGCTTGAAAGTGATGAGAACTTGAATTCTGCAATACAAGATTGTGAAATAAATGTGGTGGCGCCAGTGGAATTACGGGAAGATGAAACAAGAAATGGAGTGGTGGATTATGAAGGGCTATTAAGAAGGGGATTTGCCTTGAACTGGAAGACCAGGAACTGCAGTAGATGTGAGCAAAGCGGTGGCCATTGTGGCATCAACACTACAACTAATGGAGTTAGATGTTTTTGCTCTTATGGCTTTGAATACGAAATCTGCAAATCCAGTAGTCAGTTCTCCAAATCCAGTAGTAAGTTCTCATCTCCTTTCGTTCTTATATTTCCTTACCATATACAAGTCTATTGTAGGAATTCACATCACATGACACAATTATTTGCAAAGCAGAATTCTTGTCTTGGTAAGGCAATGGTTAAGATAGGCAAACACGCTACACTTGATTTATGACAGTTTTCGAGTCTGTGCCGTTACAACTCCCTTTTTCTCCATTTGGGATCCGCCTCCATGGGCGCAAAGGAAGAGGAGGTTGTGGGGAGGAAGAAAGGAGGTTGGAGGGAGCGAGTTGTTGCAGAATGTGTTGAGAATTACTACTCTGTTAAAGCATTGATTGAACTGTTTATTAGTAAGAGAATCCTTTGGTAAATCTTCTCATTGATTGCATTGTTTCAGAATCTCTATTGAACTTATCTAGGGGAGTTCATATCCTTGGTACCACCTCTATTATAGTATGAATTTTGTTAAACAATTAAAGACGATTACTCCAAGCGACATGTGTACTTCTTGCTCCAAAGAATGCCTAGTCTGTCCTCTATTCTTATTTTTAGACTTGAGCAAAAGGAATATCTTATTCCGTTCACTTGGAATCACAGCTAATCCTAGGTTTCTGTGTTTAGATGTTGAGTAGGGTCCAGTAGAAGGGTAACTGATACCTGCTGGGAAGAGAATGCTTAAAACATATTTTTAGGGAGCAGTGAGAATCTTAATTCCCTCAACAACAACAACAACAAACTAAGGTTTAATCCCAAGTAACTTGGGGTCGGCTACATGAACCAACGTTAGGCAACGTGTGGTCATCCACATGAATCCTCTCTCGCCATTTTCTTCTATCGCACGTCATACTTTCATCCAAATCTAACAAATACGTATCTCTCTTAATTACCTCTATCCATGTCGTTTTAGGCCTACCTCTACCTCTACCTCTACCTCTGTCTAACCTATCCTGCCTCACTCTCTCCATCGCCCTAACAGGAGCATCCCTCGGTCTTCTCTAAACGTGTCCAAACCAACGCAGACGACTTTCTCTCATCTTTTCTTCAATAGATGCCACACCCACCTTTTCCCTAATGATCTCATTTCTAACTCTATCCTTCCTAGTATATCCACACATCCACCGTAACATACGCATCTCAACTACTTTCATTTTTTGAATATGACACTTTTTAGCTGTCCAACATTCCGTACCATATAACAAAGCAAGTCGTACGACTGCCTTGTAAAACTTTCACTTTAAATTCAATGGTGCATTTCGATCACAAAGAATACCAATCGCACTCCTCCATTTCAACCAACCCGCCTTAACTCGATGTGCAACGTCGCTATCGAGCTCTCCGTCTTTCTGAATAATAGATCCTAGATAGCAAAAACAATCAGCTAACGGTATATCTCTACCTTCCAAAGTTACACTCTGGGTTATGTTTCTACTACCATTAAACTTGCATCCCATATACTCTGTTTTACTCCTACTAATTCTGAAACCCTTAGATTCCAATGTCTGCCGCCATAACTCCAATTTAGCATTTACACCGGCTCTAGTCTCATCAATTAATACAATATCATCCGCAACTTAATTCCCTCAACTAGGAAAAAATTTACATTTTGTTGTCACGCCTTATGCTCGTGGGTTTGGGAACGCGACTATGTACTGACATCACTCACAATCAACTGTTTAGCTAACATATTTGTTGTGTTAAAATAGATATTTCAAGTTGACTATGAATACTTAAACCCATTCTTATATACCATTCATACTTCTTATTAAAATCCGGAATGGGATGTCACATTAGTATATGCATGGCTTCCTTCTGTTCTCCTAGTCGCTTAAATGAGAGCAAACTCCAATTTCTCAAATCGTGGTGGTTTGGAAAAGCTAAAGGTATGTTCTGGGGCTCCTCACTATGCGAAAATACTGCAACTCTAGAACTGATTTAATGATGTTGGCATATTTGGAGAGACACCATACTGGGCCTTTGTTTCAGGTCAGAAATAGAGCCAATGCTATATATATTAGGACAACTACAAGAATTCTCTGTGACTTGTCCTCGATTACTGACATCTTCAGGGTTGATGTTTATCTTTCATTTCCAATTGTTTGAGTTGGACAATTCTATTCAACATTATCCTGTGATAAAGGCTTGATAGTTCTTTTCTTTGAAAGGGAATCAGTTTCTCCCAGATGTCACCTATTGCCAAACATATTCTTTGTATTTCAGGATTTTAGCTAAATGCAGGCCCTAGTAGGTAGCCAGATAACTATGGCATTCTGTCTTTGGGAATTTGGCTCAATGTGCCTCAACTAAGTTCCCTTCCCGGAAAAATTTGAGTCTTTTGTATAGTGGAATTGATGGATGGTTGGTAGTCGAATTTGGCAAAAACGTTAACTGTTGAGAAACTATTGAAAGAGAAGGCGTGAAATTGCAATGCATTGCCTTAGAAGTGCTTTGAGTCATTGCATGAACCAAATCTTAGTCACTTGACTCATCCAGTTGGGTGCTATGAGTATGCCCGTCAAGATTAACCTCGACTGCTGTCTTCAAGTTTTGGTTCTTTCATTTGTGAAGATGTAGGAGTTCTGGAGCGTAAAGAATATCCCTTTCATATATTTTCTTTATGGGCTTTGCAAATACGAGTAATAGATCTGTGTCACTTGTCGTTAGCTTGAATACTCTAGTGAACAAATGAGAAACAAATTTTTACTACTTTGCTGTGAACTACGAGCAATAGGTATTCATTGTTTCCTTTGGAACTTCGGGTGAATTTTGGGCTAAGTTTTCACCTTGTTAGAACTCGATATCCTGAAACTCTTATTGCAGCTACACCTTCAAACTTTTGCTTGCCTATTCTTAGATCTTCATATGAACAGCCTGCAGCATCTTCAATGTGGTTACACAATAAATATGCATCACTATCACAAACAAGTTAGAATTTTTAGAAAACAAGGTAATAGTCAAAGGACAATGCAGGATTTATCCTGTTGTGATTCAAAGTGCTGTGATACAATAGTGTTATGCTGCTAAGATTTTTAAATCTCTTATAACTTCTTGCCAGCATAGCTAGATTAAACAATAAAATGATGGTCAACAGACTAAGGGAATTCAGGAATAATAAGGTTTAAATATTCTTCAGCCATCCAAGAAATACCCTTGACTTGAACTACTAGAACTACTCATCAACTACAGGATAGATTTTTAACTGAATTTGTTTTTGCGAATTCTTTTTAACACATCTGTGATATTTCTTGTGAAATGTGCTCAAACCATTTGTCTGGAGAGTCTTTGGTTTGAATTCTGGATATTAAAATGTGTAGGTATGGATAGAAGTGACAACACAAGAAAGAAAAAGAACTTGATCATTGCAGACCCTTGCATACTAATTTGATATTCTTACCACTGTGACCGCAAAGAAAGTCAAATTCAATCCCCATAAGGTAAAATACTGCAGAATTTTAAATCACTGAAAGTAACTTAAAACTAATATAATGTAACAGAAGTCCTTTATATGTCTTTGATATTTTGCTTGTGAATTTTTTTAATCACTTCCTGCCTGATAGTTCAGCTGAGAAGTAAGATATCTTTAGCTTGGGGTCCTATACGTATACATATTCATATTGTCGTGGTGTAGAGTTAGTTTGGATGATGACTGCCCTTCAAGTAACTGTGAGACTGGTCCAGGAATAAGATAGAACGCAGTACAGCATTGGTTTTTCTGAGATTTTAGGTATACTCCCAAGAAAATGAACCATACCAAGGACATCTAGCAGTGAGCACGGACAGAATCCAATTGTTTGTTCTTCCCTTCTTACCACTCTTAAGCTGCCGAAATTCTCTTCCCTTTTCCCTAATCGATCACTTTTGATGTTTCTGTGTCTGGACAAGGACATGACTGCTTAGATTTTGGAATAAATTGGGTTAACTTAAGCATTTTTCTTCTGGAAACAAGATTGAAGTTACCAGGAATAGAAGTTCTTCATTTTTGCAGCCTTTTTCTTGTTCTTGGTTATGACCTTTCCTGCATGCATAAGTCCATGATCATTCAATCTGTCTTATGAAGAAAAAAAGTGGAATTATGTAAGACAGAATCAAATCCATGATTAGTTTGATCTCAGTGGTGATAAACCAAGAAAGAATCCTTGTAATACCTTTAATTTTGCACGTGAACTTAATTTGTAGATAGCATTGGCCAAATCCTATGACTTTTATCCTTCAGGGGAAGGGTTGAAACTTCAGCCTTTCACAAATGAGATGTACTTTAGAGTCTTAAGTTGGATTATTCGCCCTTTTGAAGAGTCAGTGGTTGTCTACTCTTTCTTTTACAAGTCAATTGGAGGCAGGTGTGTGGCAATCTCTTGCATTCTCAGAGAGCCACCGATCAAAGCCACTAATATAATATGTCCTCAAGGCCCTTTTTTCTCCTCCAAGTCCTGGTAAAGAATTTCAAATTCAACGGCCGTTGTAAGAAAAATTGGTTTCTTTTTCAACCTTGCAAATCTAATCCATCATATTAAACACTGGATTATTTGATCACCACTACTCTATACCTGGTCTGGTTACGTTCGCTACCCTGTGCAGCTTCTCAAAGAGGGTTTTCAGTATGAGGCTTGTATTTTTGTTGACCTTCCTTGTGCTCTTTCATCTGCTGCCTTGTCTCTCAGCTCAAGCATATGTCAGTTCCAATTCTAGCAGTTGTCCTATGGATTTCAAATGCAGAGGCCTTGGCCGTCTGCAGTTCCCATTTACAAACGTCTCACAGCCTGATTGTGGCTTGTGCATAGTAAACTGCTCTGATCAATCTTTACCAACAATCAAACTGAGTAAGCAGAATCCATGGCAATTGTTTCGTGCTAGAAGCAGACCTCAGAGCAATATCATTAATCTTCATGACCCAATTCTCCAATTTCTTCTTGATAACCATTCATACTGTTATGCTTTCACGTATCCGTTGCTTCCCAACTCTCCTTCTATTTCATTTACAATTAAGTTGAATATCACACTGTTCAGATGCGGGAAAGATCCTCCACTTAGCCAGGATGTAATTGATTATTTCAAGGAGAACCAGTATTGGAAAAATGATATCTGTGGCTCGTTTGATCTCTTTTATAGAAATCCAAAATATTACCCTTATAGTAAAGAAAGTGAGCATCCTCCGAATGGTTGTTCATCTATTCATCTTCCAATACGATCCTCGGATAATGTCTCAGAGGACACTGAATTGTTTCATTTGTTGACTGCTGATTTTGATCTCGAGTGGCATCTGTCCGATAGCTGCCGTAACTGTTTCCTCAAAGGAGGCCTATGTGAGGCAGATAACGAGAATGAATTTCGTTGTTCCAATGCTCCAAAAGGTATTGGCACTTTGGCAGAGAGCAGGCATCCATGGAAATCTCTTCTATTTCATTTGATATCTTTCATTCATGGGCAGCGTTGAAAAGAAGCACTTTATGTGTTGATTATGTCCGTCTTCTATATTATTCACAGGCTAGAATCTTTCTTCTTCCTTGTACCTCAATTGATTGCTTTCTTTTGATTTTGAAGCAGGAAAGAAGATTTTGAAAATCGCTCTTGCCGCAGGTAAAACTCTATTCCCTTGTGCCACACACACGCACACGCACACGCATATATATATATATATATGTGTTTCGGAAATGTTTTTCTATCAATTCTTTGCCATTTACCTTTCGTGAATACGAGCTAACATTTTTCTTTTATGTTATTCAGCTATACCTGGAGTGTTGTTCCCGATTGTCTTGGCGATCTTTATTGTTTTCTGCCGCAAGAAAGGGTTAAAAAATCCTCTCTACTTTCTCTCAAGAAAGTCTTCTGAACCCTCTTCAAAATACGGCATTGAAGGTGGAAGTGTCTATTTTGGCGTCCCTGTCTTCTCCTATGCTGAACTTGAAGAGATTACTGACAATTTTGATGCCTCAAAAGAACTTGGAGATGGAGGTTTTGGAACTGTGTACTATGGTAAGAAACTCAACTTCCCCCAACAAATTGATTGTGTAGGAATTTGAATTTCCTTACAACAAAAGTAGAGATTATGAGTGGATTCATTGTATTAGTTGCATTAGTTACGTTTCTTGTGTACTGATATATCTTTCTGCAAGCTAGGCAAACTTCGTGATGGAAGAGAAGTAGCAGTTAAACGCCTTTACGAGAACAACTACAAGCGGATGGCACAATTCATGAATGAAGTTGAAATTCTCACTCGTTTGAAGCACCCAAATCTTGTTTCCCTTTACGGCTGCACTTCAAGACGAAGCCGTGAACTACTTCTTGTTTATGAATACATTCCAAATGGTACGGTTGCTGATCATCTCCATGGTGATAGAGCGAAGGATCAATCACTTACATGGCCAGTTCGCATGAATATTGCCATTGAAACTGCTGGTGCATTGTCTTACCTTCATGCTTCTGATATAATACACCGAGATGTGAAGACTAATAACATACTACTAGATCATAATTTTGAAGTGAAAGTTGCAGATTTCGGGCTTTCTAGGTTGTTCCCCAATGATGTCAGCCATGTCTCGACGGCTCCACAAGGTACCCCTGGTTATGTTGATCCAGAGTATCATCAGTGTTACCATCTTACTGACAAAAGTGATGTTTATAGCTTCGGTGTTGTCCTTATTGAGCTCATATCATCAATGCCTGCTGTTGATATAAGCAGGCATAGACACGAGATCAATCTAGCAAACTTGGCAATTAATAGGATTCAAAGTCGTGCATTCAACGAGTTGATTGATTCATCCTTAGGATACGAGTTAGACCCTGAGGTTATGAGAATGACAACTTCAGTGGCAGAGTTAGCTTTTCGGTGTTTGCAGCTTGAGAATGAAATGAGGCCTACAATGGATGAGGTATTGGAGACCTTGAAAGCAATTCAAGATTGCTGTGAAAAGTCTATTGGAAAGACAGATGAGACTAAAGAAAACACAGCCGAGTCTAGAGGCAGAATGATCCCTGCCTCACCCGAAGCAGATGATGTTGTTTTGTTAAGAAGGCACACAAAATTTCCATCTTCACCAACTTCTGTGACTGACATTTGGGTTAGTGGTGGTTCCACTGCAACCTGCGCGAGCACATGAAACGGATGTTACTTCTCTTAGCTTAGGAGTAGGTACTATGAAATGTTGACACAAATGAGTAAGTTAGAGTCTATTTCATCAGCTCCACTCCACCATTTTTTCCTGTTTCCTAGTTGGAAATATAAGAAGTCGGAAAGTAAAGAGATATACGGCCATCATAAACACAGTTGATTTCATGGAAAATTTTTGAAGCCATTGACCACCCCTTTTACTTCATATTACCACCTTTGTATTGCTCAGCTCCATCATTCCTCAGGTGCATTGGGGAGCTAAAATCACACATCAAAGTTTGAAGCCACCAGGACTACAAGAATCAGCAAAAATCAAGTTCATCTCCTTCAAATTCTTTTCTTCGCTCTTATCAGTTCTGATTTTTTGCTTTTGCTGTGATCCCATGATATTGATCCTTGCGTATGACCTCAATGAATAGAAAACACGAAATTAGGTAAAGTGAATTCTGCATTCATGATCATTAAGCAATTTCAATGGAGCCGGCCCTGATCAATGAATCATTATATGGGACAAATTTTAGCATGGACAACTGGTTCATGCATCAAGTTATATTAGTGATTTGTATCGCGTGCAATGCAAGTTGTACGGTATAGCTCACTAATACTCTTAATCCACCGGTCTATGATCCATATAAAAATTGCTCAACATATGGCTTTCAAGGGAAGGTAATGAACGGTTCTTTGATGATTCTTGAAAGGGAGGGAGTTCTCCAGTTTCCTCTGGAGTGTTTATCTTGTTTGCAAAATGTAAAAAGGAAAATTTTTACGTGGATCGGGTTCACATGAACCGAATATTTTAAGAAATTATACCGCATAATTTACTTTGCATAAGATACAATTTCTTAATGCACTTAATCTATGTTAAAATTTGCGTGAAAAAAGATTAGGGACAAGACATTTCAATGATCCTAATCCCCCAATTCTATCACCAAAACGGATTATGTCCACATAATTTGATCTAAGCTTGAATAAAAATTGGATCGAGATGAATTTGTTAAAATTTAATAAAATATTATTAAATATGGAGTAAATATAAGATTTAATTATTAATAAAAGAAAGAAAATATAATGTGTTGTGTGAGTATATGATAATTTTTAAAAATAAAAATTATTTAAATTAATATTATTTTAAATTGAAATTTTGATTTGAATACGGAAGAGACTCTTTCCAAGTCTTTATTTGACTGCATGACCATTTTAAATGTTTTGAATTCTGTGTAATTTTTGTTTGTTTCTTACGTAGTTTTTAAAAAAGTTTTATATGTGAGTTTGTAACATTTGTATATAATTTCTATCCCTTTGTACGTGAAATTATTGAACAATTTTTTGGTACACAAATTATGTCGTTCTAAATTCGTCATAAACTATGTACCTAGGCCTTATATCCATTGGAGACCACATTGCATATGTGTAATTTGGTATTGTCAAATTACACAGTCATTTCATAGCTGAATTTCAATTTAAAAAAATTTAATAGCTCTAATTTTCTATTTTTTTTAGGAGGGTTGATTTTGGTCCAGTTTGATTAATTAATTATATATATATATATATATATATATATATATAATATTAACTTTTTGTATACAATTCTATGACCTTTATAAATACTCTATCTGTTTTATATTATTTGGTCTTTTAGTCATTTGTACACAGAGAACGTTGAAATCAATAAATATATTTTAATTATATTTTAAATTTATCCTTAATAAATATAAGGATGACTAATCATTTACGAGATTTTTTATCTTTTTATTAAATATAATTTGATTAAATTTAAAGATATTATTAAAAATTATTAATCATTAATGAATAAAAATATGAAAAGAATTAAATATTATAAAATAAAATATAAGACTTAAAAATTAAATAATATGAAACGAATGAATACAACAAACAATTCTGTAAGAAAAGAAGTGTGCGTTGAATAGGTGAGGCAAAGGATTCCCCACAGAACACAAGAGAAGAAATTGTTGTTTCTTTCATATTGATTATTCCTCCCCTTAAAGCATTGAAGGAGTCAAAGTCTCTCTCTTACCAATCAAGGCAGAGAGAACTGACTACTTAGCTTATTCTTGCGTCCTAATTAATTATCCTTCCATCTCTTAATATAAATCGTTAGATTTAATTTTACACATTAAAATTTTTAAAAATAAAGTGACTTTATATTTTTTTCTTAAAATATATTATTTAAACGTCTTGAAAATAAGAGAAGAGAGGAGAGAGAAAGAGAAGGACAGAGAACAATAAAAAAAGATAAAAATATAAAAATAACTTCAAAACCTTCTTGAAAAGTCTCTAACAAACTTATAATTTAAGATAATAAAAATAACCTTTAATGACTTATATTAAAGAAAAGTCTCTAACAAACTTATAATTTAAGATAATAAAAATAACTTTAATGACTTATATTAAAGAAAAGTCTCTAACAAACTTATAATTTAAGATAATAAAAGCACTGTTATTTGGACCGAACCGGACCGACCGTGGATCGGTCCTCCAACCGGTTCGGTCTGGTCAATCAGACCGATTCTCTAAAAAATCGATGGGTTTTGAGGGAACCGTGTTGGACCGACCGGTTAAACCGACTTCTTTTTAAAAAAAAAATTGGGGCAACTTTGTAATTTTTGGAGGACAAATTAAATTATATAATTTAATAAATTACTTTAATGTGTTATATTGTTAGTTATAAACTAAAAATTACTACTTTTAATGATGAATTTGAATATTTATATCTTTATAGATTTAAATTACACTATATTATTGATCAATTTTCTTTCAAAAATAATTATATTTTTAATTTTTTAAATTATAATATTACCGGTTCAATTACGATCTAATTGCAGTTGGACCATTAAACCGTAAACCAGTAGCTTTTTCGGTTCGATAACCGGTCCGATTCTGAAAACATTGAATAAAAGTAACCTTTAATGACTTATATTAAAGAATAGAGGATGTATTACTTATATGTTCCATCACTTCGTGCTCTTGCTCAGACATTGCATGTGAATCCCCAAACAAGACATGGTCACGGTTCAAAAAATTCATGGTTAAACCATACCAACGATTTTTTAACCATTAACTATGGTTCACAATTCAAATTACGAACCATGAACCGTAATCCACAGTCTAATTAAAGTTGAGAATTTTTATCTAACGGTCAATTCTCAATTTTTTATTTTTCAATTTTTTCTAGTCAGACGTATGACAATGTATAAAAAATTTAAAAAATATAGAGCCTACAACAATAGCCAATTTTTTTTCCATTGTTCACTTGTTTTTTCCTTCTTCTTCCTCCCTCTATAAATATGTCCTCAATCATTCCCTCATTTTATTTAATTCCTTTATACCCTAAATGAATTTGTATGTAATTTAATTATATAAAATTAAAATTAAAATTAAAATCTTTTTTATATTTTATGTTTTTAACTATTTATTATTATTTTTATACTTTTACATCATAAAAATTTCTTTAAAAATTTTTTAAAAATTCAAAAAAATAAAAAAAAACTTCCAAACCGACTATTATCCAACCGGAATTTTAACCGTTAACCGTCGATTGGTTGAACCGCAAGTCGAGATTAGGGATTAAAGTTGAGGTTGGCTATTTTAGTCAACTGTCACCGGTCAGTTTGACCACTTGAATTAATGTGCGACTTACGGCTGCATGAAACCAAACCCTTATTGAATTATTCAGGATTGATTAGAAGTTTGATTTTTTCGATTCAAAAGTTGAAATTGAATTTTAATCTTAGGTTTGAATTTTTAAATAATTTGAATTCAAAAATATTTTAATATTTGACAAAAAATCTCACAAATTCAATTATATATATATATATATATATATTACAATTAAATAAATAGTATACATCTATTCTGGGTATATATATATATTTAAATATTTAAACTTGAGCAGTAATATTTAAATTCGATTCAAATTTTAAGATAATTAAGTCGAGTTTGATATTTTCAAACAAGGTTATACTTTGAGCTCAAGTTCAATTTGAGTTTTCAATCAAAACTCTAATGAAATATGTTTGCAAACTTTCAAATTCAATACCCTGCGTTCAACTTAATTAAAAATGTAAGTCTAATAGTAATATTCAAATTCGAGTTTATTTTTGAATGAACTCGAATATGTATTGAATAATTTATTCATTAATATAAATGTATATGATGAAATAGGTTCTCAATCTTTTAAATCCAAAAACTTAGGGTTCGACTTAATTAAAGATTCAACTTTAATAGTAATATTCAAATTTAAGTTTATTTTTGAAAATATGCAATTTGAATTGAACCATTATTGAACTAAAGCTTGAATAGCTCGAGTGTTAAAAACCTTATTCTGAAATTCAAACTTCCAACTCAATGATTTAATTAAACTTCGAATCGAATTTGAATTTTAAAATTTTTATATTAAATTAAAAGCAAACTCAAGCTTTAGGTTCAAATTCAAATTCAACTCATATGGACAAAGGAAAAGAAAAGAAAAAAAAAATGTAAAAATCCTCTGTTGTTTCACTTTGAAGGGAAGGTTCTTTGATGATTCTTGAAATGGAGGGAGATCCCTCAGTGTCCCCATCGAGTGTTTATCTTGTTTGCAGAAATGGAATCCAGTCGTGTAAAAAAGATGAGGAAGGAGACCACCTCAATGATCCCGATCCACCTATTCTATCACCCAAATGGATTAGGGGCTCATAATTTGGTCTAAGATTAATAAATTTAATTACTAATGATTTTAAGTGACAGTTTTGAATTTTGTGCAATTTTTGTTTATTTCCTGTTTTTTTTTTTTTTTTGTTTGAGTTTTATGCATGAGTTTGTAGCATTTATATATAATTTCTATCACTTTGGCTATGAAATGATTAAATATTTTTGTAGTACACAAATTATGTGACTCTAAATTTGTCACAAACCATGTACTTAGGCCTTATGTCCAGGATTTTTGATTAGAATGGCTCGATTTTGGACTCAAAAAAGTCAACTTGCTCAACTTGCGAAGGAATTTCTATATTAAAAAAATGCGTCATAAATAAATAAGAACGTAGTTATGATACATTTTCAGAATGCGTCTTATACTAATGTTTTTTCCCCAACTGTTGCTCCCTTTTCTCTACAATTGTAATTTTCTTTTCCCTTTAACTTTGCTTCCTTTTCGTTGCTCCCTTAGTCCATGGCATTGTCTAGAAGCTACAAGTTCCCCAAAATATTTCTGGAAATTTTCACACAAATAGAAGAAAAGTTAAAAACATGAAATCCCATAACAAGAATCTTGTGCACTTGGTTAGCCAGCATAGACTAGTCTTTCCAAACACAATGGATATTTACAAACCTTGAATGAAGAGATTGGTAGGAGGAAGAGTACCTGGACTTGGATGGATGCGAAGGGGACCTTGAGAAGAGTTGAGATTTGATCAGGGCACTTGGCATCAATTGGGCAAATGAGTTCCATGCAATAGAAACCAAAGAGGAAACTCTTGTTAGCTTTACTGCTTAGATATCGACTGTAGGTGGAAAGGAAATTGCGGATCAAAGTTAGAGGGAAAAGAAAATTGTAGTTGCGGTTAGAAAAGAAGTATTAATATAAGGCGAATTCTGAAAATGTATCATTATTTAGTTAGGGTACATTTTTTAAATGCATCGGGGCTATTTGAAGAGATCTTCCTAAGTTGAGCCAGATGATTTCTTTAGGCCCAAAATCAAGCCACTCTTATCAAAAACCCTTGTATCCATTAGAGGCCAGATTGCACATGTTAAGGTAAGACTAAGGAGTTATACAATTTAGTACACCAAATTACACAGTTATTTTATGGTTAAATTTTAATTTTAAAAAATCTAATGGCTACGATTTTCTAGTTTTGTGGGGGTTGATTTTGGTCCACTTTGATAACATAAAAATTTGTTTATTTTTCATATATATTTTTATGTAACATTATGTGTACAACTTTATGGCCTTTGTATATAAATTATATGGCAATTTAAAATTGTCAAGTTATGTTGTCTATGATCCATGAAGGGGCCAGTGGAAATAAAACCATTCTATTAATCCTAGCCCCTTTCTTCCCATCATATAGAGAGAAATAATATTTCTGAATTAAGAGGTAAGATCAATTGGAAAGCGTGCATTTTGTCTGCCGTCCACCTTTTATAGATTTATGTAATTGAGAATTTTATTTTCAAATGCTTAACAATAACAAATGGTTCTATAAAAATAGTAGTGTGTTATATTAAACAAACTTTTTGAATAGGAGAGGCAAAGGATTCCTCTTAGAAAACAAGAGAAGGAATTGTTGTTTCTTTCCTATTGATGATTCCTCTTTGTGTGATTTGATTTGTTAATCTTCTATGGTTTTGTTAGACTTTTCTATTATAGTTATATTAGTTTGACAAATTATAAAATAAAAAGTTCAATAAACATAGTAAATTGTTAATACAATTCGGCTTTCGACAAGGCTACGTTTTAGATCTTAGACTAATCAAAATATCTACTAAACTTTAATAAAAGTTATAAGAATAATCTTAATTCACTAAGTGATCGCTAATGGATTCTAGCAAAACGCCACACCAGTGTTCTTTCATCAAGCTTCCTGAAGCTCTTTGTTGGACACAACTACCTCGATCCCTTCAACCTTCGTTGCTTCAATGGTACTTCTTTTGACTCCAAAAAAACTTTTCACTAAAAAGGTATTTGATTTGAAGAAAATTTGATTCAAATTCCTTTGAAAGATATAATTGTCATAGTAATCAATTTGAATTTCGAAGCATACTTTAACAAGTGATTGTATAAGTTTTCATGGATGTGTATGCTTCAAGTACTCTCAGAATATAAACATGAAATTATTCACTCTATTTCACTCGATTAGCTCTCTAAAACTTTCTGCTTCTAACTCGTGCAAGATCACTCTATATTGCAGCTGCTTCTTGCTCGATTTTTTTTCTTGTCGATAAAATGGTAGTTTTCTTGTTGAATTAGGAGATCACCAAAAAGATTTCTTATCAAACTTCCTAAATCTATGCAGTTCCAATTATATTTGGATTCTCCAACTGTGCGAATAGAATCTTCATTAAATCTTCACTAGGATTCATCCTAAATTTGTTGGAATCCTTTCATAATCCAACTGAGATATAGAGTGTCAAATATTACCAAATTAGTAGCTTCTTAAAAAGCATCTTTAGTATGTTAAAAAAATTTGTCAATAATTACTTGTCGCTTGTAAGAGTCCAACTCTAACAACAATTTTAACGATCTCCCTCTTTGGTATTGTTTGATACAAAACAACAAGTTGCTGAGACTTCTTCATAACATTCATCGACAACAATTTCAGCTCAACAATCTCAGAGACAAATGACAGAGTAAACCCGTAGATGATATAACAATAACAGTTGCATTATTGTCCTACATAACAAACAAAAGTAACCATCAAACAACATATACATCACAAATAACATTAAGAGTTGACAGTTGTATGTAGACAAATATAACAACATGATTCTCTTTTTTTTTTAGCATTATATCAAAAGCACAATAATGAATTATCTATCATTATATCATCTATCAGCCAAACTTAGACCTGCTTATACCTTTGCATCCAAGGCTACAAAATCAACACTCATAATCTCTCCTACTCTTTGAGCATTATAAGTATCCCACAATCAAATAATTCTAAATAAAACACATTTTTCTTGTTTTCCTTTTGATAACTCATTGACCACACGTAGAGCGGATTCATGTAGATGACTACACATAACTTGGTATTAGTTCATTTAGTTGATCCCAAGTTTCTTGGGATTAAGGTTTAATTTTTTGTTATTGTTGTATTTTTCATAATATTATACAATTTAATTATTTATATCTTTCTTTTCAAATAGCTATAGTAAATAAAAAATCAAATAAAGAGTGTTTTTATGTCTTTAAATATATATTTTATTTTATTTTATTTTATTTTATATTTTAATTATTTTTATATTAAGTTTAAATTTTAATATTAATAAAAATAACATTTGATTATTTTTAAATTAAATTATTTACAAAAAAATTAATAAATTTATTTTATGTAAGTTATATATATATATATATATATATATATATATATATATTAAGGACAAAATTTTAGTCCTCAAAGATTCAATTTGAAGATCAAATTAAAATAAACACAATGTTATATCAATTGGATGCATATTAAAATTGTGGTCATTTAAATAATTTTAAAATAAAAAATAAATTTTCAAATGTATAAAATATGCATGATAAATTCTACTATTAAAACTAAGATGGATTAAAAGTACGGAACTATGTATAACCCTTAGTTGTCAATATAATTGGTTTTAATGAAATATTGGGATATCTAAGTAGTGTTTATCTTGCCTCTATAATTAGTTGAATCAAATTCAAAATAATTTTTATTTTTTTACACAATCAATTTCCATTTTAAATTTAAGTAGGAAAAAAAAAAATCTAAGAATTATATTTTTAAAAAAAATACCAAAGAAGAAGCCTAGTTCATAAAACTGCTTCTAACTTCCACTTCAACACACAGTGATTCACGCTGAAAACACACCATGGCCTACGAGCTCCCAAGGGATCTGATCCGGCAAGTAAAGATGGTGACTCGAGCAGAGGCCGGGTTTTCCGACTTCGACCCGACCCGTGACCTTCCGCCACTGCCTTCACTCTCAGAAGCCGTGGCAGTGTTCGACCCTTCGCCGCCTTACCTCCGCTGCAAAAACTGTAAAGGGAGGCTTCTTAGAGGGGTGCAATCAGTGCTTTGCATCTATTGTGGCCGCGCAAATGATGTTCTTCCTGACCCTATCTCGTTTAAAGACACCTTTGCTTATCAGGGCTTGCTTGAATCTCTTCATCTTGACGGATCAGTTTGTCACAATTCCTTATCACATTGTTAATTTCTTTTTCTCAGTTAAAATTTCATTGATCAATAGCATTCTCTGAAATGGGGTTGTTTCATAAGATTATTTTGTGCGGTGCTGTTGAATTTATTAGGCTGTAGCAATTTGGTAAAAATTTGAATTTTTTCTTTCATCATGACATGGTACCCTAAATTCTTTTCTTCTGATGAATCCTCCATTTTGACGGATTTAATGGTCAAAGCAATGGATGCTAACTGGTTATTATCATTTTAGTGTTATAGCTAATGTCATTCTTGCAGAAAAAAGCATTTATACTAAGACACTATTGATTTGTGTATGCATATTCACCTATACGAGGCATATGTATAAAAGTTGATGGATGACTTCTTTTGATCTGGTTCTGAATTTTTTTTAACAGTCACCTTAGTTTATAATAAAATTACATATTGGGTATAGTGGATGGACTTTCTAGCCTTTCATTTTTCATTTTTCCTCTTCTTATATGGGAACAAAGAAATAAGGAAAAGTACATTCTCTGTCCATTGTGATCACAGATTGTAAGAACTGATGGTACTTCCACAACTGGATACCGTTTATCTTTTTGTGTGTATGCATCCATTGTTATTGTTTGTTTTTCTGGGAGTGATGGTTCAAAATTAATATTTGAGGTGCGCCTTATTCATGAGAGGCTTGTAGCTTAGAGTAATTGATTGCTTTCTGGGAGTAATTAAAGGGATTTTGTGGGGTATAAAAATTGTTTAATAAAAGAATTTATACAGTTACATGGATGGAAGCTGCAACTTGCATCATGCATTTTGTTTAATAATAACTATTATGTCTCGTGTGTTAAAGATTGCTTATTGTTTCTCCCTTAAAGCCTAAAGGAATAGACAGGTTTTCTCAGAAGTATTTAGCATCAAATGCAAATGTTATATTGACCACTAGGTGCTTCTTATTCTCTTAGATCTTTTCTTAGAGTGCATCTATTTGGAATTTTTTCTATAAAATGTTGTTGATATTTGTTGGGAGAAGAAAGGAGATTTCTTGAAAGAAAAAACTGTTTCAGTTGCAGTATACATCGTCAGTAGACTTATTTTGTTTGGAAATTTACAGTTTATGAAGCAAACAGGGAACTGTTAACTTTTAACTTTTTCTTTCACTTTTTGTCTTTTACACGAATCGGGAAATTGATCTTCCTAATGAAAGTAAGCTATAACTGCAGGAAATGGTTGGATTGACAACTGAAAAGAGTGAATTAAACAGAGGACGAAGTACACCAAAGGGTGAAATTCCCTTGTCTGATTTCTTAAATGTGAAAGTATCATGGCGAACTGAGGTGGAGAAGAAAGAGATTGGATTTAACAAGAAAACAGAAGGGAAAAGTTCTTTAAATTTGACTGGTGTTGACCTGGACAAATTTTTTTCCAGATCACAGACATTAGATGCTTCTGATACACCTGAAGAACACTTACTCACTAGCAATCATGCTAAGGCTGGAGAAGTCAAAGAAACTGCAGCTCATAATAACCTTAGTTTCTTTGAGAATGTGCAGTCTTCTAAATCAGCTGTCCACACTTCTGGAAGCAAGGGTGGTGTTGAGACTGCAGAAGATGAAGAAGTCACAACTCATGATGACTTTAATTTCATTAAGAATGTGCAACCTTCTGAGCCGACTGCCTATGCTTCTAAAGACACGGATGGTGATGGTGATGGTTTTTCTGGATGGGAGGCAACTTTCCAGTCTGCTGATCCTGGCAGTCTTGATAGTTCCAAGATTTTTGACCCTTCTGTAAACTCTGCTGTGTCTTCTGGAAATCAACATGAGAGTTCTAAATTATCTGACCCTTTCAGTGGTTCTACAGTTGATCTTTCTTCCCAATTGGATTCAGTATTTGGAACTGGGGAAGACTTGAGAGATGGAAAAGAACAGGATGGTACAGCTGCCTCTCCCTCGGCTGGTGACTGGAATGATGATCTGTGGAATAATTTGGGCTCCAAGATATCTCAACAAACTGATCAGTCTGATTCAACTGTAGTTAAGGATGCTTTCCCACAACATGCACAGGGCTTTGATTGGTTTGAGGTTGATGAATGGCAATCTAACAATGTGCAGGCACCTTCCAGCAACGTGGCACTTGGAGAAGATGATTCATTGAATGAATGGAATGATTTTGCAAGCTCAACAGGTGTCAATGTTTCTTCTGAAAATTCTGCAAATGTAAATGCTCCTTCCAATGACATGATACATAGAGATTTTGATTCATTCAATGACTGGAATGATTTCACAAGCTCAACAAATGCCAATGTTTCTTCTGAAAATTCTGCAATACAAAGTCAAAATCAAACTATAGCCGCTTCGGTGGAAACATCAGATTTGAATTTAAGCACAGATAGCAAGTTTGAAGAAATGGATTTTGGTAGCTTTTTAGCAGATCCTTTTCCTAGCTCATCTAGCAAGGGAAATGTTTCAGCAGCAGTGAATGACACTAGACATGAAGTTTCTTCTTCAAACAGGTTTGTATACAATTTTGTTATAAACAGTTGCAACATTTATTATTTTACTATTTTATGTTGGTTAGCTTGAATATATGTGGTTTTATCTATGTATATAGCTTTTGTTGCACCAAGTGGTCTCCCCTGCCAGCATCTGTTTTAACTCCTTGTTCAATGTTGCCACGTGGATATTATCAAATTAATCAAGTTTAATAAGTCTATTTTTCCTTCCAAAGTTGCTACTTTTATTGCTAATGGAGTTGATATGCTGTTCTTGCATTTTCTAGTTAGACAACATTTATATTTCATATTATTGAAGTTTTCAAAAGAATTTGATTTTGTAAATGTTCTTTAGTTAGATTATACTGAAATTGTAGCAGTACATGGATTGAGAATTCTCTTGTGCACCCAAGGGCAAAGGTAACTATGCTCAAGTTTCATTAGGCTTCTCTATTCACCATGGCCATCTTTGAAACCTTTGTTTCTCACTCAAGCCTTAGCATTCTATTTACACTGAATCTCATAGAGGTTTGCAGTATCACTTTAGCAGCCTCTTTGGATTACTTATTGAGATTGTTTGTCTGTTTCTACCTTTTTAGACAAAAGAAGAAACTTTATTAATGAAAAGAAGAAACGGAAGAAAGTTGATATTATGCCCCCAAAATTACATGAATACAGCTATCCAATCTCTTTGTGAACTATCAATACTATGACACCCAATGCCCCCCCCCCCCCACCCACAACAACAAACACCAAAAACAAAGTACTTAAAGGTAAAACCCGAAGAGATAATAGAAAATAACTCTGTCCTAAAGTTAACTCAAATTTTCTTCTTCATTGCCTTTTCCAAATCCTCCCCCCCACCCCTCTTCATCTGTTAATAGTAGAAAAACAAACATGCATTTCTTGTAGTTCATCTACTTATTTGATATCCTGACCTCAACTGCAAACGTCATCCACTGCGAATGCCCAATAAGCATATTTTAGGAATGTACTACATTTTTTCTGTAGTTGAAGTTTCCTATGTTTGATTTCTTTTCCCTTCTTTTAAAGTCCTGTTCAAAAGTTGAGGAGATTGAGGATGTTCAGTTTGTTTTAAGCTGAGTTCATGTTAGAAGTATTTTTGTTTTAGGTAGAAGCCTTGATAGTTTAGGTAGTTTTTTAGGTCTTATGTTAGTTTGGAACAATAGGGTTTTAGGTTAGAATTTCTCTGTTTTGGAATATTTTCTGTAAAAATACTGGCCATCAAAATTCCTATAACTTCTTTGCCATCTGCATACTTACGTGTTTTTGAGAGTTAATTCTTTTCTTTCTTTCTTTTGCTTGATAACCATTGGCTATAATATCTGTTCTTTGCTCCTTCAAATATGGTTCGCTAATTGTTTGAAACCACCGATGGTGCTAGTTCGTAAATATCATGGACATGGCATGGAAAGATTATTTGGTAGTTCTAACCTTGGCTGTTATGGAGTTTAACTAAAGAATTTTGAACTGATGTACCAATAAAGAGCTATTTGGAGAGTAGTCATACTGAGACAGTAGAATAGGAAGCATGGAGCTTAAATACTTCTTCAGAAGGATTGGTTTCTTAGGTCCCTTTTTTTAATTTTCTCCACTATCATTACTGGGCAGAAATTATGAATAGGCGAATCTGTATATTATTGAGGGATAGCCTCAGGCAGGACACCGAGGATAGATGCATAAGCAGTGCCCTGGCTAAGAATAAAACCCTATCCTGTTTCTAAACACTAGATACTTGAATATAGAAAAAAAGGGCTCACACCTTGAATCATGGCATCTAGCTGATCATTAAAGGGCTCACACCTTGAATCATGGCATCTAGCCGATCATTCTCTAGCTATTTGTATCTGTGGTTCTGCAGTTTTGCAAATTGATTGTTTTTTGGTTAATTGCCTTCCATTACAAAATGACAACTGACAACTGTATTTGGAAATTCTGTGGTTTTGATATTTTTTCATATGGCCTGTGTCAAAAGCTTGTGTTCTGTGCAGAAAGCTTAATAAGTATGAACAGAAAAAAAAAAAAAAATACTGGAGCTATGCAATTCGTAATACAACTACGGGAAAAAAGCATGAGCTTAAACCAATCTTAAGGGTAGATTTTGGAAGAAGTGGGTTAGTTGGGGAGAAAGTTTGCTTAGGTGGCCGACAGATGAGTTGTTGCTTTTCCTTTGCCATAAATGAGTGATCATGTTTGTGATTTTGATTTTATTTTTGTTGCCTTCTACCTGGTTACTTTCAATCTATGTACTTCTATTGACTGCCATATCAGAGTCTATGCTCACATGTTGAGGTGGGATTGAATTTATGTAATTTACCTTTTAATATCCGTTGTAGATGCATGTCAGGCCATGTTCCAAGATACATTTGTCCGTACTCTTTTCCTCTGCAAACATAAGGTTGCTTGTCTACATTGTTTTGCTATTCGTGGTTCTACTACAGCAGTTGATACCTGCTATTAATGATCTGTATGCTCTCTGCTTGAACAAGAATCATTATCTTGCTAATCTAACGTAGGAGTTTGGCATAAAACTTTAAATGTGAGATTGTTCCTTGGACGTGCTACTCCTCCACATTATAACTCTGGCTTTATTTTATTTGCTTCTCTTGTACTCTGTGTTCTTTCGCCTGAAGTCATGGTTCTCAAATGATGATTTACGCAAAACATACTATGACAGATATATTTGATTTTCATGTACTTTTATTGGGCTTACATTGCTTTAAATCTGTACTATTGTCAGGGCAATTAGTATTGAAAATGGCACTGGCCGAGGGCCTGGACAATCCACAAGAGATGGAGATGAAGATGCCAAAACTGCAGGATCCCAACAAAAGGAAGAAGTGGAAAGAATCCTGTCACAGATGCATGATCTTTCATTCATGCTGGATAACAATCTCTCTCTCCCTCCAAAATCTACTAATCTTCATTCTTAACCATAATATTGAGTTTATGTACAGCCACCTATGGAGGAGCTGCACGCTATGCCGGGGGGGGGGGGGGTCATGTCTGCTGTAGCTACATCTGTATTTTAGCTGAGAAACATTTTCTTATGGTCTTCTATTTATTCAACTCTCCCGTGATTTTTTAATTATTTTTTATGCCTATTTCTTGGATCAAGGGAGTATAGATCGCATGGTGTTCTTTTTGATAAGAGAACAAAAGCGCTGACTTCCTCTCGCACGCCCAAAAAGAGAAATTTGTAAACGGATATGGTGCTATTTTTGGAAATATAAAAAAAAATTAACATTTGATTTTCGCATCGAACGTTAGTCATTTTTTATAAATCAACCCAAATGTACTATAAAAATTCCACATATATATATATATATATATATATATATATATATATATATAAATCGCGGCAATAGTCATAAAAATTTGACTGCCCACCTACTGGTACGAACCAGGGTGTTAGAAATTGATGGATTAAACTATCAAAATAAAGGAAATAAATCACAGAAAATGGCAGTTCAAACCATCCCAAAAGAGAGTAAATCCAGCAGTTGTTTTGAAATTTGACGGATCAAGTTGCCTCAATTTACCCACAAATTTTCCCAGCCAGTTGCTTTTTAATGTGTAAGAAATTTTAGCTCAATTGCAACCCAACTCAAGCCCAAAATTCGTTGTTCAAATACCCTTAAAACATAACACCCAAAAACAGAGAACAAAAGTATGAAATTGATACCAAATTCCCCATCTTGTCCACTAAGTACCTTAAAAGATCATGCTACTAAAATCCCCAACTCAATGAATTTGGTCTACTACAAAGACACCTAACACCCAATTCTCAACAAGAAGAAGAGAACTGTAGAGATAGGAATTTGTAGGCACCCAATTGTGAATCCTAACTAGAACCTTAGGATAAAAAAGAATTGAGGACCCAAAATTAAAGAAAGAAATTGAATTATCCATGGATTTTAGAGACACACAAAGAGTTGGGACTAATTCCTTTGTTAGGTCAAGTTTTCGAGAAGAACAAAGAGGACCAACCTCGCTAATAGTTCAAAACTCTAAATTCATTTTCAAATGATCATCCTGATTCATCTAACTTGTATTTGTCTACACAAAGAGAGAATCTATATATAGCCCTAGACCAATTGCTAGTAAGCCTTTAGGATTTAAGAGGCCTAATTACATGTTTTAAGAATTCAAGAGTAAATACAACTTGTTGAAATATATATATAATAAGAGTTGTGGAAGTCTCCTATTATGACACATGGCACTCTTCTACATTGACACTTGGCACGAGTTTTTTTTTTCCTGATGAAGAAATTTTAAGAGTTTTTTTTTTAATATTATGGTTATTTGAATTCAGATAAGATGGAAGTAATTAGAGTTATCTAAATTCATTGAATTTAGATAAGATGGAAGTTGTTATCTGAATTACTCTTCAATTTGCTCTCCGTATTGAATACTAATCTTAAATATTCAACTGTATCAAGATACGTTCTGACATTTTTTTCATTTTCTATATAATCCTACTCATCTTCTCAAAAGATTTGTGGAATCATCCGCAAGAATGAAGCTAGAGTCCAGTGGCTAAACTTGAGATTCTCAAATTCCTATACTACTGTGGAAAAGTCGGGAATATCCCTTGAATCTGGCGCTTCACTGGGTGATGGTGCACAATATATTGCTATAGTTGGTATTGGCACACCTAAATATGTACTGTGATGATTGACACGGGCAGTGAGCGTACTTGGATATGTTGCAAACCATGCTATATAGGCTGCAAGTCTACGAGCCACTTATTTGATCCTTCGAAATCTTCTACTTATAAAAATGGTTCTAGGGAATTTTCAATTAAATATGTAGACAACTCTATCACAAGGGGATTCTGGGGCTCTGACACACTGACACTTGAACCCTCGGATGTGATCTATAATTTCCAAACCTTTGCTTCAAACTTCGATCGACTGTATTTGGTGGCTGCCAAAACACAAGTAAGAGACTCTTCTGTATTACGTTTTCTTATCATATTCTACTGACCTTATTGAAAAGTATTTATCGGAGTGTAGAAAATGGAAGCGCTAGAAAGTTAGGCGCGATCGTAATGGTGATCAGAATTATCAGAATGATAAGGGCATTGAGCAAATAGCTTGGATTGAGTTTGGGATGAGCAACGATGCTGCTCCGTGATGATTTAGGAGCAAGTTAGATTTGCTGGAATACTGGGTCATGCCCATGTATGTTGGGATCTGCACTTTCACACTTGCACTCGCCAATGCCTTTTTTCTTTTCGGATCCTTCAAGCCAGAGTCATGGTAGGAACCCAAGAACTCCCAATCTACTTTTTTCCATTTCCTCTGTTTTATTTTATTTTTTTCCTTTTTGCTTTCTCTCTAAATTACATAGTATTATAAAAATATTCATTAAAAATTAATTAAAAAAATTATACATCCCGAGCATCACTCGGGCCTTTACCTAGTTGAAATAATATCAAAATAAGGATTAAACAAGTATAGCAAAAATATAGTATGCTGCTTAGGGGTGCTCATGGTTCGGGATTGTTCGGTGATTTAGAAATCTCCATTACTGTTCTGAAATTTCGATTTTTTCATATTTTTAGTACCAGTTCCGAACTGTAATTTTGAGATGGGATGAGACGGATATTTTTAGTTTTGGGATGGGACGGGACGGGACGGGACGGATATTCAAATCTTCGATTTTAATGGAATAAAGACAGTTTCAGTTCGATTTTCGGATATTTTCGAATATTTTTCACAAAAAATGTTGTTATTCACAAATTTGAAAAATACATGTTAATAATTTTCAATTTTTAATCTAAAATAAAACTGAAACAACCTATGTAATACTTTATATAATAATTTATATAATTAACCTACATAATATATATATATATATATAATATAATATAATATAATATAATATACATATAATATACTATACAATCTATTATATATTAATCTATATAATCTACTTATATAATCTATATATACATACATATATATATATAAATATATACTAATCTATATAATCTACCTATAATATATATATATATATATATATATATATATCTACGTAACTATATATATATTTGATTCTAATTTCAATTTTTCGGTTCGGTACAATTCGAAACAGTTCAGGACGGTTTTTATATGATTTGAAAACGATTCTCGGTACGAATATTACATAAAAAATTTTGGGACAGTTCGATTTGGAAAAAGTTAAAAATCAATTATTTTTTTTTAGTTTTAATTCTTTTCGATTCAATTATTCGAATTAGGTCGATTATTTTCCAATCTCGTGAGCAGCTCTAGTGCTGCTATAGGTGACGCACGACTGTGCATGTCTCCTTGCACGACCTTGCAACTATTTTTTTAGAAATTTTGAAGCTTGCATGACATCATGCATGATTTTGCTCCATTTGCACCGCTTGATGCATGGCGTGAATCTCCCGAATTTTTACTTCTAAAACATGATTTTTGACATCTTCTTGGCCTTTATTTGAATCTTTTTGATTCTTCACTTAAGTGATGATCATTTCAAACTCCTTTTGGTTATTCTTCAAGCTTCATGAATCCTAAAACTCCAATGATTCTTTTATATAAGTTTGTAAATGTTCAATGAATCTCTTGATCTTTGATTTTGACCTAGTTACTTTGAGTTGTTATTTGATCTTCAATCTCTCTTCTTAAAATTGTCTTTTTTATGTTGGCAGATTTATAACATTTTCCCCTTCTTAAAATTGATTCATCGAATCAACACTAACAATATACGGTAAGAAAGGTTCCTCATAAATATGAAAGACAAAGAATACATCAGCCCCAAAGATTTTAGCTCCCTCTTCTTTCTTGCGTTCACCCTCTTGGTTGTGCGATTTTTCTTGCTCTCCCCCGCTCTCGTCTTTGTGCTTTTTCTTACAAACTTTTCTCTACCACCTCTTATTGATGTGAGTCTTCTTCGAAGGCATGATTGTGTAAAGACTTCCTAGCCACTTTATTCATTGAACAAACTTGACCCACAACAATCCCATCATCGACATGCACCTCTTCTTCTTTGTTATCTTTATTTGGGCTATCTTGTTTTTGTGTCCCTTAGTTTGCTCTGTCTTCCGTATGCTCTTCTTCACTCTCTTGATTTGATAAATCTTGACTTTTGCCTTCTTCCTCTTGGTTTTTCTCTTTCCCGAGTTCCTGTATGCCTTTTTGCTCATTCTCTTCCTGCTTTTTTATTTTATTATTTTCTCTCTCTCTATTGTCTTCAAGTTTTCCCTTGCTCACTCTCTCTTTTTTTCCCATTGTCGGTGCATCTTCCAAGACTTGAGTGTCTAAAGATTCCTTAATCTCTTCATTGTTCTAGTATTCTTCATTTATTTTTCCAAATCTCGAAAATCAGATTCCTTTATCAAAGTATAAGTAATAAGTAATGAACTAAATATTAGATTTTAAAAATATGAAATGTGATTGTTTTTCTTGACAATCAAACGGAGTCTTATTGAATTGTTTAGGATTGATTTGAAGTCTGGTATTTTTGAATTTAAATTTGAAATTGAATCTTAATTTTAGATTTGAATCTATAAATAGTTTGAATTTGAATACTCAAATATTTAGCTAAAAAATTTATAAATTCATTCATATATATATATATATATATAATTAAATAGTATATATTTTTATTCTAGGTATATATTTTATTTATTATACAATATTTAAATTTGAGTTAGATTAGGATTGTAAATATTTAAATATTCAAATATTCGAGCAACTTGAATTCGATTCAAGTTTTAAATCAAAATTAGAGTTTGATTTGACAAATAAAGTTTAAATTTAATTAATTCATGAATTAAAAATTTTGAAATCAAGTTTAAATTTGAATTGTTTAAAATATGAAAAATAAGTATGTATATAAATATTTTATTATATTTATAAAAGTAACATTAAATAATTAGTTTAGTAATGTGAGTACATATATATATATAAATAATATAATATAATCAAATATATTTACAAACTTTGAGACCTAATATTTAAAGTTCGACCTAGATTAAAATTTTAATAATATTTAAATTCGAGTTTATTTTTGAAAATATGCAATTCCAACTGTGTCATTATTCTGCAAAGTCTAAATAGCTTGACGAAGTCTTAAATTGGAATTTGAACTTTCAAGCTCAAATTAAACTTCGAATCTGAGTCATTTTTATATTAAATTAAGCGCAAACTCAAGATTAAGCCTCAAATTCAAATGCAAGTTCACATGAAGAAAAGAGAAGAGTATGACATGATAATGAATACATACCATTCTTGTACACCCTAAAATCTTCATTAGTCATAACTTTTGAAAATTAATTATAATAATTTTATAAATAATTAAAATTATTAATATCTATAAAATTATTTATACAATTAAGCTTATTAATATCTAGATATTATAATAAAATAAATCATAAATGTTAAAGATAATTTGTTGAAATAATTATTTATTTTAATATCTTGAAATAATTATATATATATATATATATATATATATATATATATATATATATAATTAGAGTTGTGGAAAGCTCTTGTTGTGACACGTAACAACATCTGTAATTTCCGTTATGACACATCCTTTGTTGACATTTGGTGCATTAAATTTAAATAATTTTTTTAAAAAAAATATGAAAAGTTAATAGATTTAAGGTTATCTAATAAATAAATATTTTTAAAAAAATTGTGAAATCATAAATAAAAGTTAACACATAATAGACTTTAAAAAAAAATCATGAAATCATAATTAAAAATTATTTACTTCACGCATTTTATTTTAATCCCTCCGTGTAATATACGCGTATCAAACTAATTATACCGAAATATCATTAATTTTCATACTATTATCCACAATTCATTTCATCTCAAGTCATTTTTTTGGGGTCAATTTGTATCCCTACTACCGGATTGCTAGACAACATGGTTAAAAATAATAATTAGTAGTAAAAAAAGTTTAATTATTGATCACGGGAAAAATGAGATTTAAATGATAATATAGAAATTAGACATAATTTTAAATGAAAATATAATTATTTTATAATTTTCACTTGAATTCACTTTAATCCCTATATATTTAATAAATAAACGCATTTCAATCCAATTCCTATTTACTCATACCCTTAATATACATAATGAGATGGATTGATCAAGTACACATTATATAAACACATTTCTCCAATCCAATAAAATCTGATCTACCAAACGCTTGAGCATAAGGGGTTTTGGCTTGTGCTTGAATATGGCAAGAATCCTTCGATCATTTAACTCACGCGTTTCTTCAATATATGAAGGATATGGTTGAAAATTTTACAAAATTCATAAATTAATAAATTATTAAAACGTCTTTAAAAAAAGAAGTAATAAAATAAATAATAATAAATTGCCCTTCACAATTACTTCATACTTCTCCATTTCTTCCATGACTTATCGAAACTCAAGTGAGGATGGATTAGATTGCAATTAATTTTGAGAACCAAAAAGTGCTTCTACAATTTAGGGTTTATGGAGTAGCGGATTTTTGTGGAAAGGAATGAAAAAGAAAGTTAGGGCTTAAAAATAAACTTTAAAATTATAAATAAGTACTTTATGTTTTTTAAAATGAAATCAAATTTTAATTATATATAAAATATTTTATAAAAATGTATTGGTTCAATTTGATTTGAAAAATTCCTTCAATTCCAAAACCAATTTTCGGTTTGAACAGTCTTCAACCCCAAACTAAATCAAACCAAACCAACCAGTAATTTTGGTTTGGTTTGATTTGATTTGGTTTAGTTTGATGGTTTGGTTTTTTTTTTGTTGGCACACCCTTAGTCTTTCTGCCTCTGCAAGTGCTATTGTTGGTGGTGGAAGAGCATAGTCCAATATTAGCCAAAGCTTGTTTGAACTTTGAAAAAGGATCGGTCTTTATAGATACTCATATCTGTGGGAAATTCAGACTGTAGAACGGGTAGGCAGGGGAAGAACTATGGCAAGCTAGAAGATCAGGAGGGTTTTAGTTAAGGCTGCCTTGCATCCATTTGTCCCACATTGGGAAACCAAATCATTCTTCACCACCATTAAAACTTTGTTTCATTGGGAAGTCTCACATCGAATATCAACAATACTTCTATCGCCTCAAATGCCTATATATATTTAGGTCTTGTTTGGTTCTTAGGTTAAGACATCAACACACCAACTAAAAGTGAGTTTTGTAGCCTTTGACGATTTTTTTTTTTTTTTTTGGTGACTCACTTGTTTTGTATTAATGGTGTTTAATAGCTTAGGAATACTTTTTTTAAAGCCTTATAAAATTATTTTCTTCATAGTGAAGTATTTGTTCTGTCTCTACTCGTGGACGTAGGTCATTTGACCGAACCACATAAATCCTTATGTCTCTCTCTTTTATTTTCTTTCTCGTTATTTATTTTTTCTCCCTATTATTTTTGTTATTATTATTTTTGTTATTATCTTCTTGCCATTAGAGTTTTGGTTTGTTTTTGGGGTCTATTCCTAACAAACTAGTATCAGAGCTATTAGCTTTTAACTCTGTGGCAATGACGATAATAAAGACAAATGTAGAAAAATTCGATCGGAGTGTCAACTTCAACATATGACAACTCAAAATGGAGGCCATCTTAATTCAGGACGAGATTGACTTAGTCTTGAAAGGAATAGAGGAGAAGCCATCGGAGATGACAACAACGGCATTTGAAGGCTTGGATAAAAGGGTGAGATCATGTATTATTCTAAATCTCTCTGATGAGGTTTTAAAAAAAGTCACTTCTGAAAATTCAACCAAAGTTATGTGGAAAAAGTTGAAGGCTTTGTATATGAAGAAGACTGGAGAATCGGCTCTACTTGAAGCAAACCTTATTTACACTTTGTATGGCTGAAAGTACATCTATTATCTCGCATCTTGATACGTTTGACTCTTTTATAATGGATTTGAGTAATATTAATGTGAAAATAGATGATGAGGATCAGACTATTTTATTGTTGTGTTCCCTTCCCCAATCCTTTAAGCATTTTCAAGATACTATGATATATGGAAAAGAAACTATCTCATATCAGGAAACTAAATTTGCTTTAAAATTAAAAGAAATGATTGATAGAGGTTTAATTAGGAAGGTTAGTGGAGCTTAGGTTGAAGGCTTGGTAACCGGGGGTAGATCCAAAAATAGAAATTGTGGCAGTGGTAAATAAAAATCCAGATCTAAATCCAGACATAACAATTTGGTTTGCAATTATTGTCATAAAAAATGGCACATTAAGTTTAAATGCTTTAAATTGAAAAATAAGGATAAACATAAAGAAACATCTGTTGACGCTGCTAAACTAATGTTATAGCAAATGAGAGTGAAGGAAATATTTTCTTTATAAATGATAGTAGGACAAAGTTTGAAAATGAATAGATTTTAGATTCAAGTTGTTCTTACCATATGTGTCCCAATAACGGTAGAGTTGTTTTGATTTACAATAATGCCGTTAGTAATGTTGTGGATAAGGGTACAATTTGAATTAAAATGCATGATGGTATTGTGAGAACTCTCACTGATGTTAGATATGTTCTTGATTTGAAAAAAGAATCCCATCTCTTTGAGCACCCTTGAGGCTCTTAGGTGTAAATATACAGCTGAAGGTGGAGTTATGAAAGTTTGTAAAGGTGCTCTTATTGTTATGAAAGATTGTAAGTTTGGTAGTTTGTATACTTTGTAGGGAAATACTATCACAAGTTCTATTGCAATTTCTACATAAAATTTATCTGATGCTAACATCACCAAATTATGACATATGCATTTAGGGCACATGACTGAGAAATGTCTGTGCATGTTGAGCAAGAGAGGCCTTCTAGATGAACAAAATACCGATGCATTGGACTTCCGTAAGTACTGTATTTTTGGGAAGTAGAAAAAAGGTTAGCTTTAACTCACTAGCAATTCACTGGACTAAAGGTGCTTTGGATTATATTCATTCAGATCTGTGGGGTCTATCTCATGTCCTATCTAAGGGTGGTACCAGGTATTTATTAACTTTTATTGATAATTATTCAAAGAAAATTTGGGTTTATTTTTTGAAAAAGAAGAGTGATGTTTACCTAATTTTCAAACGGTGGAAAGTTTTAATTGAGAAACAAACAGGTACACAGATAAAGCGGTTGATGACAGATAATTGCATGGAATTCTATGAAATGAATTTGATGAATTTTGTAAAAATGAAGGAATTATTCGACATCGTACAATAAAAATGACACCTCAACAAAACGGTGTTGCAGAACGTATGAATAGAACTTTTTTGGAAAAAGCACGATGTATGATGTCAGATATAAGATTGACAAAGGATTTCTAGACAGAGGCAGTTTCTATAGCATGTTACATTGTTAATTGCGCTCCTTCTATAACTCTTGATTTCAAAACTTTTGAGAAAGTTTGGTCAAGTACGCCTGCTAATTACTCTGATTTGAAAGTTTTTGGGTGTCCGGCATACATGCATGTAAATGATGAGAAATTGGAGTTTAGAGCTAAGAAATATATTTTCCTTGGGTATGCTTCTAGAGTGAAAGGATATAGATTATTGTGTCCAAATCTCAAATTATCAAAATTTGTAATTAGAAGAGATGTTACATTTGATGAATTGTCTATATTAAATTCTAAAAGGATGTCTTCGAGTTCTTCTCGTGCAGATGAAGATGGTGCGCAGGAGTAGGTGGAGCTTGAAATTGGCAGTTCTAGTCCTTCTAAGTTGACTTCTTCTATTCAGCAAAGTATAGTACAGATACATGTTGACTCTGATCAAGTTGTGATTTTTGAAGAAGAGTTCGAAAAGAAGAGGAATATTCCATAGCTAAGAATAGACCAAGAAGAGAGATTCGACCACCTCAAAGATATGCAAATTTAATGGCATATACATTATCAGTTATAAAAGACACAGTTGGAGTTCGTGAGTCATTCAAAAAATGCATGGACTTAATTGGAGTTCACTGATCGTGATTTGTGGTCTTTGAACTTTTGTGGAGAAAGTCAAGCAAAACTATTATGTTTGAGTTTTGGATGCAAGTCAAGATGGAGATTTGTTAAGGATGCCTTGCATCCATTTGTCCCGCATTGGGAAATTAAATCATTCTTCACCACCATTAAAATTTTGTTTCATTAGGAAGTCCTACATCGAATACCAACAATACTTCTCCTACCTCAAATGCCTATATATATATAGGCCTTGTTTGGCTCTTGGATTACAACATCAACACACCAACTACAAGTGAGTTTTGTAGCCTTTGAGGCATTTGTTCTTTGTGACTCATTTGTTTTGTATTAATGGTATTTAGTGGTTTAGGAACACTTTCCTAAAAACCATGTAAAATTATCCTTTTCATAGTGAAGTGTTTGTTCCGTCTCTACCCGTAGACGTATATTATTTGACCAAACTACACAAGTTCTTGTGTATCTCTCTTTTATTTTCTTTCTCATTATTTATTTTTTCTTCACATTATTTTTATTATTATTATTTTTGTGATATCGTATTGTGTAGTTTTGCCATTGGAATTTTAATTTGTTCATGGGGCCTATCCCTAATAGTTTTGCTTGAGTTTTACATGGAGATTATCTTCTTCTTTCCTAGAGTAATTTCCATGTTTCTGTTCTGTGGACAAGGACATGATGCATTAATGATGATGTTAGAGAATAATGTAATAAAGTAAATAAAAATATAAAAAAAAATCAGAATTATAAAATTAAAGTCCGAATATCTCCCTCTTTAAAAATATTTGAGTCCTTTATGAACCAGTCAACTCTTGGATACCACGGCTCAACAGTTTCATCTTATAACTTGTAGCAATTTTATTCGAAAACTGCTCTAGCCCAACCTTTTCTCAAGAATACCTTCAATGAGAATATGCACCCAAGCATGAAGTAGGACAAGGCATTTATAGGCAAAGAAACATTATTCAAACAACTCTTTACATCCACGTTGACTTATATGATGAGGTTGAATTCCTTAGTATTCAAAGTGGTTTCTATGACTTCAACTATTTGGATCACCACTCTCATAGTAGAGAAGCTTGTCAAGTCTCTCCCTATTGTAATTTGCAAGTCAATCTGAGTAAGGTGGCTTGGAATTTCCTGCCTCAATACCAATTATATGTCCAACTAAGCTTATACATTACAAAGTTTGGTTAGGGTAAAATGTGAATGGAAAGAGGGAGTATAATTGGGCATAAACTTTTTCTAGTATAGAATTTTATTTTAATTTAAAATAAAATTAATTTAAATAATTTTTATTTTTCAATAACTATCATGTATTCATAATACATCTTTATACTGAATTTTATATTCTCATTCTTTAATTCTTGCTGAATATTATCATGACCTTACATATTTACTAATTTTTATTACATTTAAACAAATTTATTTCAAACAAATCTTTATCTACTTACACCAAATAACACATCTCTGTACTATTTAATTAGAGTGAAATGTAAAAAAAAAAAATAGCAATCTCTTTTCACGTTAGCATTGCTCTCTGTTCTATATTTGAGGGCTTGGAAGAGGGACAAAAAAGAATTTGAAATATTAGTGACAAATTTAACTTCATTTTTTATTTTAAAAATTAAATAAAAATATAACAAGAGATTTTTTTTAAAAAAAGTAGAGTAAATGTAAAATTTTCTTCTCTCTCCTTTCCCTTTCCACAAGTCGTCGCAAAGAATTTCCAAGTCAACTGCCGTGTCCAATACAACTGATAATTTGGTTCTTTTCTCCTCCATGCAAATGTAATCCAACGTTCTAAATTAGATATTTGGATTCCTATATCTGCTCTGTTTTCTCTTGCTGTTCTGTGCGTCTTCTCAAAAGGGGTTTTCAGTATGGATCTTGGATTCTGGTTGGCTTTCCTCGTGGCCTTCCATCTATTGCCTTGTCTCTCTGGGAATAACTCTTCCAGTCCTACCTGCCCAGAGAATTTTGTATGTTCGAATCTTGGTCCTTTCAAATTCCCTTTCTCCAACTTCACACGGCCAGACTGTGGTTTGTGCATGGTAGACTGTCATACCCACTCTTCTCCAAGGATTAAACTCGATAGGTGGTCAGAGCAATGGTTTGTTGTTCAAAGCCGGTTGCAGAGCAATATCATCAAGCTCCGTGACTCCGTCCTTAAAAATCATCTGGACGATAAAAATTGTGACTTTTACTCCTACGATATATATCTCCCAAACTCTGCTTCTATTTCATATTCCATTAAGAGCAATATCACATTGTTTAGATGCATCAAAAATCATAGCAAGGAGATAGTAGATCACTTCACTGGCTACCCAAAACTTAAACCCTGTAGAGGTTTCGAGTTTTACTATAAGGTTCTAAAATATAATGATTCACAATTCGCTATCGAATCAAGTCCAAGTGGCTGTTCAGGTATGCTTCTTCCAGTGAGCCCCGTGAACAATATAACAGACCACACTAATTTGTTTGATCTATTGACGCCTGATTTTGATCTCGAGTGGCATCTATCGGATTCGGATGAATGTAACGAGTGTCACCGCGAAGGAGGTCAATGTAAGAGCAACGAGACGAACCAATTTCATTGTGACAGAGGCGAAAAAAGCAATAGCAGTTCAGGCAAGATTGGCATCCGTCCTTGTATATATTTTACTGCTCAGTTTTCTTTCCATATTTTTCTTATCTGGGAAACGTTAAATGTTTCTTCTTCATGTTGAGCTGCATTCTATTCATAGTTTAGGATGATTCCCTCTTGTTTGAGACTAAAACTGACATTTTTTTCAATTCACTCTTACTGCAGGAAAGAAGAAAAATGTCAGAGCCATTAGTGGCATATGTAAATCTCATTCTCAATTTGTGCATCAGATCCATATCTACTTTCGCTTCTACCCTGGTTTATCTTCTTCATCTCAAAACCAAATTTCCTTGCTATGAGCTTGTGCTGTCTTTGAAGTTTGTTCAGGTGTAGCTGTGGGAGTGCTCTTGATTGTCTTGGCCACCTTGGTAACTTGTTACAAGAAAAAGAAAGGGATTAAAGATGTTTTACCCTTCCTCTCAAGAAATTCTGCAGAACCCTCCTCAAATCCAGACCTTGAAAGTGGAAGCGTCTTCTTTGGCGTCCCTGTCTTCTCCTATGCTGAACTTGAAGAGGCTACGAATAACTTTGATCTCTCAAAGGAACTTGGGGATGGAGGTTTTGGGATTGTATACTATGGTAAGAAACTTAGGTTATCTTCAACCCAATTATTTTAAAGGAACGTGAAATCTGTCTTGCTACAGACGTATTATTGTGACTGGACTAACTGATTTCCAAACAGTGTGTATCTAATATTTGTTTTCTGCAAGATAGGCAAACTCCGAGATGGAAGAGAAGTAGCAATTAAACGCCTTTACGAGCACAACTACAAGCAAATGGCACAATTCATGAATGAAGTTGAAATTCTCAGCCGTTTGAGGCATTCAAATCTTGTTTCCCTTTACGGCTGCACTTCAAGACGAAGCCGTGAACTGCTACTTGTTTATGAATACATTCCGAACGGTACAGTTGCTGATCATCTCCACGGAGATAGAGCAAAGGATCAATCACTTACATGGCCAGTTCGCATGAACATTGCCATTGAAACTGCTGGTGCACTGGCTTACCTTCATGCGTCTGATATAATACATCGAGATGTGAAGACAAATAACATACTCCTGGATCACAGTTGTCAAGTGAAAGTTGCAGATTTCGGGCTTTCTAGGCTGTTCCCCAATGATGTCAGTCATATCTCAACAGCTCCACAGGGTACCCCTGGTTATGTTGATCCAGAGTACCATCAATCTTACCAGCTTACTGATAAAAGTGATGTTTATAGCTTCGGTGTTGTCTTAGTTGAGCTCATATCATCAATGCCTGCAGTTGATGTAAACAGACACGGGCTTGAGGTCAATTTAGCAAACTTAGCAATAAACAGGATTCGAAAGCGTGCACTCAATGAGTTGATTGATCAATCTCTGGGGTGTGATTCAGACGCCGAGGTTATGAGGATGACAACTTCTGTGGCAGAGTTGGCTTTTCTTTGTGTGCAACTTGAGAAGGAAATGAGGCCTGCAATGGATGAGGTACTGAAGACCCTGAAAGCAATTCAAGGTTGCAAGGAAAACACTGCCGAGTCCAGAGGCAGAATGGTCCCTTCTTCACCTGAATCAGACAATGTTTTTCTGTTGAAGGGCAAGGATTGTCCATCTTCACCAAATTCTGTGACTGACCTTTTGGCCAGCGGTTCCTCTACAAACGGTTCAACAGATGAAATCCTAGCTCACTTTTCTTAGTTTAGAAGTATATACTATGGATATGTTTGTTGGATCGATCAATCATTGGATATAATTATTGACTCCCGTAATTGCGATTAGACTAAGAGCGCAGTTACGTGTTTTTAGTGAGGTGGAGCGTAATTAATAAATTATTTTTATTGACAAAATAATTTATTAAAGCTTAGTCTAATTGTATTTGGTCAGGTCCGTTTAGTGGCTTCTAATTATGGAACAATAATAAATTATAATTTATTAATGAAAATTACAGAAACCAAAAATCGTATTTGAGATAGAATAGGATAAGTGGAAATAGTTGTACCCAATTATACTTTTCTTATTCTATCAGAATTCGTATTTTGAGATAGAGTTAATTATATATATTAGTTTATGACTCTATTTTCAAGATACGTGAGAAATATCGTGTTATTCTCTGAGTTTTTTCTTTCAATTTTTTTGTGTGAGTCAAAATACGATTAGTAATTTTCTGATACAAGGAGATTATATTAAAGAAGGTTCGGGGGTTTGGAGCATTACTAAAAAGCTAAAGACTTCAAGAATCGTATTGGTGAAGACGATATCTACAAAAGTATGATCTGTTTTCACGTATTTTTCAATGTTTAATCTGGTTGATATATAAGTATATCGATCATATTAACTAACAGTTGACACAAATGAGTAGGTCTATTTCATCAGGTTCTCTCCACAGTTTTCTCTTTCCCGTTTCTCAAATAGAAATAAAAAAAATAGAAGCAAAATCAAAGAGATATGTACATTGTAAATGCAGTTAAGGTTGAGCTCACGAAAAACTTTTCATGGCTTTTTCTTTCTGTTTGCTTTGATACCAATGATCAAATAGAAGACACCAAATTAGGCACAATGAAGTTACATTTCGCGATTTCATGATCTCATTGAAGATTTTCTGGAGCGTCGTATTACAGTTAAAGCATAGGTACTAGATGGTTTGGACAACTAATCTTCTTTTCCACCTTCTATAGAAGGTAGTATTGGAGGGTTCTTCAGTGATTCTTGAAAATGAATACGTGAGGTAGAGGATGCCCTCAAAACAGAGCAGATGGAGCCGTGTCGTTGGTTTTGGTGCTGACTCCTCTTGAAATGTCAAAGGAGTCAGTCAAGTCTCTCTGTTATCAACCAGTTAGAGGAAGGTGCGCAGCAATTGTCGTTCGTCTCCACTTAGCACCCCCTTTTGCACTCATTTGGATGGATTTCGAACAAGTTTACTTAAAAAATAAATTAATTATAATTTAAATATATAAATTAATTATTTATATCTTTTAACGAATGTATTTAAATTTTATTAAGACTAGGTGTATAAAATCGTACAAAGTCGTATAATTGTATTAGTTAAATATGTTTCAATTTTTCATTGCTCTGACTGACTTTGGACACACTAAGTAAACACATCTTTGGTTTTTGGACCACACGAGAGCACCATGGAATCTTATTCCAAAAGTACTCAGGGAAGCCTTTTACTTGGTGGTCAACTGCCGTGTCCAGCACAGTAGTCTCTTTCACCTCTTTGCAAGTGTAATCCATGGTCCTTGATCTAGATTTCTTTATTCCTTTTGCTAGTTCTGCTCTCCTTGTTGATCTATGTAGCTTATCAGAAAGGGCACTTCCCATGGGTCTGGGATTGTTCTTGGCTTTCCCTTTGTTGGCTATTCTCGTGTCTCTCCTCGTAGCTCAAGTAAATACTATCTGTCCGAAGGATTTTCTTTGTGGAAACCCTGGCCGTATGAGTTTCCCTTTCACCAATATCTCCCAACCTAATTGTGGTTTGTGTGTGGTGGAATGTCATAATAGACCATATCCTCATATTAAACTTGATCCATCTTCCGATCAAGTTTTTGTTAGGTAATAAACTGAAAGTAAACAAAATATCAAGTTTCACCTAAATCATAATTATATTCCAAGATTAAAATTATTTTCTAAGTGTCAATAAAAAATTGGAATAAACTAAAGATACCAATTAAATAACACCAACAGGTAAAAGAAAGTATCAAACTAAATAATACGAGACACTAAGATTTCTAACGTGAAAAATTCGAGATAGAAAAAATCACATGACCTAATCCAATAAAAACTTCCACTATTAACAATAATGGCCAATACAAATTCTTCTTTAGATAACACTAGAGACACACTACTAAGATATCAATATCTTCTTCTAAAACTACAACCAAATAAGAATTGAGTTTAGAAGGATGTTACCAAAATCGAAATCTAAATCGTTAGATGAATAGGTTTTGTTGAGAGGATCACATAAAATCAAATTTCATCTCAATCGGACTTCGAATCACTATCCAATTGATGTACAAAAGCTTGAAGAACAACTACAATGGCTTCCTACGTTCTTAGCTGTTCCTGCCTCCTCTCTCAACGAATTCATGAAAAACCCCTTGAATGACTTTTGCTTTTGATTTCCTTTTATTTGCTTGTTTTGTAGGCCTTAATTTTCCAACTAAATGGGCTGGATATTTTAGGTCAACAATCTCCTCCTCTAACTCATTTGAGGGTACAACCAAACCTGTATGCAAAACAATAATTTTTCTCTGGGCAATACTTTAATCAACATATTAGAACCATTATCATATGTGTGTACCTTCTCAAGTGTTAGTAGCTTGGAATCCAAAATTTTTCTTGTCCAATGATATCTCATATCAATATGTTTGGATCGAGAGTGAACCGTAAAATTCTTACATAGATGAATAGCACTTTGACTGTCATAATGAAGATTATACTTCTCTTGTTTCAAGCCCAATTCCTGAAGAAACCTCTGCAACCACATAATCTCTTTACAAGCTTCAGTAGCTGCGATGTACTTTGCCTTTGTACTAAAAAGAGCAATACATTTTTGCAACTTACTTTGCCATGATATTACTCCATCTGCAAAAGTCATTAAGTAACTAGATGTAGATTTTCTTTTATCAAGATCACCTCCCATATCTGAATTAGAGTATCCATCAAATATAATATTGACATTTCCAAAGTACAAACATAATTTGGAAGTCCCCCCTTGAGATACCTGAGAGTCCACTTAACAGCATTCCAGTACTCTTTACCAGGATTAGAGAGGTATCGACTAACCAGTCCAACCGCATGAGCTATTGTAGACAAAGAATTTTGAGATAAAATATATTTTTAATATTAAAAAAATTACATATTTTAGTCTTAATTAATTAAAATTAATTCATGAATAAATATAATTATTCTTGAATTAATATAATTGGGCCATCATTAAAAGTCCATTAAATCCAATGGATTATGAAATTAGACTATTGAAATTGGATTATTGTTAATGGTCCATTTTACATTAAATCCAATATATTATAGATTAAATGGAATTGGACTAGACCCTAAAGTTGGACTTTTGAAAATTTCATAACCCAAATATAATGTGGATTAAATGAGATTGTGTTAAAATATAAATTAAGCCCAAGTCATCTTAAACCCAAGTCTATTAGGGTTTGTTAGGAGATTTCGTCAAAATCTCACTTCGACTATTTATACTAAAGTCAAGGGATTTTTGGCCTATATATAGGATCTTCTCTCAATGATTCAAAGTATCCCTGGGATCCTTAAGCTTCAACAAATAAGAAGCATCTCAAGTTTTAACAAGTTCAAGCATTCAAACTTCATCAAATTTAAGGTTCAGAATCGTCATCAAATTAAGGTTTAGAATCTTCATCAAACATCAAGGCGTTCATCTTGCTCTGTATCAAGCAAGTCTCGAAGGCTTGGCAATCAAGTGTTCGTCATCAAATTCCGTTTGATCCGAGATCAAGCTCTTCAGTCCTCGAATCAACGTTTTTCAAGAAGAGAAGAATTGGAGGACTTATCCTATAATTTAGGACTTCTTCGGATATTTATAATCACTTTTCATATTTACTAAATGTTTTATAAATTTCAATATTTTTCTTGTCTTATTTGCAAATTTGAAATTTGTCGTCTACAAATTTCTGGCACGCCCAGTGAGATACTAAGCTGACTGCTGCGATGCTAAACCCCAAATTCAAGCTTCTGAAGTCTTCCAAAATTTGTGTGAAAAAAATTGTGAGGATACAAGCCTTTTTACAGGCCTTATAGAATGCTTTTTCCAAATCCTATAAGAATTCTAATTCTTGGTTAAAAGATTTTAATTGATATTTAAATTTAAATCCAAGAAATTTCATTGATGGATTTAAGAAATATGATTCCTCCTCAAAATTGGATTTCAAAATTTTTCATTAATTCCTTAGAGAAATAGAAAAAGAATTCTATTTTATTAAGGAATTGAAAAAAGATTTTATATTAATTTCTAATTAAATTGAGAAATTAATAATTTAAAGACTTCAAACCTTATTTCCAAAATATTTTTCCTCAAGTCTTGAAGTGGGGGCATTTGTAGACAAAGAATTTTGAGATAAAATATATTTTTAAGATTAAAAGAAAATTAAATATTTTAATCTTAATTAATTAAAATTAATTCATGAATAAATATAATTATTCTTTGAATTAATATAATTGAACCATCATTAAAAGCCCATTAAATCCAATAGATTATGAAATTGGACTATTGAAATTTGGTTATTATTAATAGTCCATTTTATATTAAATCTAATATATTATAGATTAAATAAAATTGGATTAGATCCTCAAGTTGGACTTTTGAAAATCTCATAACCCAAATATAATGTGGATTAAATGAGATTGGGCCAAAACATAAATTAAGCTAGATCATCTTAAACCCAAGTCCATTAGGGTTTGTTGGGAGACTTCGTCAAAATCCCACATCGACTATTTATATTAAAGTCAAGGGATTTTTAGCTTATAAATAGGGTTTTCCCTCAATGGTTCAAGGCACCCCAGATTCTCAAGTTTCAACAAACAAGAGGCATATCAAGGTTCAGAAGCTTCATCAAATTCAAGGTTCAGAATCGTCATCAAATTTTAAGGCGTTCATCTTGCTCTGTATCAAATAAGTCTCGAAGGCTTAACAATCAAGTGTTCGTCATCAAATCGCGTTCAATCCGAGATCAAACTCTTCAGCCATTGAATCAATGTTTTTCAAAAAGAGAAGAATTGGAAGACTTATCTTGCAATTTAGGACTTCTTCGGAGATTTGTAATCACTTTTCATATTTACTAAATATTTTGTATTTTTCAATATTTTTCTTATCTTATTTACAGACTTAAAATTTATTGTCTACAACTATATCTGACTTGATGCAAACTATAGCATACATCAGACTATTAACTGCTGAAGTATAAGGAACCTTTTTCATATCTTCCTTATCTTTCTCACTTTTCGGACACTGCTAAATATATAACTTGAAGTGACTTGCAAGTGAAGTAGAAACTTCCTTAGTATTTCTCATGTTGAATATGTCAAGTACTTTCTCAATATACTTTTCTTGAGATAACCAAAACTTTCAATTTTGCCAATCTCGAGTGATTTTCATCTCCAAAATTTGTTTAGCTAAATCTAAATCTTTCAATACAAAAGATTTGCTTAACTCTTTTTTCAACATGTCAATATTCACAGCTAAGGGTGTAAATGGGTCAGGTTGGGTCCAGACCACCCCGGATCCGGACCTGGATCCGTTTAACAAAAGGGGTACTGGATCCGACCCGTATACCTGGCGAGTTTAGAGTAAAAAGAATCATATCCGACCCCGGTGGGTAACGGGTCGGGTATGCCCGACCCAAAAATTCTAAGTTATAAAAATAATATTCTTATGTAAAAATTCCTATACAAAATATTAAAACAGCTATAATTTCAAATTCTCAAAATTTTAAATTTATAATAATAAAAAAAATTCAAGTTCATAAATAATAATATTATACAACACATATAAATAATTTTACTTGAATTTAAATAAGTTTTATTTTTTAATAGTCGTCATGTACTCACAACACATCATATTTTTCCTTTTTAATCCTTACTGAATCTTATCTTGAGCTTATATATTTAATATATTTATTATATTTAAATAAATTCATCTTAAACAAAAATTTATCCACATATATCAAATAGTACATCTCTGTATTATTTAATTAGAGTGAAATGTTAAAAAAAATGTAATAAAAAAAAGAGTAGCAATCTCTTTTCACGTTAGCATTGCTCTCAGACTATATTTGAGGCTTGGAAGAAGGGAAAAAAAAGAGTTTGAAATATTACTCACAAATTTAACTTTGTTATAAAATTAGGGTAGTGTTAGAATAAAATCTACACACTACACACTAAGAAAACTCTAACTATTCTTTGCACAAGAATTTCTCTTCAAACTTCTCTCTTTCTTTCTCTCACAATTCTTTCTCTAATATTTCTTTCACTAATCTTTCTTTCACAAAATGATGGTGTATTACAAGCTTAGAGAATAGCTCTATTTATAGAGCTCTAATTAGTGAAATACATCATGGCATACATCATCTTCAACTAATCTCAATTAATGGTGTCTCCACTAAATGGTGGACATCCATAAAAATCTTCTAATAATTCACATAAATCCATAATTAGTGGAGCCTCCACTAATTAATGGAGATTCCAATAATTCATAACACTCCCCTTGGATGTCCATCCATTACATAAAGAATATGCCTCGTTAAAACCTTACTAGATAAAAACCCGAGTGGGAAAAAAATCTAGTGAAGGAAAAAGAGTACACTATTCTATATGTCCATTTATTACTCCCCTAATGAGATGATTCCTTTAAATCTTTAAACCGACGCATACCGATTTTATATCTCAACTTTTCAAATGTTGCGATCGGTAAAGTCTTCGTGAAAATATCTGCGAGGTTATCACATGACCGAATTTGTAGCACATCAATTTCACCTTTCTTCCGGAGTTCATGAGTAAAGAAGAATTTTGGTGAAATATGTTTTGTCCGATCTCCTTTAATATATCCTCCTCGTAATTGAGCTATGCAAGCTGCATTGTCTTCATAAAGAGGAGTTGGAATACCTTTGATTGATGATAATCCACAACTTTCTCGGATATAATGAATCATGGATCTTAGCCATACACATTCTCGACTTGCTTCATGAATGGCTATAATTTCAAGCATGATTTGAAGAAGTAGTCTGCTATAGATTGTTTCGTAGAACGCCATGATATAGCAGATATTTCCACATGTAAATAGATAGCCCGTTTGAGAACGTGCTTTATGTGGATCAGATAAATAACCAGCATCTGCATAACCTATCAATGTTGGACTGGTTTTATTTGAATAAAATAATCCGAGATCAATTGTACCTTGGAGATATCGAAGGACTTGTTTAATTCCATTCCAATGTTGTCGTGTTGGTGAAGAACTAAATCTTGCTAATAAATTGACAGCGAAAGCAATATCAGGCCGTGTGTTATTAGCAAGATACATCAATGCACCAATTGCACTGAGATATGGTACTTTAGGACCAATGAGTTCTTCATCATTTTCTTGAGGTCGGAAAGGATCTTTATCCACATTTAATGATCGGACGATCATTGGAATACTCAATGGATGTGCTTTGTCCATGTAAAATCTTTTTAGCACTTTTGCTGTATATGTTGATTGATGAATAAATGTTCCACTCTCCAATAATCAATTGTTTCTTGGAGCTCTTCAGGAGTTCCAATAAGATTAATATCATCAACATATATAGCTAATATCACAAATTTAGAACCAGATTTCTTAATAAAAATGCATGGACATACCTGGTCATTTTTAAATCCCGCTTTCAATAAATATTCACTAAGACGTGTGAACCACATGCGCCCAGATTGCTTCAGGCCATATAATGATTTCTGCAACTTGATGGAGTAATTTTCACGAGGATAATGTTTATATGCTTCAGGCATATGAAATCCTTCGGGGATTTTCATGTAAACATCATTTTCTAAATTTCCATACAAGTAAGCAGTGACAACATCTAATAGGCGCATATCTATCTTTTCATGTACTGCCAAACTGATAAGATATCGGAGTGTAATAGCATCAACAATAGGAGAATAAGTTTCATCATAGTCAATACCTGGTCTTTGTGAAAAACCTTGGGCTACTAATCGCGCTTTATATCGAACGATTTCACTCTTTTCATTGCGCTTTCGCATAAATATCCATTTGTAGCCAACAGATTTTACACCTTTTGGTATTCGGACTGCAGGTCCGAAGACTTCACGTTTTGTCAGTGCATTAAACTCCGATTGAATCGCATCTTTCCATTGCAGCCAATCTTTTCTATGCCGACATTCATCAACTGATATTGGTTCAGGATCATCATTATCCTGTGTAACATCAAGAGATACATTGTATGCAAATATATCATCAATAACAGTTTTCTATCCGATTCCAACTTCTACCGAAGTGGTATAATTGATAGAAATTTCAGTGTTACTTTCATCAACTTCCGGTTCTTTGTCATCGGTTCTCTCTTGGTCTTTATCATTCTTTTCTTCAATATGATCTTCCGGATCATTTAATCCTCTTTTCTTTCGAGGATTTTTATCTTTAGAACCAAGAGGTCGGCCATGCTTCGGCATGCTTTTGGCTCGACAGACTATAGGTATAATATTTTGTTCTCACTGGAACTTCAATTCGAATAGGAGCATTTATAGTTGGCATATGCGATTTTGTTACTCTTCTAGAGTCAACAAAAGCGTTTGGCATTTGATTTGCAATGCTTTACAAATGAATTATCTTTTGAACTTCAAGTTCACATGCGCTTGTATGCGGATCAAGATAATTTAATGATGTTGTCCAATCACGATCTTTCTTGTACTTGCTTTCTGTTCTCCCCTTAATTTAGGGAATAATGATTTCATAAGAGAATAAGAAAATAAATATAAGAAAATGATGACAAGCAGGAAATGCCAAGAAAAATATCTATTTTTTTTTCACTCTTCCCGTACCGACTTTTCATCTTCCTCTCTTGTCTTTTCTTCTCCTCCGACCCTCTACCTACCATCTACCTCTTCTTCTTCTTCATACGATATATATATATATATATATATATATATATATATGTATCGATATATATCTCGATTATCGATCATTAGTAAACATCAAAAACAAAAATCACAAAGCGAGATATGGAGACTCGTAATTCATTTGAGACATGGTCAAATTTTGACTTAGTTTCTGCAGCAGATGTTGATGTATTTTCATTTCCAAACCAACCGCTTTTGCCTAATTCGAACACATAAGATTTTGATATGTTTTCCTTTCCAAATCAACCGCTTCTGCCTAATTCGAACGCAGAAGATTTTGATATGTTTTCCTTTTCAAACCAACCGCTTCGTCTAATTCGAACGCAGAAGATTTTGATATATTTTCCTTTCCAAACCAACCACTTCCTCCTAATTTCGGGTGAGATACCTTTGATGGCTTCCATTTGTTTTTAGTGTGTTTGATAATGAAATTAAACTCTCTTTTGGTTTGTTTTTGATGTAAATCGATGGAAGTTTTGAACATACCGCTTTGGACCAAGTTGATCCGCCTCTACAAGAGACTGCTTTTGATACTGTTCTTCTTGATGCTATTCCTTTGAATGAGGATATGCTTGTGCATGATCATTTCTACTCTCTAATGGATTTTGAACAAAGCCATAATATGTTTCCAAGTTATTATACATTTAAACATGGATTTTGAATGGTATTACCTTTATCGATATTATTTTCTTTTTCTAGGAGAAATAATGAGTGGTCTTGGCAACGAAGTCGGAGTAAGTACTCATGAAATGCATAATATCGAAGTTCAAGATATTATTGCAGACAAAATTCCCGGGGAGAAGAAGATGATTAAGAGGCGAGAGAGAGAAGAAGGGCAATAACTCCCGAGACACTATCAAGAGAAACAATTTCGCAAGTACTTTTACCTACCAATCAAAAGCGCAGCCAAAGAACTGAATATTGGCATAACCCGTCTCAAGAAAAGATGTAGGGAGTTAGGAATTCGTCGATGGCCTCACAGGAAATTGGTGAGCTTGGAGACCATAATCAAGAATGTTCAGGTTCTCTCTCATACATACTTATAATTTTTAAGTATGAAACTATGAAAGATTTATAAGTAAATAACCGATGATATCACTTCGATTTACAGGATATGCAAAATAAAGAAGAAGGAGGACATATGGCTGAGAAGAAATTACAAGAAGCCATTGCGATATCGGAATGTGAAAAACAGGTTGGTGGAAGAAAGTCCTAATACACAGTTAGAGGACCAAACACAGAAAATGAGACAAGCATGTTTCAAGGCCAAATATAATAAGAAATATAATAAACTTAAGGAGATCATAAAATCTCAAGACTCATTTCGCAGTAATTTTACGGCTACTTCTGCTGCTAGTCTCGATGCTGGCTCAAAAGGGAAAGAAAAGGAGGAGGATGTCGAAAAAGAGGAGCTGAAGTCCATAATTACTAATTGTTTGTCATCCTCTAATGTAAATATTGAAAAAGAACAATTACAAACCTTCATCTTACATTTGTCAGCTCAATTACAAAAGAGCAACTATAAGCATGTATCATTAAATTCATATGAACACTAGTGCTATGAATAAAAGATGTGATGCTTATTATTAATGGAAATATCTTTTTCCCTTATTATCTTTTCTGTTCCACTTCAGGTGGCCAGTATTTCTCTGTGATAAGGGAAATATCGAGTGTGTCCATGACCATAACCACGGCCACTGCCACAACTACGACTATAATGATGGCTTCTACTGGAACCAACAACATTCACTTCTGGGAGTGCTGTTGAGCCAGTTCATCTGGCTTCATGATTTCTCAATAATAACTCATGTTAAAGCTGTCAATGTTGGATACCCTTTTTATCGATATTGTTACTGTAGAACATGAAAAATGGAGAATGTCTTCTCCAATATAACTTCATCAGTAACTTTTTCTCCGTAAAATTTTTAACTAAGATGTAGTTTTATACATCACGGAGTTCACGGTTTTACAATCTTGCAACTTCAGGTGCAACCATTCATACCGTGCAGTGGGTAGTACGACCATCTTCAGGTGGTCAAATCTCTTTTTTTTTTTTTTTTATCCACATGACATATGGATCTCCTTTTTTTTAGCATTTAGATGCATTTTTGTATGACATATAAATTTTTTTTTCAGAAATATCAAGGGTTACAAATTTGAATTTAGCGAGATCAATAAACGCGTACCTGTCTTCTGGCTTTAATAACGGCAGAGACTCGTGCTGATAACGTGTTATAAAATTAGGGTAGTGTTAGAATAAAATCTTCACACTACACACTAAGAAAACTCTAACTATTCTTTGCACAAGAATTTCTCTTCAAACTTCTCTCTTTCTTTCTCTCACAATTCTTTCTCTAATCTTTCTTTCACTAATCTTTCTTTCACAAAATGATGGTGTATTACAAGCTTAGAGAATAGCTCTATTCATAGAGCTCTAATTAGTGAAATACATCATGGCATACATCATCTTCAACTAATCTCAATTAATGGTGTCTCCACTAAATGGTGGACATCCATAAAAATCTTCTAATAATTCACATAAATCCATAATTAGTGGAGCCTTCACTAATTAATGGAGATTCCAATAATTCATAACAAACTTCACTTTTTGTAAAGTTTGAAAAATGTAAAGTTTTCTTTTCTCTCTCCTTCCCCTTTCCACAAGTCCGTCGCAAAGAATTTCCAAGTCAACTGCCGTGTCCAATACCACTGATAATTTGGTTCTTTTCTCCTCCATGCAAATGTAATCCAACGTTCTAAATTAGATATTTTGATTCCTATCTGCTCTGTTTTCTCATGCTGTTCTGTGCATCTTCTCAAAAGGGGTTTTCAGTATGGATCTTGGATTCTGGTTGTCTTTCCTCGTGGCCTTCCATCTTCTGCCTTGTCTCTCTGGGAATGACTCTTCCAGTTCTACCTGCCCAGAGAATTTTGTATGTTCAAATCTCGGCCCTTTCAGATTCCCTTTCACCAACCTCACACAGCCTCACTGTGGTTTGTGCATGGTAGACTGTGATACCCACCCTTCTCCAAAGATTAAACTCGCTTGGTGGGCAGATAAATGGTTTGATGTTAAAGGCAGGTTGCAGAGCAACATCATCAAGCTCCATGACCCCGTCTTTCAAAATCATCCGGATGATAAAAATTGTGGCTTTTACTTCTACGATATATATCTTCTAAACTCTGCATCTATTTCATATTCAATTAAGAGTAATATCACGGTGTTTAAATGCCCCAAAGATCTTAGCAAGGAGATTGTTGATCATTTCCCTGGCTACCAAAAAACTAAACCCTGCGCAGGTTTCGAGTTTTACTATAAGGTTCTAAAATATAATGATTCACAATCCCCAATTGAACTTCTTCCTAGTGGCTATTCAGTTGTGCATCTTCCAGTGCGTTCCGTGAACGATACAACAGACCACACTAATTTGTTTGATCTATTGACGGCTGATTTTGATCTCGAGTGGCATCTATCGGATGAATGTAACGAGTGTCACCGCGAAGGAGGTCAATGTAAGAGCAACGAGATGAACCAATTTCATTGCGACGGAGGCGAAAACAGTTCAGGCAAGTTTCTTCTTCATGTTGAGCTGCATTCTATTCATAGTTTAGGCAAGATTGGCATCCACCCTAGTGTATATTTACTGCTCAGTTTTCTTTCCATATTTTTCTTAACTGGGAAACGTTAAATGTTTCTTCTTCATGTTGGGCTGCATTCTATTCATAGTTTAGGATGATTCCCTCTTGCTTGAGCCTTAAACTGACATTTTTTCCAATTCACTCGTACTGCAAACAACTCAATTCAAAACTCCTACTGCATTCTATTCATAGTATATGTGCCAGAGGTGAAAAAAGCAATAGCAGTTCAGGCAAGATTGGCATTCTAGTTTACATCTTACCTCTCAGTTTCCTTTGCATATTTTTCTTATCTGGAAACGTTAACAAAGAAGGCATGTAAAATCTCCTCGACCATATTTGGTTAATTTGCATACCTTGCCAATGTTGAAAAGTAGAATTTCAGGTGTTGATGCCTGCTATTCTATCCACAAACTACAATCTTTCCTTTTTCTTAGTGCCTCAACTGACGGCTTTCTTTTGGTTAAAAATGCAGGAAAGAACAACCCAAACATCATTCTCATAACAGGTTATAATAAGGAAATAATCTCTGTATATTAGTTGTATAATCTTGTAGAGCAAGAAAAATATTCTCTTAATTAGGTAGAGATTTTCTTTCTTTAATAGAGGCTAAATTTATTCCTGATTGACAGTACTGTAATCCTATATATATATATATGTAAGCTTTCTTCATGAATAAAACACACTTACCTTCCCCATCAAATTCTGTCTTGTTCTGAAACTTTTCATGGTATCAAAGCCATGAGTGGGGACGGGAGTAGTGATAAAAAGGGAGGCAGTGATGTCTCAACCAGAAAGATGATGTCTCCATATTTTCTTTCAACAAATGATAACCTAGGAAATATCATTACACAGGTTCAGTTGAAAGGAGAGAACTATGACGAATGGACAAGAGCGATAAGAACGACGCTCAGAGCCAAAAAGAAATATGGATTCATTGATGGTGCTATAAAACAGCCTACAGAAGACTCTTCAGAGATGGAAGATTGGTGGACTGTTAACTCCATGTTGGTTTCATGGATGTTAAACACAATAGAACTAAGTTTGCGATCAACCATCTCATATATGGAAATCGCAAAAGATCTTTGGGATGACATTGAAGAACGATTTTCTGTGGCGAATGGACCACGTATTCATCAGCTCAAAACCGAGTTGGTAGAATGCAAACAGCAAGGAATGGCAATAGTGAACTATTATGGAAGATTGAAGATGATATGGGAAGAATTGGCAAACTATGAGCAGAATCCAGTGTGCAAATGTGGGAACTGCAATTGTAATATTACTGCAGAATTGGATAAGAAACGAGAGGAAGAAAGGCTGCATCAATTCTTAATGGGATTAGATAACTCAATTTATGGAACAATACGTTCTAACATTTTGAGTACTGAACCGTTGCCAAATCTGAATCGAGCATATGCTATGGTGATTCAAGAAGAACGAGTTAGAAATATAACTCGTGGAAAGGATCAACGAAGTGAGCACATGGCCTTCGCAGTACAAACAGATTCGACATCAAAAGGACGAACTGAAAATAAAAATAAGTCCATAGTCTGCACCAACTGTAACAAAACGGGCCACAATGTTGAGTCATGTTTCCAACTTGTTGGTTATCCAGACTGGTGGGGAGATAGGCTAAAAGGCAGCACACGTCGTGGACAGGATGGATCAAAACATACCACTAACCCAGCTGGTAGGAGACGTGGTGGATCAATTCGAGCTAATGCGACATGTACAACAAGACAGGGTAATGATGCAACTGATATAGGAGGATTGAATGGACTAAGTGGTGAGCAATGGAACACGTTGATCAATCTTTTGAATGCACAAAAAGACGAAAATCAAGGAAGCTTGAATGGTACGTATAACACCATGAGATGGATAATTGATAGCGGAGCTTCTCACCATATGACTGGAAGTCTTGAATTGATGAATAATGTGAAAGATACTCATTCCGTTCCGGTTGGATTGCCAGATGGAAAGGAGATTATGGTGAAGAAAGAAGGAGCTGTGATGTTGAATAAACATTTAAAATTGAACAAAGTTTTATATGTTCCTGATTTGAAGTGTAACTTGATTTCTGTATCATAGCTGACTAAGGAAATGAATTGCACAGTTCTATTCACTAAAATATTTTGTGTAATGTAGGACCACAATTCGAGGATGCTGATTGGTGCGGGTGAGAAGCATGAGGGGCTTTATTACTTCAAGCAAATCGGAGGAATGAAGAGTGCTATGGCTTTGAAAAAGGTGCGAAATGACAGCTTTGAAATTTGGCATCAGAGGTTGGGTCATTCTTCCAATAAGATTGTTAGTTTGTTACCTATTGTTGATGTTAGTAGTGATAAGTGTGATAATTGTGAAATTTGTTTTCGAGCAAAACAGATCAGAGGAGAGTTTTTATCTAGTAACAGCAAAGCTTCTAGTATTTTTGAAATGATACATTGTGATTTATGGGGTCCTTATAGAATTCCAACTCTTTGTGGTGCACATTATTTCTTGACGATAGTTGATGATTTTTCAAGAAGTGTGTGGGTTTATTTGTTACGAAATAAATTTGAGGTGGGACAGTCTCTTCGCAATTTTTTTGCGTTAATACGAAGACAATTCAATGGAAATGTGAAAATAGTGCGTAGTGACAATGGAATTGAATTCACTTGTCTACATGAGTACTTTGAAGAGAATGGTATAATGCACCAAACAAGTTGTGTTGGGACGCCTCAACAAAATGGAAGAGTAGAACGAAAACACCGACACATACTGAATATAGCTCATGCTCTTCGTTTTCAGGCAAACTTGCCTATCGAATTTTGGGGAGAATGTGTGTTAACTGCAGCCTATTTAATTAATAGGACTCCATCGATGTTGTTAAAAGGAAAAACGCCTTATGAATTATTGTATGGTCAAGCTCCATCATATGGAAATATTCGAGTATTTGGTTGCTTGGCTTATCCTCATAATCAACGACGAGAAGGAGATAAATTTGCCAGTAGAAGCTGCAAATGTGTATTTGTTGGATATCCTTTTGGAAAGAAAGGATGGACTTTGTATGATGTTGAAACAGGTGACTTGTTTGTCTCTCGAGATATGATTTTTGTAGAGAATCAGTTCCCTATATACAAAAATCGACGATGAACCAAGAATGGCTAACAATACACATGATGATCTTTTGATCGAAGAAGAATTGGATTTCTTCGATAAAATGCCTAAACGAGAAGAATAATGATAGAGCCGATCAAGCGGTCATTGAGTCCAACAATGAGCAAGATCAAGGTATGACTACGACCGGGGGGTACAAGCTGAAGCTGAAACAAGTCAAGAATTGCAACCCGAAGAGATGCTTGGCCGTGGTCACGGGGAAAAACGTGACAATGTTTTGTTAAGGGATTTTATCTTACATACTTGTGAAAGTAATGAGCCCCTACTGCAACATCACTTGATCATCGGCATTCTTCGGGTAGTCCTTATCCTCTTACACATTATGTGAATTGTGATAAATTTTCTTTGTGTCACCGTGCTTTCTTGGCAGCAATTACTACGGGAGTTGAACCCAATTCTTTTGCTTGAAGCTATGAAAGATAAACGGTGGAGAGATGCTATGGCAAAGGAAATACAAGCCTTGGAAGATAATGAAACATGGACGGTAAAGAAATTACCACCAGGAAAGCAAGCAATAGGATGCAAATGGGTGTATCGCATAAAGTATAATGCGAGATGGAACAATTGAACGTTACAAGGCTCGATTAGTTGTTACGGGAAATAGGCAAGTTGAAGGAATAGATTACAATGAGATGTTTGCACTTGTGGCAAAAATGACTACTTGTCCGCACTTTTCTTACGATTGCTTGCATCTAAAAATTGGGAACTTCATCGAGATGGATGTGCAAAATGCATTTTTACATGGGGACTTGCAAGAAGAGGTGTACATGCGCATGCCTCCTGGTTTTTATGCTCACAAACCAGGGAATGGTGTGTCATTTGAAGAAATCTTTGTACGGGCTACGACGGGCTCCTCGATGTTGGTTTGCGAAATTAGCTTCGCGTTGAAGAAATATGGTTTCAAGCAATCTTATTCGACTACTCTCTCTTCACTTTGCACCAAAACCAAGTGCAAATCCATGTTCTTGTTCATGTTGACGACATTATTGTGTCAGGTAACGACCACTCAGCTATACAAATATGTAAACAGTATTTGAGTAGTTGCTTTCATATGAAGGATTTGGGAGTCTTGAAGTATTTTTTGGGCATTGAAGTTGCACGTAGTTCTGAAGGCATTTATTTGTGTCAACGGAAATATGCCTTGGATATTGTTTCCGAAGCCGGTTTACTTGGTGCTAGACCAGTTTCTTTCCCTATGGAACAACATCATAATTTGGCAATGGCAAAAGGTGAATTTTTGCCTCATCCAGAAAGTTATAGGCGGTTGGTGGGTCGACTTATTTATCTTTCGGTCACCCGACCTGAATTATCCTATTGTGTGCATGTGTTGGCTCAGTTCATGCAGCAACCCCGCAAAGAACATTGGGAGGCAGCCTTGAGAGTAGTTCGTTACTTAAAAGGGAAACCTGGTCAAGGTATATTGCTACGGTCACAGAATAATCTGCATCTTTCTACTTGGTGTGACTCTGATTGGGCGAGTTGTCCTCTCACTCGCCGTTCTTTAACAGGTTGGTATATTCACCTTGGTGGTTCTCCCATTTCCTGGAAGACCAAGAAGCAACAGACTGTTTCTCGGTCATCGGCTGAAGCAGAATATCGTTCTATGGCTATGACTACTTGTGAATTAAAGTGGTTGCAAAGTTTGTTACTTGATCTTGGTGTCCATCATTCAACACCTGTACGGTTATATTGTGACGATCGAGCGGCCTTGCATATTGCCTCAAATCCGAGTATTCCATGAACGCACCAAACACATTGAGATTGACTGTCATTTTGTTCGTGATGCAGTTCATCGTGGGGTTATTCGACCAATGTATATTCCCACTGGTTCTCAGTTAGCTGATATCTTCACAAAAGCATTGGGTGGTCGTCAATTTGAACATCTCCTTTGCAAGTTGGGCATTCTTAATCTTCATGCTCCAACTTGAGGGGGGGTGATAAGGAAATAATCTCTGTATATTAGTTGTATAATCTTGTAGAGCAAGAAAAATATTCTCTTAATTAGGTAGAGATTTTCTTTCTTTTATAATAGGAAATAATCTCTGTATATTAGTTGTATAATCTTGTAGAGTAAGAAAAATATTTTCTTAATTAGGTAGAGATTTTCTTCCTTTAATAGAGGCTAAATTTATTCCTGATTGATAGGACTGTAATCCTATATATATGTAAGTCTTCTTCATGAATAAAACACACTTACCTTCCCCATCAAATTCTGTCTTGTTCTGAAACTTTTCAGGTTAGTCTCGATCTGCAATGATCTTTTACAATTTGTGCATTGGGCATGCATGAATTCATTTTAACGTTTTGCCAGTTCGCGATTGAGGTACCAGCAAAATATGCCAAAGGAACTTTATTCTATATTTGTTTTGTTTGCATTTTATTGCAGTTGTTTCTGCTGGCGGCATTGCGCTACTGGTAATTCTGGTCTTCTTCTGTGGAAGGAAGTTTTCAAAAATTTGGATGTCTAAAACAGAGAAAAACCAAGACCTAGAGACCTTCCTAAAGAACTACGGTTTGCTAAATCTCTGACTTCGGCCTTGAAACGGAAAAAATAACAAATAGTGACAAATAGTTCTCTAAAAATAGAAATAGAAGTGAACTAAATAAACAGTTTGAATAGGTGAGGCAAAGAAGTCCCCTCAGAACGCAACCCTTTCATGATTCCTCCTCTTGAAGCATTGAAGGAGTCAAATCTGTCTCTCACCAACCAAGGCAGAGAATTGACTACTTATATAATTCCTTCGTCATATTAATATTGCTTATGCACGCGTGTGAAACCCCGAGGCTTGGGAAGCAACAACCCTAGACAATAGCACACATTCCGCGTGTAGGGTTTTTAAGTACCTGAAGCAATGTGCAATTTACAGCTGCAAGCAAACCGAATCCTTATTGTATTGTTCAGGTTTGATATTTTCGAATTTAATTTAAATTTGAAATTGAGTCTTAATCTTAGGTTTGAATTTTCAAATGATCTGAATCCGAATACTCAAATATTATGTCCACAGACTCGACATTCAATAAATATATATATTCCAAGTATGTTTTTAATTTTTTTGTAAATATTTAAATTTGAACTATAATATTTAAATTTTATCAAAGACAAAGTTATATTTTGAACTCCAGTTTGATTCGAGTTTTGGATCGAAACTTCAAGTTTTCACACAACTTTGGGCTTTAATCTCGGGTTCAATTCAAATTCTAAATTAAAATTCGAATTTGATTCGATAAAGGTATTTTAAAATTCGAGTTTAATTTTAAATTTAATGAATTAGTGAATTTGAAAGTTTTAAATCAAGTTTAAATTTAAATGGTTTAAAAAATTTAAAATAAAATAAGTATTTATTTAAATATTTTATTAGGTTTATAAAAAAATTGAGTAATTACTTTTTTATTAAAATATATATAATAGAATATATTCTCAAACCTTTAAACCCAATACTTAGAGTTTTGATTTAATTAAAAATTCAAGTTTCACAATAATATTCGAATTCGAATTTATTTCTAAAAATATTCAATTCGAACCGAGCTGAATAACTCGATAAATTAGAATTTGAAGTTTTAAGCTTAATGTCTCAATTAAACTTCGAATCGTGTCTAAACATCAAAATTTTTATATTAAATTAAAAGCAAATCTAAACTTTAGTTTCAAATTCAAATTCAAGCTCATGCGAAGAAAAAAATTGACTTAAAATTGAATATTTAACGTTCAATTTTTGTACACCCTTAATACGCATAATGAGATGGATTGACCATTATGTAAACACATTTCTCCAATGCATTAAAATCATCTCCACCAAAGGAATACCATGGCAGACAACAAAAATAAGGTTGTCTTTGGAAAACCCGAATAATTCCATTGTAGGGTCGGAGCTGGTCCACTTTGATTATTATTGATTTTCGTGGAAGTGAGTGTTTGTACCTTACACTATGTTGTTTTTTTTTTTTTTTTCTTTTGGAGTTTTTACATCTTTTTTGTAAGTGTTGTACATTTTTTAAATAGGCTTTTATATAAGAAATTTCTAAAATGTACAGTCCAAAATCTGAATAAACTAAAACAAAATTTTCCTTTTTCTCTTTATTCTTTTCCCAAAGCTGATGTGTAAATCCTGCTCATGTTTAATGAAAATGTGCATAAACTCTATTTGCTTATACCATTCTATGAATATTAATTATTTTGAGATGAATTTAGTTAAATATAATAAAAAATTATCAAATATATTAAATTAAAATAGAATTTAAATATAGTCAAACTCTATGTGCATAAACTCTTTTGCATGTTTGAGCGCTTGGCAGAGGGGAGAAAAAGAATTTGAAATATTAGTGACAAATTTAACTTCACTTTTTATTTAAAAATTAAATAAAAATATAAGAAGTGATTTCCAAAAAAAAAAAGTAAAGCAAATGTAAAATTTTCTTTTCTCTCTCCTTCCCCTTTCCACAAGTCGTCGCAAAGAATTTCCAAGTCAACTGCCGTGTCCAACACAGCTGATAATTTGGTTCTTTTCTCCTCCATGCAAATGTAATCCAACGTTCTAAATTGATTCCTATATCTGTTCTGTTTTCTCTTGCTGTTCTGTGCGTCTTCTCAAAAGGGGTTTTCAGTATGGATCTTGGATTCTGGTTGGCTTTCCTCGTGGCCTTCCATCTATTGCCTTGTCTCTCTGGGAATAACTCTTCCAGTCTTACCTGCCCAGAGAATTTTGTATGTTCGAATCTTGGTCCTTTCAAATTCCCCTTCTCCAACTTCACACGGCCAGACTGTGGTTTGTGCATGGTAGACTGTCATACCCACCCTTCTCCAAGGATTAAACTCGATAGGTGGTCAGAGCAATGGTTTGATGTTCAAGGCGGGTTGCAGAGCAATATCATCAAACTCCATGATCCCTTCTTTCAAAATTTTCTGGATGATAAAAATTGTGACACTTTCTTCCCTCACATATATCTCCCAAACTCTACTTCTATTTCATATTCAATTAAGAGCAATATCACATTGTTTAGATGCATCAAAAATCATAGCAAGGAGATAGTAGATCACTTCACTGGCTACCAAAAAACTAAACCCTGTGGAGATTTCGAGGTTTACTATAAGGTTCTAAACTATAATGATTCACAATTCGTTATCGAATCAAGTCCAATTGGGTGTTCAGGTATGCTTCTTCCAGTGCGTTCCGTGAACGATATAACAGAGCACCCTAATTTGTTTGATCTATTGACTGCTGATTTTGACCTCGAATGGCATCTATCGGATGAATGTAACGAGTGTCACCGCGAAGGAGGTCAATGTAAGAGCAACGAGACGAACCAATTTCATTGTGACAGAGGCGAAAAAAGCAATAGCAGTTCAGGCAAGATTGGCATCCGTCCTTGTATATATTTTACTGCTCAGTTTTCTTTCCATATTTTTCTTATCTGGGAAACGTTAAATGTTTCTTCTTCATGTTGAGCTGCATTCTATTCATAGTTTAGGATGATTCCCTCTTGCTTGAGCCTTAAACTGACATTTTTTCCAATTCACTCGTACTGCAAACAACTCAATTCAATACTCCTACTGCATTCTATTCATGGTAGATATGCCAGAGGCGAAAAAAGCAAGCGAAAAAAGCAATAGCAGTTCAGGCAAGATTGGCATTCTAGTTTACATCTTACCTCTCAGTTTCCTTTGCATATTTTTCTTATCAGGAAACGTAAACAAAGAAGGCATGTAAAATCTCCCGTACCATATTTGGTTACCTTGCATCCCTTGTCAATGTTGAAAAGTAGAATTTCTGGGGTTTACCCCTGCTATGCTATCGACAGGCTACAATCTTTCCTTTTTCTTGTGCCTCAACTGACGGCCTTCTTTTGGTTAAAATGCAGGAAAGAACAAGCCAAACATCATTCTCCTCACAGGTTAGTCTCGATCTGCGATGATCTTTTACAATATGTGCATTGGATATATATATGAATTCATTTTAACGTTTTGCCGGTTCACGACTAATGTTCCAGCAAAATATGCCAAAGGAACTTTATTCTATTTTTGTTTTGTTTGCATTTTATTGCAGTTGTTTCTGCTGGCGGCATTGCGCTACTAGTAATTCTGGTCTTCTGCTGTGGAAGGAAGTTTTCAGAATTTTGGAAGTGTAAAACAGAGAAAAACCAAGACCTAGAGACCTTCATAAAGAACTACGGATCACTGGCTCCAAAGAGATACTGTTATTCAGAAGTGAAGAAGGTGACTAACTCCTTTGGCACCAAGCTTGGACAAGGAGGCTATGGTTCTGTGTACAAGGGAAAGTTGAAAGATGGCAGTCTGGTAGCAGTGAAGGTTTTGAAGGAATCCAAAGGAAATGGAGAAGAATTTATCAATGAGGTAGCTAGTATTAGCAGGACTTCCCATGTCAACATTGTAAATCTTTTAGGATTTTGTGTCCAAGGTCGAAAAAAGGCTCTTATTTACCAATTTATGGCTAATGGATCCCTTGAGAAGTTTATATACAGAGAACAATCCTCGGTTCGTCAACTAGAATGGCCAACTTCATACAGAATTGCGGTAGGCATAGCGAGAGGATTAGAGTACTTGCACCGTGGTTGCAATACAAGAATACTACATTTTGATATAAAGCCTCATAACATACTTTTGGATGAAAACTTTTGTCCAAAAATCTCTGACTTCGGCCTTGCTAAACTTTGCACAAGAAAAGAGAGCATGATTTCAACAATGGCTGCAAGAGGTACTATTGGATATATTGCTCCTGAAGTTGTCTGCAAAAACATCGGACTGGTATCTCCAAAATCAGACGTCTACAGCTATGGGATGATGGTTTTGGAAATGGTTGGGGGAAGAAAGAATGTCGACGTTGGAGTTGATCGTAGCAGTGAAATATACTTCCCACATTGGATATACACAAGGCTATGCCAAGGTGAAGAACTTGGTCTCTCTGGAATTAAGGATGAAGAGGAAAACGAGCAAGCAAGAAAGATGCTTCTTGTGAGCCTCTGGTGCATACAGACTAATCCATCAGATCGCCCTTCAATGAATAAGGTTTTGGAAATGTTAGAAGGGAATATTGAGGCTCTAGAAATGCCTCCAAAACCCTTCTTATATCCCTGCCCACCAGCTTCATCAAAAGGATCAAGAACTCAGTCTGGTCATTCTGCTCCAATAGCACCATCTGCTTCTTGAGTAAATTTCTGAATTGTAATTGCTCTAAGACAAGGATCATATTTCCTAAATATTTGATACAATAACTTGAAAGCTGCATATTATTGATCATTATCAAAGATACAAAAGTTGAAAAATTACCTCTTTTCTTCTCACAGTCGTTTTTATCAACAGCTTGGGAGGGGAAAAAAGGTAAATAAGAAAGGATAGCCGTCTCCTTCCATGTTAGCATTTCTTGTAGGATTTCTATCATGCATAATCAGATTAAGCGCAGCGAAAAACAACAAGAAATCCAAGCCAGGGATCACAGGTTTGCAATAGAAACGGGAAAAATGAGAAGATTGCGTCTATTACCTCGTGAAGCCGGAATTCAAAAATTTCAAAAACAAGAACGCAGGCGCGATCCAGATTATCCAAAACCATTCACTGCAGCTCAACTGAAGTCCAAGAAACAACTCCCTCTAATGATAATCCACACAAGGTTGAATGTTCACAATCTCACAATTCTATGCTAGTAGAATTCGGGAGGCTAAGGTTTTGATCAAGAAGAGAGACGGCTAAGGTTTGATCAAGAGAGAGGCAGAGAAACGGTTTCTCTGTTATTGCGTGAATAGTCTATCTCAAACCCTAAGGAAACCGTTTCCTTATATTTATATATTTATAATTACCATAAATTGCAACTTAGTCCTTCAACGTCCAATTGTCAACAAATTGGTCCTTGAAGTTTTCTTAATTACAATTAGGTCCCATGATTATAACAAACTTATAATTCACCTATAAATATATTCCCTTCTCTTAATTAACCCCACAATATTATCAAATAATATATTTGAGCATTCAAACCTTTATTATGTGTGACCCATTAGGTTTCCTGGTCTTATTGGTAGTATAATATGAATTAATTCTAACAATATTAGAATTAATAATCCTTAATAAAATAAATGATTAAATTTATTAATTCTCTAATTAATAAATTCATATTTAGCATATCAAGACCGACATCTAGCAATGACTCTTGACCACCCAAAAGTCCAGAAAGTCAAGTGGCTTGACATGAACCTTTCAATAGCAAATTATTAGTGCAATAAACTCCTTTCAACATACAATATCTCATTCGGTCTAGAGCATGGAATTAGTGCCAACTCCCTCCAGAATATTATTAATTCTGGCCCGAATATTTTAGTACTTGTTCAAGAAATCCATTACTCGATATGTGTATCAATTGGAATCATTTCCATCACATTGTCGCCTTGGCCAAGGACTTCATGAGTAATGATTTCTACAAGTGGCCTTGAGATATACTCTCCTACTATTAGGAGTGGTGAATCCTTTATTGACCATCTCAACTACTTTCGTTTACTTCACGTTGTACCTAATATCCATCCCATAGGCGGTCCTAAATAAGACTCCAAAGATTAGAATTAAAGTACAACGCTCGATAAACAAAGTACCTTGGAGATCTCAAGTCTAAGGATACTTACACACTTGTTATAATGAGATTCTATCACTGATACTAAATAGTTATCCAAGTGATTATCTCGTAGTTAGGTCATCCAATGAACTTGTTTCAAAACAAGCATCCACACGTTAATCCTGAGTATCCCAATACCCACGGATATAATAACCACCGCTTGATCTAATCAAAAGATATAACATGTGCCAGTCTTGGCTTATTTATAATGTCCCATCTTATTAATACTATGACTGGGGATTATTTAAGTACAAACACTGCATAGTGTAGTAGGAATCTCACATCATGATCTCTATCATGATTTCCTTAACACTGTGTTGTACTAGGGACTTTATCTAACGGTTTATACACATATTTAGATATAACAATCAAACTGAAAGATAAAGAATGCCTCTTATTAATTTAATATGCAATATACATAGTACAAGTGATTGTCTCTAGGGCACAACACTAACATTTCTTTCTGTTCTATATTCGACAGCTTGGGAGAAAAAATTTTGTTTGAAACACAAATGACAATTTTCAAAAAAAAGAAACATCAATGACAAATTCAACTTCACTTTTTATTTTGAAAATTAAATAAAAATATAACAAGAGTTTAAAAATGAAAAAAAAGAAAAGATAAAACAAATGCACATTTTCTGTTTCTCTCTCGTTTCCCTTTCCCTCCCCCTCCCTTTCCATAAGTCGTCGCAAAGACTTTCCAAGTCAACTGTCGAGTCCAATACTGCAGATACTTTGATTCTTTTCTCCCCCATGAAAATGTAATGTAACGTTCTAAATTAGAACTACTACTTGTTTATGAATACATTCCAAATGGTACGGTTGCTGATCATCTCTACGGTGATAGGGCAAAGGATCGATCACTTACATGACCAGTTCGCATGAACATTCCCATTGAAATTGCTGGCGCATTGGCTTACCTTCACGCTTCTGATATAATACACCGAGATATGAAGACTAATAACATGTATAGTACTTGATCACAATTTAGAAGTGAAAGTTGCAGATTTCGGGCTCTCTAGGTTGTTCGCCAATGATGTCAGTAGTCATGTCACGACGGCTACACTAGGTACCCCTGGTTATGTTGATCTAGAGTATCATGAGTGTTACCATCTTACTGACAAAATTGATGTTTATAGCTGCGGTGTTGTCCTTATTGAGCTCATACGATCAATGCCCGCAGTTGATATAAGCAGGCAGGCATAGACACGAGATCAATCTAGCAAACTTGGCAATAAATCGGATTCAAAGACGTGCATTCAACGAGTTGATTGATCCTTCCTTAGGATACGAGTTAGACCCCAAGGTTATGAGAATGACAAGTTCGATGGCAGAGTTAGCTTTTCGGTGTCTGTAGCTTGAGAAAGAAATGAGGCCTACAATGGATGAGGTATTGGAGATCTTGAAAGCAATTCAAGATCGCAATGAAAACTCTATTGGAAAGAAAGATGAGACCAAAGAAAGCACTGCCGAGTCTAGAGGTAGAATGATCCCTGCCTCACCTGAAGCAGATGATGTTGTTTTGTTAAAAAGGAACACAAAATTTCCATCTTCACCAACTTCTGTGACTGACATTTGGGTTAGTGGTGGTTCCACTGCAAACGGTGCGAGCAGATGAAACTGCAGTTACTACTCTTAGCTTAGGGGTAGGTACTATGAAATCTTGACGCAAATGAATAAGTTATAGTCTATTTCATCCGCTCCTGTGTGTATCATAAACACACAGTTGCTCTCATGGATAGCCATAGACCGCCCTTTTGTACTTGCATATTCCTACCTTTGTGTTGCTCATCTCCATCATTCCATAGGTGCATTGTGAAGCTAAAATCACACATCAAAGTTTGAAGCCACCGAGCCTACAAGAATCAGCAAAAATCAACTTCATCACCTTCAAATTCTTTTCTTTGCTCTGATCAGTTCAGATCTTTTGCTTTTGCCGTGATCCCATGATCCTTGTGTATGACTTCAATGAATAGAAAACAGGAAATCAGGTAAAATAAAGTAACATTCATGATCATTAAGCAACTTAAATTGTCACGCCCCGCGCCCGCAGGACGTGGCATGGCCGTACCACCGAGTCGTAACCCAGTAATATGAAGCCTTACATCAAAACTTAAACAACAAAACACATTTTCTTCCAAAATGATAACTAAATAATTTCATAATTAAATGTTCCTCAAAGAATTTATATCAAAACCCATAAAACCAATTCTTACACTTGTCTCAACGAGTACTAAAAACATAAGTAGAACTTAAGACCATAAGATAGCATAAGCTACTGATTAGAATCCTGAAATTCGACTTCGTACTCTATGTCCAACACAATCTTAGTAGAACGGGCTTTCGCACCACCGATCATCCTTAAAATCTAAAATGAGGAAATATTGAAGGGTGAGCCAACCACATGCTCAGTAAGTAGTAATGAATCACTTCTCCCGAATAAAGTTTAATTTATATCTTTACATAATATAAGTATATGTCCACCACATTAATAATTACATTCAAAAATAATAATAATAACAATAACAGCTATTATCAAATATTTAGTTTTAAATTATTCTTATAACATATTAAGAAGAATATAAGCTTTTCTTTATATAAAAATAGCAAACTCAATAAATCTCAAATTATTTTCATGGGATATAAATTTTAAACATTTTAAAAAGAAATATACTAACTAATTTCTTTTGGTCCAAAACTCATACCAATTAATTTAACAAAATTAATATTAGTATACTTGGCAAACTTCATAAAAGCATGTAAAGATATTAAACATATCGATACATTCATTCACACCAAATTCATACAACCATTACCTTCTTCTAACTGAACTAACTTATTCTGTTAGGAAAATCCAAAAAGGTTTAACCCGGCCTTAGCGGTCCAAAAAGGCTTAACCCGGCCTTAGCGGTCCAAAAAGATTGAAACATTCGTATGGTATAAATCCAAAAAGACGAATTCAATCTTAACATTATTCCAAAAAGGTTTAGCCCACCTTTGAGGTATCATATTCAAATAAACATAAACAGATCCATCGAACCAAATTCATCAATTATATTCATACAAAACCATTCATCTATATAATACAAACATCGAAATACACACCGTACATTAACCAATACTAAAACTTATTCTTTGAGAAAATATCATACTTTATTCAGGAATTTATAATAAAAAAAAATAATTTTATCATATTATTTGTACCAGAAAATCGAAGAGATTCATCCCCACTTACTCCTTAATTTCGACGTTTGAAAAATGTACCGTCTACGGTGTTCTTTTCCTTCAAACCCTAGTTGAACTCTCTCCCCCTTTCTGCGCTTGATGACGGCTATTAGAAAACAACGATGTTTCCTATAGGTTTTCCTATTTAAATAAATCGTAGGGTTTCCTAACTCTTAAATAATTTTAATCCAAATCCCTACTTACTTAAAATATTAACTAAATAGAATTCTAATCCTTATTGTATTAGGATTTTACCCTTAACAAATTCTAAAATATCTCCATAAATAAAGGACTTCCAATAAGTGTGGGTTTTACATTCTACCCCTCTTACAAAAAGTTTCGGTCTCGAAACTTAACATTTAGATGCACCACAAATAAATCCTCAAATCACAATAAAAATCAAACATATATAACTTAAAATTCTAAAAGCGTAATGCATCTCGTCTTCCTAGATTTGGTATCACAAAACAGTCATAAAATAGTCAAAATACTGAGTTCATTATAACTAATTCTCATCCTACAAATTTCTTTTTCTCTCCGTGCTTTACAATTCCCACATCTCCTGTAAGATCACAACCTGGCTCTGATACCATTTAATGTCACGCCCCGCGCCCGCAGGACGTGGCACGGCCGTACCACCGAGTCGTAACCCAGTAATACGAAGCCTTACATCAAAACTTAAACAACAAAACACCTTTTCTTCTAAAATGATAACTAAATAATTTCATAATTAAATATTCCTCAAAGAATTTATATCAAAACCCATAAAACCAATTCTTACACTTGTCTCAACGAGTACTAAAAACATAAGTAGAACTTAAGACCATAAGATAGCATAAGCCGCTGATTAGAATCCTGAAATTCGACTTCGTGCTCTACGTCCAACACAATTTTAGTAGAACGGGCTTTTGCACCACCGATCATCCTTAAAATCTGAAATGAGGAAATATTGAAGGGTGAGCCAACCACATGCTCAGTAAGTAGTAATGAATCACTTCTCCCGAATAAAGTTTAATTTATGTTTTTATATAATATACGTACATGTCCACCACATTAATAATTACATTCAAAAATAATAATAATAACAATAACAGCTATTATCAAATATTTAGTTTTAAATTATTCTTATAACATATTAAGAAGAATATAAGCTTTTGTTTATATAAAAATAGCAAACTCAATAAATCTCAAATTATTTTCATGGGATATAAATTTTAAACATTTTAAAAAGAAATATACTAACTAATTTCTTTTGGTCCAAAACTCATACCAATTAATTTAACAAAATTAATATGAGTATACTTGGCAAACTTCGTAAAAGCATGTAAAGATATCAAACATATCGAAACATTCATTCACACCAAATTCATACAACCATTACCTTTTTCTAACTGAACTAACTTATTCAGTTAGGAAAATCCAAAAAGGCTTAACCCGGCCTTAGCGGTCCAAAAAGATTAAAACCTTCGTCTTGTATAAATCCAAAAAGACGAATTCAATCTTAACATTATTTCAAAAAGGTTTAACCCGCCTTTGAGGCATCATATTCAAATAAATATAAACAGATCCATCGAACCAAATTCATTAATTATATTCATACAAAACCATTCATCTATATAATACAAATACCAAAATACACACCGTACATTAACTAATACTAAAACTTATTCTTTGAGAAAATATCATACTTTATTCGGGAATTTATAATAAAAAAAATAATATTTTTATCATATTATTTGTACCAGAAAATCGAAGAGATTCATCCCCATTTACTCCTTAATTTCGACGTTTGAAAAATGTACCGTCTACGGTATTCTTTTCCTTCAAACCCTAGTTGAACTCTCCCCCCTTTCTGCGCTTGATGACGGCTATTAGAAAATAACGATGTTTCCTATAGGTTTTCCTATTTAAATAAATCGTAGGGTTTCCTAACTCTTAAATAATTTTAATCTAAATCCCTACTTAAAATATTAACTAAATAGAATTCTAACCCTTATTGTATTAAGATTTTACCCTTAATAAATTCTAAAATATCTCCATAAATAAAGGACTTCTAATAAGTGTGGGTTTTACATAAATGAAGCTGGCTCGTAATAGGATCAATGAATCATCATATGGTTACGTTTCTTTCACTTGCAGGCATAGTTAGTAGATGGTTTGGACAAATCCTCTGCCTTTTCACTTTAAAGGGAAGGTGATGGACGTTTCTTTCGAGTGTTTTATCTTGTTTGCAAAAATCGAATCCATTCGTGTAAAATAATCATTAAAAAAAAGCATAATATATTGAATTCCCAACGTATGGGTCACAAAAAGAACAACTTGTCCTTGTGTAAAAGCTCGCTTTCATCTTGCAAAATAATTATAATTTGAATAATTTTTATTTTACAAAAATTATCATATACTTACGATAAATTATATAATCTCTGTGACCTCCCATTTATTTTATATATCTTTTATAAATTTTTATTTTATTTAAACAAATCTATTTTAAAATAAATCTTATCTAATGCAATCGCTATAATGGTATGTGATTGTAAATCCATTTTAAGTGTTTTGAATTCTGTGTAATTTTTATTTGTTTTTAATTTTTTTTTGGGTGAGTTTTATGCATAAGTTTGTAACATTTATACATAATTTCATATCACTATGTACATAAAATTGTTGAATAATTATGTAGTACACAAAGTATGTCGCTTCAAATCCATAACAATAACCAAGTAAGCCTTATATCCATTGAACATATTGCTTATATGTTCCCTCACTTTTTTCTCTTGCCTTAGTAAAAACTCTAGTATAAATCCAGATCACGTAAACCACATGTATTGAAAAATTATATTTCATATAATAAAAATTATATAATATAATTTTTTAATATATATAATTTATAAATTTACTATCTATGCAAACTTAAACCTTACGTGTGCCGAGGCACGGGAATCCTCAACCATAGAGGATAGAACACATTCCTCGTGTGGTGGATTTTTAACTACTTGAAGCAGTATGCAATTTACGGCTGCATGCAAACCAAACCCTTATTGAATTGTTCAAATTTGATTTGAAGTTTGATGCTTTCCGATTCAAACTTGAAATTGAATTTAATTCGTAGGATTGAAATTTTAAATAATTTAAATTCGAATACTCAAATATTCGGCTAAGAATCTCACAAATTTAATTACATAGATATATATATATATAATTAATCAATTAATTATTATAATATTTTAATTTTTTTGTATAGACTTTATATAAGAAATTGATAGACAATATAGAGTTGATAAATTCTACTTTCCAAAATCTGAATAAACTAAACCAAAAATTTTCTTTTTCTCTTGATTCTTTTCCCAAACGAGATGTATAAATCCCTGGTCATGATTAATAAAAATGTGCATAAACTCTATTTGTCAATGGCATTCTACGAGTATCTAGTTTTGGTATATGGAATCACGACTCCCTTTATCCATTTTCATTCATAAAAAAGAGATGCATTAGAAGATTGATATTTCAAAAATAACTCTAACACCACCAAAGATAAAGACCTAGGGTGAAATGAAGAAGATGAGGGTATCTTGATAATTTAAAAAATAACTCTTCCTCCTCTTTCATCTTCCATCCCTTTCTCTCCACTTTTGGACAGAAAGGATTATGGGATTTGGAGTGATCTTATATCACTCTAAATCTTTTCTTTTCTTCCCTTAAAAATCTCCCAAACAATGGAAGGCTGCTTTCCTTCTCTTCAAATCATTCCTTTTCTCTCCATTTCTCTAGTCCCAAACTGGCCTAAATTACATAGAGGTGCTGCAAAAGTTGGGTTTACACTTAGATTCAAGGACAGGTACAAGAATACATGAGCTTGGATTCTGTGGAATTCTAATAATGGAAGAAAGGAATGAGATTGAAAGTCTTGTACAGAGGTGTTCATGATTTGGTTTAGTTTAATTTTAGAAATATTCTTAAATTAAACTAATAATTCTGGTTTCAAAAATTTCAAATCAAATCAAACTATTTAAAGTTCCAAATAGTTGGATTTGGTTCTAATTGGTTTATTCTGCACTTATTTTCGATTACAAAATTATTATTTAACAAAGTAAATAACAATCTTATGTTATGTAAAATAAATAAATAAAAAAGTCTTCTAATAATGCAAATGAAAAAAAGTATAATTAAACATATTTAATAATAAACTTAAAGAAATTATCAATCAAACTATAAAATAAAGTCAATAAAGTCTCTACTATTACAAGTAAGGAACATAATTAGAGTTATAAATGAATCAAATATTCACAAACCAAGACTCATTCAAGCTCATTCGTATTCAAATAATACTCATTCAATTAATATTTGATTCAAGTTCAAACAAAATATTAGGTTGACAAATAAACGATCGAACTGAAATATATTTCTGAACATATTCAAGTGTTCACGAACATATTATATATTTTATAACAATTAATTATATTAATTATAGTATAATTTATTTATATTTTATAAAAAAAAATTTCCCCGTAAATTCCACCAAAGGAATGGTGGGAGGTTTGGCAGACCCCTACATGTTTATTAAAGAGAGTGAAGAAAATGACAAGAAAAATAATAGAAGTGACACTGACTATCCCTACTGTCTAAGCATAATTGGAAAATTATTTTTAATCGAAGGATTCGAATGACGATCTAAGATACACAAAGATTGACAATATTTCGGTAAGCTAGAGAATTGCGAGAACTCCATAGACATATGATGCGAAGAGGCCTCCCTTGCAAGAAAATCAGCTACCGAATTATCTTGTCACATAATATGCTCAAAAGAGACCGAGTCAAAACGATGCAGCAAGTAACGCAACCAACGAAAATCTTGATAGCCAGTCCAAGGCACATGATCGCCCATAGTCATGATCCGTACCAATTTGAGAGAATCGGTATGCACCACAACACTATGTAAACCCAAGCAAAGACAAGTGCAAAGGCCGCGAAGAGCTGCTTGTAACTCAGACAGAAAAGGATTTGAATCAAAATCTATAGAATGCGCAAAAGCATGAAGAAAGGTTCCCTCGGCACGCCGGATTATTCCTCCAACTCCGGAAGAATGCCCTAAGCCCTTGGTACTACCATCAACATTAAGAATGATCTGATGATATTCATTCTTTTGCCAAAGGACAAAAGACAACTTGTATCTGGAGCGCTTGCTAGTCAGACTAAGAGCCTGCAGAGAGCGAGTAAGAAAATCCTCATGCAATCTAGGCAAATGGCTGGATGTGAAATGCTGGCCATCAAATTTGGATGAAGTCAGTGCTTTCCAAATAGTCCAACAGAAAGACACAAAAATAAGCTGCCCTCTATTACGACAACGTGGAGGAAGATTCCACCAAAAGCTAAAAAACTGGGCTGTTGAGAAGTGGGGAAGACCATCCCGCTAGACCCTTAATTCGAATGCCATCTTTCTCCACCCTCCCAGAGTAACTGAACAGGAGACAAAAGAGTGTTGCAAAGATTCCTCATGCTTGTGACACAACGAACATCTTGATGCAAAAGAAAAACCAATGCACTTTAATTAAGCTTGGATCTAGAGGCAAAAGGTTACTGAGCAACTTCCACATAAAGAAGAGTGTCTGAGGTTGTACTTGAACGACATAAAAATATAAATTAAATGAATTCGAATAATTCGAATTCGAACATTAATCGAATTTTTCGAATTTGAACTAAATAATAATCGAACGAACTCGAACTCGAACTCAATCAATAAATGAACGAAACACTATTTGATTTTAATCGAACTCGAAAATGTAATATTTGATTCGTCCATGTTCGAATATATCTCTAGACATAATTATAAATTAATAATTTTATTAAAAATTCTTTTAAAAATTAAAAAGAAACAGTCAAATAAATAATAATAAATTACCCTTCACAATTTCTTCATACTTCTCCATTTCTTCCATTGCTTCTTGAAACTCAAGAGAAGATGCATGAATTAGATCGAAACTAATTTTGAGAATATAAAAGTGCTCCTGCTATTTAGGGTTTAATAAGTAGTAGGGGGTGGCTTGACTCTTGAGGAAAGGAACGAAAAAGAAAGCTAGGGGTTTAACTAAAAAGTTTAAAATTATAAATAAGCCTCTTCTGTCTTTTAAAATGAAATAAAAATTTTAATTATTCGTAATCTTGGGGCCTCTAAAACAGCTATTGGTGGATAAAGGGCTTAATTAGTCCAATATTAGCTAACGTTTCTTTGAACTTTGAAAAAGGATTGGTCTTTGTAGATATGCATATGTGTGGGGTTGATTTTGGTCCACTTTGATTCACATAATTGTTTCTTTTTCGTATATTTTAATTTTATAACTTTATGACCCTTGTAAACATATTGTAAAATAATTTAAAATTTTCAAATTATACAGAATTATTCTATTAATCGTAACTCGAATATAATTATGGATCTCACAGCATCTACGGTTAAATATTTAGCTCTTATTGACGTTAAGTTAAAATAGATATTTTTAATTGATAACGAGAATTGAAACCCGTATTTATGTACCATTTACATTTTTTATTTCAACCCTATATGAAATTAGATGTTACTGTTGGATTGCATGCATTTTGTCTATCCGTCCAATTTTATAGACTTACATATATAATTACGAATTTTATTTTTAGTACTTAACAAATAGTGACAAATGATTCTCTAAGAATAGAAGTGAACTAAATAAACAGTTTGAATAGGTGAGGCAAAGAAGTCCCCTCAGAACGCAACCATTTCATGATTCCTCCTCTTGAAGCATTGAAGGAGTCAAATCTGTCTCTCACCAACCAAGGCAGAGAATTGACTACTTATATAATTCCTTCGTCATATTAATATTGCTTATGCACGCGTGTGAAACCCCGAGGCTTGGGAAGCAACAACCCTAGACAATAGCACACATTCCGCGTGTGAAGGGTTTTTAACTACTTGAAGCAATGTGCAATTTACGGCTGCAAGCAAACCGAATCCTTATTGTATTGTTCAGGTTTGATATTTTCGAATTTAATTTAAATTTGAAATTGAGTCTTAATCTTAGGTTTGAATTTTCAAATGATCTGAATCCGAATACTCAAATATTAGGTCCACATACTCGACATTCAATATAAATAAATATATATATATATATATATATATATATATATATATATTCTAAGTATGTTTTTAATTTTTTTGTAAATATTTAAATTTGAACTATAATATTTAAATTTAATCAAAGACAAAGTTATATTTTGAACTCCAGTTTGATTCGAGTTTTGCATTGAAACTTCAAGTTTTCACACAACATTGGGCTTTAATCTCGGGTTCAATTCAAATTCTAAATTAAAATTCGAATTTGATTCAATAAAAATATTTTAAAGTTTGAGTTTAATTTTAAATTTAATGAATTATCGAATTTAAAAGTTTCAAATCAAGTTTAAATTTGAATGGTTTAAAAAATATTTAAAATGAAATAAGTATTTATTTAAATATTTTATTATGTTTATAAAAAAATTGAATAATTACTTTTTTATTATAAATATATATAATGGAATATATTCTCAAACCTTTAAACCCAATACTTAGAGTTTTGATTTAATTAAAAATTCAAGTTTCACAATAATATTCGAATTCGAATTTATTTCTAAAAATATCCAATTCGAAGAGAAAAGAAAGAGAGAAGTTTGAAGAAATTTTTGTACAAAGCATAATTATATTTTTTTTATTGTGTAGATGTTATTCTAACATTACCAAAATTTCATAATAAGATTGGAATTTGAAGTTTTAAGCTTAATGATTCAAGTACACCCTTAGTACGCATAATGAGATGGATTGACCAAGTACACATTATGTAATCACATTTCTCCAATGCATTAAAATCTTATCTATCAAAAGCCTATCATGGTAGGGTCGGTGCAGGTCCACTTTGATTATTATTGATTTTCGTGGAACTGAGTGTTTGTACCTTTTTTTTTTTTTCTTTTTGAGTTTTTACATATTTTTTGTAAGTGTTGTACATTTTTTAATGGGCTTGCATATAAGAAATTTCTAAAATGTATTGTCCAAAATCTGAATAAACTAAAACAAAAATTTCCTTTCTCTCTTCATTCTTTTGTCAAAAATTATCAAATATATTAAATTAAAGTAGAATCTAAATAGAGTTAAAAGAGAGAATATAATGTGTTGTCAGTATATGTTAATTTTTTATAAACAAAAATTATTTAAAGAATTATTTTAAATTAAAGAAAATTCTGGATCGAGAAGAAAAGCTGCTCAAATACACTTGCATGTATATGGCATCGCTACTCCCTTCATCCATGCATTCATATTTGAAAGCTCTATTTAGACTCAAAGATTTTGGGAGGCAGTTGATACCCAAATTTGAAAGAGTAGAATTTGACAATCCTAAATTCCCAAATACTTTTATAATCAAGATTTTCTATTGACAAGATCGTATGGTCAGGATTCACTTTAGTCATTGGTTCACTTTATAACCCATTTTGATTCTTGGGTTAGACTGTTTTATTTCTTATGTAAATTTTATATAATTTTTGTGACTCTTTGATCCATAAATTACATAGAGGTGGAAATGTTGAATTTACACTTGGATTCTGTGGAATTCTAAGAATGGAAGAAAGGAATGAGATTGAAAGTCTTCGATAGAGGTGTTTGTGATTTGGTTTGGTTTGATTTTAATAATTTTTTTAATTAAATTAATAATTGATTTAGATTCGATTCGATTTTAATTAATTTAGTTTACACATATTTCCTATTACAAATTATTATCTAACAAATTAAATAAAAAATCTTATATTATATTAAATAAAAAAGTCTTCTAATAATGCAAAAAAAAAAAGAAGTAAATTTAAACATATTTAATAATAAACTTAAAGGAACTATCAATCAAACTATGAATAAAAGTCAAACAAACTCTCTACTATTACAAACAAGGGACATAATTCACTAAATATCTTACAATAGAATAGAAACTTTAATATAAGACTTATTGGCTTGTGCTTAAATATGGCAAGAATACTTCAATCATTTAACACATGAGTTGCTTCAATTTAAAAATTAATAATAATCATAATAATAATAATAAATAATAAATAATAATAAATTACCTTTCACGATTCCATCATACTTCATTTCTTCCGACTTTTCAAAACTCAAGTCAAGATGGATTAGATCGCAGCTAATTTTGAGAATATAAAAGTGCTTCTACAATTTAGGATTTAATAAGTAGCGGACTCTTGAGGAAAGGCATGTAGGGTTTAACTATAAAATTTAAAATTATAAAAAAAACCCTTATGTTTTTTAAAATGAAATAAAATTTTAATTACATAGAAAATTTTTTTATAAAAATGTATTGGTTCGATTTGATTTAAAAAATTCCTTCAATTCCAAAACCAATTTTTGGTTTGAACAATCTTCAAGCCCAAACTAAATCAAACCAAACCAAACGGTAATTTCTGTTTGATTTGATTTAGTTTGATGGGCTTTTTTTTTTTTTTTTTGGGGGCACACCCTTAGTCTTTTTGCCTTTTCGAGTGCTATTGGTGGTGGAAGGGCATAGTCTAGTATTAGCTAGAGTTTGTTTGAACTTTGAAAAAGGATCGGTCTTTATAAATACGCATATCTGTGGAAAATTCAGGTTGCAGAACGTATAGGCGGGAGGAAGAACTACGGCAAGGTAGAAGACCAGGAGGGTTTTGCTTGAGTTTTACGTGGAGACTATCTTCTTCTTTCCTAGATTAATTTCCATGTATCTGTTCTGTGGACAAGGACATGATGCATTAATGATGATGTTAGAGAATAATGTAATAAAGTAAATAAAAATGTCCAAACAAAAAAAATCAAAATTATAAAATTAAAGTACGTATATTTCACTCTTTAAGAATATTTGAATCATTTATAAATCGGTCTCCTCTTGGATACAAATTCTTCATTTTCATTTTTCGTTTTCACATGTCTTTACTCATTCTAGGTTGTGGCCTATTCTACTTGAGAAGAAAAAGTGTAGAATTAGGTAAAAATGAACAGTTTTAATATTTTTCTCTTTTTCACATATTTAGCAAATAGGTACAAGCAGTGAAATTGCAAACCATGGCACCTTCCACAATTAGGCAGGGTTTACGTCCCTAATGAGGTTGAATTCCTAAGTATTCAAAGTGGTTTCTATAACTTCAATTATTTGGATCGCCATTCACACAGTAGAGAAGCTTATCAAGTCTCTCTATTGTAATTTGCAAGTCAATCTGGAGAAGGTGGCTTGGAATTTCCTGCCTCAATACCAATTATATGTCCAACAAGGCTCATACATTACAAAGTTTGGTTAGGGTAAAATGTGAACCGAAAGAGGAAGGAAAAATAATTTGGTATAACTGGACATAAACTTTTTCTAATATAGAATTTTACTTTAATTTAAATATTTTTTATTTTTTTATAATACTCACAACACATCATATTTTTCTCATTAATTCTTACTGAATTTTATCTTGATCTTATATATTTAATATTTTTTATTATATTTAAATAAATTCATCTTGAACAAAATTTTATCCGCTTATACCAAATAGTACATTTTTGTATTATTTAATTAGAGTGAAATGTAAAAAAAATGTAAATAAAAAAAAAGAGTAGCAATTTCTTTTCACATTAGCATTGCCCTCAGTCTATATTTGAGGGCTTCGAAGAAAAAAAAGTTTGAAATATTAGTGACAAATTTAACTTCACTTTTTATTTTAAAAATTAAATAAAAATATAACAAGAGATTTTTTTTTTTTTTTGAGAAAAAAGGATAAAGCAAATGTAAAATTTTCTTTTCTCTCTCCTTCCCCTTTCCACAAGTCGTCGCAAAGAATTTCCAAGTCAACTGCCGTGTCCAACACAGCTGATAATTTGGTTCTTTTCTCCTCCATGCAAATGTAATCCAACGTTCTAAATTGATTCCTATATCTGTTCTGTTTTCTCTTGCTGTTCTGTGCGTCTTCTCAAAAGGGGTTTTCAGTATGGATCTTGGATTCTGGTTGGCTTTCCTCGTGGCCTTCCATCTATTGCCTTGTCTCTCTGGGAATAACTCTTCCAGTCCTACCTGCCCAGAGAATTTTGTATGTTCGAATCTTGGTCCTTTCAAATTCCCCTTCTCCAACTTCACACGGCCAGACTGTGGTTTGTGCATGGTAGACTGTCATACCCACCCTTCTCCAAGGATTAAACTCGATAGGTGGTCAGAGCAATGGTTTGATGTTCAAGGCGGGTTGCAGAGCAATATCATCAAACTCCATGATCCCTTCTTTCAAAATTTTCTGGATGATAAAAATTGTGACACTTTCTTCTTCCCTCACATATATCTCCCAAACTCTACTTCTATTTCATATTCAATTAAGAGCAATATCACATTGTTTAAGTGCATCAAATATCATAGCAAGGATATAGTTGATCATTTCACTGGCTACCAAAAAACTAAACCCTGTGGAGATTTCGAGGTTTACTATAAGGTTCTAAACTATAATGATTCACAATTCGTTATCGAATCAAGTCCAATTGGGTGTTCAGGTATGCTTCTTCCAGTGCGTTCCGTGAACGATATAACAGAGCACCCTAATTTGTTTGATCTATTGACTGCTGATTTTGACCTCGAATGGCATCTATCGGATGAATGTGTCAAGTGTCACCGCGAAGGAGGTCAATGTAAGAGCAACGAGACGAACCAATTTCATTGTGACAGAGGCGAAAAAAGCAATAGCAGTTCAGGCAAGATTGGCATCCGTCCTTGTATATATTTTACTGCTCAGTTTTCTTTCCATATTTTTCTTATCTGGGAAACGTTAAATGTTTCTTCTTCATGTTGAGCTGCATTCTATTCATAGTTTAGGATGATTCCCTCTTGTTTGAGCCTAAAACTGACATTTTTTCAATTCACTCTTACTGCAGGAAAGAAGAAAAATGTCAAAGTCATTATTGGCCTAAGTTAATCTCACTCTCAATTTGTGCCTCAGATCTATAGCTACTTTCGCTTCTAGCCTCATTTATCTTCTTCATGTCAAAACCGAATTTCCTCGTTATGAGCTTGTACTGTCTTTGATGTTTGTTCAGGTGTAGCTGTGGGAGTGCTCTTGATTGTCTTGGCCATCTTTGTAACTCGTTACCAGAAAAAGGAAGGGATTAAAGATGTTTTACCCTTCCTCTCAAGAAATTCTGCAGAACCTTCCTCAAATCCAGACCTTGAAAATGGAAGCGTATTCTTTGGCGTCCCTGTCTTCTCCTATGCTGAACTTGAAGAGGCTACGAATAACTTTGATCTCTCAAAGGAACTTGGGGATGGAGGTTTTGGGATTGTATACTATGGTAAGAAACTTAGGTTATCTTCAAGCCAATTATTTTAAAGGAACGTGAAATCTTAGTATTATTGTGAGTGGACTAATTGATTTCCAAACAGTGTGTAGCTAATATTTGTTTTCTGCAAGCTAGGCAAACTCCGAGATGGAAGAGAAGTAGCAATTAAACGCCTTTACGAGCACAACTACAAGCGATTGAAACAATTCATGAATGAAGTTGAAATGCTCACCCGTTTGAGGCACCCAAATCTTGTTTCCCTTTACGGCTGCACTTCAAGACGAAGCCGTGAACTGTTACTTGTTTATGAATACATTCCGAACGGTACAGTAGCTGATCATCTCCACGGAGATAAGGCAAAGGATCAATCACTTACATGGCCAGTTCGCATGAACATTGCCATTGAGACTGCTGGTGCATTGTCTTACCTTCATGCTTCTGATATAATACATCGAGATGTGAAGACTAATAACATACTCCTCGATCACAATTTTCAAGTGAAAGTTGCAGATTTTGGGCTCTCTAGGCTGTTCCCCAATGATGTCAGTCATATCTCAACAGCTCCACAGGGTACCCCTGGTTATGTTGATCCAGAGTACCATCAGTGTTACCAGCTTACTGATAAAAGTGATGTTTATAGCTTCGGTGTTGTCTTAATTGAGCTCATATCAACAATGCCTGCAGTTGATATAAACAGACACAGGCATGAGGTCAATTTAGCAAACTTAGCAATAAGCAAGATTCGAAAGCGTGCACTCAATGAGTTGATTGATCAATCTCTGGGGTATGATTCAGACCCCGAGGTTATGAGGATGACAACTTCTGTGGCAGAGTTGGCTTTTCTTTGTGTGCAACTTGAGAAGGAAATGAGGCCTACAATGGATGAGGTATTGGAGACCCTGAAAGCAATTCAAGATTGCAAGGAAAACACTGCCCAGTCCAGAGGCAGAATGGTCCCTTCTTCACCTGAATCAGACAATGTTGTTATGTTGGAGAACAAGGAGTGTCCATGTTCACCAAATTCTGTGACTGACCTTTTGGCCAGCGGTTCCACTACAAACAGTTCAAGCAGATGAAATCCTAGCTCACTTTTCTTAGTTTCGGAGTAGATTGGGACAAATGAATAGGTTATAGTCTGTTTCATCAGGTGCTCTCCACAGTTTTATCTTTCCTGTTTTCCCAAATACAAATCAGAACACATAGAGGCAAAATCACAGAGATTTGTACATTGTAAATGCAATTAAGGTTGAGCTTACGGAAAACTTTTCATGGCTTTTTCTTTCTGTTTGCTTTGATCCCAATGATCAAATAGAAGACACCAAATTAGGCACAATGAAGTCACATTTCGCGATTTCATGATCTCATTGAAGATTTTCTGGAGTGTCGTACTACAGTTAAAGCATAGTTAGTAGATGGTTTAGACAACTAATCTTCTTTTCCACCTCCAATGGAAGGTAGTATTGGAGGGTTCTTCGGTGATTCTTGAAAATGAATACGTGAGGTAAAGGATCCCCACAAAACAGAGCAGATGGAGCCGTGTCGTTGGTTTTGGTGCTGACTCCTCCTCTTGAAATGGCAAAGGAGTCAGTCAAGTCTCTCTCTTATCAACCAGTTCGAGGAAGGTGCGCAGCAATTTTCCTTCGTCTCCACTTAGCACCCCCTTTTCCACTCATCTGGATGGATTTCGAGCAAGTTTACATAAAAAATAAATTAATTATATTTTAAATATATATGAATTAATTTTATATATCTTTTAATAGATTTAATTAAAATCTCGTGTATAAAATTATACGATTTAAAAATTAAAAGTAAGACTTATGTGTCATATAATAATATTAGTTAAATATATTTCAATTTTTCATTCCAATTACTGACTTTGGGACAGACTATGTAAACACATCTTTGGTTTTTGGACCAGACGAGAGCACCATGGTATCTTGTTCCACAAGTACTCAGGGAAGACTTTTACTTGGTGGTCAACTGCCGTGTCCAACCCAGTCGTCTCTTTCGTCTCTTTGCAAGTGTAATCCATGGTCCTTGATCTAGATTTCTTTATTCCTTTTGCTAGTTCTGCTCTCCTCGTTGATCTATGCAGCTTATCAAAAAGGGGACTTCCCATGGGTCTGGGATTGTTCTTGGCTTTCCCTTTGTTGGCTCTTCTTGTGTCTCTCCTCGTAGCTCAAGGAAATGCTATCTGTCCGAAGGATTTTCTTTGTGGAAACCTTGGTCCTATGAGTTTCCCTTTCACCAATATCTCCCGGCCTGATTGTGGTTTGTGTGTGGTGGAATGTCAAAATAGACCATATCCTCATATAAAACTCGATCCATCTTCCGATCAAGTTTTTGAGGCTAGAAACAAGATCATGAACAATTCCATCAAGCTTGGATCCCTCCAACTTCAACGTCTTCTGCCGGAGCAAAGCTGTAGCACTTTCTACTATCAGATTTATCTTCCTAATTCTTCTTCTGTTTCATTTAAGATTTCAAATAGTATTACCCTGTTCCGATGCACTTCCCTTCCCTATTTTACCCAGGAGGCAGTTGACACACTTCTTTCAAAGGGTTACAAAAGAAATACATCCTGTGACGGCTTCCAAATATTTTATAGAAATCCGATATATCATCCTTCCCAACCTGAACCTTCTCCACCCGGCTGTATGGCCATCCATCTCCCTATGCGTCCCCGGAACAATGTTTCAAAGGAAAGTGAACTGTTTCAGTTATTGAGTTTTGAATTTGATCTTGAGTGGCATCTGATAAAGGTCAAAAAGAATGAATCAAAAATCATTATTCTCACAGTTGCAGGTAATTCTCTATTTTGCATTCTTAAACTTCTATTCTTGATTGGTTGATTGATATTGCCGAAATCAAAGTTTTCCTTACGTTTTTTTCAACTATAGCTGGAGGAGGATTCCTCATCATTTCCTTGGCCATCTTTCTTTGGTGCTGCAAGAAACGGATAGAAGATGCACCATTCCTCCGTTCAAGATCAGAACTAGGTCGTGGAAACTCCTATTTAGGCGTCCCTATCTTCTCCTACACTGAACTTGAAGAGATTACCAACAATTTTGATGCCTCACAAGAACTCGGGGATGGAGGTTTTGGAACTGTCTATTATGGTAAGGCCAGAGATTCACAAATTCATCAGCAAGAAAATGCATTCTGCGTTGCTAATATATGTTTTTTACAATATAGGTAAACTTCATGATGGAAGAGAAGTTGCAGTGAAGCGCCTTTATGAACACAACATAAAGCGAATGGAACAATTCATGAATGAAGTTCAAATTCTCACCCGATTGAAGCACAAGAATCTTGTTTCTCTACACGGCTGCACTTCTAGGCATAGCCGGGAACTCCTCCTTGTGTACGAATACATTCCAAATGGCACACTTGCTGATCATCTCCATGGTGATAGGGTGAAGCATAAATCACTTGCATGGCCAATTCGAATGAATATTGCCATAGAAACTGCTAGTGCACTGGCATACCTCCATGCTTCTGATATAGTACATCGAGATGTGAAGACTAATAACATACTCCTTGATCGCAATTTTCATGTCAAAGTTGCAGATTTTGGGCTCTCAAGGCTGTTCCCAAATGATGTCAGTCATATCTCAACAGCTCCACAGGGGACTCCTGGCTATGTTGATCCAGAATATCATCATTGTTACCAGCTTACTGATAAAAGCGATGTTTATAGCTTTGGTGTTGTACTTGTTGAGCTTATATCATCAATGCCTGCTGTTGATACAAGTAGGAACCGTCAGGAGATCAATTTAGCTTACTTGGCAGTAAACAGGATTCAAGGATGTGCATTCCATGAATTGATTGACCCATCTCTAGGGTTCGAGTCAGACTTTGAGGTTCTGAGGATGACAACTTCAGTTGCAGAGTTGGCCTTTCGGTGTCTGCAACTTGAGAAGGAAATGAGGCCTACGATGGATGAGGTATTGGAGAACTTGAGAGCAATTCAAGATTGCAAGGACGTCTTTGAGGAGACAACAGAGACTAATGCAAACACTATTGACTCCAGAAGCACAATTCTCTCTTTCTCCCCTGAACCAGAATATGTTGTTTTGCTAAAAAGGGACTCAAAAATTCCCTCTTCACCAAAATCAGTGACTGCTCTATGCATTAGTAGCTCTACTAAAAGTAGTGCCAGCACATCAAATCCTTAACTCTGTTCATTTATGCAGTGCATATCTTGGAAAGTGTAAATACACCATTAAATAAAACAATTACAAATTTTGTTTTCGTCGAATATGATCGCTTTTCTTTCTTCCACACAGACAATAGAAGAAATCGATGCTCAATTGCAGAGAATATAAATCGTGAACGTAGTTCATGTTATGGAAAGTTTATGAATCCAAAATTTGTATTTCTGTGCTGCTTTTCATTTTTCCTTGCTCGTTCTCTAGAGCTGAGTTGAAGATGTGCAGCAATTCAAATTGAAAGACTCATCTTAAGCCCTCTGCTTAGAAATATACTCCTTGAGACATGATCAGAAAATTTGAGCAAAGCATGATCATGTTAACTACTACTATATCTTTTTTTCCTCTCTCTTTAATAATACCTAACAACAAAATGTAACTCGAATCCAAGATTCTGAACTAGCCTAACAAAGAGGTGCATCTCATGTGATTTAAAAGATAAGAAACTCCAGTCCACAAAATAGAAAAACATCTTGGAATATGAAATTTTATCCATTATGGTAATGGGACATCGATCAGGATTACAAACTCAAGGGGCACTCCCCAGAATGGAAATGACCACTATTTCTGAAAACTTCGCTCCAAAGTTGAATAAGAACGATGGAACAAATTCTGTGCAGTCTGTCAATAGCTTGCAGATTCCTTGTCCTAACCTCTATTGTCCAACCGTTTTATTGGTTTTGTACATCAACGTATGGGAAAATGACCCCTCATCAAATTTTCAAACAAAGTGTGAAAAAATCTAATGCCACAACAAAAAATACAAGAAGCATACTCTTGTAACATCTAAGTGAGAAAAAGAATCATAAAAAATCAGAAATTTTGTCACTGATCCCATATCTGAACAGCAAAGAGATTCCACTTAATTTGTGGAATTTGTGTTAGAAACTACACTCACTGTTTAGCTGTAAGCTTGTCCGGGTTTCCCAAAGGCATAAATGTACTGTTATTAGATGAAGTTTGAGGCTGATGCGGAACTGTGTCATTAGACTTTCCATTTCCTTCAGCTCCTTTCTGGGACTTGATGCTACCAGAATTAGGTTGTGCTTTTGAGTGCTCTTTTGGAGGTATAACTCGCCGCAAAAATTTATGTATCATTTCATAACTTGTAAATGTAATTACAGCAGATGGAGTTGTTCTCAAAAGATTAGTTCCACATCCCCGGTAAAATCCAAGAAGACCTTCCCTTTGGAAAACTTTCTTAATACAATCTACAACACCTGCATAATGGATCTCTGGGTTCCTCAGTTGTCCTTGCTCTTGCAGCCTCGAACGTACAACCTGGCTTTAGAAAATTGAATATTATCCCAGGTAGAAACAATTATAATAATGAAAGGTCATTTCAATGCCCATCGAAAGGAGCAAGCTCCTACCTCGTGTGGATAAGTCATTACGGAGGCAATGACTTTGGACAATGAAGAGGCAATTGCCACCTCCCCGGGCCCGAGCTCATTGATGTTCTTATTATCTGCAAAGCACAAACCAACTTGATTAAAGCAGATGGTGATGAAACATAAGATAAGAGACCTTGCTTCCACAAACATCCACAATCGGAGAAGTTCTTTTTTATACACCCCCTTCCAAAAAAATTAATAATCACAACAATTGAGCTTCTAAAGGGCCAAACATGTATTATGGACAGCAGTTTTAGAATCCAATGTAGGTAGGAAAAAGAGACAGAAGATCCCACCCTTTCTCGCAAAGTAGGACTTAATATTTTCATATGCAGGAAATTGGATAGCAAAACCCCATCACAAAAAATTAATAATCACAACCAATGAGCTTATAATGGGCCAAACATGTTTTGTGACTGCAGTTTTAGGAAAAAGTGACAGAGGATCTCACCTTTCTTTGCCAAGTAGCACTTAATATTTTCATATGCAGGAAACTGGATTGCAACATGAGTTATCCCAGCTAGAGACGGAAGAAGGCCACTGTATATTAACCACAAGAAAACAAGTTACACATAGCAAAAATGTTCACAAACGATGACTTATCCTCCAAAAAAATGAACTTTGCTATCCCTAGTTTGCTGGGGGATAGTAAATTGTCCTCTACAAATTCATTTAAAAGTGCTACATTCCAACTTCACCAATTAAACAACCTTAATGTACCTAAGAGAGAAATTTCCATATTAGACTGTAAACCAAATCAAGCAGCACTGACCTGTACCATCCTCGGATCCCTTCCTCATGTGCTATTCGTCTTAAAGCAGATAAAATACTGTGGTAAGGAACCACACCTTGCCTCATTCCCTGAGTCTAAACAAAAAGAAAAAAAGCTTTAGAGAAGAAGACATCTGAGTAGGATTTGATAAAAAGGTGATTACACATAGAAAAGTCGTTTGGTAAAGATAATGACTAACGACGTTATGTTGTTTCAACATTATACTCAAGTTAGTCCTAATCACCTATAGCCAAAGCCAAAATGTTTATCAACCATGTGATCATGCCCTAGTCTGAAGAAAAGGCAGTGACACTGACGACAGAAATTTGCAGCCACTACTCCCAAGCTTGCTGTTGCTTAATCTGACGAACTTCACATTAAGATATCTATGAACACTCTATCTTAACAAATCAGAAATTGGACTGCACCCATTGACAGAGCACATATGTAAATCAATAACAAAAAGCCGGTTCAAAGACAAGTTTCTCAAACACACAATACAGAACACGATTTTCCAGGTTGGCTTTTTTTATATGGATGAATAACAAGAATGCTTGTTCATTGATCAACTTTCTGAAAACATTTTGAACACAAATTCATCTCTATCAAATATTGTCTAAAGGAAATGTCAAAATTTGCAGTCCAAAAGCAATCTACTGGAAATTTTTGACTATTAATTTGTAACAAAAAAAATATTCAAGGCTTATATTTGGCCTCCTGATAAGAGCATCACATGTTGCCAAACTGTAGTAAGGGGTTTTTGACAGATGCAAATGAAAGAAATGGATGAGAGATTAGGAGGGGGGAAAAAAAAGTTACATACCGAACTTTCCAAATAAATTAGAATATACATATTTCAAGTTCTAATTTACAGTATATTTGGTTGGGGTAAAAAGAGGGGGAAAAAGGGAGGGGATGTAAATCTGGACGTAAATGGGTGATTTACGTAATTTGGTTAGGAAGGAAAGATGGAGGGGAAGTATATTAGGAGAAGCCCTCCACGTCAGAAAAATAGCCTGTCCAAATTTAGATGGATTAGGACGTAAACCAAGATAATGTTTATCATTTACTTCCTTTCCACCTCAGCCAAATAAAACAAAAGTGAATTATATTTACACTACCTAATGGAAGTAAAAATATCCCTCCTCCTCCCCCTTCTTCTTTATGGATCAAACATAGCGTTAATCTATTAGTTCCAATGAAATGATCAGAAGTTGAAAGATGTTAAATGGGAGTGTGAACAAGTAACTTCCAGAGAAAAAAGCTTCTTAGGGTTCACATATGAAATCATTAAAGAAGGCTTCAAGAAGAGCATATTATATTTCAGAAAAACACGAAGAATTAGCAAATTTCCATAATAAATATAAATACAGTATTTTAAGTCACAAAACAAGAATTACACAGTTTTTTATGCACGGGCAGGACGTTCAATACTCTGCCCAATGCACCAATCATGCAGGTTCAGGTAATCAATAGAATCAATCTTTCATTTTGTTATTACAAAAGGCAGTTAGAGAGAGAGAGAGAGAGGGGTGAACAAAGGGCATTCCTAGCATAGATAATAAGAGTTTTCTTGCAAATCAGCTATAGTCATATGTGTTTAGGTTTGGCAACATGCATATTAATTTCCCATGTCAACAGCAATATATTGTCCAATCAACTAAATCAAGGTACAAATCCCAGCAAGTCCAAGAAAAACTTTGCAATGAAGGATTACTGTCTGTGCAGTTTTCTTAGTCTGTATATATAGAAAGAAACCTCCACTTCCTAAACTAAGCTTCTCAGAAAGGTTCTAAAGAGGTTAGTTAACAATTGTGGCATAAATTTATATATAAAAAATTTCAAAATTTTTTTTTTTAAAAAAGGAAGAGGAACATCCAACATACTTGTAGACGCGTCTTAACGACCCATAATGGATTTGTAGCAATGGATGTGGCAGCACCAGCACAAGAAGCAGCAACCATATTTGCAGGAACTGTCAGCTTACCACTGTCATCCCCTGCACCTGCACATTCATCAAATTAAATGTAAGAAAAATATAGTGGAAAGTGACAAGTTTCCAATGGTGCCACAATTTACTTACACATCAAATTAAAAGAATATGTATGTTAAAGTGACATAAAGATTTGACAATAACTATCTCACCAAATTTGAAAGAAAATTATTGTAACTGTTTTGTAAACAACATATTAATATACTAACCGTGTGATCGCAGCATGCTTTTGAGATGTCCATAAACTGTAAAGTAGACCTGCATATGGCATGATTATTTGTCATCTTAAGAGATACAAATGGAAAAATTGTGCAGAAATATGTAGCAGAAAGAGAGCAAACAAGTGCTACACTAGCCAAGTCAATTGCCTTGGACACCCCTTCTTGTTTTAGTATTGGTTGTACAATTAGAGCATATGTAACAACACGAAGTTATACCATTCACCACGAAATTGAAACCCATGAAATTTATACTGTATCAGTTTTATACAGAATCCTAGAATCCTAGAAGCTAGTTTGAGAATACTCAATACATAAAACTCACCGCCCAATTGGGTAGTAATGCTGCTAATGTGGGTGATAGGCCCCGATACAATCCCCGGAAGCCTTCATTTCGGACTATATTTTGCAGGCTTGTTATAATGACACTGCCTGATTGTTACCAAAAGACAAAAAGGATAAAGTGTATTGCATAGCATACTTCCAAACCCAAAAGAAGAAGAAGAAGAAGAAGAATATGTTGATAATGTGTTCAAAAATAATTCCAGATAAAATTGCAACATCACTACAGTCACTCCAGTCAACTTCCATTATTATACTTATTAACTATTCTAGACATTTCATATAGGCTTTGGGAAGTTATGTTAAAAACTTTTAACTTATTTTGCTTGAGCATTTTGAGCAAAGATACAAATTGGGATGAGCATTTTGAGCTCAGAGGTGCCAGTGGAGCTAAAGGTCTCCAAACAGTAATCAAGCCAAGTTGCTTTCTTCTGCTGATGCCTTCATTGTCGTACAGACCATCAAAGAACTTTTCTCCAACTCTTAAGAGCTCTCCACTGGTGAAGTTATACCTAGCTAGGTTCCAAAATGTCTTTTGAAGAATTTTTTACTTCAGTAATCCATCCATATAAGGCCATACCTGGAGCACCAGGCACCCGCAAACGGTAGAATTTATGCATCATGGGCTCCAAAACAGAGAAAGTGGTTCCATGTATTAAGCTTCTGAGTTCGCAATGACAATGCAGGAAGTTTAACATTAGCTTTAGACATTGCTTTAGGCTTTGAATTGATATCCTTTGATTACTAAAAAGGGCTGTGCCAACATAATGGGCTTCCAATGAGCTCAAAAACCAAATATCCTATGATTCTATCTTCAATATCAAATACATTTTTCCTCAAAATCAGTTGGACCTTGTCCATCTCCATAAAAGAAAATACAGATTCCAGCAACCATAACAGAAAATTCCAGGGAGTGAAAATCTAGATTAAATTCGTGCCACTCATGAAACTCAAGTACAAAAGAACATAAATTCTATGCAAGATCAAAGATCAGAGTATCCATCACAGCCTGGCATTTTGTTTCCACTGGATATGAGAAAACTAGGTCTAAAATTACAATGTTAGAGGATCTTGTTTCAAAAGTTCATAGGTAAACTAGTTTAAAAGGATCAAATTAGTATATAATATCTATGGATGGAGTAATGTAACATCAAATTCCAATCTTGCCAACTGTGTTAAAGCATGTTTTCCCTAATACAGTGAAGTCATTTAATAGTGAAAAGTATTATAGCCCATTTAATTACAGAAAACAAGAACAATAAAGCAGAAATTACAACACACCTCTCTGACCAGAATGGGGTACTTTAGGCAAGCCCTGAACTTGCAGCCTCGTCTTTATTACATCCAAGGGACACATAAATGTAGCAGCAATTGCACCTACAATAATCATTCATAATTTCATAAACCCACCAACCAATTACACATAATCCACTCCTATACATCATAAAACAAAAAACAAGAGCCAAGATTTTCGACGAAACTGACAAAGATGAGAGCTTTTAGGGTAAAATGAAGCTCAGCTAAATTACCTGCAGCGGCACCGGCGCCGGCATCGCATATGATCTCTCTCACAAATCGTCGGTCGCCGGCGGCGTCGGCCATCAAGATAAATGGTTCAAGAATTCAAGAGTCTAAGCTCCCACAAGAGCACTAACCCAAAAATGATCAATTTGGCTTCAAGAATCAAGTGGAGGAAAGTAGCTGCAAGAATTCAATAAACCCCCTTTGAATTTCTGGCATATATATACATAAGCTATATGTATATAACGGTTTTTTCCTCCCTCTGTCCGTAGGGGTTAGGAAGGCCGTGTTGGACACTGGTTCAAAGGATGGAACTGCGTTGAAGTCCCTGAGCCTGACCGGATCAAGACTTTGCTTGACCGTATAGAATGCGGCACGTTCTTCAAGAAAGGAGGGAAAAATAAAAAATATAAATATTTAACTTTTGTTAAAAATTTTCAAAAAAATGTGAAAACACTCGCTTTGGTATTTTCTTCATTTTGATTTTTACTTGATATATTAATAAAATTGTGCTACATAAAATTATTTAATTCTTTACATGTTATATCTACATTAATGAGAAAACTATTGTTATGAAACTAATTACTACCTCTTTTAAAAAATAATAATAAACTCAATAATTTATTTCATAATTCCAATAATTTAACGTTTAAACTTTAATTTTCTTTCTCAATATATATGGAGTTGAATATTTTGAAAAAGAAAAGGAATATTTTTCTTTTTTCTCTGTGGAGGGAGTTTAAAGTTTTTCATGTTTAAAGCTGTGACCAAATGGTCACCCTTTGAAAGGAGAAGACCATTGAAAAGTATAGAATAGGCAACCAATTGAAAATGATTGATTATTCCATTGGAATTTGGTTTTTCTTTCTATTCAAATTTCAAAGTGTTCATGTTCAAAGAAGAAAATGGAAAAGAAATAGATAAATTGTTAAGTTTAATCATTAAATATTTTTATTTTTGTATGATTGGTCTTTATTTTTTATTTTTAATTTTATCGGTCAATTATTTTTTTTTTAATTTGGTATATTAGATCATTCCTACCTAATTTTGGCAGGTCAACCCATTAACTTTAATTTTGACCCATTAAGAAATGACAAATTTGATATTTTATTATACACTTTCAATATTTATAAAGACATGTTGACGAGTGTAGTCATTGAACATTTATTTTGGCATGTTTGGTCGTTATTTTCTTTTTTTAAAAAATTTTTATAGATCATTTATCTTTTTTAATTTAGCACATTAAGTCATTCCATCTTAATTCCGATAGGTTAATCTTAAATTAACCCGTTAACTTGAATTTTTGACCTATTAAAAAAATGAAAAATTTGATATTTTACTATATACATTCAATCATTCTTTATACTACAATTGTATATATACAAAATTAAAATAATTATACATTTACGATCACATATGTATAAATCGTATTACAAATCAAAGAATCTACAAAGGTAAAATCCAAATTGGTATTGATTCTATCCTAACCAAATCACACAACATGTCAATGTTAGTTTTTTCTAAAATCAAAAATCCAAATATCACATCCTCCATTCAAGTAAGGTAAATTGGTGACTTTAGTCCTTCAACTTTTTTATTTTGGCATGATTGGTTAATATTCTTTTTTAACTTTATAAATCCTCTATCTTTTTTAATTTGATACATTAGGTCCTTTTGACCTAATTTCGATAAATCAACTATAAATTAACTCGTCAACTCCATAAGGTATACAGTAAAATATTAAATTTGTCATTTTTTAATAGATTAAAATCGAAGTTGACAAATTAATTTAGAGTTGACCTGTCGAAATTAGTTCAGAAAAACCAAATGTACCAAATTAAAAAAGAATTTCCCCTAAAATGCTCTAGCCCTTTGGATTCCACGGTCCAATCCACTAGACAGACTGCATCACCCTAATATAGTAGCAAATCCTGGAAACCACCTTGGCAACAAAGGTCTTCATCTCTTAGGTTTTCTCAGTTTTTGTCTGAACAGTGTCAATTTTTTTTTATCGAAGCACTGGAATGAATCCTTTACTGACCCATATCCTTTTCTAGGTTAATGTATTCATGAATAATGCTTCTTATTCACTTTGTCCAAGTTAATTTTTTCCAGTTACAGGGATGATCCAATGTAAACACACAATGCATTTACTTCACCATGAATTTTCATATCTAAATGGACAATCTCCAAAGGGCTAGTTTGCGAGTTCAAAAATGAGAGAAAAGAAATGATTTGGAAAGAAATACCTTCCCTTCTCCTGTTTGATAGAATTTTAGGGAAAGGAAGGGAGAGAATGGTGTAATTTCTTATCACTCCTACGCTTAGAATTCCTTCTCTCCAAGATTGGATAGAAACGGATGAATCCTGGTGGCTTTAAGTTTTTTTTCTTAATAATAATTTTATCCCTTTTAGTAATAATTTATAATTTTTATTCTTTTTTATATCTTCCGTGAAATAAAATGCTCCTAAAAAAGATATTTTGATAAATAGAAAGTAATTATTTTTTTTCTCTTCAAACTCTAAAATAAAAAAGAACTCTTCTTTTCTTTCCTAAACTCTCAAATAACTTTAGACATACATCATTTATCTTCTTTTTTCTCATAACTTAAAATTTCTTTCATTTTCTTTTTTCTCTTAAACTCACAAAGTAGTTGAAAGTACTTCTCTTCTTAAAGTGAATTGAATTTCAAAATATGAAAGAATTTGGTCAAAATATGATCATTCATTCCATCTGTGAGTTAACGTTCAAATGGTTATTATGAGTAGGTGAAACTTTTTTCCCCCTTTCCCATAGGATGGTTACCCCTTCTCCCTGGATGGTTCATACCTTCTAGTATCCACTCTTCTAGAGGTTGATCCCAGCCCTTCTCAGTTCTGCTGTTGCTTCTGAATTTTTCACTCTTTTTGCTAAAAGTTCGAAGTATTCCAACCTTTAGCTTTAGTTTGTGATTGCTTGGATGGTTTGCTTCGAGCTAGTTCTATTCATCTCGTACCATATTAAAGTCTTCTACCGTTTCGATTTGCAGCATAAGGTAAAGATTTCGTGGACGTGCTTAATCCATGTACCAGAATGGAGACCACTGGTCCTGGGGACTTCAATTTGTGGAAGCTAAAGCTCCCTGCAGCTGGAGAGAAAATGATACTTCATTTATGTTCTTCCTACCCCATATCCTATACATTTGTTGGCCATCCCAGATGTCAGAAAACGAACACATTAACTAGTTTCCGCAATATTTTCAAGTGCAAAACTTCCTGAGAAAAAGAAAAGGGCACCCTCACTAGGGAATGCCGGTTGAAGGACAAAATCACACACACAGTACGTATCTCAGTTATGCACTTATGCCAATCTCCTTAACCTAGAAAGAAAGAATGCCCTGTCTACGGGAATGCAAAGCTGCTTTTGCGGCTGCCATAGCTTGTGGGTCGAGAAGAAGATTACAGATGATGCATTTATTTCATTTCACTGATGAGTTACAGAAGAGCAGATTTCAGCTGGAAACAGATGGATTGGTGTGGCTGAAAACTATCCATCTTCTTGTGAAAGGGACACGGGAACATTACTCGTTATCAGCATTTCAAGAATTCAATTCTTGCGTTGCATACTTGAAGAAACAAAATGTTTCTGATTGAGAAACACGTTTAATTGTTTCGCTTGCAGCATTTGGTCGGGTGCATGATCCTTGTTTTTGAATTTCTTGTGATGTTACACGAGTTTTTTAGAGTATTTCTAACCAATTGAATTATCGTATAAAAGATATTTTTAACTAATTGAGTTATTAATTCTTTTTAAATAAGATGGGAAAACATTTATGGGCTTTTGAATGGAGTTTATGTAAATAGGAGATGTTCTAGTGGTGGTCTCGCTTTATTATGGAATAGTTCAATTAATTTATCTATTACTAATAGTTATTCTCAAGTTGAAGAACTTATTTATGGTCTCCTCGTGAAATATTTTTAGGATACATAAAAATAAATATTATTTTCATTTTAAAATAGCTATTATTTTTAATTTTTTTTGTGTTTTAAATTATCTATTATTTTATAAAATTAATAACATATAGTATCTTTTTTCTTATAGTACCGTTATAATTTATTACTCCACTGCATAATAATATTAATTGATTTTTAAATTTCAAAATAACTTTACAATTTCTAATAAGAGTAATTTAATCTTTTTTTTAAATTCTATAGATATTAAATTTTTCTTAATATGTGCGATTTGTGTATTAGTGATAATTATTTTAAAATAGAGTAAATATAATAAATAATAAAATTGGAAAAAAATTTCTCAAGTGTAAAAAGGAAAATTTGAACCCCAGATCATGAATGTTGGGAAGTTAGAGCTCCATTTGAGGTCCAAATGAATAAGTGAGCCAGAGGTCCGCCCGCAAATGCAGAGCTTAAGTTTTGATTGGAAGGTAAACTGTGGGCTCGAATTGTTTTAGAAGATATGTATTTATTTTTGTAATTACAAATCATACAATTATTCTAAGTTAAAATAAATACCTCAAGAATCCGATAAGTTTAAAAAATTTCTATTATTTACTATATATATATATATATATATATATATATATATGTGTGTGTAAACTGATATTTCACCCGTTCTCTTTTATCTCGTCATTTTTAATCGATTTATAAATTTTAAGAAAAATCGGTATATTAATTAATATTTCTTATTTTACCCTTAAATAATCTCTCTCTTTATTAATGAGTAATTAAATTCTAAAATTTTATGTATTGTAAACATATTAATTTTACTTCTATTTCACATTACAAATGCACAATAATTATTATATTAAAAAGAAATATTTGTGAAAAATAACAATTAATATAATCTTGATTTGCTAATGAGATAGATAAATTAGAATACAAATTTTAATTAAAATAGACAAATAAAAAGAAACGAATGGAATATAAATTTAATAATAAAAGCATAATTTACAAAATATTATATTATTTTAATGTCTAAAGTATTACTATTGTATTATATATTTAAAAGAATTATTTAATAACACTATAAAAATAATTTATTGATATTACTATTTATATACAAACACACGTCAAGATGAACATTTATCAAATTTTGCATGTTTAACCTCTAGATTGATTTTATTTAGTACTTAATATTTAAATTTGAGGTCAATTTAGGCTCAACTCAAATTAATGGAGTTGGATAGACTCAGGTGACTCAAACTCATTGACCATCCCAGCATTTACCGCGCTCCCACAAGGGAGGCATATCCATCGGAGGTCCACCAGAACCACCACCACCACCACCACCATCACCACCACCAGGTGAGACAGAGACATATATTTGTATTGAAGCAGTAGCTGCTTTTTCAGAAATGGACGCCGAAAAGCCAACTGTTTACTGTGTATCCTATAATTACCTTTCCCAGAAACACATGCAAAGTGCTGGTCTTTCCGCACGTGTCAGCTTTTTCCTCATAAAAACTAGGTGGGCCCCCTTCATTTCTCCCACATTTTCTTTTTGATTAATTTTCTCAAGAGAAAATTAAAAAAATGCAAAAATGATTTATTGTCCCCTTTGCATTAAAAATGCCCAGCATAAGGCTCAAAAGTAAAGATGGCCATTTACTATATGCCCAATATGGTAAATTTTTCCTCTTTGACAACTCTTATGTGAGAGAGTATAGTCAAGGTTGTTGGGTTATTTGATTTGTGGTAGTTAAAAAAGATTGGTGTTCGATTTTTAACGAGTAAAAAATGTAAAAAAAAATAACGTGATAAATTTAGTATATTATATGAATTTAAATTTGAATAGAATTCAAATTACGACACCACCAGATAAAGTATACTTTGTGATCAAATATTTACTAATATTAGAAAGAATAACTGTTTAATTTGGATAAACTAGATAATGTTTGTACAAAAAAGGTGTATATTCATCATAGCTCCAAACAAGAACATAATAGATATAGTAAAAGTGACTTTGTAACTACCAAATGTGTTGTCTTCTTTTTAATGAAAATTTAAGAGGAAAAAAAAATTTGAAATCTAAGGTACTATGCTTCATATCTTGTGTCATCATTGAAGTCTTAAAAAAAAAAAAAATCCTTAGCAATATTTTTTTTGCCATTTTTCTAAATCATTTCAAACAAATCAAGATTAACTAATTAAAAAATTAAAGAAAAATTGATTAGGTACATTCTTTTAGTCCTATTATAGTAGCAAAAAGAAACATCAATGAGCCCTTCAATCATCACCACTTGATTAATAGGATACAACATAAAATATGTAATTCAACTCGTGCATGGAATATGTTCTATGCAATATCAAAACTTTAACTTAGTTGGGAGAGAAAAGGGGAACTTTATTTTTTTTATCTCAATCAATGGCTATATACTCAAGAGTGAATCATTTCATAAAAGAGATACTCCTATTGACAAAAGGATAAATGAGTGTCTTTTTTTGGTTCTCTTTGTTTCTTAGACATCTCGATTGTCTCATATGTTCTCCTTATATTAATGCCATCAAATTATTATTTTTCATTTATTTTAGTAATTCAACTATGCCCCTTTAAATTATCGATTTAATATTTAATTGTAATTGATATCTTATTAATTATGTCATTTATAAGATAATTTTTATCTTATTATGAACGTCTCACTAAAGTTAAAAAGTAAAATATATAAAAAAAAATAGCGTATGATATTTATATATAATATCTCAAATTCTTACAAATTCTCAAGGTAAATCAAACCCCCATGATTGGAAGGATTTATAATTTTGTAATATGTACTTACATATCACCTTCATTGGCTAGTGTAACTTAAGGATAAAAGTTTCACAGGTATAACAAAATTTCTTCTAGAAAAAAAAAAAAAAAAGTTTAGGTACATCAAATGCCAAAATTGTAATATCAATTTTAGAGTTAAATCAAGTCAAGTTATTTGCAAAAAAAAACTTATTCATATTTTATCATTATTTGTTTGATAATTGAATTAAACTCAAGTATAAAATATAATTTGAATAATAAATAAAAATCACAAATATAGAATATGTAATCTCTAATATAAAATCAAACCTAAATCATAAATTAACAAACTCAAACAGTTTTCAAATATAAATCGAGTTTGAATTTAAACTATATATTCTATTAATTATAACTCTCAATGACAACTCATTAAATGCTAATTATTTTTAATTCATGCTTTTAAAATTTTAAAAGAGGACTTGCAAAAAATAGAGTACCCCTATCCCCCCGGCCCACTCGACTCAGCCCCGCCCCTCACCCACACTTCCTTTCTAGAAATAGAGTTCGGGTAGTACTGCGCAAGGTACAACCAGTGAAACACTAAGCAGTCAGCTAAGCACTCAACTACTAGCAGAGAAGGAATCCATTTCAAGTTGGATTATTCTCCATTTTCTTTCCATTCTCTTCTTTCTAATAAAAATAATGCAATTCCTACAAAAGTCAGCATCAATTTCCTGGAAAGTTCTTTCCCTATTATGAATCTTCTTGTTTGAATTTTTAATTTATCCATAAATATCTCTGTTTACCTGTCTTGATGGTGTTATGCTGGATTTCCTTTCCCCTGCTGACCTGTTTCTCTATCTCACTGCAATGAGTGCATGAATATGAATATTTTTGTACTGGGTATGAATAAAAATATGCATTTGCAAATGTATGGTGTGTTTCTCTCTCCAGAATGTTTGGGATTTTTAAATTTTTTTTTAAAAGATTAAGTAATGGGCTTTCGATGATTGGGGCATTACAGTTCATTCTTTGTCATCAATCCGCGTTTTAGTTGCCGTGTATATTCCTTGTTTACTACTCCCATTCTTTTCTTGAAGTTATAACAGTTGTTTTGCAGTCTCTATCAGATCTGCATTTTGGCTTTTGTTTGTTGAGAAAGGAAAAAGAAACATAGTACTCACGAAGTCTTGTCTTTCAAGGTAATTTTTTTACTTGTTTTCTTACTTTGCTGGAATCTTTTGGCCCATTAAATTTATAGGCTAAAGGTTCCAAATTTAATGATGCTTCTCGGTGGCTTTGCGTTTTTTTGATGATTTGGCTTTTAGGTTTTGTCAAATCCTAGATTGACATTGGTGTGTACTTGTATCGTGGTTGCAGATAAAAGTTCGAATCAGTAAAGCTGAAATTTTTGGATTTTGTTGAGTTTGGCATTGCGGGATTCAATTCTTATGGAGAGAAGTGAATTAAGTGGAACAACTTTTATGAAATTGTTGAATGAGAGTTTTTCTCACTTCCTAGTGTGGTGGAGTTGTTATCAGGACGGAAGTGTGGAGATGTAAAGATCAGTGCAAGTTTTAGCAAAGGAAAGTACTGGAGTTTGTATAATTGGGGAAATTTCAAGGCTGGTGGAGTGGGTAGCTGTAAACATGGGATCGAGGGATGAAAGGTATAACAATCATCATCATCTTGTGCCATTAGCGGCACTGATAAGTCAAGAACTGAAAAACGAAAGAATGGAGAAGCCAACGGTGAGGTATGGATCTGCAGCTCAGTCCAAGAAGGGAGAAGATTATTTTCTAATGAAGACCGACTGTCAAAGAGTTCTTGGGAATCCCTCATCCTCGTTTTCTGTTTTTGCAGTAAGCAATTTCTCCATGTTCATTTTTGCCTTTTTGGGGTTAGGATACTAATTGAATGAATGTTGATTACAAATTTGATAATCTTATAAATTTCCTTTTTTTGAGTATGTTGTTACCGCATGCTTGAGATCTAGAGCTCCTCCTGGTTATTTCTTTCTCGACTGTTGTTAAAAGAATTTGTTAGCTTGGAGGTTTTTACGGCAGCCACACTTTTGTATTTTGACTGGTCAAATTTTTTCTTGATTTCCCTATCATTCTTCTGCTTCTGGCAATTTAATCTTCTGCTTGAGAACTAAAGGCTCAGAGTGATGCTGTAATAATTGTTATAAATGGTTTTGATAGCCCTGATAAAAAATTAAGCCAAAAGGATGGGGAAGATGCCAAAATTTTTAGAAAACTTGACATGCATGAGGCTCCAAATGGTGTAGATTGATATGAATTGAATTTTCTGGAATGGACTTTCTTCAGGAGGCATTTGAATAAATTATATTATTTATGTTGGTTTCAATAACCCTTCAAGCTTTTTTCTTTTCTTTTTGTTCTTTTTGGTTTTCAAACTGGGGAATATCATAATCATGTTCCTTTACCAATGTTCAGGTTTTTGACGGGCACAATGGAAATGCTGCTGCAATTTATTCCAGAGATAATTTGTTGAGTCACATTTTGAGTGCCATTCCTCGTGGACTTGGGCGGGATGAGTGGCTTCATGCTTTACCTCGAGCGCTAGTTGCTGGATTTGTGAAAACTGACAAAGAATTCCAGAGCAGAGGCATGACATTTGGCATATCAGTTTTGTTCTACCAGTCAGAAATTTTTGTGCTGTACTTGAACAGGACTAATGTTCTCTGTCCTTTCTCTCAACAGGACAAACTTCTGGGACCACAGCAACATTTGTAGTAGTTGATGGATGGACTGTGACAGTTGCATCTGTTGGGGATTCACGCTGTATCTTGGATGCTCAAGGTGGTGCCATCTCAGCATTGACAGTTGATCATAGACTGGAAGAAAATGTTGAGGAGTGAGTGTCATTCTATTCAGTATTTTTCATCCTTTTTCAGCGGACTGGAAATGTTGATTGTTTTTTAATTGCAGAAGAGAACGTGTTACGGCAAGTGGAGGTGAGGTTGGAAGGCTTAGCATTTTTGGTGGAAATGAGGTGATTTCGTCTTGTGGCCCTTAATCTCTTTCTGATCATGTGTGCGTAGGCTTACAGAATGAGTTTACTACACAAGCAACTAAGTTCTAATTGGTTGTCTGAACTCTGCATTATGTGATCATATGTTTGCATCAATTTATAGGTTGGTCCTCTCCGTTGTTGGCCAGGGGGTTTATGCCTTTCCAGATCAATTGGAGATATGGATGTGGGGGAATTTATTGTTCCAATTCCTTATGTTAAACAAGTGAAGGTAGCTGCTCAGCTTTTCTTGTTTTGCTTCTTTGGTTCGCCCTCTTTCATAAAATATGTACATGTCATTCTCTCTTCCTGACAATAAAGTTTATCCTTTTCAATTGGTTTTACCTCTAACCTTGTTTCTATATTGTCAAGCTATCAAGTGCAGGTGGAAGACTAATAATTGCATCTGATGGAATCTGGGATGCACTGACATCAGACATGGCAGCAAAATCTTGTCATGGATTGCCTGCTGAACTTGCTGCTAGACAAGTGGTTAAGGTAATTTGACAATGTCAGCATTCCATATCTGCTAGCTAACTGAGGACAATCCTGACATTGAGCACATAACAGCATTATGCATACAAATGGAGGAGTGCACTTGAATTGACATTTGTTTGCATTTGAAATTTTGGTTTTGTGTCTTACTACATTGATGGATACTTGTTCAGGAAGCACTGAGGACACGGGGTCTAAAGGATGACACAACCTGCATTGTGGTTGACATAATTCCTCCTGATAATAACATACAGCCTTCCCCTCCTCCCAAAAAGAAGTATAACAAGTTCCGATCATGGTTCTTCAGAAAGAAATCTCAAGATTCTTCTACTCGACTATCAAAGAAGCTATCAGCTATAGGTATAGTGGAAGAATTATTTGAAGATGGTTCAGCAATGCTTGCAGAGAGGTCAGTCTTGTCTTTTCTATTGCTTTGGAATTGAATAATGTATGAATATCCAACATATCACTCTGTGGTTGCCATTACTTGTTTTTCCCCAAAAAGCATAACCAAGGGGAGCGTTTGATAGTTTTGGAGGTACAAATGATTTGTCATCACAAAAAAAGTTTGCCAATCAAATATACAGTTTGAGATCTATTTTAAGCTTGTGAAATTGCATCCAACAGTATTTGGAACACATTGACTAACCCCAGCAGTAAAGATATCCTGCTCAAACAAGCTGCTGGAGACTGCGCAGACAATATAGAACAATTCATTCTGGGATGCTGAAATGTCATTTTACCTTGCTGTAGTCCCCTTTCTCCTTGAATTTTTATTATGCTGTTGCAAGAGATAGCTAGAATAAGAACTAGTGGGGGCTTATAGGTCATGGGCTTCAATTTTTCTTGGCATTTTGGAAGCTTCAGATCTTAACATAGTTTCCCGCTTGAAGCTTAGCAAACCCAAATACCTCCTTGTTATCTTTAGCCTCTAAAGCAGCCCTGACACAATCTAAGTTCTTCTGCCTGGCAATTGTATGAAGGATTCTGTAGTTGGTAACTGTCTAAATTGACCTGTCATTATCATGCGTGCTACTTCATACCTCTCCTGTTAGTCTTTGTACATCATCTGTAACATTTGACATCAATTTCCTTTGTGAAGATTAGCCTTGATTCAGTTTCATAAGTTCCGACAGTGGGGATTTATGGGAGCTTACCACAAAAAGGGTAGGAATATTAAAGTGAACTTTTAAAATGCCTAGGTTGAAGGACCTGCATTCAGTCCATACAACAACAACAACAACAAATTAAGCCTTGATCTTTCAATATCTGAGGAGTTGCATTAGGAAACAAAAAAATTTCTTAAATGATCCTTTGATAATGATCACATGCTTAGCTGCTCATACTTGTTGGGATGATATGAATCTGGAACTATTTTCTGGAGAATGAGCTAGGAACCATGTTTCACGCGGCCTCCATCATATATTAACTCGACTCACCTTTCAGAAGGATATACTTGGTTTCCATATTGCATCTTCTGTTGTTGCTTTGAGTAGGCTTTGAGTAGGTCTACACTCTCTTCTTTGGTGACATTGGTTTCGATTCATCATCTAAAAGAGAAAAGTGGAACAGAAGCCCATTTACATTTACACAAGTCTTCTCAAGTTCTTCTCCATATCTTTTGGCAGATTGGGAAATGGCGATTCCAGCAATCAGGCAACATCAGGTCTTTTCATATGTGCCATTTGCCAGGTTGACCTTGCACCAAGCGAAGGCATTTCAGTTCATGCTGGTTCCATCTTCTCCACAAGCTCAATACCTTGGCAAGGCCCTTTCCTTTGTGTTGGTTGCCGGAACAAGAAGGATGCCATGGAAGGAAAAAAACCAAGTGGAGTTAAGGTAGTATAATTCATTCAATTATTTCTCCTCAATTTTTCTCATTCAGCCCCATTTTTTTTTCTTTCACTGATCAATTATTTGTATCCATAGTGGTGTTTGACACCAAAATGTATATTTAGTGATTGCACAAAAATGTAATAGTACGATTTCATTATGTGAAGACATTGAGAATCAAGGATTGCCTCACATCATGCTTGTTTATGTATTCAAGTCTTAAAGATGCATTTTTTGGTCATTCACAATAAAGAAAACAAGGACGTGCATACAGGACTTGTATATATATTTCTCAGAAAGTATGTGAAATACAAAATAGTTGCATGCAAGCGGTTAACAGAAAATACTTGCATGGATGCTGTTTTTATAAAAATTATTTTATTGAAAATTTGTACATGTATTATTTGTTTACCTTTTAAAAGAGTGTAATTTTTAAAGTATATGATCTTCGAACATGATAGTGTAAATGTTTCGAGTATGTGATCTGTATACATATTGAATTGTTTATTATATACAATTATTGTTGCGGAATAAATATTAAAAAAAATTTTAAAAACAAATTATATAACTTTGAATTTTATTATATAAATTTATATAATACATGACTAAATTAATTTATAAAAATATAAAAAGTAAGTCAATATGTTTATCATATAAAACTGTATTGAACTCCTGAGTGGCCCATTCTAGAGTAGGCCCAAGTTTGGTGTGAGTCGAATCGAACCTTCAGATAGTCAGCCATCAACTGTTTAGGTCAGATTTGAATTTGAATTCTAATCTTAAATTAAATATCGAATTGGCTTATATAAAAGTATTTTAAAGTCTGAATTCGATTAGAAATTTGATTTTTTTTGATGAGTTCAAAAGTTTAAAATTAGACTTGAATTCAAATTGTTTAAAAAATAAAAATAAAAATTTTATATTAACATTTTATTATATATGTATTATAAATAAATAAATATATAAATATTTGAGTATTCAATCTTAACTCAATTAAAAATTTTAATCCAATAGAGTTAAGTTCGAATAGCTCATTAAAAGTTTGATTCGACGTGGTCTAATCATCACTTACATCCACATTGCAAGAAAGACTTTTCCAGGTTACATGGGTTATTAATGTTCAAATTCTCTCTAAAATGAACATTACCTTTTCCAAAATAAATATTTTTTTCAATCTAAATTTCTACTCTACTAGCTTTACGTAAAAAGAAAATTAAAGTCGCTAGATCCTATCATGAATTGCTCTTCAATTTTAAGTTTTGGCTTCGTCTCTAGGGTGGGGGGAGATAGAATTTTAAAGGATTTTACTAAAATATTTAAAGTGAAAATATATATAGGTTTCAATTTTTTTTTTTTTTTTTGAAGTGAGCGCTCCTTTACTTTTGTGTGTAATATTAAGTTAGGTGTAAAATCGCTGACTTCACATAAACACAGCCATCTTTACTTTTCTTGCAAAGATTACGAGTGGTCATTGTAAATTGCCAATATTTATGTCTCATTTCAAAACAAATTTGAGAAAATTTTGGGTGCTTTCCTCTTAATTGCGTCAACGCTTGTATTCCAAGTCAAGCATTCGCTCCCTCAATAATTCTTTCTTTCTCTATGTTGTTCCTTTCACCTCTAGAGTTTCTTCCGGGTTATCACAAGAGAATGAACCAAATTTACTGGGACAATCCCCTAGTAGTGTTTCTGCATATTTGTATAATTTTTTTCATCATTCTGTCTGAGAAATCTTCTGCTGCTGATCCCCAATACGAAGCCTGCGTGCCAAAAGACTGCGGCAATGGTTTCAGCATAAGCTTCCCATTCTACATTCCAGGTGTGCAACCACCTTACTGCGGTTACAGAGGGTTCGAGCTCAATTGCAGCAGCCATGGATATCCCACGATTTATATCCCTGAAGATGACTATGTTGTTGAGAAGATTTTCTACCAGAATCGGTCCTTTCGTGTTTATAATACTGCCCTTCGTAGACTCCGAGAGAATTGTTTTTCAGAACTTCGAAACATTACCTCACTAAGCAGTCAGTTTAAGTACGTCGGTGTATCAAGAATTTATCTGCTATCAAACTGTAAAGTTATATCACTACCCGAGCAAGTCTGGAAGAACAAGATTGATTGTGGTAGTGGGAATACAAATGGATGGAAGCTTGCAGTGTTTGAAAATGATGCTGGTACCTTGAAATATGCATTGAAAGTGTGTGAAAAGAATGTGGTGGCGCTGGTGGAAGCGGACGGAGGAGAGGGTGGAAGCAATAGTGTTGGCGATTATGAAGGTCTGCTAAGCAGGGGATTTGCCTTGAGCTGGGAAGATATGGACTGCAGTAGATGTGAGCAAAGCGGTGGGCGTTGTGGTATCAGCACTGATTCTAACAAGTTCAGGTGTTTTTGCCCTGATGGGCCTCACCTTTCAATTTGTAAAGGTAAGTGTTCTATCACTTGCTGGCTCTTTGGGATTTTTTTTGTCTAAATAAGATTTTATTTTTTACTGTATTTTATATTCTAGGCAGGAAAACTCAATTAGTTAGTGAATTCTTATTTTGAATTTTTTTTATCTTCCCCTTCAAAATTATAATTCTAGTAATAGTCACCTTGTGACTTATCTTGAAGAAATTTTGAATATTTGAATTGTAATTGTAGGGAGAAGAAGGGCGATCTTCGTGGCAATAACTGCACTAGGTAATTTTTCCGATGAGGGAGTTCTCTTTTGCTGCTTTTTATGAAGAAGATTCTTATCTTGTTAAAATTAACGTTTTATTATAAGTAAATTATCAGAAGGTATCATATATGGTTTTGTGATTTTGGAGGATTTAATGATAGATAAAGGATTTTTTTATGTTAAATTGAATACTATGAAAAAAAAGAAAAAAGAAGTCCCACAATGCTTTCAACTCTGAAAGTTGATGATCGGCGGTGGTCACTGGGTGACGGCCAAAGGTGGAGGTGGGGCGACAACCATGGGAGGCTGCCACGCACTCATGAGGGAGAAGGAGGAAAAAGAAAAAGAAGAAAAAAAGGATTGACTTTGACTTTCATGTGTACAATTATTTGTCATGATAGAACTTGAAAAAATATAAGAAAACTTAAAAAAAATTGAAAAAAAAAAGTACCTTGATTCTGTTAGCATTGATAGAAAAATCAAATGGGAGGACCGCCATTAGTTACAGGTCATATTTATTAAGTAGTTTGAGGACAATAATAAAATTTTTTAGAAAAAAAATTAGAAGTTAATAAAATAATTTTGCTTTTAAAAAAATTATTTATGGATATTTATTTTTTTTAATTATTGAATGGAGATTCTTGTCTTATTAATTTAACCACTATATATTGTACATAATAGATTTGGGGTGTGTAAGTGCTTATGTAGTCATTTGACAATAATGATTGAAGAGGAAAATTTAAATGATTTAAAATAAATTACAAATATTTGATAAATTTTGTAATAAGATGATATTATTTTAAAATGTGCACATATAATTAAATGAATATTTATTGTAATTGTAATCGGTGCGTATAAAATTGTAGTGTAGTTTCTAATTTCTGTAAAGAAAATTGCGATATCAATATTAATGCCTAGTTTATGGTAAACAAACATGAGATCAAGGAGAATTTGATTTCTATATCTCATTGTTTTCTTGCAGGCATTTCAGCTGCTATAATGGTGGTTGTGGTGATTCTGATTGCTTGTTTCAAAAGGAAACATTGGGTTCTTTTTCGGATCAAGAACTCGAAAGACAATCAAAATGTTGAAGCCATGCTAAAAAGTTATGGATCCCTGGCCCCAAAAAGATACAGTTATTCTGCTGTTAAGAAAATGACCAACTTCTTCAAGGACAAATTGGGCCAAGGTGGCTATGGTAGTGTCTATAAAGGAAAGCTGCAGAATGGGAGTCTTGTAGCAGTGAAGGTTTTGGACGGCTTGAAAGGAAATGGAGAAGATTTTATAAACGAGGTCGTCAGTGTGGGAAGAACTTCCCATGTCAACATTGTTGCTCTACTTGGCTTCTGCTTTGAGGGCTCCAAGAGGGCTCTCATCTACGAGTTCATGCCAAATGGGTCTCTTGAGTCGTTTATATACAACAAGGGTTCCCCGGAAAATCATCGATTGGAGTGGCAAACGATATTTCACATTGCAATTGGTGTTGCTCGAGGATTGGAATACTTGCATCAGGGTTGTAATACTCGAATTTTACATTTCGACATAAAGCCTCACAACATTCTCCTGGACAAAGATTTCTGCCCCAAAATCTCTGACTTTGGCCTAGCCAAATTATGCCCCAATGGAGCTAGCAAAGTTTCCATGTTAGGGGCAAGAGGGACAGCTGGATATATTGCTCCTGAAATCTTTAACAGAAGCCTTGGACAAGTATCTCACAAGTCTGATATCTATAGCTATGGAATGATGATTCTAGAAATGGTCGGAGGCCGGAGAAATATTGACGTCCAAGTTGATCGCACCAGTGAAATATATTTTCCACACTGGATCCATAATCGTCTTCATCTGAATGATGATGAAATTCTTCTGGAAGGTATCACCAATCAGGATGAAAATGAGAGAGTGAGGAAGATGATAATAATTGGCTTGTGGTGCATTCAAATTGACCCAAAGCAGAGGCCATCGATAGATAGGGTGCTGGAAATGTTTGATGGGAACTTGGATTCATTGTCTATCCCACCTAAGCCTTAGTTCTTTGAGAAGAACTCTCATGGTGTTCTTGTATAAGTTGTATCGAATGTTAGGAAATTGCAAGTTTCAAGAATAGGTTCTGTTATCCAAAAAAGAATTGCATAAGAGGTGAAGGAAAATGGTGGTACAAACTTGCTGGTATATTCAGGTATAGCATTGCTCAATTTCATAAATAATATTTGACACTTCTGTGAAAAACTAGCGCCACACATGCAATTGTACGTTGCAATCTCATTGAATTATTTTTATTTTCTTTTTTTGTAGACTAACGATTTTTTATTTTTTTTAAGTTGTTCATGTGATTTATATTTTTTATTTATAACAACAATAACTAATAGTCTCAAATAACTTAGGATCAATTACATGAATCAATAGAAGAATACGTGTGGTTATATATATGAATCATCTCCTTCCACTTTTTCTATCAAGTGTCATACTCTAATCCATATCTAATAGAGATATTTATCGAATAATAATTTTAATTACTTTAACAATTCAACATAACTGTCACATTACTAAATATATTGCCCTACATTTAATTTTTAATAATTAGTAATTAATATAATATTTGGAATTTTTTTTAAAAATGGAAGAAACAACATATATGGTATAAATCATGGATTAAAAAGTTTTATGTTGCGTTAACAATATGTATAGTATAGAGTAATATTAGATGGATTATATTAAAAAAGTTTTATATTGGTTGAGTAGCAACTTATTCATATTCTAATGCTTAATTAAAATCCAATAGAAATTGGACACGTGATAGGAAGAGTAGCTGTAAAATTTTTTTATAAATTATTGCATTAAAAATTTGTCTCAGATATATTAAACATTATATCTTCTACAAGTAAGTATAATATATATATATATATATATATATATATATATATGTATATATGTTTTTAGAGTAGGCAATAAATTAAAACAAGCTGTGTCTAAACATTTCTTCGCTCTATAAAGGCACCGTTTTAAGGACCAAAAACCCAGCACAAAGGACCTACTAGTCTACTACTTCCTTCATTCCTAATGCATAGGATCGACCACTTTCATGCTATGAACTGCTAGTTGCTTTGACTGAAGATATTTGTTTTCTGGAGATAAACGAGCCAGTATAGAAGGGGATAAAAGGACAACATCAGCTAAACGGGTAGGGACCTGCCAAAGGGAAAGGCCAAGCATCATTGACTTGACTAGTAAAAATGCAGAGCAATTTCCAAGAAACTAACAATTCTCTTTCTCGTAGACTCTTCTGTTCCAAGTCAAGCTGCCAAGAAGACTCACTTTTTCACGTCTTGTGGGCATTATAAGTCTATGTCCTGATCAGAGTTTGTGAATTTTCAAGAAATGGAACAAATTCACTGGACCAACACCGTATTCTTTTACATTATTTGTGCGTTCTTCGTCCTTGTATTGGAGAAATCTTCCGGTGCTGATCCACAGTATGAAGCCTGCAAACCGGGACACTGCGGCAATGGCCCAATCATAAGGTTTCCATTCTACATAAAAGATGTCCAGCCATCTGTTTGCGGGTCTCCGGGCTTCGAAGTCAATTGCAGCAGCAATGGTTATCCCATAATACATATACCTGAAAGCGACTATGTTCTTGAACAGATTTACTATCAAAACAATTCGTTTCGGGTGTATAATGCTGCTGTTTTGGATATCCAGAATAATTGTCTGCGCCAATTTCGAAACGTAACACTACAAAGCATTCAGTTCACCTATGCTGATTCTTACCTGCCAAGCCTTCATCTGTTTTCAGGCTGCCCAAATGTTTCCTATCTTGGTCAGTATTTTCCGGAATACGCTGTTAATTGTTATAATGAGAGTGGAGATTTCTCGTGGCTTCTGCCTGAAAATGCTCAAGATACATCATACTATGACTTATTGGGACAGTGTAATCGGTTTGTGGTTGCACCAGTGGAATTGCCTGGAGAATATGCCGGAGTGAACGGATCGGCAACTTATAATACAGAGCTGTTAAGAAGGGGATTTGTCTTGAACTGGACAGCCAGCAACTGCAGTGGATGCGAGCAAACGGGTGGGCGTTGTGGCTTCAACACTAGTACTTACAGTCTCATGTGTTTCTGTCCTGACGGTCCACATTTTTCAGTTTGTGAAAGTAGTAAGGACCCTCTTATTTGCTAATTCTTCAATCAATTACCTCTGCTCCTCTGAATGTTTGCTTTACAATACTATGCTTTACTACTCTGCTGAAAGGAAGAAAAAAAAGGTTTCGAAATGGTTGAGGGGTATATACCTTAATTTCTAGGTAATAGTTGAGGGGTATATACCTTAAGTTTGAGAAGTTGAGTACATTACTGAATCTAGTAGTTCAAGAAACTAATGTTGGATCCTCAGGGTATTATGGGAAAAGGAAGGAAAAATGGAAATCCAAAGAACACCCAATGATATTACCACTAATTAGTCAGAACCGGACACACGCCTAAGCCAAGGGGGGGAGGGGAACATTTTTTTAAATCCTAACTAGTTATAGTACAATAAATTATAACCTATAAAATATTTGTATATATATTATATTATTGGGCTCCTTTTCAAGCTCATTAATCATTATCTATTTTGTACTTACTAATTTTGACTTCCAAATGTTTGATTCTGTGTTACCTTGCACTTAATATATCTAAGTTTTATTCTCCAGGACCAACATTGAAAATACAAAGCAGAACCATTATTTGAAAATTTAGCTGATACTTTTCAAATATTTATCATTTTTGAAAAACTCACACATATTGAAGAAGCTTAAATATCTACAGAGTTTTGTAGAAAAAGATTGAATTATCTTTATGGAAAATTGTAAATTTCGATTGAAAATTAAAAATAAATTAATATTATAATTTTGTAGAGTAATAAATGATAAAAATATAATTAAAAACAATAAATAAATTACAAAATTCACAAAATGACAATTAATTGTAGGAAAAAAAGTTTTTAAAAGTTACAGTTATTTGAAATTGGTGGGAGTAGAACTCCAGATTCACTGTATCTTTATACATAAAAGTTCAAAACAATGAACGCTTTCTGGATACCTGCTGCGGAAGTTTGAATCTCTAAATTGCTATAGCAGGTAGAGGACGTGCTAGAGTTATGATGGTGTTAGCAATTGTGCTAGGTAAGTTTTCTTCTATGTGTGGTGTTGTTCTTTTTCTGTTTCCTTTATACTTTCTGATTGGGGATTCCTGTCTTGTTAAACCCCACATCCCACCCGTATTCTTGACTAGTTCAGGATAAATATGCATGGCGTTCCTGCTTAATTTGATTTTCGAAGGTTTCTGCAGGCATTTCAGCTGCTGTACTGCTGATTTTCTTGGTCCTGCTTTTTTACTTCAATAGGAAATCTGTGATTAAATTTTGGATCAAGACAACAGAAAAGAATCAAAATGTTGAAGCCTTGCTCAAAAGTTATGGCCTCCTGGCTCCAAAAAGATGCAGTTATTCTGCTATTAAGAAAATCACTAATGGTTTCAAGGATAAACTAGGCCAGGGGGGCTTTGGTAGTGTTTATAAAGGACAGTTGCAGGACGGAACTCTTGTAGCAGTGAAGATATTGCATGAGCCAAAAGCAAATGGACAAGACTTTATAAATGAGGTTGTCAGTGTAGGAAGAACTTCCCACGTCAACATTGTTGCTCTACTTGGCTTCTGCTTTGAAGGCTCCAAGAGAGCTCTCATCTACGAGTTCATGCCAAATGGATCTCTTGAGGCATTTATATACAACAAGAGATCCCCGAAAAATCATCGATTAGGGTGGCAAACGATATTTCGCATTGCAACTGGTGTTGCTCGCGGACTGGAATACTTGCACCAGGGTTGTAATACTCGAATTCTGCATTTCGACATAAAGCCTCACAACATCCTTCTGGACAAATATTTCTGCCCCAAAATCTCTGATTTCGGCCTAGCCAAAGTATGCCCCAACAGGGACAGCAATATATCTATGCAAAGTGCTAGAGGAACTGCTGGATATATTGCTCCTGAAATCTTTATGAGGAACTTTGGGCAAGTATCTCACAAGTCTGATGTCTATAGCTATGGAATGATGGTTTTGGAAATGGTTGGATGCAGGAGAAACATTGACGTTGAAGTTGATCAGACCAGCGAGATATATTTTCCACACTGGATATATGCTCGTCTTGAACTGAATGATGACGAAATTGGCCTCCAAGATATCAGCGATGAATATGAAAAACAATGGGTGAAGAAGATGATAATAGTAGGATTGTGGTGCATTCAAAGTGATCCCACAAAACGACCATCGATAAGTGGGGTGCTAGAAATGTTGGAAGGGAATTTAGAATCTATACAGATCCCACCTAAGCCCTCACTGGTTTCTCCCCCACTGTCAGTTGCCAATTCCTCTGCTTCTTTATCCAATTAGCCACAAAAAAAAAAAAAAAAACCTTTGCTTTTTAGGTCCTCTATTATTTTTTGAGCGACATACTTGTCTTTCCATTCAATTTTTCGTCAGTTATAACTATTTAGAAATTAGTATTAGCAGAATTATAATGAAATAAAAATTATTTAGCCATTCCCTCTACCTTTTGAAAATTTTTATATTTATTTATTTAGTTGATAAAAATATTTCTCATCAATTGAGTTGTTACAAATTTTATTTATATATTTTTCTCTTCTAATGTATTAAAAAAGTCTATTTTGTTACAACATGTATTAAAGATTGAAAAATATGATCTATTAGCATTATTTTCCCACAAAAGAGTAAATCTCGTGACATTTATAATTTATTACATTAAAACTTCCAATAGAAATAGTGAATATCTAATATTTAAAAATAAATATGTCTATACAAATGATATTTATAGATCACTGCATTAAGACTACACCCTAAATACTACATCTTACTACATTTTAAAAAAATAAAAATTTTAAATTATATAATTTACGACATCAAATCTATGTAAGATATCTTTATTATTTAAAGTTTACCTACAGAGTAAATGGAGTTATTTCCACATGAAAGTCTTCCTAAGAATTTGCAGCATCTTTCATTTGTACCGCTGGATCTTTAAAAAACAGTCATATGCCAGTAGATCTTCTCAAAGGTGGAAATGAGAGGGAAAAAGGAGGGGGGGGGAGTATCTATTATGGTATGCTAATACCAATAATGTAATTTTGCTAAAATCTGATATAAAAATAATAGCAACCGAATCGCCTTATACAACTTGTCTCTCAGAATTTTCAAGTCCAAACACTGTGAAATCATCTATCAATTAATTGAAAGCAAACAAATAGAGTCTCCACTCATTCTCTCTGTGTCCGTGCAACATCTTATACTTCCTCCTTCTCCAGTTTTTCTCTCTCTACATTTTTGCCAATAGCTATTCATCTTTCTCTAGAACTTTACCTGTACAAAGCCACCATAATAGTATATCGCTCAAAAAATTATAAAAGACCTAAAAAGTTCAAAAAATAAAGTATAAGAACCAAACATGGTAGTAAAAAATGATAGAGTACCTAAAAAGTTAAAAATAAATTATAGAGATCAATTATGACAGTTGAAAAAAATTTATATACTGAAAATATTCTTATGAATGAGGTAAAATTCAAGCCATTTGCATTGACTAACAAAAATTTTGACGGGACCTAGTATGTCAAACGAAAAATGATTGAGGACTTAAAAAGTTAAAAATAAAGTTTAGAAACCAACTATGACAATAGAAAAAAGTTCAGGGACTAAATATGGAATTAAGCCGCAACAAATTAAAGGGAAAAATGTAATGACACAAATCTACTTGACTACAAAAAATGAATAGTGTAAAACACAACTCTTTTTTTGTATATATACTAGAAAGGATACTCACGCAAGGTACCAGGTCAGGTACCAGTGATATGCCCATCATCATACACAAATTAAAAAAATGAAGAAGTTACAGACATAGTTATCTACGTAAAACATTAACAAGGTTGGTTACAAAATTAAGTTTTGATTCAGATAATTTTGCTACAACCTATTACATTAAACCTACAATCACATATGTGCTACCTTTTTCACCATAGCAAAAAGGCAAATATTTGGTCAGCTACAGAGAAACTACGTGTATTAAAGTATTGATATAAAAGCATACTTAGCATACTTCAGCCCATGCACCACTATGCCACCCTCTCAGTTAACACAATATGTATGCGTTTGTAGAACTGGTTTTGAACCGTTTGTAATTGCTTGATTCTTTGTTGTTGTCATCTGACATTATGATGCCCAACACTATTTCTAATGCTTTGATTGGAAATGTGACAAAATATGTATATATCTCTCCGTTATAAAGTCTCCAATGGCATCAGGGGCACTAGCAGCAGCTTTGAAGCATTTATACCTAAACATATGACATGCTCTTCTCTGATTAAGAATCACAATAAAGCCCAGACTTTACAGAGGTATAAACCAATCAAGTATAGCTTGTTGTTCGTATAAGGCACTAACTAAAGAAAAAAAACAAAATTATTAATAGCTTTCTTCAGCATGACATAATGAAGATTAAAAATGGTATGCTTCTAATCTATGTAGAAACAAGCTTCAGCCCCAATATTTCATTGGTCAATACAATATAAACAATCACACTTTCATCCCAATTTATGAAGAGTACACGATAAAGCTATAGTTATCATTATACATTAAGTGTCTCAATTAACCATTAAGTAATGGTTCTATTCTTGCACCAGAAATTGAACAATTAACATGATTTTTTTCCACAAATAACTAGTTCCTAATATCATTTACTACTGGGAAAAATTAACATGAAAATAATAAAGAAAGCAATACAACACATATATATACACAAACCTGAATTTATCTTTCTATCTGCCCTTTAGAAATCAATCAACAGCAACCCCTTAAATTTATCTGCATAAAGGAATTTAATCAAGCTACATTAATTCCAACTCGTCAAAAGTTTTCACCCACAAAAATCGCACCAAACAATCTCTAACTCAGCAAAACTTAACAAGAACCAAAAAACACTTGACTTAGTGGATGAAAGCCAAAATTGCATTGACATTTTACCTAACTAATAAGGTTATAAACAACTTTTATTCCAAATCTAGACGCACATTGAACTTAACAGAATGTTGGTCCACCTAGAAAATAAGGCTCAAAATAAATTCAAAAATACAAAAAAAAAAAAAAAACAATCAACAAGATCATTTCATTAAGCACTAGCATTAGAACAAACATTCTGAATTAAGCTAGGTTCTGCCTAAGAAAAAAAGCACATTAAGCCTGATCCAAAAATCCAAGAAAATCTCCCCAATCATTTGCCTTCAACGAATTGTGCATTCATGGACAGAAAACAATCAATTCACAAAACACCCTAAGGATAAATCTATACAGATATATGCACTCATACCAAACATATTGCTATCCATTTAATTCATAGAAATCCTCTAGTACGTATTTTCCGGTAAACCAAAATTCAGATTATGCCCACAAAAAAAAAAAAAAAAAAGACAGAGAGCTACTGAGTAATCTTTGAATTTGTAATCCATTTAATCTAAGTTTGTAATGCATAACTTATTAATTAGTAAACATGTATGGCAGCGTACTCCACACTCCAGGAACAAAACAACTTTGAACCAAAGCCGAAGATGTTGAACACAAAATTAGGAATAGAGTATTCTAGAATTGGGGCATATACAAGTTCATTTAGCATGAATAAGCAAGAAAAAAGAGATCACAACGCACCATGAATAAACAATAAAAAGTCCTCCCCAATCATGCCATAAGGCCATTTAGCACATTATGTAGTCAAACATGTACTTTCTCAATTTAAAATCACAAGAAGTTCAAAACACACTCTTTACCCTAAACAAGTAAAATACCCCTAACACACAGAACCACACTTTAAAAGTACATGTGCTGGGATTTCTAGCAGATTATTTTCGGTAAATGTAAATTCAGATTATGCCAAAAAAAAAAAAAAAAAATCCTCCAGTACGTATATAAGTTATGCATTACAAATTTAGATTATTTTGAAAAATTTTCAACTTATCAATTATCTCTGTCATTATCTTTCAATTCTGTTGGTCAATCTATCAGTAAATTTCAATAAACAAACATTCTGAGGTGAGGAAGAAACAGAGACATGACTCGGAGGTGAGGAAGAAACACGGCGATGGAGGGGGTTTAATCGGGTGTTCAGTTGGGACAATGGTGGTGGTTTAATGGCAGACGTACGGCTGTCTCTTCACACAGTAGAAGCGGCCGACCGGTTGAAGAAGAAACAGAGATCGATCAACTTGGAGGTGAAGGACAATAACGGCGATGGAGGGGGTTTAATCGAATGTTCAGTTGGGACAATGGTGGTGGTTGAATGGCAGACGTACGGCTGTCTCTTCACACAGTAGAAGCGACCGGCCGGTTGAAGAAGAAATAGAGATCGATTGACTTGGAGGTGACGGACACAGTGTTTGAGAGGGTTTGATGTGAAAAAAAAAAAACAAAGAAAAACTCGTGCTTTTTTTAGGAAAAATCCTAAAAGGGCGCCTTTTTCTTATTTACACAAACAAAGTGTCAGGAAAGATGTGGGATCTTTCGTGACACCACAATTTGTCATAATCGAATATCAGTATAAATCAATTTATTAAAATTACGTCGTTTTGAATTTATTATAATGACATGAATAAACCTAATGTCATTATAAGTATTATATTATGACATTTTTTAAAAAGCGTCATCAAAAGAGGTGTCACGAAAGCCTATTTTTCTTATAGTGCAGCGGGTGAAGAAGATGATAATAGTAGGGTTGTGGTGCATTCAAAGTGATCCCACAAAACAACCATGGATAAGTGGGGTGCTAGAAATGTTGGAAGAGAATTTAGAATCTATACAGATCCCACCTAAGCCCTCACTGGTTTCTCCCCCACTGTCAGTTGCCAATTCCTCTGCTTCTTTATCCAATTAGCCAAAAAAAAAAAAAAAAAAACCTTTGCTTCTTCATAATCATGCATTCCAATGGTATATATTCCTTTGTGTGAATTCGGATGTCAAAAAAATATAAAAACTTAACTGAACTAGATAATTCCCATAAAACGTCGAGACAACCTATACTTATTGCAATTTGCTGGTTGTGTCTTCAATAATATGCAAGAATTGATAAGTTTTCTTACCATATTATTCTTTAGGAAATACATTATACAACATAAAATTGGGGCTTTATTAAAGTGTTTGCCTCAGAGCATTACCATTTTTTACGATTGTATTATTTCTTTGTCAAATCAGTCAATATCATCCTTCAAAATTTTAAAATTTACTATTATGCATTTTGTATGTTGACGAATAGTTAACTTGATTTTAACCATTTAATTAAATTCAATTTCATTTATTAAAAACTTTAACAAAGTTAAATTCATAATCTCAATTTGATTTTTTATTATTTAAAAATTTTTACATATTAAAATTGATTTAGTTATCCATTATATGTTGTTGAGAGACGTATTCGTTCTTTTCAAAATTTTCAATAATTATAATTGAGATAACTCGAACAATTGGAGCCACTATTGGATACAATTGTAAATTTGATAATTTTGAAAGGATAATATTGACTAATTTGGTAAGGGTTATAATTGCAATGATAATATTTGACTGAGTCTGCATACATCATGGGAACACAATTTTTTTTCTTTGGACCATATGACAATCATCCAAAGCTGAACTTTCTACGACTATAACCTTTAACTACTCGTAGAAGACTTGGAGTCAACTGCCGTTTTTTCCTACCTTGCCAGCGTAATATTAATTCCATGTTACTTGTTCCATGGACAGAACTATGCCCCCCTCCCCCCCCTCCCCACCCACCAAGATTTTTAAAATTTTAAAATTAATCTTATAAAAATTAATTTTTTTCAAAATTTTTTAAAATTTTAAATTTCACCCTTCAAAATTTTTAAAAAATTATAATATTTTTCACATAATATAATTTGTCCCATAACATCAAGTTTCTGATTCTGTCTCTGCCTTATTATGCTAATTTCCTTGCTGCAAGTTTCATATATATATATATATATATATATATATATATATATATATATATATATATAAATATATATATATTATACATTATACTCAATCATTGATTTAGGATAAAATAATTGCCTATGTTATTATTTGAGCAAGTCATTTCTTATCGGATAGGATATAAAGCTACCTTAATTTTATTCTTCCGGTTATCATCCAACATACTAAAAAAAATATATATTAATTTCACCAAATTAATCACTCTAGAATCTAAGTAGATTTATATTTCCGTAAATATTTCATCAGCACTAAATAAGTTTCGTCACTTGTAAAGCCCATCTGGTAAAGATAAAGTTTGAATATTAAAGTCTAAATATTTAAGTATTGAGTACCTAAAATTAAAATTTGAAGACGAAATTTTAAAAATATGAAGTCTGAATCTCATATTGAATTATAAAATTTGATATTTGAATCTAAATACTAAATTAATTATACTCCAATTTTCTTTTATTATAATTTAGATTTAATATAAAATAATATTAAAATTAAATAAATATTTAAATATTCAAACTTCAAACTGAAGTGCCTCTTATTTCGCTTAAAATTTATAATAAAATTTTACTATATCTTAATCAATCAATTGATAATAATAATTTATTATCATACATATTAAAGAAATTACAAATTAATAATATTTATTATCAAATATATTAAATTAAATAATTAATTAATTAATTTTAAATATTCAATTGAATTATTAAACGCGTCTTACAATTTCGGCAACCTGTACTTTCTCAAGAAATTTTAGGTAGAGGCATATATATACATATATATATATATATATGTATGTATGTATATCCCTCTTCCATAGAAGAGCACACTTTTGTAGCAAGGATCCACTTCAAGACCAAGCCCAAGCCGCCAAAGTCACCCCTTTCTCATCTTCTACCAATAAATCTTCTACCATAAGTCGTATAGGCCTCGCTGTTCCTGCATTACCAAGACATGAATCGAATACACAGAGCCAATTCAATGGCAATTTTTTATGTTTGTATATTTTTTCTTATCCTTTCGTTTGAGAAATCTTCGGGTGCTGATTCCCGCTATGAAGTCTGCGGCGTGACAAAACAGTGCGACAAGGGTCCAGGCATAAAGTTTCCCTTCTTCATTCAAGGTAGTTTGCAAGACCCTCATTGCGGGTTGTTCGGGATCAGTTGCAGCAACTCTGGCTATCCTATGATCAATATATCAAAGAGCGACTATGTGATAGAACAAATTTCCTACGAGAACCGTTCTTTCTTGGTACATAATGCTGCCGTTGATAATCTGCCCATCAGTTGTCTCTCAGAAATTAGAAACGTAACACCACCATCACCGATCATGGTTATTCCATCCGTATTTCGCCTTCATTTGTTATCAAGATGTGGCAGATCGCTGTCCGAGCAACTCAAGAAGTACAGGGTTGCCTGTGGTAATGAGACTAGGGGTGGCTGGGAGCTGGCAATGCTTGAAAACGATACGAGCTTGAATTCTGCAATACAAGGGTGTGAAATGAATGTGGTGGCGCCAGTAGAATTACGGGGAGATGAAGGAAGAAATGGAGTGGTGGATTATGAAGGGCTGTTAAGAAGGGGATTTGTCTTGAACTGGACGACCAGGGACTGCACTGTCTGTGAGCAAAGCGGGGGGCGCTGTGGCATCAGCCCTAGTACTAAAGCATTCAGGTGTTTTTGCCCATATGGGTCTGAATATACGATGTGCAAACCCAGAAGTAAGTTCTTTGTTCCGCTCTTCAACTAATTTTCTGTCTTTGCTTTGTTTTCAACTATTTTAACATTGTAACTTTATAACTTACTCCTACAAGTCATCGCACTTCATGTGTTGATTATGTCTTTCTTCTGTACTATTCACATACTGGCTTGAATCTTTCTTGTTAGTGCCTCAACTGACTGATTTCTTTTGATTTGGATGCAGGAAAGAACTTGAAAATTGTTCTCGCTACAGGTAAAACCCCATTCCCAACCCCTTCGTTTGGCACCTTTAGCTGCCACTAAGCGTTTGGATATTAATAAAATACAATTTTTTCATCCTCATATTTAAAAATTTAAGAACCAATGCCGTGGTAATGATATAAAACCTATGGCATCAAAACTCAGCTAGCCTATCCCCACGAATAAGTGGAGGGGGAGGTGGAATTTGGTGAAGATGAACTTTATTTTCATGGAAAAGTTTCTTCAGTTCGCCATTGGGTTATAGAATATGTCAAAGGAACTTCATTGTAACTTTTTGTTTTTGTGCATATATTTTATGGCAGCTCTTTCTGCTGGCGGCATTGTGCTCTTATTTCTCTTGGTTTTCTACTTTGGGAAGAAGTGTCAAACCGAGAAAAACCAAGATTTGGAAACATTACTAAAGAACTATGGATGTCTAGCTCCAAAGACGTACCGTTACTCAGATGTGAAGATGATGACGAACTCCTTTGACACCAAGCTTGGACAAGGAGGCTATGGTTCTGTATACAAAGGAAAGTTGCCAGATGGCAGTCTAGTAGCAGTGAAGGTTTTGAAAGAATCAAAAGGAAACGGAGAAGAATTTATCAATGAGGTAGCAAGTATTAGCAGGACTTCCCATGTCAACATCGTAAATCTTCTAGGATTTTGTGTTCAAGGCCGAAAAAAGGCTCTCATTTATGAATTCATGTCAAATGGATCCCTCGAGAAGTTTATTTATGGGGAAAAGTCATTGGTGAATCGTCAACTGGAATGGCCAACATTATACAAAATCGCAGTAGGCATTGCAAGAGGATTAGAGTACTTGTACCGTGGTTGCAATACAAGAATACTGCATTTTGATATAAAGCCTCATAACATTCTTCTGGACAAAGACTTTAGTCCAAAAATCTCTGATTTCGGCCTAGCTAAACTTTGCCCTGGAAAAGAAAGCAGCATGTCAGTGCTGACTGCTAGAGGTACTATCGGATATATTGCTCCTGAAGTTGTGTGCAGAAACATTGGGCGAGTATCTCACAAGTCGGATGTCTATAGCTACGGCATGATGGTTTTGGAAATGGTTGGAGGAAGAAAGAATATGGATGTTGGTGTTGATCATACCAGTGAAATATACTTCCCGCATTGGATATACACAAGACTAGAACAAGGTGAAGAGCTTGGTCTGTCTGGAATTAAAGATGAAGAGGAGAACGAGCTTGCCAGAAAGATGCTTATTGTGAGTCTCTGGTGCATACAAACTCATCCGTCATATCGGCCAACAATCGCTAATGTTCTTGAGATGTTAGAAGGGCCTCTAGAGGCTCTACAAATGCCTCCAAAGCCCTTCTTTTCATCTCCATCAAGAGCATCATCAGAAGGTTTTGCTTCTGAAAGAGACATTTGAACTTCCATTTGTGTTGATTTTTGTATGGCAAGACTGAGATATACGAACTTCATATTTCTTTGAACCTTTGGAAGTATTATTATTATTATTATTATTATTATTATTATTATTATTATTATTATTATTATTATTATTATTATTATTATTATTATTAGTGACAGCAGTAGTAGCAGTAGTAGTAGTGGCAATAGTAATAGTAGTAGTAGTGGTAGCAGTAGTAGTAATAGCAGGAGCAGCAGTGGCAGTAGTAGCAGTGGCAGGAGTAGCAGTAGCAAGAGCAAGAATAGTAGTAGTAGCAGTAGTAGGAGTAATATAAAATTTGAAATTCAAATCATAATATTTTAAAATAATCAATCATTAAAAATATTAAATTTGTAAGTAAACAGGTGTGATAACTTGAGCAAATGAGTTGAACTTTTTAACTTTGAGCAAATAAGTTGAGCTTTATACTGGTTACTAAGAAAACGATAGTTACATGTATTATTTTCCACCAATAAATCAAAGCAATAAATATTTTGAAAAATTAGTTGAAAATTCTGAATAAATAACTTTATTTCATTCTTAAACCCTTTACAGAATTTCATCATCAGTTATTTTATTAATGATTAATAGATTGTTTTCAAAATTCTAAAACAGTAGTGTAGGCTACTCTTGCCTTATTTTATTCAAAATTCAATGATGTATTAATAAGCTAATAAATTAACACAACCACACCAGCACCGACCGTGACTACTTGCTAACTATCTAGCCTGCCTTCATTGGCCCCATATTTTATGGTCGTTTAAGCAATCAAAGTTCCATGCTTTATTATAATTTTGTTTAATATCCCACTTCCATTCCATATTCAACATCATTTTAATTAGGTTTTATAATACCTCATTACTTACGTATCCAAATACGTGAAATGTCGCTACATCCAAAGGACCAAGTGTCTTTATAATGAGGTACAAAAAGAATAAAAATGACTAAATAAAATTTTCGATAACCTTATTACAATCAAAGTTAAAACTTATACAATTTTGAGAATATAAAATTAACAATCATCCCTCGAAAGAAATACAAAGTAGAAATAAATAAATTGAAGGTCATCTCTTATCTCTTCAACCTTCTTAATAAAAGCATTCCCCTGAAAATATGATATAAAATAGTGTGAGATTAGCTTTTCAGTGAGTCCGGTGTGTGCGAATGTAATATATAAACATTTCGTGCATGTAGGTTTATCAAAACCACAAAATCATGTTTGCAAGACTTTTCATCAATAAACAATTATTCAAAAGAGCATTGCTTATCATATCCAAAACAGTTCTCAATAAATCATCATCTCATCATAATCATAAGTTCATTATTTAGAGATTAGCAATGATTCAAACAATAGTATCACAATCCATATCATCGTTACCACCATGATAGCGTCCTAATGTAACCTTTCAACAATGAGCAGTGGGGGATCCTCCCGCTAGGGTGAGATACTCCTCCATCTCTACACCCAACACACCGGTTATTCAATCTGGATAAATAAAGTCCACATTGACCCATATGCTAGCTTGGACCAGCCTGACTAAGTAGTACTGTCGCCTCTCCAAGTTGAGTTCATCTTCTGGAGGTGGCCTCCTACCAGAAGACTCACTCTACACTACAAGAAAGTCAACAAATTGTGACGGATTTTTGGCAAATTTGCGACGGCTCACCGACGAAAAAAGGGTTAAGGGATGTAGTTGACCGGCCCTTGCAAATCCGTCGCAAAATTAGAGACGGATTTGCGATAGATTTAGAGATTCTGTCGCAAATCCCTCACAACAATTGCGAGGGATTTGTGATGAAAATTAGTTTTTTTTAAAAAAAAAATTGAAGAAAAAAATTTAAAAAATTGCTTTAGCTAATCCGTTAGAGATGGATTTGCGACGAAAATAATTTGAAATGGATTTGCAACGGATTTAAAGAGGCCGTTGCAAATCCCTCACAAATATTGCAAGGGATTTGCAACGGAATTCAATTTAAAAAAAAATGAAGTAAAAAATAAAAAAAATGCTCTAGCTAATCTGTCGCAAAATTAGAGACAGATTTGCGACGGATTTAGGGATTCCGTTGCAAATCCCTTGCAAAAATTGCGAGGGATTTGCGACGGAAATTTTTTTTAAAAAAAAATTGAAGCAGAAAATTAAAAAGACTTGCTCTAGCTAATCTGTCGCAAACTTAGAGACGGATTTGCGACGGAAAATATTTGAGACGGATTTGCGTCGGATTTAAAGAGTCCGTCGCAAATCCCTCGCAATAGTTGCGAGGGATTTGCGACAGAATTCAATTTTTTTTTTTTAAAATGAAGCAAATAATAAAAAGATTTGCTCTAGCTAATTCATCGCAAAATTAGAGATGGATTTGCGACGGATTTAGTGATTTTGTCGCAAATCCCTTGCAAAAATTGCAACGGATTTGTGACAAATTTAGTGATTCCGTCGCAAATCCCTTGCAAAAATTACAACGGATTTGCGACGAAAATTATTTTTAAAAAAAAATTGAAGCAAAAAAATTTAAAAAGTTGCTCTAGCTAATCCATTGCAAATTTAGAGACAGATTTGCGATGGATTGGTGTTTTCTATAAAATGAAGTTCAAAAAAAATTATCGCTGTAAATAATTTTAATCTAAAACATTTAAAGTTACTTATTAAGGCTTTTTTTTTGTATAATTTTGTATACTATATACACATGAGTGTTCTTATCATAGAATATGTCCATGATTTTCTTACTAATATTGCTTATTGTATAAAATATTCTTACATGTTCTTTATAAATAATTTTCTTAGAGGTAAAATATATATGGTTATTATGATAAGAACAACTTATGTGTTTTATAAGTTGAGTAATAAGGAGTTCCATTAATTACTAAGAAAATTTCATTAATTAATACACACACACACACACACACACACACACACACACACACACGTAAATAAAATATTTTGATTAAAATGGTCAAATATTTTTTGTACATTATGTTTTTTTATCGCTAAGTTAATTATTTTTGAAAAAGAATTGATACGAATTTAAAATAGAATGTAATATTTTTTGTATAGAAATATATGTGTGTATTAAAATTTTTTTAAAGATATGATATATATTTTTTTCTTTTTTTGATAACAATATCAGTGCAATTAACTATATTACCGTGACATTAATTAATAAGAAAATTTCATTAATTATGTGTATGTGTGTGTGTATGAATATAAGAATATATATATATATATATATATATATAAATATTTATATATGTATATGAATATGTGTGTGTATCTATACATATAAATAAATATTTGTGTGTGTATATATAAATATATAATATGAATATATATATATATATATATATATTCATATTATATATTTATATACACACACACACACACACATTTGTTCATATATATTTGTGATTATGATTGTATATGTGTGTGTGGGTTATATTGTGTATGAATTTATGCATATATATATATATATATATATTTATATATATACATATATATATATATATGTAAAAATTATTTAATAAAAAAGATAGTATAATTGATAGTATATAAAATTTTAAAATTATATAAATATACAAATTTTTGTTGTATGTTCCGTGACTAATCTGTGATTATTTGTCACGAAATCACAAAATTACTATTAATCCCTGACAAATTTGTGACATTTTTTTTTCCAATTTTTTGGGGATAATCTACCAAAAAAAAAAAAAAAAAAAAAAATTTCAAACACTTTTCTTCTTCCCTCCCCTGCCCACCTCCCCCTACCCAGATCTGGCTCACCGCGCGACCACCCTCCCCCGTAGCCCCTTCCCTTCCTGCCGCCACCCCCTGCCCCGGCAACCCCCCTCCCCCCGCTCTCCCCCCCGGTCGGCTCTCTCCCCTCCCCCCCGGCCGGCCGATTCTTCCCCTCCCCCGGCTCCCCCCCCCCTCGATGCCCCCTTCTCCCCCCTCCCCGCCTTCTGCCAACCACCCCCGGCCCCCTTCTCCATTCCCCCCCTCCACCCCATCTGCCGACAACCCCCCTTCTCCTATATTATTTTCAATTTCTGCCCACAACACTTAAAACCTTCTTCTTCAAACTCCAAATTCGGAGCATTCTCCACGAATTAGAAAATCAAGAAATTCAACCAGAGAAGACTAAAGTTGAATCCTCATAGCATATCAGAGGCCTTAGTCATCATTCAACATCAGTCTCCAAAACAAGTAAATATCATTCTTTTTTTAAAATCTTACATCGTCTTTGATTTTTAGAACGTTAGTAGCAGGTGATATTTTGTGATGGAGAATGGAAGAATATATTACATTGATTTGTTTTCATACAAGGATGGGATAAAAATTGTAATGTGGAGATATATTTGGTATAATAAGTAGTTCGATGTGATATAGGGCATGTTTATGTGCTTAGCAGTGAATTTTTTATGTGGTATGTGATGTATATTACAAGCAATGAATTTTGTTGATTGTTAACTACTATGCTCACTATTAATAGTATCTACTACTATGATAATTATTAGTTCTTATTACTTGTTGACTAATAAAACTGCTATTCCATAATATTAATACTTTTATTCATATGTTTATCTAATATTATTATTTACTATTTATTGGAATTGCTATTTATTAAATATTAGGGGGCGAAAAAATTATTTTCAATATTATATTAGCATTACTACTAATATTTTTCTATAACATTATTTTTTAATAAAAAATTGTTTGATAATAATTACTATTTAACGTTTAGTAGTATACTGCATGTCAATAATTAGTACTTACTATTTGTTAATGGTAAGTTGGCTACCAACGGATACCAACTGCATCTTTTTTTCTCTTTTTTTAACTTATATGAATGGATCCCCGTGAGTGATGGGTGATCATTCCCCATGGGTAATGGGTGATTACCCTTACATTAGTTCTATTGAATAATTGTTTTGACAGTTAATAATTTTTTATTTAATGTTGTTGATTTTGTGGTGGCTTGGTGCCTAGAAACGTCCAGTATATAAGGGAAACTCTATCGAAATTCCTAATGAATTTTGTATTGGTGGTTGTGTTTATGGTTGTTGGTTTAACATTAATTTTGATTGTTAGTTGGTGGCTGAGTTGGTTGATGCTTCATGGTTTAAATCTAGTTGCTTATTGAGGTATTGTCAGAGAGGTTAATAATTTTAATTTTGTACTAAGTATATTGGGTGTCTATATAAATATGATTGGAAAACCGATTGCTATTTTGCAACGATAGTTCACCATCACAAGCCCACGTATGAAGCACGATAAAGAAGTATATATAAATTACTAAAAAAAGTATTTCATGAAATATGTAGTTGTCTATTCAGGTATTTATAATTGTTGTTTAAAGTATAATGAAGACGATTACCCTTAAGCTTTCCTAAACCTTTTACGCAAACATGCATAAACTCACAATTAAACCTCTTTGTCGCATAATATGTTAAATATATAGATGGAAGATCGCGGTTGGATGTATAGAAGGCGGTTGCCCGGTAAAGGATTTACTACTGAATTTGAGCAGGGGGTGCAGGGATTTATTGCGTTCGCTTTATTGAATTCCAAGTCTGGTAAAATCAGATGTCCTTGCACTAAATGCAAGAACATGAAATTTGACTCTCCGGACCAAGTTGAGATCCATTTGTACAGATATGGGTTTGTTAGCAACTACCATCGGTGGATTTGTCACGGTGAACCTTACTATGTAAATCAAAGCATGTCTACCTCAACATCTAGTACAGTTTAAGTTGATTCAGGTTTTAAAAATCCGTATCTGGAAATGATCATTGATGCGGCGGGCCCTAATTTTAATTTGGAAAGACCGTTGGATGAGCAAATTGAAGAACCTCCTAACACGGAAGCGCAGAAGTTTTATGATATGCTGAGGGCAGTAGACACTCCCATATGGGAAGGGTGTACGAACCACTCGGTGCTTTCGTTAGTTTCAAGGCTACTAAATGTTAAGTCTGAAAATAACGTATCTGATAAAGCTTTTAACTAAGTGGTGCAGCTTATGAAATAGGTGGTTCCAAGAAGCAACAAGATACATGATGACTTTTATCAAATAAAGAAGTTAGTATCTGGGTTGGGATTGCCTGTTCAAAAGATAGATGTATGCACTAATGGATGCATGCTTTATTGGAAGAATGATATCAATTTGAAAGAATGCAAATTTTGCAGACATGCTCGGTATGTGCCTAGAAAATGTGGGAAAAAAAGAAGGGTTAGGCTCGAGATCCCTTTGAAAAAAATGTACTACTTTCCGATTACAACAAGGCTGCAGAGGTTGTATGCATCTAAAATTATAGCTAAATACATGAGTTGGCATGCAAATGCTAAGGTCGAAGATGGAAACATGAGCCATCCGAGAGAGGTGAGGCTTGGCAACACTTTGACTAGATTCATCCAGATTTTGCAAAGGAAGTGTGGAATGTGAGATTGAGACTTTGTACTAATGGTTTTTTGTCGTTTGGCATGTCAGGAAAGCAATATTCATGTTGGCTAGTTATTGTCACTCCTTATAACCCCCACCGTGGTTGTGCATGAAAGATCCTGTGATGTTTTTAACAATCATTATACCGGGACCAAAGAATCCGAAATATAAAATTGATATTTATCTTCAACCATTAATAGAAGAATTGAATCATTTGTGGACTGAAGGTGTTGCTACATATGACATAGCAAAGAAACAAAACTTCCAGATGCGTGCTGCACTAATGTGGATTATTAATGACTTTCCTGCCTATGGAATGATGAGTGGATGGAGCACAACTGGAAGATTAGCGTGTCCATATTGTATGAAGAGGTCAAAGTCTTTTCATCTACAACATGGTGGTAAACACTCATGGTTTGACTGCCACCGCCACTTCTTACCCATGGATCACGCATTGAAAGACGAAGGTAACTGGAATACAGATAGTACGACAGAGATGGAAGAAGAAGAATATATATAAGAGGATAACTTGAGTGATTAAAGTACATTTATTATACGTTTGTGACGTAAATTTTAAATCACTTATGATGGTTGCTTATATTGTTGATCAATAATCTATGTTAAAATTTCATATTTTACTAATTTATTGGATGATCAATTATTATACCATTTTTTTCCTTTTTATTATTTTAAATATAGTTAAGTATCAGTCAATGCTAATTATTTTCTTTTCCATAGGTGTTCTTTGCCTTTCCATAGGTATGCTTTTTTTTTTTTTTTAAATACAGTTAAGTGTTAGGGGAGACTCTAACTATTTTCTTTTCCATAGGTGTTCTTTGCCTTTCCAAAGGTATACTTTTTTTAAAAAAAAAAAATACAGTTAAGTATGAGTCAATACTAACTATTTTCAGCTCAACAGGTATTCTTTGCTTTTCTAAAGGTATATATTTTTTTCTACTATATGAACTGGATCTTCGTGAGTGATGGGTGATCATTCCCTGTGAGTGATGGGTGATCACTCCTCCTGGGTAATGGGTGATTACCTTTAAGTTAATTGTTGTTGTTGACATTGACTTTTTATTATAGATGTCTTCTCTGTTAGGATATAAAACCTGTATAAAAGCTGTATAAAAGAACACACATTTCATTATCTGATGGCTTTGATCCATTGACAAAGGAAGAATCATGCACTCGCCCTTCAAAATGCTTGGAAAAAGTTAGAGACTTATGTGCAAGAATGAAGCCATTTTGAAAGAAAACAAAAATAACAAACATTTTCTTTCTCAAGTTGTATAAATGGTCAAGTTTCTACATATTCCAATTTATCTATTGGCAGTTAATTTTTTGTTATAGAGAATGTGTTCTTTGATACAGGTTTTGTTGTACATGTTTTGTGTGTTTAATGTGTTGATGATACTTGGAATATGTTTGAATGTGGCATTAATGCCTGGAAAATAACCATTTTATAGGGGAGACTCTGCCAAATTTTTTTATAAATTTGCATTTATAACTTGTTCTACATATATATTACAAATATGTTTAAAATTTAAATAATTTTATTTCAAAATTAGGATGTCTGGTTATGGACAGTCTTCTAGACGTGCTGGAATGGACTAACATACCCATCCTCCTGACACCTCATCACCATCACACGCACGGCGCCTCTCCGTACCACAAACGATTTCTAATTCACCTTCGCAATCAAGAGGCGCTTCTCCAGCATACGCTCCTACTTCTGCATCACACCATATAGGATCACAGGCTACAGACGATCGACCTATGATTATTCCTCAAGGAGATGAGTGTGTAATTTATAATTATTGATTAATTTCTAATTCAGTATATCTTCTTTAATAATCATATTACTTTCCTTTCTGGTTATATAAAATAGGTTTGCTGGTTCAGATAAATGTGTGAGAGAGATTCAAGACATATTCAAAAGACAATTCAATGGTTCGTACGCTACATACTCACATGTCCCAATACACGTTCAGGGTATGTGGTTCGACGAGTGGGGAGTATGTTTCTTTTATTTTCTTACAAATTTAATCTCATGTATATGTTATTGAAACTTATATGCTCAGGTGTCATTTGTTGTATTTGCAAACAAATTTACTTTAAACTATTAATTTAAACTTTAACGGCGATGGTTTATTATATTTGCAGAAGTTATTTCTTTGGACTCCTAAGCATGGTCCTCAGATACGGAGAAATTGAAAAAGGAAGTGTGCAAAAAGACTTGCCAGTACAATTATCATCCTGTCAGGGCAAAATTAACGAAATACCAACTGTACACTTTTTGTTCAAAATCGTTAGTGCCCCCTTTCTCCTCCTTTCTCTCTCTATGTCCTCCATTAAAGACGAAATCCCATTTACCGAGAAACTTCAGTATATTTTTCACAGACGAAATCCCATCCCAGCTCATTCCTCACCAGCAAGGCCGGCTACCACTACCGTAGTTTCCTTTCTACATCTTCTCATCTTGGCTTTATCTTCTGCTTTGTCTTCTATATTTTCCCCTTATTTCTCTTGAAAATTCTACTTTCAACTACCGATTGGTGGCCATTCATGGCACCATCAATTGGATGGAGGCTTCACAATTTCAACTTGACTAAACATCCAATCACTTTACATGTGTGGAATTTGATTTTATTAGTAAGTTAAAATTTTAAAGTACTACTTACTTATAGTACCTTCAATTCGTTGGGCTGATAGACAACGAATCCATCAACCTCCATAATGGAAGACATCCAAGATGTTGCTGCTATGTGAACTGAATAGTAGTAAGAAAAAGAGGGATAGATGAAGGTTGCACGAGATGGAAGGAGGTGAAGGAGGAAGGAGAAGAGAAAAGCAACGGTGGAAATCTATTGGAGGCTGTCGGAAAAGATATATATATATATATATATATATATATATATATATATATATATATATATGGGATTTTGTCAGGAACTGGAAAAAAAAGGAGGGGAGAGAAGCAGTTATGGCTTTGACTAAAAAGGGTATAATTGATATTTTATTAAGTATTGCATTGGTAAGAGGATAATTGCTCTGGCAATATCGCTAGCCTTAATAGAATGATACAATTGTAAATTTCAAAATTTTGAAAGGATAATGTTAATGGATTGGAAAAAAATTTGCAAAAATAATATTAGGGAGACAAAATTTTGAAAAATTCAAAAATTGGTTAATACATCTATATATAGATGTAATTACACATTGTATCGAGAATATAAAATTATTTTTGAAAAAAGAATATTAGATTTGGTTACATGTCCTATGTATGCAGATTATCATAAAGGGTACTTATGGGTCTTAGATTTTTCTTGGCTCTGCTTGTGCTGACATATTTGAAATCCTCTCCTGGTCAAGGTCTATGTTTCTCTGCTCAGTTGGCTGTCTCTTAAAGTTTTTACAGATTCTGATTGGACTTTGTTATGAGTCCAAATGCTCAGTCACTGGCTATTGCATATTTTTGGGTGATTCCTTGATTTCTTGGCAGTGTAAAAAATAGTCTCTTGTATTTAGAAGTTTCTTTGGAGCAATGCTCATCCTTCTTGTGAAGTCCGATGGTTGGTTTATCTCTTGAATGATTTGCACATTGCTCACCTTTTTGCTGTTCCCTCGTTTTTGTGACAACAATAGTGCTATTTGCATGTCAAGATTGTTAGTCACTTAGTTTGCGAGAAGTACCAATCTGGCCCCTCAATAGGGTGACAATCGTGTCGTGTTCGGATTGGCGAGTCGTGTCAATTTGAGATAATTATACTCGAAAAATCAATTTGAACACGACCCGATTAATAAACGTGTCGTATCAATCCGTTTATTTTCGTATTGTGTTCGTGTTATAAAATGAGTTGACACGATTATACACAAAAATTAAATAGATAATTACTAAATCCGTCAACCCGAATACCTACTAAACCCGCCAATTTATGCACCATTACACAAAAAATTTTAAAAAATTAAATCAAATCATATAAAATTAAAAAATTAATAAAACAGCCCATAAAGTTATAAATAATTAATAAAACAACAAACAATCATACTAAATATCTAGAGATCTCAATAAATTCATAAGATTTATTCTTAAAAATCTAAGCAAATATAGTTTTGCAATAAAATTGGATTGTTCAAGAAATTATTTTCTCTAACTAATAGTCATTGTATTAATAATATTATTATAGACACTAAATAATAATTAATTAAGAATGATTCATTTACTATATATCAAGCAAATAGCTACATTAACATCATTTAATTTCTTAAGAGGTCTCATATAATTAAACAAAATAGACACACAAACAATTCAATTAATTCATATAATAAAATTTAATTTAATTAATTCATTAAAAAATTAAATTATCTAATTTTTTATAGTAAAATTTGTAAGGTATTACAAAAAGTATTAAATATAAATATTAAAAAAATTAAATGGTTCGCGGGTTGAAACGAGTTAAAACGGGTTGAACCCGTTTATGATCTGTACACGTTTAAAGTTAAATGGGTCGACCTGTTTCGACCCGAACTCGTGAAACTCCAATCCTAACCTGCTATAACCGTGTCGTTTTCGAGTTGTGTTCAATATTGCCACCCCTACCCCTCAAGGCTCCGCCTGTTCGTTCTGCTGCAAAATTTATTAGTATTTATTTTTTCAACCAAACCTCTTCCTGATTCATTTTTATCTTTCTTATCGCAGCATCTTTATACCAGTGTCTAGATTGGGAGGGGTGCTGCAAATTGTAAATGACACAGTGGGCTGAAGTTTATTATGCAGAGATTAGTCAGTTAATTATTTAATCACTCCATTTCCTGCCTTAGTGTTTCTTCTGTAGTATCATTTTTAGTTGAGTTGCACTTGCAGCTCTATTGAAGCTGGACACAATTAACTGTCTATTGAAATATGGAATATAGAATCGGTTTTCACCATTTTCCCTCACTAAACATGCTTCATTTTTTCGGGTATATTCTCCCTTTAACATTTGATGTCATCTTCCATACTTGAACCACATATTTTCAGCCCTTCTGATTTTCCTTCCCCACCCCCCTCCCCAAATCCCAGGGTCACGATAACCCACTGCCGCTAGACATCTATTTTATCCGTCGCAGCATTGGCCTTCTTTTTTGCTCTATGCCTCCAAAATACGAAAAATTATTATATGGATCGTAAACTTGTAAACCACATACATTAAAGAATTATATTATATAACTTTTATTATATATGAAATATAATATTTCAATATATATGATTTACGTGGATGGGATTCATTCTAAAATTTCTGCCCAAATACAAATAGACTTTGAGTTTTGCTTTGCTTTGGGGTCAAAGGCTCCTCTGTTTTTAGACTTTGATACCACTTGTTGAAATTTTTGCATCTATTTATGCCCTTTTTAATTGAGTCTAATCTTGATTCAAAAGGTTTAGTCCTTAATATCACAAATTTTACTTAATCTCCATATAATATATTGTTATCACATATTCTATTTTCTTTATGTGAAATTTCTATGTTACTCCTCTTGTCAAATGTGACCTTTCAAGAGAAGGCTATACAATTCCAAGAGATTCTAACAATCGAAAAGAAGACGAAGCCTTAGATCTAACAAAATCTTACCAAATGATCTGGAGAAAATAGTTCTTATCTGTAAACTCTAAAAATTACTACTATTCAACCAAGAAAAAACTACTGCTTTGATCAAAATTCTTCTACATCAATATGGTTGGAAGGCACTTGAAATCTCTAAGGGGCAGGACAGCTTGAGTAGGTTAACTTGATATCATTAGTATTTGCATCCGACAAAGTATTTGCTATCCGGCGGAAAGAATCCTTTATAGCAATGGACATGGGATAAAGGAAACATAGAGGAAAGAAGATTTTCATACCCCACTCCCCCTCCGCCCCCAACCACCCCCCACCGAAAAAAAAACAAAAATAAGATTGATGAAGTGTTAGTTAATAGGATCGACATGCTTATGTGTTAACCAGATTAAATCTCCCAAGTCCTTCATATCAAACTGTTTACGCAACTAACTTTTCACCAATGTTAATGTTCTTACATCATTTCCAATGAGAAGGATGTCATCAACATACAGTATGAGAAAAATCACCTTATCATCTATAATTCTCTTATAGACACAAGGTTCATCAGGATGCTGATCAAAACCATAAGTTTTAATTGCTTGATCAAACCTGATATTCCAAGTTCTAGACGCTTGTTTAAGCCCATATATGGACCTATTCAGCTTACAAACTTTTTGTTCTTAACCTTCTTGGATAAAACCATCTGGTTGTACCATGTAGATACATTCGTCAAGATTTCCATTAAGGAAAGCTGTCTTGACGTCCATTTGCCATACTTCATAGTCGAAGTGAGCTGCAATGGATAGGAGGATTCTTATAGACTTTAGCATAGCCACAGGCGAGAAGGTTTCCTCATAGTCAATACCTTCTCGTTGGGTATAACCCTTAGCAACCAATCTAGCTTTGAAAGTTTCCACTTTCCCGTCTACTCCTCTCCTTCTTTTGTAGACCCATTTGCATCCAATAGGTTTTACCCCATTAGGCAGGTCCACAAGATCCTAGACGGAGTTAATGTACATGGATTTCATTTCTGAATCCATTGCACTCTTCCAATGGTCTGCGTCTACGTCCTCTACAGCTTCTTTATACGTAGTGGGATCCTCTTCTTCCTCAAAAGAGACTGCTTGAAAAGCTTCTCCATAAAGTAACTATCTAGAGGGACGTTGAATAACTCTCCCACTACGTCTAAGCTGTGGAGGTTCCTGGACGATTGGATTTTCCTCCTCCTCGTTGACTGGAATTAGATCTGTTGATTCCTCAACGACTGGATTTTGAACAGGGGTAGGAGATTCTTCCACTCTATATCCCAAAGAGCCAGTGGGTATAGAAGGTGTAACATCTATTTCTCTCCCACTGGAATCTGACATGTTAAGTGGCATAGACACAAATCCTCCACGTGAATCTTGAGTATGGGTCTCAGTAACCATTTGCTTGGGATTATCTCCCTTGGTTTCTTCCAAAATAACCCTACTCTTAGATCTTCGTTCTTCTATGTACTTATCCTCTAAGAAAATTGCATTTGTGCTTACAAATATTTTCTTATCTTGAGGACTATAGAAGTAGTATCCCCTTGTTCCTTTTGGATATTCAACAAACAGACATAAATTTGATCGTGATTCCATTTTATCCATCTTTCCCTTTAGCACATATGCAGGACAACCCCAAATCCGGATGTGTGTCAAATTAGGCTTCCGCCCATTCCACAATTCCATTGGAGTCTTAGGGACAAACTTTGATGGAACCATATTCAATATGTATGTCGCAGTTTGTATAGCATACCCCCAAAAGGATGTACTGAGTATAGAGAAGCCTAACATTGTTCTGACCATGTCTAACAAGGTCCTGTTTCTCCTTTCTGCCACTCCATTTTGTTGAGGAGTGCCAGGTGCACGTAGTTGAGATAAAATCCCATTTTCTAATAAGTAAGATCTAAAGTCATGGGATAGATATTCCCCACATCGATCTGATCGAAGTGTCTTAATGTTCTTTCCTAACTGCTTCTCAGTCTCAGCCTTAAATTCTTTGAATTTTTCTAAGGCATCAAACTTATGAGTCATTAGGTAAACATATCCATATCTTGAGTAATCATCCGTAAAAGTAATGAAATACTCGTACCCACCTCTAGCTTGGACACTAATTGGTCCATATACATCAGAGTGCACTAATTCTAAAACTTTCTTTACTCTATTTCCTTTGGAAGGAAATGATTTTTTGGTCATTTTACCTTCCAAACAAGATTCGCAAACTTGAAGAGGTTCCACCTTTAAGTCACTTAAAGGACCTTCTTTTACAAGTCTTTGAATCCTATTTAGATTAATGTGACCAAGTCTAAGATGCCATAGGAGAGTCTCATTAGTAGGAGATAACTTAATGCTTTTATTAATTTCAGTATGATATAATGAATTATTGGTAGGTTTCAAAACATACAGATCATTATTTAAATTTTCACGACATATCAAAGAGTTATTCAAAAATATCTCTATTGAAAATTTATAAAATTTAACAGAATATTTTTGTTTGAATAACACAGAAACCGAAATCAAATTTCGATAAATGTCGGGAACATAATAACAATCTTTCAAAACCAAATGTTTATTATCAAAATAAAGATAAACATCTCCAACAGCTCTTGCATATATCACTGATCCTGTGCCAACCCTTAGAGTATGCTCTCCTTCATTGAGATGTCTGGTTACTTAGAACCCCTGCAATGAATTGCAAACATGGTTAGTGGCTCCAGAATCTACTATCCAAGTATTTGTAGAATCAACCACTAAACAAGTTTCAATGTAGGATAACTCACCAGTACCTTGCTTGTGTTTAGCTAAGTAATCTGGGCACTGTGACTTCCAATGTCCCTTTTGCTTGCAGTGGAAACATTTACCTTTAGGCTTTTCATCCACTCTTGCTTTCTTAACCTGCTGCTTAGGCCCTTTATTATTATTCTGCTTCCTCTTATTTCCTCATTTGCCCTTAGTCTTGGAAGAGGAAGATCCAGCATGAGATAGAATAAGAGCGTTGCCACTTCCCACTTTTAGGGTTGCCTCGGCGCTCTCAAGCTCCTTCATTAACTCTGTAAGAGACATCTCTATCTTGTTCATATTATAATTAATTGTGAACTGTGAAAACATCTCTGGAAGAGTTTCTAGAGCCATGTCAACCTGAGTCTCAAGCTTAATTTCAGCCCTAAAACCTCTGCCACGTTAAACTGAGAGATCAATTCTAACATATGATCTCTCACGGGCGTTTTAAGTTTCATGCGCATATTCATTATGCGCCTCATTGCTGCTTGACGAGCCTGACGTCCTTTGTGCTCAAACATTTGCTGGAGGCTTCTCATGATGTCTGTAGCGGTTGTCATGTTCTCATATTTCTGCTGCAACACATTTGAGATATATTCCAAAATGTAACAGCGAGCCATCTCATCAGAACTCAACCACTTATCATAAGCCTCCTTTTGTTCGCGTGTGGACTGTTCAGTAGGCTTAGTAGGACACGGTTCAATTAACACATATTTGAGCTTCTCAGCAGTGAGTACAATTATGAGGTTCCTTTTCCAATCAATAAAATTTTCTCCAACCAGTTGGTTCTTTGTTAAAATTTGGGATAAAGTGTTGGAAGTCATTTTTCTGAAATTAAATAAAATAAAACATATGAGCTATTTATCATAGCATGATGCATGATCAATATAAAATGGTATGATGCATGATCAATATGATAATATTTTAAGTAGTAATAGAAACTACTATCAAAATATGACAACCTAAAACTCTACAGTAACATGTACCTCTATAGGAGATAACAATGTAACTTATAGTTAGGTCAAAATCCACAACCTAAAACTCCAAAATAATATGCACCTCTATAGGAGATAACAATATAACTTATAGTTAGGCCTGGATCATCCCACCAAAATTAATATATCTTGCATCTAAACGCAATATTAATTTTAGTGTTATTAATATTTTGGTCATCATAGACATTATTTGGATATTCTATAGGAAGTCCTTATAATGTCTTTGATTTAAGTGTAACCCCTATATCCAAAATTTATTTTATTTTATAAAGTTTCCAATCCAATCACATCACCTATAGGGTAATTATGAATGAATTAAACTTAAAAAAATAATAATTCAAATTTTGATGCCCAATCTAGTAACCAATAAAACGTAGCCTTCCTATAGGGAGACCATTTAAAATGGCACGAAGCAAACGTTAATTTTACTAATGGGCTAATAGGGGAGGCCAAAGGTTAATTAAAACTAACCATTTCACACTTAATTTTTTTAATAAATTAATAAAAATATTAATTTATTTATGCATAACTAAATAGTACCTAGAGCGGTGTTAATGCAAATTATATGGCATGTTAACATGAATGATATATAATTCAACTAAATTAAATAGTAAAAACTATAAAATAAAAATAATTTTATGGCCAACCTAGACTCAAAAATAAAATTGCAAAATTACAATTGAAAATCTAATTAGTTAACAAAATAGCCAACCTTCAATCTTCTGCAATATAATTCTGTTGCAGCAACCTTAAGTCACATGTTCTGCAGTGTTGTAGTGGCTAGAATGTTGCACTTCTAAGTTATATCCCAATATTTCTCACGTATCTCTGAAATAGAGTTATATCCCAATATGTATATTGGGCTCTATCTCATAATACGAATCCTGATAGAATAAGAAAAGTATAGTTGAATACAACTATTTCCACTTATCCTATTCTATCTAAAATATGATTTTCAGTTTTCTGCAATTTTCATTAATAAATTATAATTTATTATTGTCCCATAATTAGGAGCCACTGAAGGGACCTGACCGGATACAATTAGACTAAGCTTCAATAAATTATTTTGTCAATAAAAATAATTTATTAATTACGTTCCACTCCACTAAAAGAACGTAACTGCACTCTTAGTCTAATCGCAATTACTGGAGTCAATAATTATATCCATTAATTGATCGATCCAACATGAAGAAGGACTCGTTACAACTAGGCTAGACAAGTCAGTGACTAGAAATTCTATCTCTATTTTACTTCGAATACCTCAACTCATCTCAAACCATTCTTGCTATACGAAGAGTCAGAGATCCTCACCTCCAGCCCATTTCTAAGTGGGGAAGTGGAGGCCCAATGCATCAAGAGGGGAAAAAAAAATTCTGATGAGTCTCAAAATTAAAATAAGTAAGAAAACATCTAATACTAGAAAAATTAAAAATTTTATAATTTGAAATTAAAAAAAAAACTCATAATAAAATAATGAAAAAGTACAATATAACTCTAAATAACAAATAAAATATATTAATATTTAACATCAATAATAATAATAAAATATAACAAGTTATGAGAATAAAATACAATATTAAAAAACTAAATCTCCCAATATAATTTCATTCACTCAATATTCAAGAATATTTATTGATGAACATCTTGCCTGCATATAAATCTAAAAGGATGCTATTTTTGTATGGTTATAGCGTCACTAAATTGCCCAACTCTTTTACCAATTTAAAACAATTATATTTTTTATATAAGAATTGAAAAGCTGCCAACTTAAATATGTATATTTTGTAATTTACAATCTTATCGTTGGTTGGTTGTATGGATTTAGTAGAGTTTTCAAAAGATATGGAGAAATTAATCAATTTAGACCATCTTAACATAACGGATGTTCAATTGAACAAAACATCAAAGGAAATTGAAAGATTAGAAAATTTTCAATTTTGAGGTGAATTCACTTTTATTATAAGCAAATATAGTGGTTCAAGGATTGAGGATTTGAGAAAGTTTTGCAGTCTCCAAGGAGATTTCAACATTTTGGGCTTGGAAAATGTTGCTAATGGTGAGAATGCTTGAATGGCCAAAATGAACAGTAAGAAATATATTAAGAAGTTTTTTCTTTTTTTTTTTGTTTATAAAGATGTGAAAAATCTCTGCCGAAGTATGCCCCAACAGGGCCAGCAATATATCTATGCAAGTTGCTAGAAGAACTGCTGGATATATTGCTCTTGAAATCTCACGAGTCTGTTGTCTATAGCTATGGAATGATGGTTTGGAAATTGTTTGAGGCAGGAAAAACATTGATGTTGAAATGGATCAGACCAGGGAGATATAGTAGGCTTGTTGGGCATTCAAAATTAATGATCCCACGAAACGACCATCAATGTGGGGGTGCAAGAATTGTTCGAAGGGAGTTTAGAGTCTATGCAGATCTCACCTAAGCCTTCACTGTTTTCTCCTCCCGTGTCAGTTGCCAATTCCTCTGCTTCTTAATAAGAATGCATTCAAAATTTTGTGTACATTTTATACCTTTTCTTTAATTTCCTCTTAATTTTTTTTATAACAAAAAAAAACAAAAGGAAATTTCTTCTTTATTGATCTAGAAGTATTATATGGACTATAGGATACAGGATACCGGTACATGAATTTTCTAAAAAGGAAAATTGCTTCTTCCTTAACTGAATTAAATAGATTTCCAGAAAACTTTAACCTCAAAGTTCATGGAAAAATATCATAGAAGAAGGGGACACAAAAATGTTAAGATAACTTCTCTTCATTGCAATTTCTTGGTAGCATTTTTACCATATGCAAGAATTGATTAGGTTTCTGATCATATTATTCTTTAGGAAATATATTAGGCAACAAAAATTTTTGAGTTACTAAAGTATTTGCGTCATAATGTTATTGTTGCAATTGTAGCCACCTCTGTCTATCAATCAATGCCAGGCCTTTAAAATTTTTGGAATATGTGATAATGATTTATTCTCAGTTGACAAGTAGTAGGACTGTAAACGGGTTGGGTCATATTCAAACCATTCCGTTCCGAACTCAACCTATATAGATTTAAAGTAAAAGGATTTATATTCGATTCAGTGAGTAACGGGTCTATCCGACCAGAAAAATTCTAAATTATAAAAAATAATATTTTTATGTAAAAATTTCTATACAAAATATTAAAACAGTTATAGTTTAAAATTTTTAAAATTTTAAATTTATAACAATAAAAAAAAAGTCCAAGTTCATAAATAACAATATCATACAACATATATAAATTAGAAATTAATTATTAAATAAAAGTTTACAACAATAATACCAAAATATTCATAAGTTTATAGCTATTACATAATATAAAATATCCCCAATTCATCCAAGAAACTAAAGAGTTAAAAATTTAAAATATTAAGTTAAAAAATTATATTTTATATATATATATATATATATAATATTTTATATAATTTTTAAAATTAATCGAGTAAACAGATCGGATTCAAATTTTTAATATTCAGACCTAATTATATAAATTAAACGAGTAAAAGAGTCGGGATCGAGGCCTAACAAATAGCCAATTTGATTTTGAAATTTAATTGGACTTAAATTCCAATTATTGAAAATTTTAACAAAGCTAAATTTGTAATCTAAATCTAATTTTTGTCCTTTAAAGTCTTCTTCGTATCATATTGAAATCGATTTAGTTGAGAAACAAATTTGTTCTTTGTAAAATTTTCAATAATTGTAATTAAGTCTACTCAAATGGACAAAAAATTGAGTTGACCACTGACTAACTAATGAAAATCAGCTTTCCACGTAGGGATGGCAATGGGGCCTTGTCGAGCCGGGGACTAGAAATCCCGCCCCATCCCGCATATGCCTCTGTATTCCCATTCTCAATCTGTCCCCACTACGGAGAAAGGCGGGGATCCCCGCCCCCGGCCCGTCGGGGACAAAACAATCCCCGGTCTTGGCCCCGGAAAGCGGGGAAGCGGGGCCCGTTTGGGCTTGAAAATAATTATAAAGATTTAAAAAAATTTTTTTGCCTCCAATATATTTTTATTCAAATTTTTTTAATCATATAGAAAACTTTTGTAGTGATTTCCAATAATTCACATATTTATCATATCACTAGATTAGTAAGAGTAAAATTAATAATTAATAATTAATAATTTTTTTCTTTTTTATTTTTCTCTTCTTTTCTATTTTATTTTATATACATATATAATCTACCTTTACATACATATATAATCTATCTATAATTTATATAATGTGTGTATATATATATATTGGTATATATACATATAATATATATATATGTATATATATAATTTATATAATATATATACATATACAACACATATATAATTTCCCTATATATATGTGTATGTGGATATATATATATATATATATATATATATAATATGTAAAGCAGGCCGGAGGCGGGGATCATGCAATCCCCGTCTCTGACTTGTCCTCGATTGGCGGGCCGAGGAATAAAATCTGTCTTCGACCTATCCCCGCTTAAATCGGGGAATCCCCGATCCAACTGGACCGGGTTAAATCGAATCCCTGGTTTAAACGGAAAAATTGCCATCCCTATTTCAACGACTATAACCTCAATTACTGGTTGAAGACTTGGAGTCAACAGCCGCCTTTCCCCCTCCTTACAAGTGTGATATTCCATGGTACTTTGAACAAGGTTTCTTTATTCCTGTGTCTTGTCTGCTAATTTCCCATGGGTCTTGGATTTTTCTTGGCTCTCCCTTTGTTGGCTCTTCTTGTGTCTCTCCTCGTAGCTCAAGGAAATGCTATCTGCCCGAAGGATTTTCTTTGTGGAAACCTTGGCCGTATGAGTTTCCCTTTCACCAATATCTCCTGGCCTGATTGTGGTTTGTGTGTGATGGAATGTCAAAATACACCATATCCTCATATTAAACTCGATCCATCTTCCGATCAAGTTTTTGAGGCTAGAAACATGACCATGAACAATTCCATCAAGCTTGGATCCCTCCAACTTCAACGTCTTCTGCCGGAGCAAAGCTGTAGCACTTTCTACTATCGGATTTATCTTCCTAATTCTTCTTCTGTTTCATTTAAGATTTCAAATACTATTACCCTGTTCAGATGCACTTCCCTTCCCTATTTTACCCAGGAGGCAGTTGACAAACTTCTTTCACAGGGTTACAAAAGATATACATCCTGTGACGGCTTCCAAATATTTTATAGAAATCCGATATATCATCCTTCCCAACCTGAACCTTCTCCACCCGGCTGTATGGCCATCCAATTCCCTATGCGTCCCCGGAACAATGTTTCAAAGGAGAGTGAATTGTTTCAGCTATTGAGTTTTGAATTTGATCTTGAGTGGAAACTAAATGCAGGAAAGAGTATGTCAAAAGCCATTATCATCGCTATTGCTGGTAAATCTCTATTTCGCTATTGTTGGTATAAATCTCTATTTCGCTATTGCTGGTATAAATCTCTATATGTCAAAAATTCTTCTCTCTGTCCTAAAACTCTCTCATCAGCTTTTGTGTTATGGTTGGTGCCTTATATGTATAAATTCCTATTTGATGAACGAATGCTTGACTGATGCGTGTAGATTGTTAGAAATGATGTGATTATATTAATGTCATGCATTACAAATTTCGTTACAGTATTAAAAACCTACAAAATATACAAACTCAAGTTTACACTCGAATAATAAGCTTATAACTAGAATACTTCTTCACTTGTGCTCAATGTAACTCACACTGTGTTAGAAATAATCTGATTCATTGTACCATAATTTTCTTGTGCATCCGCATTATTGCAGCTACTTCAACTTCTGGTATTGGACTAGTACTGGTTATTCTGCCCTTCAGCTGTAGAAGGAAGTTTTCATATTACAACACAATGAAATTTTGGAAGAAAAAAGTAGAGGGCCAAAATGTGGAGACTTTCCTAAAGAATTATAGATCACTTGCCACAAAAAGGTATTCTTATTCAGATGTGAAGAAGATGACCAACTCTTTTAAGATCAAGCTAGGTCAAGGAGGCTATGGTTCGGTCTACAAAGGGAACTTGAAAGATGGAAGGCCTGTGGCGGTTAAGGTATTGAAGGAATCAAAAAGGAATGGAGAAGAATTTATCAATGAGGTAGCAAGTATTAGTAGGACTTCCCATGTCAACATTGTAACTCTTCTAGGATTCTGTTTCCAGGGTAAAAAAATGGCCCTTATTTATGAATTCATGGCAAATGGATCCCTAGAGAAATTCATTTATGGAGAAAAATCATTGGTGAATCATCAACTAGAATGGTCAAAACTATACCAAATTGCAGTAGGAATAGCACGAGGATTAGAATACTTGCACCGTGGTTGCAATACAAGAATACTACATTTTGATATAAAGCCACATAACATTCTTCTGGACGAAGACTTTTGTCCAAAAATCTCCGATTTTGGCCTTGCTAAGATCTGCGCAAGAAAAGAAAGCATGATTTCAACAATGTCAGCACGAGGAACCATTGGATATATTGCTCCTGAATTTGTCTGCAAAAACATTGGAGGGGTATCTCATAAATCAGATGTCTATAGCTATGGGATGATGGTTTTGGAGATGGTTGGAGGAAGAAAGAACCTTGATCTTGTAGTTGACAGAAGCAGTGAAATATACTTTCCTCACTGGATATATACAAGATTAGATAGAGGTGAAGAACTAGGATTGGCAGGAATCCTGAAAGAAGAAGATAACAAGCAGGCAAGAAAGATGCTGATGGTGAGTCTTTGGTGCATTCAAACTAATCCATCAAATCGGCCTTCAATGACAAATGTGGTGGAAATGTTTGAAGGGAACCTTGACGCCTTGCAAATCCCTCCAAGACCCTACTTTTCTTCTCCTCCAAGAGCATCATCAGATGGTTCGACAACTTATACAACATCATTAATATTTTGATCCTGTACCGAACTTTAAACTAGTAATTTAGTTTGTTAATAAATATTTACTTGAAATTTGCTATGAAATACACATCTTATTCAGGCATCGTTTTGGAGGATATTGAGTAATCTTTTGAAGATGATCAGTGATTGATTTCTTTTTCAAGAAAAGCCACCTTTGGGTGTTGGAAATTTTTCCAAGCACGCCTGCTATTTTGTTTTGGTTAAAGAAGACATACAAAGGCACAGAGGAAAAATAGTTACCTGTTTTATCTGTAACTCACAATATTTTATAATGACTTAAGCAAGGAAGCCGAACCGTAGTTGGTTCTTCAAAAAGTGGGGGTATATGTACTATTGTCAGCCTATAAATCAAAGCAATAAATGTTTGAAAAATTAATTAAAAATTCTAAATAACTAACTCATTTCGTTCTTAAAATTGTTATTAAATTACATCGTCAATTTTTTATTAATTATTATCAATCTATTTTTAAAATTTAAAAATGGAAAACTATTTTTATCACGTTTTGCACCTATCATTAAAATAGTTCTCTAATAATATGAAACTTTTCATTTAAAAAAAACTTAAACAATCAAAAATATTTTTATAAATAATAGACCAAAATATTATAACTAAATCTCCCAAAGAAAAGTTTGATCAAAATTCAAATACAATTTGTTTAACTTAATATATCAAAAGGACAAAAATCTAATCTTATATTAATCAAATATTTAAATAGTATAGATAGAAAAATCAATAAACTAATAAAATAAATTATTAATCAAAATCTTGATTTTTGACATTACACCTCAAATACATTCTTAGTAGAAAAGATTTTTGTAACACTGATCATCAAAATTGAAGAGCTAAGCCAACTATATGCTTAATCAAAAGATAACTTATGAAGTAAATCCTATACATTTTTATTGCTTCCTTCATATTTTAAACAATTTTTTTTAATTTGATGAAACTCAACTTATATATATATATATATATATATATATATATATATATATATATATATATACTTACTCTTTTCATATCTTTTATCTTTATGAGAAAAGGAGAAAGGAAAAAACTTTTAAGTCTTTATATTTTGTAAAAAAAATAAAAAGAATAACTAAGAAAAGAAAAGAATTTTTAAAGTTTTACATTTTTGTAAAAAAAATAAAAATAAAATAATTTTTACGACTTTACGTTTTGCATAGAAAAAAAGGAAAAGAAGAATTAAGAAAAGAAAAGAATTTTTAAAATTTTATATTTTACTTTTAAAAAAAGAAAAGAAAAGAAAAGAAAACAATGGGTTTGTTTTTAGTGAGTTTAGTAAAAAGACACAAATGCCCCTGACTAAAATAAAAGCTCGGCGAAGGGCATTGATTTCTCCACATTCTGGTCCTCCGCAGTTGGCCGATGGAATCAGCCCATGAAAACTTATTGCGTGGCAGAGATATAAATTTTTTCGATTGATTCTTATATTTTATTTTTAATTTTTTAAGTTCTTTATTATTTTTTTACTGTCATATTTAATCTCTATACATTTTTTTAAACTTTTTAAATCCTCTATTATTTTTCGAGCGACATACTTGTCCCTCTGTTCAATTTCCCATCAATCATAACTATTTAGAAATTAGTATTGGTAGAATTATAATGAAATAAAAATTATTTAGTCATTCCCTCCACCTTTTTGAAAATTTTTATATGTATTTATTTAGTTGATAAAAGTATTTCTCATCAACTGAGATGTTATAAATTTTATTTATATATTTTTTTCTTCTAATGTATTAAAAAAGTCTATTTTGTTAAAACATGTATTAAAGAAAGAAAAGTGTGATCTATTAGTATTATTTTCTCACAAAAGAGTAAATCTCATGACATTTATAATTTATTACATTAAAACTTTCACTAGAAACAGTGAATCTCTAGTATTTAAAAATAAATATTTCTATACAAATGATATTTATAGATCACTGTATTAAAACTACATCCTAAATATTACATCTTACTACATTTTTAAAAAATAAAAATTTTAAATTATATAATTTTCGACCATCAAATCTATGTAAGATATCTTTATTATTTGAAGTTTACTTGAAGAGTAAATGGAGTTATTTCCACAAGAAAGTCTTACCAAGAATTTGTAGCATCTTTTATTTGTATCACTGGATCTTTAAAAAACAGCCATATGCTAGTAAATCTTCTCAAAGATGGAAATGAGAGGGAAAAAAGGGAGGGAGGAGGGGAGTATCCATTATGGTATGCTAATACCAATGACGTAATTCTGCTAAAATTTGATGTAAAAACAATAGCAACCGAATCGCCTTGTACGACTTATCTATCAGAATTTTCGAGTTCAAACACTGTCAAATAATCTATCAACTAATTGGAAGTAAACAAATAGAGTCTCCACTCATTCTCTCTATGTCCGTGCAACATCTATATTTCCTCCCTCTCCAGTTTTCCTCTCTCTATATTTTTGCGAATAGCTATCCATCTTTCTCTAGAACTTTACCCGTACAAAGCCATCGTAATAGTATATCGCTCGAAAAATGATAAAAGACCTAAAAAGTTAAAAAATAAAATATAGGGATCAAACATGGATGTAAAAAATGATAGAATGCCTAAAAAGTTGAAAATAAATTATAGAGATCAACTATGACAGTTGAAAAAAATTTATATACTAAAAATACTCTTATGAATGAGGTAAAATTCAAGCCATTTATGTTGACTTGACGTTGACTAACAAAAATCTTGACGAAACCTAGTATGTCAAATGAAAAATGACTGAGTACCTAAAAAGTTAAAAATAAAGTTTAGAGACTAACTATGACAGTAAAAAAAAGTTCAGAGAGTAAATATGGAATTAAACCGCAACAAATTAAGAGGGATAAAATGCAATGACACAAATCTGCTTAACTACAAAAAAATGAATAGTGTAAAACACAACTCTTTTCTTATATATACTAGAAAGGATACTCACGCAAGGAACTAGGTCAAGTACTCGTGATATTCCCATCATCATACATAAATTAAAAAAAAAATGAAGAAGTTACAGACACAGCTATCTACATAAAACATTAATAAGGTTGGTTACAAAATTGAGTTTTGATTCAGATAATCTTGCTACAACCTATTATATTAAACCTACAATCACATATGTGCTACCTTTTGCACCATAGCAAAAAGTCAAATATTTGGTCAACTACAGAGAAACTACGTGTATTAAAGTATTGATATAAAAACATACTTCAGCCCATGCTCCACTATGCCACCCTCTCAGTAAACATAATATGTATGCGTTTGCAGAACTGGTTTTGAACCGTTTGTAATTGCTTGATTCTCTGTTGTTGTCATCTGACATTATGATGCCCAACACTCTTTTCTAATGCTTTGATTGGATATGTGACAAAATATGTATATCTCTCTCAGTTATATAGTCTCCAATGGCATCAGGGGCACTAGGAGCAGCTTTGAAGCATTTATACCTAAACATATGACATGCTCTTCTCTGATTAAGAATCACAATAAAGCCCGGACTTTATAGAGATATAAACCAAATAGAGTTTTCTTGGCTTACTTTAATTTGCATCTGTCATGGTAAGAAATACGACATAGAAGTAAGGAAAAAACTGCATATAAACAAAATAAGGTAAACTTCTTATCAAAAGATGCACAATGCAAGATCGATAGGGATTAAACAAAAATAAATAAAATTTTTAACATTGAAGCTGTGTTATGTTTGCTTTATAATACACCTTGAGGCCAACTTAAATAGAAATCTAACCGTTTCTTTTCTAAACAAAATATCGAAAGCTATGAAAACAAAAACAAAAAAAAAAAGTGGAAAATGAATACAAATGTCATATTGTTAATCTCATGCAAAATTAGGAAATAGAATGGTCAATAACCAACTTAAGTTTTACTAATGCTCCAAGAGTAACCTAAGATTAATGGCTTGAGAAATCACTAGAAAATGGTTATTCTTATTTCCAATGTGATCAAAATCCAACAAACAAAACACAAATTTTCCCTCCTACTATCATTTGCCTTTTTCACCTTCAAAATGTTCACTCGCATATGGTAGATAGCTGATTGATAGGGCAGAGGGGGCACACAATAAATTAGTACCAACAAGTTGTCTCGCACGAGGCCGAGTGCCCATGATATTCTCACCAATCTCCTTCTTTCAATACTTTTCTAACAATGCCAATAGGGCGTCCATCTTTATAGAAAAGGGCAACCTGTTCAAAGGTAGTTTGAATGAACAAAGATATACTCATATACATCGTACAACTTTTCAAAAGATCTTTACCAAAAAAAATTTTATGGAAAAAAAAACCCAAAATTTAAAAGCAACAGCACTTGAGTGCAACAATAGTCAATAGTTCTTGCAAACTCCTTGTGCAGCCTTTTGTTCTCTTCAGTTAGTGTCTTGCAACATCTTTTCAAGTCCTCGCGGTTCACCTCAGTTTGCTTCAGTTTTCTGCTGCAAAATTTGAGACAAAAATTATTAATACCTAAGCAAAAGCAAAACAAGGAAATTTGTAATAGAATAAGAACTAGATGGACAAGCATAAAAAATGGATGGAACACTAAAACTGCTGAAAATGATTTGTTGGATGGCCTAATTAGACTAAAAGATGACAAAGGAAAACAATTACGTTATATAGAGGTGCTGGATAACATTGTAAGCATAATTGTAGGTGACTATGTGTCTACTTCGATCTCAATTATGTGGGTTGTGTACTATCTTGCAAAATATCTCAATGTTCTTGAAAAGATGTGGGTATCCCCATAAAACCCTTTGCTATAAAAATTCCTAACTTCAATTTCATATCCTTGTAACACCTCATATATTTATATCGTAGTGGACCTTACATTGTGGGATGTCGCCCTGTCTGATTTTCCCAAAAAAGGGGCCTTTATAATGAAAATAACTTACAATATAGCGAAATTTTTCCAAAAAAAAAAAATTACTTCAAGTACAAGGACAAGCTGATACACAAAGCCATAAAAAGATTAAGTCTTCTAACCAGGTACGAGTAGATCCAAGTTCTAACTGTCATCCTTGACAATGTCTCCTAGCTCCTTGGCAAATTCGGGGATCTTTCGATAGGGTTTGGTTTATAAATGAAAAACCTTTAGGGGGTGAATAACATTTTTGGCAAATTAAAAATGCTTTTCAAAATATCTATTTTGAGAAACTCCTTTGAATTTCTGATCGAAGAGATTGCAGCAGATACAATAAGAAGCCTTCGAAATGACTTGAAGATCAACGACAATCTGAATGTAATCAGACACACGATGCAATTGATATAAGAGAGAACACAGGTTGGTGAGAGTAATAAGGATTTCTTTTGAGAGACTAAAAGTTTTGTGCAAAGGAAGATTATAGCTAGCTGAAATTAAATGCAGTGAGGAAACATAAGACTTATAGTGGTTCAATTTACCAAGATCTACATCCACTACCTTAAGCTCACACTTAAGGATTTTCAACCAGATTTCATTCACCCAACTCAATAGTGTCTATCTACACCAATTACATAAGAGGATCACCACACTTGATTTTATCAAACTTCTCAATCAATCAACAAATCAAGATTCACTCTAAATGGGTTTTACACTACAATCTTGATATACAAAAAGGATGATAGAAATGAACTAGAAATAGCTCACTATGTTGAGCAAATATACAAATAAATGAGCACAAACAACCTTTACCTTTCGAAGAAATTTGATTTTACTTTGAAGCACTTTGAAAAGGGAGATTTTTGTATTCTAAAGAGTAAAAGCATTCCTCAAAAAGATAGGACAAAAATCTACTTTAAAATTGAGTTTTGAAACCTTTTATAAGAGCAAAAAGTAGAGTTCCAATGTTTAGAAACGGCTATTTTCATGTTGTCAGACTTGCCAATGTTTTGGACTCAAGGATCGGACGAAGGTGCGTCTAAAATGACACTTTTTTAGGCAGAATCGATTTGACACTGTTCATTGGGTTTTGGATGCGAGTCATCCAAACTACTCAATTCAAAATTCTGAAGATTTAAAACCTTGAAATCTTTGTGCTTGTGTGCTTCAAGGTAGAAATAAGCTGAATCATAAGGTAAAGAGACATAGGAATTTACACATAAATATCTTAACAAAAGGATTCCTAGTCTAAAGTTCTTTTTCAAGGACTTCATAATTTTGTGACTCTTAACTTGGAGATGTACTTGATCAATCACCACTTTGGATTTCATTTCTTTAAGAGCTGCTTAGCAACCTTGTTCGCATGCCTTAAAAGAATTGAGGTCAAACATGTCCTATCACATATAAATCACACAAGTTAGTCCTCATCAATGTCTATCATAAGTCAACACACAGGAGAATGCCCTTAGGACTAATAATCTCCCCCTTTTTGAGTGATGACAAACTTGATGGGATTGTGATAAAAATAATTATATATACAGTACGAACATATTAGACTGAGAGAAATAAGAATATTTTTCATTGAAATGCAATATCTTATTATAGGTCTCAAAGAGTGCTTATGAGATTAAGATAAGAAAATTTAAGCATATACTCATAAACATGGCTTGATAAGCCTATGGCCCAACCTACCTCCATATCCTTCTTCCTTTTATCACACAACTATTCCTTAAGAGAATAGCCACAAATAGTAATCACAAATATATATATATATATATATATATATATATATATATATACATACATACATATGTGTGTGTGTGTGTGTGTGTGTGTACACAAGCAGGTATGTAATATGAATCACAAAATAGCCTACTCCCCCTTAGTAAGTGCATATATAAATATAGGATATGAGACCTCAAAATGCGATTTTAGAGAAAATCTGGATTTATATTTTGGACGTTCAAAATGTGCATCGAAAATTAGATGGAATAAGACTATGGAACTTTTGGACTTTAGGTTTTGGATGTCCAAAACATGTATCCAAAATAGGATAAAATTAGACAGAAGCTAACCCATTTTAAACTCCATTTTTGGACTGGACTTTTGGATTGAAGAAATAAGAGTCCAAAATTTCCCTTGTGTATGTGCAGGAAACAACGAGTTTTCAGAGATTTTGATCTAGCCTAATTTTCTCAAGAAATTTCAGACTTCAAGAAAAGTTTTAAGCAATGAAGGATATATGAATAACTATCCTTATCATCTGAATTTTTTAACATAGAGCATATCATAATAGCTTTTAAAAATAGATTATTCAACAACCCCAATCTCAATGATACATTTATGTATACTTCAAATTCCTTTGACCATAATATGATCTCAAACTAGTTTTCATTAAATCGCATAAAGCTTCTTAGACCACAGCAAACTATAATCATAATCAATCATAAATCACAAATCATACTTATCAGAAACCAATATACAACGGTACACAATCATAAATCACAATTTATACAAAAAAAAAAAAAAAATTAGCACAGCATGCTGGTTTGATCGAACCTAAGTCCCACCATAAATTCTATAGAATGTTTCACAGGATCTTAAGGAATATTCAGACTCTACATATAAGTACGTTGTAGTCCAAAACATAGTAACTATGTCCAATCCATAGCACAACTCTGCACAACATCCAATTGCAGTTCATTCAACATCAGTCCATAACACAACAGTACATATGCCAATAGTAACCATCAACAGCAGTTAACAACAGTGCATAATAACCATCAACAATAGTTAACATCAGTGCATAATCCCAACAGCATATCACAACGCATGCCATAGCACAACATAGCACAATCAGTGCACAACTATAATCCCAACTGCCAATTTTCTACCCTTTTTGTCATCAATCAAAATGGAGAATAAGGAGAGGAACTATCGGGGCTAGAAAATAGAGAAAGTTATATATGAAACAATTATATATTAAGCAGAGAAAGTAGCTAAAAAGCAGAAGGTAAAATGTTCAAATATTGGAGCAGAAATAAAAATTGTCAATGGAAAAGCAGTAAAGAGTTTCGAGCAAAGGGGGGTTTGGGAATTAATCCACTGAAATGATCACTTAGGAAATGTGAACAGTCTTAATCTTGGACCCGACACCACCCTTTCTGGAATGCTGCCCAGCAAGCCTACTGGACTTTCTCTTAACTACCACATGCTTCTGTCTTTCTAGATGAGACAGGAATTTCAGTAAGGGTAGGGGGTCCTGATTCTTGCTGGTATAGGGATGTCCGGCCGTCCTTGTTCAGAGGCTATCATTTTCGCATCCTGCTGCTCTTTCACAGCTTCTTCTTCTTCTGCAGTGGTAGGTTGTTCTTTAGTTACCTTTTCTGGGGATGGTGCTGATGGAGCAGACATTGTTTCATCCTTCTTACCCTTCTCTTCCACTGCAACTAGCCTATTTCCAAAAATCTGAATTTCTGAACTGAGGATGTCCACCTTAATAGCCAGCAAATTAATTATTTCCAAAATGTTTTCACTGATGCCTTTGTTCTGAGTTCTCTGTTTGCCCTTGATAGAGGATTCTTCTTGAGGTTCCAACTCAACCTTTCTCTTTGCTCTAGTAGATGAGGCCCTCTTCCTTTCAGCCTTTACTTTTAACAATTTTTCTTTTTCATCATCAGCTGCATCTCGAAGCAGCTTCCACTCATTGTCCAATCTCACATATCCTATTCGTTCAAATGATTCAAAGTTGTACACATTCATTTTTTAAGGAGCAGGGATGATAGAATTCATATCAACAGTAAAATGCCTAAACACCTTAGTCAATAGGTTTCCATAAGGCAGGGCTTTACGAGAGGTATTTCTAGTTTGCGTCATCAATTTGGCAGTAAGATACCCAAAACTTATTGGCCTATTTTCAAAGAGCACCAACATGATCACCATTTGTATAATGTTGATTGAAGTTTTGTGTCCGAAACTTGGAACCACCATGGTTGAAACCATGTGGTGCAGAATCCTACCCGTTCCATTCAACCACTTCATGCTCCTGTCACTCGAGTTCTTAAAACTCTTCCAGCCAGTGAATATACTTTCAAACTTCCCTAACTCAAACAAATTAGTTCCTTCTGGGAACTTGTTTAGTTTAAAATATTGAATCCCGCCATCTCTGACTTCACATATCCTGTTCAACAGGCGGTGATCAAACTTAAGATTTTTACCTCCAACTCTAAAGGTGTATCATTGGATCATGAACCCTCTTTCAGTTTCCTTTAATCGGCCTTTTCTTAGGTTGGCATAAAATTCCCAAACAAGTTGGGTAAATAGTTTCTCATTGACTGATAACAGAGCTCCCCACCTAAGAGACTCAAACATACTTAACATATTTGAAAAATTAAAAAAAGATGCTGGATTTGTACGATAGCCAACAATCACCGTTCGATTTCTCAAAACCCATTCATTAAAAATCAGATTCACTTTTTGAATCTAAAAAGTGAGGTACCTGGGTCTCAGAACTTTCCTGTTTTGGAGATGATTTAGAATAGTCGGTCTGAGAATCGAGAATTTTGGAGTGACTTCTTTTCCCTTTTTTTGCTACTGTCAATTTCTTCATCATCATTAGAGCAGTTTTTCTGTCTTTCTTTGACTTGGGTTTGGTTGATTTTGGTGATGTTGCCATAGTGATCAGAAGATGAAGATTTGGACTTTTGGTTGTTCAAAGAGAGGCTTAGAAAAATTTGAGGAAAGAAAGATAAAGCCTGGTTGGTTTCAGAATTCAGGAGAGAAGAGAGAAAGAAAACCTTTCGCGAGTTCCTCAGAGATTGTAATAGTAAGTACACTCAAGTACATTGGAAGTAAGCTTTTCGTCAGAGATTTCAAAAGCTGTTTTGAGAAAAGCACTACTATTTTGAAATTCAAAAAGACTGATCTGGAAGCAGTTATTCTTTGAAGGATATACAAAGCATTAGTGGTGAGTTTATTTTGGCTTCAGGCTTGATCCGAAATGTTCATCCAAAAACGAACTCCTTAAAGAGAGAGTTTTGGAAGTGAGTTTTGGATTTATTCTGCAAAATGCTACATCCAAAGTCATTATCCAAAAGTTGTGTCTTCAGTGGTGCTGCAAATAAATACAACAATTCTTTGGAAAATATGTCAATCATATGATCTTTGTAATTCCTAAACCTCTTCTCAAATTATTGAACATTTTTTCTACCAAAGGTTTTGTGAAAATATCCACAAGTTGTTCATTAGTTGAAATATATTCAACACATACATCTCCCTTGAGCACATGATCCCTAATAAAATGATGTTTAACCTCAATATGTTTGGTCCTAGAATGTTGAATAGGATTCTTAGTTAGATTGATTGCACTTGTATTATCACATAGTAGAGGTACACAATCAAAGTTGAGACCAAAACTAAGCAGTATATTTTTCATCCACAGAATTTGTGCACAGCAACTCTCTACTGCAATGTATTCAGCATTGGTTGTGGATAAGGATACATAGGCCTACTTTTTGCTATGCCATGACACTAGAGAGTATCCAAGAAATTGGCAATGCCGGCTAGTGCTTTTTTGTTCAACTTTACAGCTTGTGTAGTCCACATCGGTATAGCTTATAAGATCAAATGTGTTAGTACAATGATACTATAAATCATAATCATATGTTCTAACCAAATATCTAAGGATGTGTTTTACAGCACATAAATGAAATTCCTTTGGACATGATTCAAATCTAGTACAAAGACAATCTGAAAACTAATATCTGGCCGGCTAGCAGTAAGATATAGTAAACTCCCAATCATACCTCTGTATTTTGATTCGTCTACCTTCTTATTCTTTTCATCCTTGTCAAGCTTTAGAAAATTGCTCATAGGTGTACTGATTTCTTTGGATTCGTTCATACCAAATCTTTTGAATAGCTCCTTAGCGTACTTAGCTTGATTTAGAAAAATATTCATCCTTGGTTTGTTTGATTTGCAACCTGAGGAAGAAGTTGAGTTCTCCCATCATGCTCATCTTGAATTCTTGCTGCATAGTCTTAGCAAACATTTTACACAAGGATTCATTAGTAGTACAAAAAATAATATCATCAACATAAATTTAAACAATAAGAAGATCATCAAAATTTTCTAACTTAATAAATAGTGTAGTATCACTCAAGGCTCTTGAAAAACCTTTTGAGAACAAGAATCCACTAAGCCTTTCATACCAAGCTCGTGGGGCTTCTTTTAAACTATAAAGAGCCTTTAAGAGTTTGAAAATGTTATTTGGAAAATGTTCATGAATAAAACCTGGAGGTTGTTCTACATATACCTCCTCCTCAATAAAACCATTCAAAAATACACTTTTAACATCTATTTGATAAAGTATAAAGTTTTTGAAAGATGCAAAGATAAAGAGCATTCTTATGGACTCTAATCTAGCAACGAGAGCAAATCTCTCGTCATAGTTAATGCTCTCTTCTTGATTGAATCATTGGGTAACAAGTTTAGTTTTATTACTGATCACCATTCCATTTTCATCAAGTTTGTTTCTAAACACCTACTTGGTAACAATAACCGGATGATTAAGTGGTCTAGGGATGGGTTTCCAAACTTAATTTCTCTCAAACTGGTCTAGCTCTTCTTACATAGCTAATATCTAGAAATCATCATGTAAGGTCACATCAATACAGTTAGGTTCAATATTAGGGAGTAGAGCAAGATTGTCTACAAAATACCATTTAGTTTTAACTCTACAGCTCGGATCACCAATAATTTGCTCTTTTAGATTACCAGTTTTGTACTTCCAATCTTTTGGTAGCCCTTGATCAATTAGTTCTCTAGTTTCTTGCTTGCTTTGTTTAGCATGTTGCTCTTTCAATTCCTCTTGTTTGGCATGAATGTCCAGCAATAGTGCTTTGTGTTATTCTTTCCCCTTTTCTTTTGCACTTCCTACATCATCATCGTCTTTCTTGATGCATAAATGTTAGATTCATTAAAGACAACATGTACGGATTCTTCTACACATAGAGTTTTTTTATTGTACACTCTATATACCTTTTAATTGGAAGAGTATCCAAGGAATATAGTCTCATCGGATTTGCTATCAAAATTTTCAAGATTATCTCGAGTATTAAGAACAAAGCATTTACAGCCAAATACTTTAAAATAGGAAATTGATGGAGTTTTGTTAAACATAAGCTCAAAGGGTGTTTTTCTTAAAAAGGGTCTCAACATCACTCGATTAACAATATAGCATGTTGTATTTACAGATTTAGCCCAAAAGTATTCTGGAAAAGAGTTTTCATAAATCATGGATCTAGCTATTTCTTGTAAGGTTCTATTTTTCTTCTCAACAACACCGTTCTATTGAGGGGTTTTGGCAGCTGAAAAGTTGTGAAAAATACTATTTCATCACAAAAATGTGTAAACTCACTGTTGCAAAATTCTCTACCATTATCACTCCTAATAGAAATCAGTTTGCATCTAATAGAGTTTTGGATCCGTCTAAATAATTTAGAGAATTCAGAAAATACTTCATCTTTTTGTCTAAGAAACATAGTCCAAGTAAATCTTAAGAAATCATCTACTAAAACATAAGTATACCTCTTACCACCAAGGCTAGTGATCGTTATTAGTCCAAACAAATCCATATGAATTAATTCAAGAGGTTTTGAGGTGGAAATCATTTTCTTGGGTTTGAAAGAAGTTTTGATTTATTTTCTAAATTAGCATGCATCACATATTTTGCTTTTATCAAACTTCATTTTGGACAGTCCCCTAACAAGCTCTTTTGAGAATAATTTGTTAAGCAAATCAAATGATACATGGCCTAATCTTCTATGCCAAAGATAGTCATCATTATCATGCACAGAGAGACATCTAATATCATGAGTCATAAGATCATCAAGATAGAATGCATAAATATTTCCAATACGGTTAGCAATAAAAATTATTTCATTATTTGAGTTGTCCCTAATAGAGCAGGAATCTTTCTCAAAAATGACTTTGCAGCCATTGTCACATAATTGACTAATGCTAAGCAAGTTGTATTTCAACTCATCAATCAATAATACTTATTTGATAATAGTTGAAGATCATTTACCAATGTTACCTATGGCACGTATTTTTCCTTTCTTTTTATCTCCAAAGGTAACGAATTCATCATTTGTTGCTTGCACATTTTCTAATAGAGCTGAATTTTCGGTTATATGTCTTAAGCATCCACTATCTAAGGACCACTTTGTGAAGCTCATTTTCTCCAATGAATGTACCTATACATAAGATGGAAGAGTGATTTTTTGTATCCATATTTTCTTAGGTCCGCGGGAATTAGTAATGGTTCCTCTAATTTTTCAAACCGTTCTTACACCGAATTCCACTTTCTTCTTAACATGACACCTTATGTCCAGATTTTTCACAATATGTACAACAATTGTGTGTTATATATGAGGAAGTAATTTTTACAAAATAGGACTTGTGTTTTCCTATTTTGTTCATATTACTATAGCCAAGATCATTTCTATTTCCAGCCATCCGTTGTGATCCAAGAAGTTTATTCAAGTTGCTTCGACCATTAGTGAATTTTTCAATACAAGTAGTGGGATCATTAACTTTCATTTTCATTTTATCAAATTTACAGATTATGACTTTAAGAGATGAAACTCGATCATACAAACATTTATTCTTAAGAGTAGAGCAATTCAAGAAAGTAGAGATGATTTCATTTTTCACATTCAGGCAGCACATAGAGTCAAGTATAGTTTTGTTTTCACTCATTAAATTGTCATTTTTAGTTGATAGTGAATCACTTGTCACTTTCATTTCCTTATTCCCTTTTGACAATCTTTTCAGGTCTTGAAACATATTAATAAGAAGAGCATTTAGATCATCAATATTATCGCAAGTTGGATTATGTAATTCAGCTGCAAGGTTAGATAAGGAGGGATTTACCTTGTCCTCCACTACCATAAAGTATATATTTGCAGTTTCATTTTCAGAATCTCCATTTTCTTTAGATTCGGACTCATTTTAGTCCCAAGTTCCTATTAGTCCTTTGCCATTCTTTGTTTTCAGATCCTTCTTCTTCTTTTTGAGTATTTTGCCTTCTTTTTCTTTGGCTATAGGACAGTCAATAATGAAATATTCCATACACTTGCATTCATTGTATTGAGGCTTAAATAATGATGTTTGTCCCTTCTTTTTTTACGAATTTCTTTCATCTTTTAAAGTTTCCCTTTTTGAACATTCTTCTGAATTTCTTTACAATCAAGGCCAACTCTTCAGAATCTACTTCAATCTCATCACCACTATCAGATTGGCTACTTTCAGCATCCTCATTAGCAGCTTTTATTACTATTCCCTTTTTTGCCTTTGTCATGATTATCGGATTCTTGAAATCTTTTGAGCTTCATTTCATGCGTTAGGAGAGAAACAATTAGCTCTTCAGTCGGTAAGGTTTTCAGATCTTTGGATTCCTTCACAGCTAGAACTTTGGTTTTTGCCAGCTTTTAGGCAAGGCATCTAAAATTTTTCTATTTTATTCACCAAGGGAATAGATTTTCCCATAGGCTTTAAGTCCATTTGCAATGTTTGTAAATCTGGTAAACATATTAGTTATACTTTCATTTGGCTTCATAGTGAACAATTCATAATCATGAATCAAAAATCCTAACTTAAACTCCTTTACTTGATTTGTCCCCTCATAGATGACTTCAAGTAATCTCTATATATCATGGGTTGAATCATAGCCACTAACTCGGTTATATTCAGTGGCATCAAAGGTACAACACATCATATTCATAGTTTGAAAATTCAATATCATTTTGGCATTATCTTCAGTATCATATTCGTCACTCTATTTAGACACTTTTCTGCCATCAACAAGTTTTGATTGGACAAATAGTCCGTTCTCAATTAGATTCCACAATTCAAAGTTGATTGAGCAAATATATAACTTTTCTACCATTAACAAGTTTTAACGGGACAAATGGTTCGTTCTCAATCAGATTCCACAGCTTAAAGTTGATTGAGCAAACATATATCTTCATTCTATTTTTTCAAAATGTATAATTGCTTCCATTGAATAAAGGAGGTCAATTTGTTGAGGTTCCCTCAACATAAGGAAGAGCAGATGAGTTAGCCATAATGATATTTTCTATATGATTGTTAGATCGAGGATAGAGTAGACCAAGGCTCTTTTACTAAATGAAAAACCTTAGGGGGGTGAATAAGGTTTTTGGTAAATTAAAAATACTTTTCAAAAATTTTGTTTTGGGAAACTCCTTTGTGTTTCTGATTAAAGAGATTGTAGCATATACAACAAGAAGCCTTTGAAATGACTTAAAGATCAACGACAATCTGAATGTGATAAGACACACGATGCAATTGATACAAGAGAGAACACGGGTTGGTGAGAGTAATAAGGATTTCTTTTGAGAGACTAAAAGTTTTGTACAAAGGAAGATTGTAGCTAACCGAAATTAAATACAGTGAGGAAACATAAGATTTATAGTAGTTCGATCTACTAAGATCTACATCTACTACCTTAAGCTCACACTTAAGGATTTTTAACCAGATTTCATTCACCCAACTTAATGGTGTCTATCTACACTAATTACATAAAAGGATCAGCACACTTAGTTTTACCAAACCTCTCAATCAATCAACAAATTAAGGTTCACCCCAAATGGGTTTTACACTACAACCTTGATATACAAAAAAGATGATAGAAATGAACTAGAGATAGCTCACTCTATTGAGAAAATATATAAATAAATGAGCACAAACAACCTTTACCTTTTGAAGTAATTTGATTTCACTTTGAAACACTTTGAAAAGGAAAATTTTTGTATTCTAGAGAGTAAAAGTATTCCTTAGAAAGATAGAATAAAAATCTTTTTTAAAATTGAGTTTTGAAACCTTTTATAAGAGCAAAAGTAGAATTCCAATGGCTAGAAATGGCTAGTTTCATGCTGTTAGACTTACCAGTGTTTTAGACTCAAAGATCGGACAAAGGTGCGTCCAAATGGTAAGTCCAAAATGACACTTTTTAGGCAGAATCGATTTGACATTGTTTACTGAGTTTTGGATGAGGCTTTTGGATGCAAAGTCATCTAAACTATTCAATCCAAAATTCTAAAGATTTAAAACCTTGAAATATTTTTGTTTGTGTGCTTCAAGGTAGAAATAAACTGAATAATAAGATAAAGAGACATAGGAATTTACACATAAATACCTTAATAAAAGGATTCCTAATCTAATATTCTTTCAATGACTTCATGATTTTGTGAGCTCTTAGATTGGAGATGTACTTGATCAATCACTACTTTTGATTTTATTTCCTTAAGAGCTGCTTAGCAACCTTGTTTGCATGTCTTAAAAGAATTGAGGTCAAACATGTTTTATCAAATACAAATCACACAAGTTAGTCCTTATCAATATTTGTCATAAGTCAAAACATAAGAGAATGCCCTTAGGGCTAATACTAAAAGTTGTCAAGAATAAAATTCGTGTGAGTGCTAAACACTCAGTAAGTAAGTCTTGTGTGTGCTAGTATTTTCCTTAAAGAAATAGTTGGCAATAGTGAGTACTATTTCCAAGATTAAATAGTAAATCAAGTAAAAACAAGACAAGATAGTAGACTTGCACTCATTGTAAACAGGCATAATCAAGTATCAGGGGTTCATGTTCATCCAAAAATGCAGGTAGTAAAATCTATGTGCTTTTATAGGAAAAAAACATGTTCAGGATTTTAAGAATTCAAGTAAATCAGGCATTGTTTTAGAAAAATTCGTATGCAGGAAATCAGGAATTCAAGTAATGCAAGTATTAAATCTGGTAAAATTCATATTCAGGAATTTCAGTAAACTATGAAAATCTTATCTAGAAAACCCATCTGCAGGAATTCAGCTGTAAAACATTTCATTTCAAGAATTCAGGAATTCTGGTGTAAATAATGTAAATTCAGGCATGCGGGATTTCATGTGTGTGGCCCACTTGGGCTGGTTATTCAAAAATTGTGGCCCACTTGGGCCGATTATTCAGGTGTGTGGCCCACTTAGGTCGATTATTCAGGCGTTAGCAACTCCTAATGTCCTATTATCTCGTTTTGAGTAAGACAAACTCCAGAACTGGCTAAGTTTCTTGGGGCCGACTATCTATAACATAAGCTAGTATAAGGAGAATAGCTCCTATTGAGTACTCAACACTTTCACGACATGTATTCAAGTCCAAAGAATGGAAAAGGGTTTTCACTCTTTTTCCATAACTTGTAAATGCAAGGCATGCATGAAATATCATGAAATATGGCATATAGCGGAATTTTCACTACTTGAAAAACATGTCAAGAGTTCATGATTTTATCATGTAACATGAAAAACTTGTCATGAAACAGGATATAACAGGTATTTTCAATCATATGCATGAACCAACGATTAGTGAGCAATTAAAGAGTTTGAAATTCTTAATAATCTCGGTTTTCCATTTGATCAAATGAAATACTTGTATTTTATCTTATAAAAATTTCGTAATTAAAATGGAGTCTAGAAAACCAAAGTTTAGTTGACTTGCAAAACATTTCTACATTCCTCAGTCCAAATATAACATTTTCTAAACTATTGGATTCATTTTGTAGAAAATAACCCTACGCGAGTCCAATCGTAAAATCATAATTAAATACAGTTTCTAAATTTAGGAAACTCACGCAATGTGTAACGCATGGCATTTGAGATACAAGAGCTTTGTAATATATAAATCTTCAAGAAAATGATTTATGTTAAACTATGGCAATTGATGCTTGCAAATCTCAAGTAAAAACGTTTTCTTGAATAAGACAGAAAAACACGAAACTGTATCAGGAAAATATTTATTTGTATAAAAAAAGCACTTTGTGATTCTAAGATATTTGAAAATCCGAGGAATGTTAATTACTGAAGTTTTGTTTTAAATATGTCAGAGTAACACATTTCTACATCCGAAAAGCATTTCATTATATCGGAAATATTTCATCCCCCAAAAGGAATTAATAATCCAAGTATTTCACAAACTCAGAAATTTCACAATCATATTGTATTAGAAAACACTTAGCCGAAACGAGATTTAAAATTCAAGGGACTCACCTTGAATCACTTATTGCTTAGCAAGATAAATATTTGCTAAGTTGTCACCAAAGCTTTACAATGAACGGCTTACAATAATAATCATTCATAACGCAATTAGCATTCTATCTTTTCAAGACAATGTACATATGGCTAAATGTATGTTCATCTAAGGTTATCACTTTATTTCCTAATTCTTTTCATACTTGAAATGAAATGTAACTCTTACACGCTTGTAGTCTATTTCCTTATTTCATCTTCTTCACAAGAATATAAGGTTTTCATATACCCAATTAACTTCTCATTCATCCATGAACATAAATAAAATCACTCCATGAATTTATTTGGTCTTTAACAAAAATTCTGCAATTTCCAGCTTTGGCACATCAACTTGTTTTGTTCATAACTTTCAATCCACTTATCCGATTTACTTCAAATTTGTACCAAAACGCTTCTCGAATCCTTAACTTTAATCTCATAAGCTTGCTTTGTCCAAATTTAGAAACATTACAGAATTAATGGACGAAAACCAACCCAGAATTTTCAGGAATTTCTTCATTTTCCAGCAAAACCTATTATATCTTTGTTCTCTTTTTTCCATAGCACATAAATATCACTTAATTCATTTCATTCCTCTTAAACATCAATTATTCATACAGTTTCCAGTCAAGAATAAAGCTGTATTTTCACAACCTGAACCATAATAAAACCGACAGCTTGAATAAACATGAAAATCTTCCATTTATTCTCAATAATTCACATAATATTACTTCATTTTCTTCTTTCTTCCTTTCTTGTACATAGTCAACCATGATCACTATGTTTTAACACCTTTAAATCACTTCTACAATTTCATATAAATACAGCAAACACCCTTCTATTTCAATAGCCACATAGCTTCCCACAAAACAGCCCACAACATAGAATTTTACCAAATAAATTCCGTAATTCATGCACAATTCCTTGTAATATTTACACCAAATATAATCTCCATGAACTAAATAACAACTTTACTTAAAGAGTATAGACTTTTCCTTTTGTATGTTTATTGATTTGCAAGAAAAAGACCAAGCTTTCCTTTGTCTCCTTTCTTCTCTATTTTCTCGATTTTCTCTCTCTCTCTCTCTCTCTCTCTATTTTATTTTTCTTTTCTCTTCCTTATTTCTCCTTGTTTGTGGCTGATTTTTGGCTGCTAAAGGCATTCCCAACTGGCCATCCATGCTATTTATATCAATCTTTGGCCTTCAAGTCAAATAGGCATCAAATGGTCTTAATTTAGTTAGAAACTTGCGATTGGTTCAAGTAGCTAATTAGGTGTCATTTGGGAATTTGGTAGAATTCCCTAGAATTCTTGCATGATTGTTCATGTAACCAATCAAGTATTGCCAGATCTCATCCTTGCAACCAATCTTGAAGTCCCACTTAGCTTTTACAAATAACCAATCAAATATTTTAGTGAATAAAAATAATATGGCTACAATTCTTTCTCTTTTTCCTTTTCGTTTCCTTTTCTTCTTCTTTTTTTCTTCTTTTCTCTTTGTCCGACTACCTTGCTGCCCTTCTACCACCACCATCATTTTCTTATGGCATAAAAATTATCCATGTGATAAGATCTTGAAATGGTGACTAAGCTTGTGAATTAATGATCAACGATGACTAAGCATGCCTAATACATGCTTGTGATGACTAAGCATGATGAGTAGGCTTACTAATTAATGCCTTCAATCATCTAATAACATATAATTTTACTTTCTACCTCATCCTAAATGATTCACCACATCACAATCAATCACAATTTACCATTTTTTTTCTTTTTCCCAAAATCCACCATTTTTCCTCAAGAAATAATTATAATTTAGTCCAAAAAAATAGTAATTAACTTTTTCAACTTTTGTTTTATTGCTTTGTGCTCACCTTAATATTTTGAGAAGTAATAGATGAAGGAACATTAGAACAACTAGTTTGTCCTCCATTTTGCTGTTGAAGTCTACTCGTTAAATCAGCAAGTTATGTAGCTTGTTCACCAATTTTTTCATTTTGTTTACTGATACTATCTCTAGCCTCTTTATGGTGGCCTCACTCTCCTTGACAATGCGGTAACATGTTGTAGCACTAGGGATAGGACTAAAAAGGTTTGATAGTGATGGTCTCAAACCACACATACGAACTCTTCCAAGTGGATCTTTACCAAAAACTTTGGAAAATGAATCATCAGCACTAATAGGGTCTAATGACCCAGGTGGAAGTTCACTTTGATGCTCTTTCAATTGCTCCTAATAAATCTAAACAAAATAAATTAGTAGGTGTACTAACTTGGAAATCACAATTATTTATTATCAATAAGCAATGAAGGGATTGAAGCTTATTAGTTTTTCCCTTACTATCTTAGTAGTTACTTTTCTATTCTCATTAGTGTAATAGACATCAAACATTTCTACACGTGATGGTGCATGTCCCAATTCTACTTCCTATAAAATTAGTTATAGATACATTGCTAAAACCTTTAGTATAAATGAACTCTGAGGCATATGGTTTTAGATAAGCTTTCAACATGGACTAAAATTGGCAAAGATTTAGGAAATTACCAATTCTTGTTCAATTTCCGCAAAGCTTGATTTTCCAGTAGTCTAATTTGTTGTATTTTCTTCTCTATGCTTTTTATTTCATTCACTAAGAACCCATTTTTTTAAACGAAAACAAAAAGGAAAAAGAATAAGGAGCAAGGTGAAAATATATGGAAATGAGAAAGATTCCTTGTTCTAACCTTTGCATCATTTGTATTCCAACAAGCCATGATGTTGTTCCATTGATCTTCGACAATATGGGTTGGCCTATTTGCTATTGCATTGTCAACTAGCATATTGGATTTATAATGTGCAGCCTGGACTCTTGATTTTCAAATTCTTCTCTTTTTGCCTAAAGATGTCAAAATCCAAATTTTTACACTTAGAGGTATCTCAAATCTCTCCTAGCCAAATTTGATTGTCATTTACCCAATTAGTTTTTACTATGAAACAATATAAAGTATTTTACAAAGTAAAATAGTTATGCTAGTTGTGAATGAGGTAAACTCTTAATAGTACTTACCTTTACGAGTCTAAGCATCTTATCTTTTTTAGTTTGAGGTACCATATGCAAGTCATTAATATCCAATGGGGCATACCTTCCAATTCCTGAAATAGTTCTTAAGAACTTTGTAAGTGTTTTTTATTACCACCATATGGTTGTCCTCGGATATTCCACTCAACTGTAATAAGTGGGTCACCCTCTTTATGAGCCCAAAGATCAGGCATATATATAGGTCTTCTCATTTTCTTTATCACTTGAGTACCACTACTTTCATTCCCTAAAAAGAAAGCACAAAAATTTGTAAAAAGGTTAACAATGTTACTACTCATGGTTTGTAAAATATCAGACAATACCGAATCATTAGTTGATATTATCAATTTTAGAATTATAAGCGTTTGGAGAAGCCTTCATGTTGAAAGGACAACAACTAGCCAAATGTATAGAATTTAGTGATGAAGAGTTGGAGACAAGTCAAACATTAGAACAGTATGTTTAGTTTAGAGCAAGGCAAAAGAAGAACTTTCAACCATCTTGCAGCTTGGTTTATCTTCTTCAAGCAGGTAAGACCCTTCCCCCTTGAACAAAAGTTGCTCTAGGCATGAAAATGATCATTTTGATATATGTTTTCATGGTTGAAATGCAAAAGAATTGTGATGGAACTTTGAACAAAATTTCTATTTATGCATTGTTGGAGTTGGGTTGTTAACCAGTTGCTAAGGGGATTATTTTTTTAGTTTTAAAACTTCACTTGATGTGTTATGAAGTGGAGGAAATTCAGAAAAATGGCTAAAGTCAGATTGTGAAAAGTTAATAAAAGAAAAAGCATGAAACTGGGCTTAGTTGTTTATGCAAGCTGAAAGTCAGATTGAAGTATCATGAACTACACAGTTAAAAAAAAAAAAAAAAACCATAACAGAAATGATTTTAATACCTTCATGTTCTTGTGGTTGTGTTATTGCCACATTTGCATTGCCTTTTATTCTTCTAATCCTTCGAACTATAGCTGAAAATGAAAAAAAAAAACAATTTTTACCAATGAAAAGCGATAAAAAAGATAGCATTTAGTGCATTCACATATATAAATCATTCTCCATTCAACTAGATAAAACACAATATGAAAGTTCATTTGGATATCAATATGAACATTCATTTTATACAAGTTAGGACATAAAAACCAATAGATATTTATCAAAGACTAGGAAATCTTTGTGCCATCTAAATTCAATCATGAATATATATATCACTAATAATATTTCAAAAACTTATCAAATTTGGATAACATAACAAGATTTTCACTAGCTATCAATTGATCATTCTATTCTTAAAAAATTTAAGAATAGAATAGGATATTATTCATAACAATAAAATTAATACCTCTCAATTGGACATATCCAGCGATAGTATACTGGCCCAACTAACTTTAACTCGGTAGCCAAATGAACACAAAGATGTACTATTACATCAAAAAATGATGGGAGAAATAACTTCTCTAGCTAACAAAGAATGACAGCAATATCTTTCTCCAAATAAACAATGCTTCTAGGGTTAAGAACCTTAGAACATAATCCCCTAAAATATCAGCTTAACTTCATCAAAATAGCCTAAACCTCTTTTTTTAAAGTTTTCCTCAAAGATAACAATAGAAGTTACTACATTACAATGTGATAATCATGACTTTTAAGTCTAGAAATTTTTGAAGGCTTTAATTGAACACTCGATATATTTGATACATAACTATCTGGAACCTTTAATGCTTGAGAGTGTTACAAAAAATCTCCTTCTCTTTGTTATTTAAGATGTAGCAAGTAGGAGGTAAACTTGTTTTTTCCAACTTATCTTCAATAGGATAAAGCTCTATTCTTATACCCATTTCATTTAGGTTTTATCATTTTTTGTAATCTTTGATCTTGTCGGAATCCATCAACAAATTAATAACTTTCTCACAAATATTTTTTGTGATATGCATGACATCAAGATTATGAGGCACTAAATTATCCTTCCAATAAGGTAGCTAAAAAAAAAAATACTTTTCTTCTTCCAATTGAATGGCATCTTTTTATTGTCAGAAACTAATTTATCAAATTTAGTCTCAAACCCTTCTAATTGCCCTAAAGTTAGGGAATCTGTCATTTTAGAAGGTGGATCTCTATGTTCCTTGGTACCATTAAAAGAATGGGCCTCATCTCGAAATGGATGATTTTTTTCGAGAAATCGACGGTGACCTATATATATAGCATTGCTTTCCACTATGTTTTAGCCACTTTTGAACATATATGCTCACGAAAAATCAGGGCATGCAAACTCTCCTTTAGTGCTCCATCCGGATAGCATTATATAACTTGGAAAGTCACTAATAGTCCATGATAAGGCAACCTGCATCTAAAAATTTTCCTTCAATGATGCATTATATGTGTTCATGCCAAAATCCCACGACTGCTTTAACTGTGCAATAAGTGGCTGCAAAGATATGTCAATATTATTTCCAAAAGATGAAGGATTAGGTATAAGTAGTGATAACATGAAATGTGGTTGTTTCATGCACATCCAAGGTGGCAAATTATATGGCATTAAAATTACTGGCCACGTACTATAAGCTATACATTCATATTCTTAAAAGGGTTAAACCCGTCTGATGCTAACCCCAATCTCACATTACGAGATTTATTAGCAAATTCGGGTGTTTAACATCAAAATATTGCCACGCTGTTGAATTTGTTAGATGCCTTACATATGTATCCTTGGTGCGACCTTCAGCATACCATCGTATATCAACTGCAGTCTTACATAACATAAACAGGCACTTCCCGAGCTTTCTTTTCTCACTAGTAGGATAATTTTCTGATGTAACCTACTATGTTTCATTATATGTTTTGCATACTATAGAAGATTGGTGTTCCCTCTAATACAAGATACAATCATTAGGATAAGCATCATACTTCTCATTTCCCAATCCTAAATCTTTTATCACTTTCTTTGTCTCGTAGTATGACTTTGGTAATTCTACATCGAATGCCTCTCTTAGTAGATCAAGCAGCATAGCATATCTTGTCAAATATTTTCCCAAGACACTTCAAATGAAGTAGTCGTATTAAAAAAGATAGCTTGGAAAACTTTTTGCACCCAGGATATAGTTCTTGTTGAGAATCATCAATTAATTTATAAAATTTCTCAGCTTCTAAGTTTGGCTTTTCATTCCCGAAATAATTGGAATTGGCCATCACATCATATTCATTTGGAATTCTAAATGCATCGTGCACTAAATCATCTATATCGTCAATAGGATTTGAAGTCCTATGAAAGATATTGGATGCTGCAATTGTAGTTTCATGGAAAGAGCTTTCTCCATGAGCTATCTATTAGGTATAACCACTAATGAATCCCTTACACCTTAAGTGAACCTCTACACCTTCCCTTCTCAAACTTATACCATTTTTACATGTTTTGCATGGGCATAATATTGTCCCATCTACATTTGAATTAGAGAATGCAAAATCAAGGAAGTCTTGCAACCCTTTCCTATATCCTTTACTTGTTCTTGATAACTTCATCCAGCTTTTATTTATAATATTAGGTCTAAGAAAAATGTATACAAATAGCCCAAAATAACTAAGTAATTTCCAAAATTAGTAGAACATTAAAGCAAATATACTTCCTTTTCTACAAAAGAACAAAAATCAAACTTCAAGATTGAACAAAAAGAAGTAATGCCAATATTCTTCTACATCATATAACCAGAACATAAGGATCATAACACCTTGTCAAATAAATTTTAACAAATGAACCTAATTAAATAAATTATGATCTAACAAACACCAATGAACTAATAAGCTACCTAATCACAATCACATTGTTCTATACCTACTGCTCATGTAACAAAGGTACTTTGCATTAAAAAAAAATTAAATTGTTTGTCTAAGCAAGGGTTAGCAAGATTAATATTTTATAAGCATGAACAACATTATTTATTCTTAGGTGCCTAGAGTTTTCTTCTATATATGCAAGGCTTAGTAGGGTGCATACAATAACTTAAGATGTGGCTTAATTAATTTTGCAAACCACATAAAATAAAGTTCAGTTTTAACATCTCTACTTTTTATTTTTATAATACTTAAAATATAAAAACATATTTGGCATGACAAGGGAAACACAAAAAGATGATATAAGGCAACCAAAAAAAGAAAAAGAGAATAGATGATAAAGGGATAGAGAATATATAAGACTTTTTCTATTGTCACTACTTCCATAAGACTTTTCCATGTAAGGAAAATAAGCTCAATTAATCTTTAGATGATATTACTAATATCTCTAATTAATAAGGATAATATGATAATTTACTACCTATCAATTCAGAAAAAATTGTGTGTCAAATTAAGATAAGACATTAAAACTTGTAGGGAAAGAATTATTCTTTCCTTCATATTGCAGTAATATTTTTCTAAAAAAAGAATAGGAATTCACATGTATCAAAGCAAATGGTAAATAGTGATTACAATAATTCAAAGAATATCCATAAGAATTTTTTATAATCACCTACCACAAAGGATCTCAAAGAATGTGAAAATGATGAAATGCCTCTAGAGATTCTCTAAAAATGAAAGAATTGATTATCACAACCCGTATGAGAGCCACTTCATTAGATTCCCTTAATAATGTTGGGCTAAGGTTTGATACTAAGACACCCACAATCTGACACAATCATCTCTCACATTTCAATGTGCAAAGGAAACCACACCTAACAATTATCTCTGATTCCACCAAAAAGTTGTCCTTTAATATCAGGAATAAAGTAGATCACATGAAGCATATACACATTGCATTTTGCAAAATGTAAGATGATGTCCTCCAACAATGACATTCCTTATCCTTATTCCATCTATCCTATAAAAGTGGAATACTCTTAGATTAGCCTTTTCACTACTACAAACATAACAAACTAGAGGTTTCTGAAGAGGACATAACATTTCATTTTTCTCAATTAGTTATGGTGAATAACTGTGAGATAGGGATTGTTATCTCTATCATAGTAACCCAAAAAATCCTATGAGCAAAACTTTTGGGGTGCTATAACAGAATAGACCATTTTGATATCGCACAATTCCTTAAGACAGATAGATGAACATAATTCGAGGGAGAAAATGCCTTGAGTGATTTCAAGTTGGCCAGAAGATTCGATCAAGTGCTTGAAATAGAATCTCATCCCATTGCAATGCGTTTTTTTTTTTTTGGCGAAATATCCATAAAGATTTAATCTTTATGTGTTAGAAATGTCTACAATGTTAGAATCATTAGAAAAACAACAAAAAATAAAATAAAATAAAAAATCTAAAGTGGCTAAAACTATGAAAAATTAGTCACATTGACCTAAAATTAAAGGGAAAAACAACATAAAATCAAAAGTGGTAGCTGCAATACAAGCCCAAGGAAATATCTATTCATTCAAAAATCAACAGGAAGAAAAGCTCAAAATTTTGTAGTGACTAAAACCCATATAAAACCAAGTAACAACAACAAACTAAGTCTTAATCCTAAGTAACTTGGGGTCGGCTACATGAACCAACGTGTGGTCATCCACATGAATCCTCTCTTGCCACTTCCTTCTATCGAACGTCATACTCTCATTCAAATCTAATAAAGATATATCTCTCCTAATCAGCTCTATCAATGTCGCTTTAGGCCTGCCTCTACTTCTGTCTAACATATCCTGCCTCTCTCTCTCAATCGTCCTAACAGGAGAATCCCTCGGTCTTGGGATTTGTCCATACCTCTATCCATATAAAACCAAGTACTCTGTGCAAAATCGAAATACAAAATCACAAAATCTAAAGTCATACCTAAAATATAAGTGCTGAAGGTGTTTTCTTAACAAAGATTGCAATTTTGAGGCAACCCAACAACTGCTATAACAAATCAACCATGAAGTTGCGAGATTTTGCACCTATTCATTTTTTCCGTCGAAACCCAAATTACAATGTTTGTTCAACTGTGTATGCAGGTGGTGAGTAACTCTTCTTTAAGCATGGGGCGAGGACAAGCGATTCAAAACACCAAGATCCCAAGGTTTTCCCAAACAATATCGGGTGGAATGGAGTGGTGGAGATAGGCCTGATGAGCATTGCCAAAAAGAAGCCATTTTTTCTTCTTTTTGTTAAGTTCTCAATTTTTTTTTATTTCTTCCCTCATTTTTTCTCTCGGCATTTTCCCATTTAGCCCTAAATCTTATTGGCAAAACATTGTTGTTTAATATCCCACTTTCAATTTCTATACATTTGTTCTAAAACTAAATAGTTTTATCATAACTAATAAGGCACTTGAGTTATATGCCTTAGTAAAATCATAATATGGCACTTATTAGTATAGTGCCTCAAAGTAAGTGTTTTACTAGCCTTATTTTGTAGTAGTGAAAATCTTTAACCAAGGCAATTGTGTATTGAAAATAGTTTCAATTGATACACATGATGAGTAATGGATTTTGGAAATAAGTACTAAAATATTCGGGTTAGAATTAATTAATATTTTGGAGGGAGTTGTCACTAATTCCATACTCAAAACTGAATGAGATATTGTATGGTAAAAGGAGTTTATTGCATTGATGGTTGCTATTGAAAGGTTCATGTCAAGCTACTAGACTTTTTGGACTTTTGGAATCATGATGTATTGTTAGATACCACTCATGATCTACCAAATATGGATTTATTAATTAAAAAATTAATAAATCAATTCTAATTAGAATTAATAAGTTAATTCTAATTATTAAGGATTATTAATCTTAAAGATATTTGGATTAATTTATATTTAGCTACTAATAGACCAGGAAACCTAACGGGTCATACATAATAAAGGATAAAGTACTCGAGATGTTATTTGATAATATTATAGGGTTAATTGTAAAAAGAAAAGGTTGTTGTGGTCGAATTATAATTAATTATAATTCGTAGACTATATTGTAGTTAGAAAAAATTACAATTCTATTTTTCAATTTGAGAATTCTTATTCTCTCAGGATTTTGGTTACCAAACACTATGTACATATACAGATATACATGTCGTGGATGTTATGAAAAATAGAGAGAAAAATTATTTTTCCAGAATCCCGTGGTCACTTCTTCTTTATTCACAAACCCTGCTGTGAATTACACTAGCATCTAATTCTTGGTAAAATCTCTGAGTGCTCCCTGTGTGGATTATCGTTGGAGGCAACTCTACACTTGAGTTGCAGTGGTTGTGACCGAACGAAAAGGAAACATACTTGTTTGATTGATTGTTGGATCGCACCATCAGCAAGAAAAATTTTAAGCACCATAGAAGATACCAGAGGTATTAAAGGTATATTTGGTTGTCTTTTTCTTTGATCTGTATTTCACATATATGTTGATCCGGGGATGGTTTCTCTTTTTTCCTTCTGCTATATTACGTCTCTTATTATGCAAGAAACTAACACCTTTAACGTCCCTTATAACATCTGAGAGATCTTCTATACCCTAGATAATCTTATTGTTGCAGGGAGAAAATCTATGCGGCGGGTGAAATTCGTATCAGGTAAGTCATTGTTTCTATCACCAAAAATTTCAACTAAAAATTCAAGATAATTCATCCATTCAAACGTGCTTTGCATTATAGGTATTTCAGTTCCGGAGATTGCAATGATTTTGTTCTTGTACCTTGGAAGAAAATACTTTCCTGGTGGATTCTTTAAATTTGGAAAGAAGTTAGAAGACCATGAGAACATTGAAGCATTCCTTAAAAAGTATGGTTCTTTTGCACCTAAATGATATAGTTATCCAGATATCAAGAAGATAACCAACTCTTTCAAAGAAAAATTAGGTCAAGGGGGTTATTGGTGTGTTTAGAAAGGGACAATACAGTACAAAAGACTAGTGGTAGTAAAGGTTTTGCATGAGTCAAAGGGAAATGAAGAATAGTTTGTCAATAACGTTGCAAGTATCAGCAAAACCTCATACATCAACATTGTCGGTCTCTTGGGATTCTGCTTTGTGTTGTGCTTTAATCAAACAAATGTCTGCTGGAGTGGTTGAAGTGGAGTGGTTGGACAACCACTCCACTATTTTATTGATTGAAGATGGAGGCTGGTGCCTATGGCATGCCTATTTATAGGCATGCCCTAAATGCAAAGTTCATTACCCAACGAGTAGAGCAGCTTCGAAAAATTGTGAGAGTTTGAGGGTTTGGGAAAATTCTCTGGGTACTCTCTAGGTTTTTTTTTTTTTGTGAGAAAAATATTGTATTTGATATTGTGTGGTTGTAATAATTTTTCGTATAGTGAATATTTTTCTTGGTTGTCTTTTGACAACGGCTGTGGTTTTTCTCCATTTTTAGAGTTTTTCACATAAATCCTTATCTTGTTATTTTTCTATGTGGTTGCTTGACTATTTTTATTAAAGGTAGTCTGTGAGATAATAGGGATATTTTTCCCAACAACTACTGAGGCATTAATATCTACTTATCGTATACTCTGTGGTTGCCACTAAGGTGGACCCTCCACATTAGAAAATAAGTTAGATTATTATTTACTCTGTACATTAAGCCTACAAGCATCTTTGGTGCGGTAGAGTTTTAGTGTGTGTTTTACACTAAAAGCATAGGAAAAATGTCAACAACTGGTAATGTGGACAAACGGGCCACATAAAAAAAAACTACAAGAAGAGTGGAGCTGGTTCGGCCAATAACTCCAAAGAAAAAGATAATGTTACCAATGTCGTTTCTCTAACGAGAGGAGATGATGAATTGTTTTAAAGAACAATATATGTCCTCATGGCATGATTGCTATCACTGGAGATGCCATGAAAGAGGATGTATGATTGGTAGTGTGTCCACGAATTTGCACACGGGCATTGGCCGATTATTATGCAAGGTGTGTGGTGGAATAAAGGAATGTCGATGGTTAATGAATTTTGAAAAATCAGCATGGAAATTGTACCATAATTATCGATATAGGTCAATGTGAAATTCTTGAAGTTGATATTAATTTCAAATGAATATACTCTTTATAGTGGAGTATGATAATACTTATAATTGTCGATATTAGAAAATGTTTTGGTAGTAGAAATTTTTTTTAATTTAATTAAGGTGAAAATTGTTGTGCTTTAATCAAACAAATGTCTACTGGAATGGTTGAAGTGGAGTCGTTGGACAACCACTCCACTATTGCATTGATTGAAGATGGAGGTTGATGCCTCTGTCATGCCTATAATAGGCATGCCTTGAGTGCAAAGTTCATCACCCAACGAGTGGAGTAGCTTCGAAAAATTGTGAGAGTTTGAGGGTTTGAAAAAATTCTCTGAATACTCTCTAAGTATTTTTTTTGAACTTTAGGTGCAAGAAAAATATTATATTTGATATTGTGTAATTGTAATAATTTTTCACATAATGAATATTTTTCTCAGTTGTCTTTTGACAACGGCCGTGGTTTTTCTCCGTTTTTGGAGTTTTTCACATAAATTCTTGCCTTGTTATTTTTCTCTGTAGTTGCTTGACTATTTTTCTCAACACTTTAAAGGTTCCAAAAGAGCTCTTGTTTATGAATTCTTGCCAAATGGATCGCTTGAGAAATTTATTTACAATAAAAATTTACTGGCAGAAGGAGAAGGCCAATTAAGTTGGGAAAATCTATTCGAAATAGCTGTAGGAATTGTTCGTGGGCTGGAATACTTACACCGTGGATGCAGCACAAGAATTTTGCACTTTGATGTAAAGCCACACAACATTCTTCTAGACAAAGATTTTAAGCTCAAAATCTGTGACTTTGGCCTTGCAAAACTATGCCCTGACACAACAAGTATGATATCGTTGCTAGGGGCAAGAGGGACCATAGGATACATTGCTCCGTAAGTATTTTTGAGGAACTTTGGCGAAGTGTCTCACAAATCAGATGTCTACAGCTATGGAATGATGATCATGGAAATGGTTGGAGCCAGGAAAACTAATGATGCTAGCAGTGAGTTCTATTTTCCACATTGGATATATGATTGCCTTGATTTGGAAGAAATTGGCCTTCGTGGTATAACAAATGAAAAGGAATACCAAAGGGCAAGGAAAACGATAATATTTGGCATGTGGTGCATAATAAGGAAATTATCTCTATATATTAGTTGTATAATCTTGTAGAGCAAGAAAAATATTCTCTTAATTAGGTAGAGATTTTCTTTCTTTTATAATAGGAAATAATCTATGTATATTAGTTGTATAATCTTGTAGAGCAAGAAAAATATTCTCTTAATTAGGTAGAGATTTTCTTCCTTTAATAGAGGCTAAATTTATTCCTGATTGACATGACTGTAATCCTATATATATGTAAGCCTTCTTCATGAATAAAACACACTTACATTCCCCATCAAATTCTGTCTTGTTCTAAAACTTTTCATGGTATCAGAGCTATAAGTGGGGACGGGAGTAGTGATAAAAAGGGAGGCAGTGATGTCTCAACCAGAAAGATGATGTCTCCATATTTTCTTTCAACAAATGATAACCCAGGAAATATCATTACACAGGTTCAGCTGAAAGGAGAGAACTATGACGAATGGGCAAGAGCGATAAGAACGGCGCTCAGAGCTAAAAAGAAATATGGATTCATTGATGGTGCTATAAAACAGCCTACAGAAGACTCTTCAGAGATGGAAGATTGGTGGGCTGTTAACTCCATGTTGGTTTCATGGATGTTAAACACAATAGAACCAAGTTTGCGATCAACCATCTCATATATGGAAATCGCAAAAGATCTTTGGGATGACATTGAAGAACGATTTTCTGTGGCGAATGGACCACGTATTCATCAGCTCAAAACCGAGTTGGTAGAATGCAAACAGCAAGGAATGGCAATAGTGAACTATTATGGAAGATTGAAGATGATATGGGAAGAATTGGCAAACTATGAGCAGAATCCAGTGTGCAAATGTGGGAACTGCAATTGTAATATTGCTGCAGAATTGGATAAGAAACGAGAGGAAGAAAGGCTGCATCAATTCTTAATGGGATTAGATGACTCAATTTATGGAACAATACGTTCTAACATTTTGAGTACTGAACCATTGCCAAATCTGAATCGAGCATATGCTATGGTGATTCAAGAAGAACGAGTTCGCAATATAACTCATGGAAAGGAACAACGAAGTGAGCACATGGCCTTCGCAGTACAAACAGGTTCGACATCAAAATGACGAACTGAAAATAAAAATAAGTCCATAGTCTGCACCAACTGTAACAAAACGGGCCACAATGTTGAGTCATGTTTCCAACTTGTTGGTTATCCAGACTGGTGGGGAGATAGGCCAAAAGGCAGCGGACGTCGTGGACAGGAAGAATCAAAATAGACCACTAACCCAGCTGGTAGGGGACGTGGTGGATCAATTCGAGCTAATGCGACATGTACACCAGGACAGGGTAATGATGCAACTGATACAGGATTGAATGGACTGAGTAGTGAGCAATGGAACACGTTGATCAATCTTTTGAATGCACAAAAAGATGGAAATCAAGGAAGATTGAATGGTACGTATAACAACATGAGATGGATAATTGATAGCGGAGCTTCTCACCATATGACTGGAAGTCTTGAATTGATGAATAATGTGAAAGATACTCATTCCGTTCCGATTGGATTGCCAGATGGAAAGGAGATTATGATGAAGAAAGAAGGAGCTGTGATGTTGAATAAATATTTAAAATTGAACAAAGTTTTATATGTTCCTGATTTGAAGTGTAACTTGATTTCTGTATCACAACTAACTAAGGAAATGAATTGCATAATTCTATTCACTAATACATTTTGTGTAATGCAGGACCACAATTCGAGGATGCTGATTGGTGCGGGTGAGAAGCATGAGGGACTTTATTACTTCAAGCAAATCGGAGGAATAAAGAGTGCTATGGCTTTGAAAAAGGTGCAAAATGACAGCTTTGAAATTTGGCATCAGAGGTTGGGTCATCCTTCCAATAAGATTGTTAGTTTGTTACCTATTGTTGATGTTAGTAGTGATAAGTGTGATAATTGTGAAATTTATTTTCGAGCAAAACAGATTAGAGGAGAGTTTTTATCAAGTAACAACAAAGCTTCTAGCATTTTTGAAATGATACATTGTGATTTATGGGGTCCTTATAGAACTCCAACTCTTTGTGGTGCACATTTTTTCTTGACGATAGTTGATGATTTTTCAAGAAGTGTGTGGGTTTATTTGTTACGAAATAAATCTGAGGTGGGACAGTCTCTTCGCAATTTTTTTGCGTTAATACGAAGATAATTCAATGGAAATGTGAAAATAGTGCGTAGTGACAATGGAATTGAATTCACTTGTCTACATGAGTACTTTGAAGAGAATGGTATAATGCACCAAACAAGTTGTGTTGGGACGCCTTAACAAAATGGAAGAGTAGAACGAAAACACCGACACATACTGAATGTAGCTCGTGCTCTTCGTTTTCAGGCAAACTTACCTATCGAATTTTGGGGAGAATGTGTGTTAACTGCAGCCTATTTAATTAATAGGACTCCATCGATGTTGTTAAAAGGAAAAACGCCTTATGAATTATTGTATGGTCAAGCTCCATCATATGGAAATATTCGAGTATTTGGTTGCTTGGCTTATGCTCATAATCAACGACGAGAAGGAGATAAATTTGCCAATAGAAGCCGCAAATGTGTATTTGTTGGATATCCTTTTGGAAAGAAAGGATGGACTTTGTATGATGTTGAAACAGGTGACTTGTTTGTCTCTCGAGATATGATTTTTGTAGAGAATCAGTTCCCCTATATACAAAAATCTGACGATGAACCAAGAATGGCTAACAATACACATGATGATCTTTTGACTGAAGAAGAATTGGATTTCTTCGATAAAATGCCTGAACAGAAGACTAATGATAGAGCCGATCAAGCAGTCATTGAGTCCAACAATGAGCAAGATCAAGGTATGACTACAGCTAGGGGGGGTACAACTGAAACAAGTCAAGAATTGCAACCCGAAGAGATGCTTGGCCATGGTCACAGGGAAAAACGTGACAATGTTTTGTTAAGGGATTTTGTCTTACATACTGTGAAAGTAATGAGCCCCTCTGCAACATCACTTGATCATCAGCATTCCTCAGGTAGTCCTTATCCTCTTACACATTATGTGAATTGTGATAAATTTTCTTTGTGTCACCGTGCTTTCTTGGCAGCAATTACTACAGGAGTTGAACCCAATTCTTTTGCTGAAGCTATGAAAGATAAACAGTGGAGAGATGCTATGGCAAAGGAAATACAAGCCTTGGAAGATAATGAAACGTGGACGGTAAAGAAATTACCACCGGGAAAGCAAGCAATAGGATGCAAATGGGTGTATCGCATAAAGTATAATGCAGATGGAACAATTGAACGTTACAAGGCTCGATTAGTTGTTCTAGGAAATAGGCAAGTTGAAGGAATAGATTACAATGAGACGTTTGCACTTGTGGCAAAAATGACTACTGTCCGCACTTTTCTTACAGTTGTTGCAGCTAAAAATTGGGAACTTCATCAGATGGATGTGCAAAATGCATTTTTACATGGGGATTTGCAAGAAGAGGTGTACATGCGCATGCCTCCTGGTTTTTATGCTCACAAACTAGGAATGGTGTGTCATTTGAAGAAATCTTTGTACGGGTTACGACAGGCTCCTCGATGTTGGTTTGCGAAATTAGCTTATGCGTTGAAGAAATATGGTTTCAAGTAATCTTATTCTGACTACTCTCTCTTCACTTTGCACCAAAACCAAGTGCAAATCCATGTTCTTGTTTATGTTGACGACATTATTGTGTCAGGTAACGACCACTCAGCTATACAAATATTTAAACAGTATTTGAGTAGTTGCTTTCATATGAAGGATTTGGGAGTCTTGAAGTATTTTTTGGGCATTGAAGTTGCACATAGTTCTGAAGGCATTTATTTGTGTCAACGGAAATATGCCTTGGATATTGTTTCCGAAGCCGGTTTACTTGGTGCTAGACCAGTTTCTTTCCCTATGGAACAACATCATAATTTGGCAATGGCAAAAGGTGAATTTTTGCCTCATCCAGAAAGTTATAGGTGGTTGGTGGGTCGACTTATTTATCTTTCGGTCACCCGACCTGAATTATCCTATTGTGTGCATGTGTTGGCTCAATTCATGCAGCAACCCCGCAAAGAACATTGGGAGGCAGCCTTAAGAGTAGTTCGTTACTTGAAAGGGAAACCTGGTCAAGGTATATTGCTACGGTCACAAAATAATCTGCATCTTTCTGCTTGGTGTGACTCTGATTGGGCGAGTTGTCCTCTCACTCGCCGTTCTTTGACAAGTTGGTATATTCACCTTGGTGGTTCTCCCATTTCCTGGAAGACCAAGAAGCAACAGACTGTTTCTCGGTCATCGGCTGAAGCAGAATATCGTTCTATGGCTATGACTACTTGTGAATTAAAGTGGTTGCAAAGTTTGTTACTTGATCTTGGTGTCCATCATTCAACACCTGTACAGTTATATTGTGACAGTCAGGCAGCCTTGCATATTGCCTCAAATCCAGTATTCCATGAACGCACCAAACACATTGAGATTGACTGTCATTTTGTTCGTGATGCAGTTCATCGTGGGGTTATTCGACCAATGTATATTCCCACTGGTTCTCAGTTAGCTGATATCTTCACAAAAGCATTGGGTGGTCGTCAATTTGAACATCTCCTTTGCAAGTTGGGCATTCTTAATCTTCATGCTCCAACTTGAGGGGGGGTAATAAGGAAATAATCTCTGTATATTAGTTGTATAATCTTGTAGAGCAAGAAAAATATTCTCTTAATTAGTTAGAGATTTTCTTTCTTTTATAATAGGAAATAATCTCTGTATATTAATTGTATAATCTTGTAGAGTAAGAAAAATATTCTTTTAATTAGGTAGAGATTTTCTTCCTTTAATAGAGGCTAAATTTATTCTTGATTGACAAGACTGTAATCCTATATATATGTAAGCCTTCTTCATGAATAAAACACGCTTACATCCCCCATCAAATTCTGTCTTGTTCTAAAACTTTTCAGTGCATTCAGAATTTCCCTGTAACAAGGCCATCAATAAGCAGAGTGGTGGAAATGTTAGAAGGAAACACAGAAAACCTACAAACACCACCAAAGCCCTTCTTGTCTTCACCCCCAAGACTGGTAGCAAATTCTGCTGCAATTTCTTGATGTCACACTAAAATATGGTTAGAATTATTCTGTTAAGTACATTTGATTAGAGGGATTGAGCAAACCATCTGTTGAATACATTTAGGTTCACGAAATCTGAATGTATCTCCAGCTTTGCCACTTGTTCAATGACTTGATCTAAGGAATAACTATTCTTAGTTGCGTTCTATTTTGTCTAGTATTTTTCTCCGAAAATTCAGCTTGGAAGATGAGGACAACTATGAAAAGACTATCCATCCAACTTCTACTTGAAACCTGAAAGTACTTTCCATATATAATTTTAGGAGTATAATTTGCCGCATTTTCTTGCATCTTAATTTGTCATGTCGTGCCTCAGGCCACTCAAAATAAACCATTCTAAACTTGCTCATCACATGCTGTCCAAACACTCAAATATTTATAAGCAGGAGTTTTTGTTCATCTGCAGCTTGACTAAATAATCACTGGAGTACTAAAAGTTGTAAAATCTTGAAGCATGAGTTCTTCTCCTTATAACCTCTGCCTCAGATATGAAGGTGTTCAAGAGCTAGAGAAAATCGACCAAAAATTGAAAGATATACTTTCCACAGCTCCAGAAACCACTGAATGGAGAGGCACCTAGGACGATCTTTACCAGTACCAAGGCTTTTGGTATTCTTCTTCGTTTTTTGAAGGAGTGTTATTAGCTCAAGAACAGTTAACCAAATGATATCATTCTGTGTAGTGCTCCAAAAACGGGCACCACATGGCTCAAGGCCCTAGCTTTTTCCATCAAGAAGAGGTCCTCTTCAAGTGATCCCTCCACTCCATTTCTCACAAGCATCCCCCATGACTGTGTTCCATACTTGGAACTTGGTATTTTCCAAAACAATTCCAAGGAGTATCCCAATTTTCCTCTCCTAGCCACACCCCTTCCATATCATTCACTTCCTAAATCCATCACAAACTCGAACTGCATAATCGTTTACATATGCCGAGAACCTAAGGACAAATTTGCTTCTCTATATCACATCATTTGCAAAATGATCATAACCAATGAAGAAGGTTGCCTTTCCCACATTCCTTTGGAAAAGGCATTTGACCTGTTTTGTAGAGGCGCTACAACGTATGGACCGTATTCGGACCACGTTATAGATTCCTGGCATGCAAGTCAAGAATGGCCTGAGAAGATATTATTCTTGAAATATGAAGAGTTGAAGAAGGATCCTTCATTTCATGTGGAAAGATTAGCTGAGTTCATTGGCCATCCATTTTCGGTCTAAGAGGAGAGGGAAGGCATGCTGCAGAAGATTGTAGAACTGTGTAGCTTTGAAAGCTTGAGCAACATGGAGGTGAACAAGAAAGGAGAATCATCAGCACTTGGAGCTGTAAAGATTCAAAACGACAGTTTTTTCAGGAAATGAGAAGTAGGAGATTGGAGGAGTTGTCTCACAAGAGAAATGCAAGAAAGGTTAGATGAAATTACTCAGCTCAAGTCAAGAGGAACTGGTTTCAAGTTTGGCAGCTTAGGGGTTTGCTTCTTATTTCTGCATTTGCTGTGCCTAAATAACGGCTTGTTTGATAAAATTTAAATCTGAAAATTTAAATCTGAAGATTGAAATTCGAATATTTAAGTATTGAATTTTTAAAATTGAACTTTGAAGAATGAATTTGAAATCTGAAGTTTAAATTAATTATAATTCATTTTCACTTTATATTTTATTATAATTTAGATTAAATATAAAAAATATCAATAATTAGATGATTATTTAATATATTCAAATTTCATATTTAAATAATTTTTAATTCACTAAAAATTTATAACAGAATTTCAGTACATATTAACTAATTAAGTAATAACAAAATTTTATTATAAAATATACTTAATTAATTAAATACTTAATGTTAGCCGTTATCAAACATATTTAATTAAATAAGTACTTATTCAATTAATTTTAAGTGCTTAATTGAGGGCTCCTTTAAAAAAATTGAAATCTGAATATATAAATATTGAATTCTAAAAAAACTACATTCTGAAAGCTAAATCTGAAATCTGAAGTTTGAATTAATTATAACTTATTTTACACTATATTTTATTATAATTTAGATTAAATATAAAAGAATATTAATAATTACACAAGCATTTAATATATTTAGACTTCAAATTTAAGTAATTTTTAATTTATTTAAAATTTATAACAGAATTTCTGTATGTCTTAATCAATTAAGTAAAAATAAAAATATATTATCAAACGTACTTAGTTAATTAAGTACTTAATATTAATTATTATCAAACGTACTTAATAAAATAAATACTTAATTAATTAATTTTAGTGTGTTTAATTAAATTATCAAATAGGCCCTGAGTTATCAAACAAGTCCTAATTAAATAACTATAATGGAATAGGCTTTTTTTTTAATGTGCTAATTTTATAGACATGAAAGCCAATAAGCTTGTAGGCAAATCTAATTGTCTTCGAAATTTATGGGAGTGTTTGAATATTTTTGTGATAAATCCAAAATATGAATTTCTATATTCATTCTTCTTTTTTTTCCCTTTTTGAGAAAATTTTCTATATTCACATTTACACAGCAATCAAGTATGATAAATAAATTCTAGTGCATCTACTACATTGCACTTCAATATTAACAAATATATATATATATATATATATATATATATATATATATATTTGTTACATCGATGGGTGAAGATGTGAATGAATCTCATGTTAGTAAAGAGTGAAAATTAATCGAGTAAGCTACTATCTCATCACTTTTATCTAACAATCTTCAGTATTAGAAATTACAAATGTATACTTTTGTATTGCTTGCTTTTGTATGGGTAATTTACCCTCCCCTCTTTTTTAGCAACAGCCTTACTAATGCTATATTTGATTAAGATGAAAATTGAAAGGAAAGAAAGAGGTGATATAAATTTGAAAGTAAATTTATAATTTATTTTGTTTGGTTAAAAGGGGAATTAGGAAGAGAAGTAATTGTAAAAAAGAAGCCATTTCTCTCGATATTAAATTTTTAAATTATTCAATATAGGATAGATTAAAAAGTAAATTAAATAAAAAATATAAATTTACTTACCTTCGATCTAAAAAAAATAAAAATAAAATTAAATATTTACTTTCCTTAATAAAAATAAAAATGTCATTTTCCCTCCCTATCACCTTCCCTCTCCACCTTTCTTAACAAAACATAATGTAAAGCTCAAGCTTTTTTATTTTAACAAAAGTGGAGCATGTTACAAACTTTAAATATTAGGAATTTCTCATTTTTATATTTTATGTTTACACATTCTTCCACACCCCCGCTCCCTCAACCTTATGGTGTTTTGGCTCCGAACGCTCCGCCCCGCACCACACCCGCTGTATCTTCAATTTAAGGTGATGACGGTGCTTTTAATATACTCAAAAAAAAAAAAAAAAAAGTGCTCTTACTATTAGGACCCTAAACAAATGGTTTATTGCATTCCAACCCAAATCTTTGGCCCTTTTCAAGTTCTTCAATCAAAAGATTCCACAGAAATAAAATAAAAGCTTTACATGAATCATGTATCGGTTGACCAAGTATATTAATGAGTTGTATTGTATAATTTTTATTACATACAGTACAAATCATTAATACACTTACTTCATATTAAAATTTTTCCTGCAATGGAGAAAAAAAGGCAAAAACAAAGCCATAATATGAAATCTTGTCTCCTTTAAACAATCATATAAACAGCTTTCTGTTTTGTGTTTTGGACCAAATGATTAACCATTGAAATTGATGAAATTTGCACTTCTAATAATGCAACGCATTCTTCTACAATAATTAATAATCAACTTTAGTAACTTCTACTTAACCTTTTTGGACTCATGCACTTTTTATACAATTCTTTATACTATGTTCTTGAATAAAGGGCCCCTTGTCTTTAAAGCATCACTCTTTGAGGATGACTAAATTTGAAAAAAATTTATATGGAAATTATCTTTGTAAATTACATATATTAAATATATGTATTCATTTTTTAAAAATAACTTGTAATTTATATAATATGAGTTTTTGTGTAGTGATTTATAGCGATAAATTTAAATAATACTTTCTTTAAAATTTATATATACTTATTTTTTTTTAGAACATTTGGATAGATTTTATATTTCCTCTATGTTATTGATTATCACTTTCTAAGACTTCTATTACAATTATATGTTGTTTTGGAAAATTAATAACGTATTATTTTTTAATTTAATCCATATCTTTTATTAATTCACTAAATCATATATAATTGATTTGTTATTTTTAAGAAAATTAATTTAATATTTTTTCCTTTAAAATTCTGTAAATTTTAGTACTTTTTAAATCTGTGTGTAACAATAAAAAAAATGACACTTAAACATATTTTTTTAAAAAAGAAGTGGATATACTTTAGCTAATGATTTAATTTTTATGTTCTATAATTCTCTTGAAAAATAATGTATAATAAAGTGAAAAAAAATTAATAGATAACGAACCAACTTCAATTTCTATACAAATAGACTTAATTTTGTTGAAGTTTTTGAATTCTTTTATTTCATAATGGGCAATAAATATAAATTAAAAGGGAAAAAAAGGTCATTTACAGACCATAATGCTTAGGCCTTTAGAGGATTCTGAAAGCAAAAAGATGGTAGTCGGGAAAGATATACCCTTTACTCCAGTCGTAGACATGACCTTATAAAGGTTTGGAAATTCAAAAATTGGAATTTGGAATGACAATTATGTCCTTCTTCAACCCCTCCATACTCCATTACCCCCTTCTTCTGCAAAAAAAAAAAAAAACATTAATTTTTAGCGATAAAAGTGGTAAAATACTGTATATTTTTTAATATTTATTAATTTTGAAGAAGAAAAGAGGGGATGGTAGCAATAGGGATCAAGGAAGGAGGAATAAGAAAGAAAAGTTGCTACAAGGAGGGAGGAAGCAACGGAGGAGGAAGAATGGAGCAGTCAGGAAGAAGGCGGCAGCAGTGGCAACAGGAAGGGGTTGAAGAATGAAATTACCAAATAGGGTTTGTAGGTAGAAATGATATTAAGGTTTTGGCTTGGAAAATTATGATAATAAAGAGAATTTAGGTATTTCATAGAAATTATTAAAATTTTAATTTTTGGGCCATACAATACCTCACGAAGTTAGCAAAGAGGGAAACATTGGAATAATAAATTGTGTAGGGCTAACTTGATAATATGCTGAAAGTTTAGGGGGTTTTGATAAGTAACCCTTCTTTTTTTTTCTTTTTTTTTTTTTTTTTTTTTTTTGTGATAACGGGTACATGAAAAGATAAAACAAAAACTTAGTTAACTCATGAGTCAACATCTTTATAATAAATGTACAGCCCAAATAGCACGGTTCAACTAAGACTGAGTCAAAGTAATAATTGAACTAGCACAAAAATACACTTTCGTATTTCTTTTTTTTTTTTTGAATGATAGTATAGTTCTACTAGTTATAGCTACGCATGCTATAACAAATTATATATATATATATATATATATATATATATATATATTATTGATAATATTAATTTCATACTTCTTCGTTAAAGCTCACTTGCTAGAAATATTTTGAGCTAAATTAAATCAATTTTTTTTTTTTTAAATGTGGAAAGCACTTTATTGCTAAAGTTCATTTTTTTACTAGAAAAAATTAACTGAATCAACTGTAAAAAAAAAAATGACTACAATTGTCAAAAAAAAAAAAAAAGACACTACCTTGCTAAAAAGCCCATTGGCTTGGAAAATTTCTTACCTAAACTAATTTAATTACCAAAAAAAAAAAAAAAAAGACTGAATGCACTTCCTCACCCACTTTTGACTAGGAAAATTTCCTAGCTAAACTACTGGGGAAAAAAAATGTGGAAGCCTCCCTAAAATTCACTTTTGGTAAGGAAAATTTCCTAACTAAATCAATGGCAAAAAAAAAGTGAAAAAAAATGGACGACATGAATCTTCCTCGCTAAAGCCCATTTTGGCTAGGAAAATTTCCTAACTAAACTAAATTAATTGAAAAAAAAATGGAGAGCACTTCCTGCTAAGCTCACTTTTGGCTAGGAAAATTTTTTAAGTAAATCAATTGCCAAAAAAAAAAAAAAAGGTGAACAGTCAAGATAAAAAAGGAAAATTTCCTAGCTAACACTAAAAATTTTGGTTAGGAAAATTTCTTAACTAAACTAAAACATTTTGTGCAAATAGTTTTTAGCGAGGAAAGTTGCCTAGCCAAAATATAGGTGAGGAAAATCTTTCCTCACTAAAACCATTTTTGTCACAAAAGAAATTTTTTGTGAACCTTGTTGCCAGGAAATTTTTTTCGACAAAATATTTTAGTTTAGCTAGAAATTTTTGTAGCCAAAATTTTTAGCGTAACTTTAGATAGGAAATTATCCTAGCTGGTTTCCTCCCAAACCTTGACAATTTTTAGGGAGGAAAATTTCCTAGCCAAAATAGTTTTAGCGAGGAAAATCTTTCCTCACTAATAATCATTTTGTCACGAAAAGAAATTCTTTGTGCCACTGAACTTTTCGCGAGGAAATTCTTTTTCAGAATTTTTTTTTTGAAAATATAATAATATTATGATTAAAAAAGTGGGCGACAAAATTTAAACTTGCCAGACAAAGTTTTTTTAGGCAAGGAAATTTTTTCGCTTAGCGAGGAAATATTTTCCTAGTTAAAGGTGTGATAAAACACAAAATTTTGTTGACAAAAAGGACGATTTAGTGACGATGATTATGAGGAAGTTTTTTCCTCACTAGGAAACTTTAGCCTTCGGCCAGGAAAAAAATTTGTCACGAAAGCCAAAACTAAGAATCTGCATCCTCAACAACCCCTCATCACCTTCTTCATCAGAATCACAGCAAGACTCGACTCTCTCAAAATCTCCAACTCCAATCACTTTCTCCCCTCCAAACGCCAAGAAGTTCTCAGTTAATTTCCTCTTCCCCTCAAACTAAACCCCGCAAAATCCCCAAGCTCACAGTGATTCCTTTGCGCCCTCTCGCCTGATCATGCGCCATAGAATCTGTATCTATAACCAGCCTTGAGCTTCACCACTTGCTCCTCCAACGGGGTGGAGATGGTGAAAATACTGTCAGAGTTTTGGGAAGAGGAAGAGAATCGAGGTAGGAGAAAAACATATCTTCTATTCTTTACGACCAGGATCCCATGAATTAAAAAAAAAAAAAAAAAAGAGATGGACGATCAGAATCAATCATGTCATTGTTCACCCACCCACGCCAATTAGTATATCACTTTAGATAATTTTGTAACTAACCATTGTTCAATTAATTAATTATTATTGAAAATAAAATGTAGGATAAGGTAATACAGTGGAAGATAATTTGTGCTATTAAAAATCATTATCACTAAATATAGATTTTAGTAATTTTGGTGAAATCTCACATGCTTTGGTGCTAGTTTTTTGAAAAGTAAATTTTTTAGTACAATTACATGCCTCTGTGCAAGTAAATGAGCTACACTTAACAGAAAATTATTCAGGATAATGTCTTTATTTATTGCCATAATAAACGATAATAATATAATTAAAAATAATAAATATATTTGTAATTTCACAAAATTATAAATAATATAAAAACGTAGGTGTGGCACAAAGTCTACCCGGGTGGTTTTGTTACTAGTACTGTTAAAAAAAGTAAACGAGATTTTAAAGCTAGAAAAATCTGCTGACCATAATTACTTCATAACTCATTCTGTCCGTCATATTTCTGTCTTTGGATGACTGAAAACCATCAAGAACCTTTCCAATGTACTCACAAAATCGTGTAGCCATTTCATGGAGTTTCATTTTCACTTTTATCCTTTTATGCCAAAAATCTTCTTGCCTGGATCCATACTACCAAGAATGTGAGCCAAAAGTGTGTCGAAATGGGCTCAATATTAGCTTTCCCTTCTATATTCCAAAACAGCAGTCATCGTTCTGTGGGTACCCTGGATATGAGGTCAATTGCAGCAAGCAAGGAGATGCAATACTTTCCCTTCTTGGTGTGGACTATTATATCCTTGATCAGATTTTCTACAATAACCGCACTTGTCGAGTATACAACGCTGCACTTTCGAGTTCAAGTAATAGGAGTAGCTGTCTTCCAGAGATTAGGAACTATACACTTCTTAATCAACTGAAGAAAATCTCACTAAACCCCCTATCAGACCTTTACTTGTTTTCCAATTGCAATAAGTCATTGCCAGAGGAGCTTTCGAGATACAAGGTGGGTTGCGATGGTTTGGTGATTTTGGCTAAGGATAAATACTCAGACTATGCTATAAAAGAGTGCAAATCAATGGTGGTGGCACCAGTGGCATTGCAGGAGACTGATGGAAGTATTGGAGCTGAAAACTATAAAGAGCTTCTGAGAAGGGGATTTCTTTTAGACTGGCAAACCAGTACCGACTGCCGCGCGTGTGCAAGAAGTGGCGGCCGTTGCGGGTTTGATTCGAGTGTTTATAGATACAAGTGTTTCTGTCCCGATGGATCTCGTCCTTGGAGCTGTGATCAGTCAAGTAAGTTCTGTATTTAAACTTGCCAGAAGCTGTCTTTCTTTCCCCACGGCCACTCAGATGTCTAGAGTTGCAAGAATATGTTTTCGATAGTTCTTCAGTATAGGTTAGCTTCTCATCAAGCACTCCCAACCCCTCAAATTTCTTTGGATCAGAGAGTAGTATCATTATAATCCTTCTTAACAAGATTAAGAAGAAATCAAAAGCACTGGATAAAAAGGATTAGGAAAACCAGAAACTTGTTTTGTGATTTCTCAGACAAAAGGAAACAACAAGGCCAAGCTTCAGGGTCAATGCCTGAACCTCTGATACAGTTGTTTACTGTTTATCTTAAAATCCCACTGACAGATTCATGAACCCTGATGTTTTTACTGGTCAAAGCAATTAAACATGGAAAGAGACAAGAGAACGCAATCCAGGAGGTGTCTTGTGTAATTGTATTACGCAACTTCAGGATAGGGAACTCTGAAACTCAATGCTCTGGTAGCCTAGTGGTAAACATAGCCGTAGACCTTTAATCAAACCATAAGCATCAGCATCGTCGTTCGTCCCTGCTACCTACCACCCGTTAACTTCACTGGTTTCAATTTTGGTTCGGTAGTCGTCGTGGTTCAGAAAAACAGCAGGGCAAATGGTCCCCGATTAAAGGACCGTCAATTGTATGAATCTGGTGTCGCATTAAATATGTACAATTAATATAATATAATAGATTACATATGTTCAATTATCATAATATTATGTACACTTTCAAAATAATTTTGATTCATTAAAAATTTTATGATTAAAAAAAAGTTAAATTTGATGATTCATTAACAATTATCATAATATTTTGTCTCTATCTCCTTTCCAACTCCATGTCCCTCCCCTCTCCTTAAACAAAATAAAAATAGTTATTCTCTATAGTCTAATTTTCAAAAAAATCTAATTCTATCAAATAACAGTGCAACTTTGATTTTACATTTGCGCAGCCGTAAATCCCCTTGAAATTAATTTCCACAGGCCTACCTAAAACGCATCTGATAATTTGATTCTTTTCTCCTCCATGCAAATGTAATCCAACGTTCTAAATTAGATAATTTGATTCCTATTGCTCTGTTTTCTCTCGCTGTGCTGTGCAGCTTCTCAAAAGGTGTTTTCAGTATGGATTTTGGATTCTGGATGTCTTTCCTCGTGGCTTTCCATCTACTGCCTTTTCTCTCGGGAATAACTTTTCCAATTCTTCCTGTCCAGAGAATTTTGTATGTCGAAATCTTGGTCCTTTAGGATTCCTTTTATCCAACTTCACACAGCCGCACTGTGGTTTTGTGCATGATAGATTGTGTTATACATACTCTCTTCCAAAGATTAAACTCGCTTGGTGGGCAAGTCAATCGTTTGATCTTAAAGGCAGGTTGCAGAGCAATTTCATCAAGCTCCATGACCCCTTCTTTCAAAATCTTCTGGATAATCAAAATTGTAACTCTTTCATCTACGACATATATCTCCCAAACTCTGCTTCTATTTCATATTCAATTAAGAGTAAATCACATTGTTTAAGTGCAGCAAAGATCTTAGCAAGGATATAGTTGATCATTTCCCTGGCTACAAAAAAACTGAACCCTGGGGAGGCATCGAGGTTTACTATAAGATTACAAAATATAATAGTTCACAATTCCCTACTGGACCTCTTCCAAGTGGCTGTTCAGTTATGCTTCTTCCAGCATACCGTGAACGAGGCGGAAACACAGCTATGGCAACACTCCCCCCCTTTTTTTTTTTTTCTTTTTGAAATCTTAACCAATTGTAATAATTAAATTATGGGCTAAAAGAATTTGTATATATATTACACTATTAGGTCATTTTCAAGTGTATTAGTCATTATCTCTTTTAAATTTACTAAAACTTTAGATTTTTAGTATCTATTAACCTATAAAAGTACTTGTTTGAAACATTTTTGAAAAAAAAAGTAAAAATTTTATTATAAATTCACTTATAAATGATTTTCGTGATTTGAATAAACGATCATGCGTATTTTGATTAATTAAACTAATATTTATTTACTTTTAAATGATATGATACTTAAATTTCGACCCCTTTGCCCTTGGTTGTGAACAATATAACAGACGCAGTTAATTTGTTTGATCTATTGACTAGATTTTGATCTCGAGTGGCATCTATCGGATGAATGTTATGAGTGTCACCGTGAAGGAAATCAATGTGTGAGCTGCGCGACAAGCCAATTTCATTGTGCCATAGATGAAATAAGCATTAGCAGTTCCTGGTTTATGTCTTATTTCTCAGTTTTCATTGTATATCTTTCTTATCTGGGAACGTTAACAAAAAAGGCATCGAAAACTTTCTTCTAGCATATTTGGATAATTGCATTCCTTGTCAGTGTTGAAAAGTATAAAAAGTAAAATTTCGGGTGTTGATGTCTGCTATGCTATCCACAGACTAGAATCTTTCTTCTTTCTTGTGCCTCAACCGACGACTTTCTTTTGGTTAAAATGCAGGAAAGAACAAGCCAAACATCATTCTCATCACAGGTTAGTCTCGATCTGCAATGATCTTTTACAATTTGTGCATTGGATACATATGAATTCATTTAATATTTCGCCAATTGACAGTTGTTGGAAAATCTATATCGGATACTTGGCGAAAATTAAAAAACGAATATGAAAAGTAAAATAATATACAAAATATTAACGTGATTAAGTTTATCTAACCAAACTTATATTCATGACGAAGATCACGAAACACTTTACTAACAACCATCACGAAATTTACACAAAGGTATTCTTAGTATTTTACTCAAATTCTTTGCACATATCTTATCTAACACTCACCTAACCTACACCTGTATATTTCATAATACTGGACACACCAGAATCAATTAGGATATTTTGAAAAATTCATGACTTCACCTATATACATACCAAATCATAAAACTCTTAATTAATATGGAACGTAATAAGAGTAACTTTCTAATTCTAAAAGAATAGTAACTTTCCAATTCTAAATATATTATGAATACGTACCTTGTCAATCAAACTACTTTGTCCAAATCTAATTAGGAATACAGGACAAAACCTAATATTCTTCACCTTGGCTTGTATTCTAGCTTTGTCAACGTCCAGGGCATATAGTAGCATCAAAGTCACAATCCTATTGACTTCATTAACTTTCATAACTACCAAATTTTCCTTAGTGCCCAACTATGCGCTCAAATCAACACAACCCTAACATAACCAATTCAACATAGTCAATGAACATGTGTAACTGTTCCAAATCTAACATAATGTAGTGACTCGTACAAGGAAACTCCAATCTTTTCTCACTTTTATAATATTTCTCCTCACACTATCATCTGCATCTGCCTCTTGAAAATAATGCATGCTTCCCTTTCAAGTTCTCAAGGTACTTCTTTTCTTGTAGATGAATACGGCTACCCATACTTTTTTTTATTACACTGTGACATTCTAGCCATGTGTAATTTTAAGACTTCACCTCAATAAAAAATCGCAACTATTGAAACCCTATTGATTTAAGGAAATTAGATTCTATGCACCTTTCGGACAATAGTCACACCACTCAAAGTGCATCCCTCTCCAAGAATTCATTTTTATTTCATTTTTTTTCTCTTTCTAATGCTCCAATTAGTGATTTGAAGACAACATTCGAGATCTAAAATTCACCTGAGAAGAAGCATCCATATGCTTAAAATTTGTGAAGATATCTTTGTATATACCAATGTCATCGTACTTCCATTGCTAACCCTCATCTTTCCATTTTCAATAAGTGCATGGTCATTCATTACAATTCAACTGTTTGTTCTTTTCTCTTATTGTGTAACCTAGGTTTAACTACTTCAGATCTATAATCAGATATTTTTTGTCAAAAACTTATCCAGTTCATGTTGGAAGTACAATGGCATGTATAATTTTATCGGTGTCTAACAACCTCTCTCCAGATATAATAAATCACATATTGACTAATATGCCCTTCCTAGAAGAGATTTATGTTTCTTTATCTTCTACTGCCTACACTATTCTTCTCATTGATTTTCATCATATTAAAAATCCAAAACTTAGAAATTAGGCTCTGATACCACTTATTGGGGAATATAAATTGGGATATTTGACAAGAATAGAAAAATGAATATGAAGAATAAAATAAGGTACAAAAATATTAACATAGTTCGTCTTATCTAATCAAGCATCCTTCTACGACAAAGATCGTGAAACACTTTATTGACAACCACCACGAGATTTACACAAATGTATTCTTGGTATTTTACCCAAATCCTTTGTACACATACTATTTCGCACCACTCATATACTTACCTAACCTACACATATACATCCTATAATACTAGACACACCAGAACAAACCAAAATACTCTAAAAGCTCATGACTTCACCTATAGATAGATACCAAGTCATAAGACTCTTAAACAATATAGGATGCAGTAAGAGTAACTTCTTAATTCTATGGTAATAGTAACTTTTTAATTCTAAATCTATTAGGAATACCTTTTCAATCAAACCACTTTATTCTAATTTAATTAGAAATGCAAGACAAAACCTAGCAACAATTGAAGTAGCAGCAAAATATGCGAAAGGAACTTCATTCTATATTTGTTTTGTTTACATTTTATTGCAGCTGTTTCTGCTGGTGGCATTGCACTACTTGTAATTCTGGTCTTCAACTGTGGAAGGAAGTTTTCAAAATTTTGGAAGTGTGAAACAGAGGAAAACAAAGACCTAGAGACCTTCCTAAAGAACTGCGAATCACTGGCTCCAAAGAGATACTGTTATTCAGAAGTGAAGAAGATAACTAACTCTTTTAGCACCAAGCTTGGACAAGGAGGCTATGGTTCTGTGTACAAGGGAAATTTAAAGGATGGCAGTCCTGTAGCAGTGAAGGTTTTGAAGGAATCCAAAGGAAATGGAGAAGAGTTTATCAATGAGTTAGCAAGTATTAGCAGGACTTCCCATGTCAACATAGTAACTCTTATAGGATTTTCTGTCCAAGGTAAAAAAAGGGCTCTTATTTATGAATTCATGGCTAATGGATCCCTTGAGAAGTTTATCTACAGAGAACAAACTTCGGTGAATCATCAACTAGAATGGCCAACATCATACAGAGTTGCAGTAGGCATAGCAAGAGGATTAGAGTACTTGCACCGTGGTTGCAATACAAGAATACTGCACTTTGATATAAAGCCTCATAACATACTTTTGGATGAAAACTTTTCTCCAAAAATCTCTGACTTTGGCCTTGCTAAACTTTGCACAAGAAAAGAGAGCATGATTTCAACAATGGCTGCAAGAGGTACCATTGGATATATTGCTCCTGAAGTTGTCTGCAAAAACATTGGAGTGGTATCTCCTAAGTCAGACGTCTACAGCTATGGGATGATGGTTTTGGAAATGGTTGGAGGAAGAAAGAATGCCGACGTTGGAGTTGATGGTAGCAGTGAAATATACTTCCCAGACTGGATATACACAAGGTTTTGTCATGGTGAAGAACTTGGTCTCTCTGGAATTAAGGATGAAAAGGAAAACGAGCAAGCAAGAAAGATGCTTCTTGTGAGCCTCTGGTGCATACAGACTAATCCATTAGATCGCCCTTCAATGAGTAAGGTCGTGGAAATGTTAGAAGGGAACCTTGAGGCTCTAGAAATGCCTCCTAAACCCTTCTTATATCCCTCCCCACCAGCATCATCAAAAGGATCAACAACTCAGTCTCGTCATTCTGCTCCAACATCACTATCTGCTTCTTGAGAAAGTTTCTCAATTGTAATTGCTGTAAGACAAGGATCATATTTCCTAGAATATTTGATATAATTGAAGGCTGTATGTTTCTGGTCAATGTCAAAGATACAAAAGCTGAATAATTACCACTTTTCATCTCATAGCCGTTTTTAATTCATCAAATCAAGATCCACCATCTTCAATGATTCCTTGAGATAAAAATAGTAAGAATAACGTGTGTTCATTGGAATTGACATTTGGTAATTTGCTTTAAACATTTCAAGTAGAGCAATAAAGTATTTTTGCACTCAAAATATTATCATTTTTTGTATATACTCTTCTTCGTCGTATTGAATAATCGTATTAACCTTTTTAAGGTTTTGAAATTCATAATCATGCCTTTTATCCGTTGATTAGTGGCTAACTTGAATTTGACCGTTTGAGTAAACTTTATTATAATTTTTAAAAACTTTTAAAATGATAAATTTAGTTAAAAAAATACCAAGGATAGTCAAAATATGAAAGAATTAAAGAGGTCTTGAAAAAAATTAAGGGAAAGAAGTCCAAGGCGACGGATATGACTATTCTAACATGTGAAAGCTTGACTGCAAAGAGAACTTATGCCACAATCTTTTGTGACTTTTTCTGTGCACTGCAGTCTGGTCTTCTCACCAAGGGTGTGATTGGATTGGGTAGAATTTAAAACTTCAATTAATTTAAAATAATTATAATTTAAATAATTTTATAAAAATTATTATTTATTTATAATATATTATATTATTATATCGATTAGAAATGAAATCATTAGGGAAAAGGTGGGTGTGGCATCTATTGAGGAAAAGATGAGAGAAAGTCGTCTGCGTTAGTTTGGACACGTTCAGAGAAGACCAAGGGATGCTCCTGTTAGGGCGATGGAGAGAGTGAGGCATGATAGGTTAGACAGAAGTAGGGGTAGAGGTAAGCCTAAAAAAATGGATAGAGGTAATTAAGAGAAATATGTCTTTGTTAGATTTGGATGAAAATACGACGTTCGATAGAAGAAAGTAGTGAGAAATGATTCATACCACACGTTGCCTGACGTTGGTTCATGTAGCCGACCCCAAGTTACTTGGGATTAAGGCTTAGTTTGTTGTTGCTGTGGTATGTTACATTATTATATCAATTTTATATATTTTATAATTTTTTATTATAATTAAATAAATTTATCTAAAAAAACATTTGATATTCAACTATACCTCTAATTTTGTATCAACTATTCAAGATTAGTAAGAGATGTTTGTCATGTGTTTACCTAACAAACTAGTCTTTCCACGCCTTAGCATTTTCTTACCTATTATTCTGCTACAAACTTTTTGGTTGCCATTACTTTTAATTGCTTTACACTTTCTTATTAAGTACATGTTATATTATATTTAGAATTGTACTTAAGTCAAATCAAACTCGGTCTTTTCAATTTATATTTAAATTCGAATAGTTCTATTCGAATCTTAAATCAGGAAGTTGAGCTCTAAAGTTCGAAATTAGTCTTTCATTCGAATTATTTAAAAATATTTAAAATAAGTATTTTTATATAAATATTTTATTATATAGAATATTATATAAATATATATAATCAAACAATATTAGTAAACTTTTGAATCAAAATACAAACATAAACTATACTAGATTAAAAATTCAATAATAATAATAATAATAATATTGAAACTCACCAATATAAGTTCAACTCGGGCATAGTCTTACATACATCTCTTTTGATGATGGCTTTCGTATTAATAGCCAAGGACATAGAAAGCAGGGGACAAAAGTCTAAGGGGACCAAAACGACTATGCCGACGTTGGATGTGCCATTAGACCAAGAACTTAAAAAGCTAGAAACGTCTGCAGACCGGAGTCTACTTCATTTCCAATCTGACCATTTATATACCCTCTTTGAATTACTGAAAACCATCAAGAACGTTTCCAATGTATTTACAAGATCAAGTAGTCCTTTTATGGATTTGCATTGTCTCTTCCATCCTTCTATGGCAAAATTCTTCTTCCCTTGATCCATATTACGAAGCATGTGTGCCTAAAGATTGTGGAAATGGCCTGAATATAAGCTTTCCCTTCTATATTCCAAACCGGCAGCCATCTTTTTGTGGTTACCCAGGATATGAGGTCACTTGCAGCAAGCAAGGAGATGCAATGCTTCCCCTTCCTCATAATGACTATTATATCATTGATCAGATTTTCTACAACAAACGTTGCGCTCGAATATATAGTGCTGCTCTTTCAAGCTCATATAATAGGAGTAGCTGTCTTCCAGAGATTAGGAACTTAACACTTTTTAATGAAATGAAGAAATTCACTGTAAATCCCATATCAGAGCTGTATTTGTTTTCGAGCTGCAATAAGTCACTGCCAGAGGAACTTTCAAGATACAAGGTGGGTTGTGATGGTTTGGTTATTTTAACAAAGGATAAATACTCAGACTATGCAATGAAAGAGTGCAATTCGGTGGTGGTGGCACTGGTGGAATTGCAGGAGAGTGATGGAAGTGTTGGGGCTGAAAACTATAAAGAGCTGCTGAGAAGGGGATTTCTTTCAGGCTGGCAAACCAGTCCTGACTGCCGTGAGTGTGCAAGAAGTGGTGGCCGTTGCGGTTTTGATTCAACTCTTTATAGGTTCAAGTGTTTCTGCCCTGATGGATCTCATCCTTGGAGCTGTGATCACTCAAGTAAGTTCTCTATTTTGAACATGCCAGAAGCTATCTTGCTTTCCCCACACAGTTGAAACAAAGTATGCATCAGTTGTCAGAATATGTTTTTGACAGTGTATACATTAGTTTCTCAAGCACCTATAGACCCTCAAATTTCTATGAATTCTAGTGTGAATCTGTGATATTTTCCAAGATAATCATTAATAAGGAAAAGAAAAAGGGGAAAAGAAAAAACGACTGGACGTGAAGGATTTAAGCTTTAGCTGTGCTAGAAACTTGCTTTGTGACTTTTCAAACAATAGGAAACAATAAAGTCAAGATTCAAGATGAAAGCAATTACCTGCCATGTCCTAATTCATTTGAATCTATATTTATGAGTGCCAGTAAAATCTTGAACCTCAGATACATTAGTGTTATCTTCAAAACCCATGCCTGATTTATGAATGAAATCTAGTTCAAAGAGAAGGAACTTGCATCTTGTGTTGATTACAAAGGCCTCGAGTAGGCTTAGGAAATATATCAAAAGAATGGAACATACACAGTTTGCAAGGCTTGAGGAATTGTCAATTGTCTCAGGAGATTACTTCCTTTTTAGAGCCAAAATCTTTCCAGAACTGAAGTGAACTATCCAAAATAGAAATTATAAAACTCATTTTCTTGTTTCCTTAATTGGATATGCTTATAACTGAGCACAGAGATAAAATGCTGGTTTGTTGATCATTTGTTATCTTTATGTATTTTGCTAGGCCTTTTACCTTTAACCTCCCTTATAACATCTCAGAGATCTTCTATATCCTGCGTAATCTTATTGTTTCAGGGAGAAAATATATGCTGCTGGTGAAATTAGTATCAGGTAAATCATAGTTTCTGTCACCAGCAATTTCAACTAAAAATTAGATAATTCATCCATTCAAACGTGCTTTGCATTATAGGTATTGCAGTTCCAGGGATTGCAGTGATGCTGTTCTTGTACCTAGGAAGCAAATACTTTCCCGGTGGATTCTTCAAATTTGGAAAGAAATTGGAAGACCATGAGAGCATAGAAGCATTCCTTAAAAAGTATGGTTCTTTTGCACCTAAAAGATACAGTTATCGAGATATCAAGAAGATAACCAACTCTTTCAAAGAAAAATTAGGTCAAGGGGGTCATGGCTGTGTTTACAAAGGGATGTTACAGGACAGAAGACCAGTGGCAGTGAAGGTTTTGCGTGAGTCAAAGGGAAATGGAGAACAGTTTGTCAACGAAGTTGCAAGTATCAGCAAAACTTCACACGTCAACATTGTCGGTCTCTTGGGATTCTGCTTTGAAGGTTCCAAAAGAGCTCTTGTTTATGAATTCTTGCCAAATGGATCTCTTGAGAAATTTATTTACAACAAGAATTCGCTGGCAGAAGGAGAAGGCCGATTAAGTTGGGAAAATCTCTTTGAAATAGCTGTAGGCATTGCTCGTGGACTGGAATACCTACACCGCGGATGCAGCACAAGAATTTTGCATTTCGATATAAAGCCGCACAACGTTCTTCTAGACAAAGATTTTAAGCCCAAAATCTGTGATTTTGGCCTTGCAAAACTATGCCCTGACACAGCAAGTATGACGTCGTTGCTAGGGGCAAGAGGGACCATCGGATACATTGCTCCAGAAGTATTTTTGAGGAACTTTGGCGAAGTGTCTCACAAATCAGATGTCTACAGCTATGGAATGATGATCATGGAAATGGTTGGAGCCAGGAAAACTAATGATGCTGCAGTTGACGTTAGCAGTGAGTTCTATTTTCCACATTGGATATATGATCGCCTTGATTTGGAAGAAATTGGCCTTCGTGGTGTAACGAATGAAAAGGAGTACCAAAGGGCAAGGAAAATGATAATAGTTGGCCTGTGGTGCATACAGACTTTCCCTGTAACAAGGCCATCAATGAGCAGGGTGGTGGAAATGTTAGAAGGAAACATAGAAAACCTACAAACACCACCAAAGCCCTTCTTGTCTTCACCCCCAAGAGTACTAGTAGCAAATTCTGCTGCAATTTCTTGATGTCACACTAAAAAATGGTTAGAATTGTTCAGAAATCACTCCTATCAAGTACTTTTGATTAGAGGGACTGAGCAAACATTCTGTTGAATACATTTAGGTTCATGAAACCGGAATGTATCTGTAGCTTTGCCACTTTTTCGATGACTTGTCTAAGCAATAACTACTCCGTGTTGCCTGCTATTATGTCTAGTATTTTTCTCCAAGAATTCAGCTTGGAAGATGAGGACAGCGATGAAACGACTACCGTCTATCCAACTTCAACTTGAAGCTAGAATGTGCTTTCCGTGTAATTTTAGGAGTATAACTTGCCACATTTTCTTGCAACTTATATATAATCATGTCATGCCTCAGGCCACTCAAAACAAAACAGTATAACCTTGATCATCACATGTTGTCCAGACACTCAAATATTTATAAAAGCAGGAGTTCTTGTTCATCTGCAGCCTGACTAAATAATCCATGAAGTTCTAAAAGCTGAAAAATCTTGAAGCATGAGTTCTTCTCCTTATAAACTCTGCTTCAGCTATGAACGTGTTCAACAGCCCCAGAAAATCCACCAAAAATTGAAAGATATACTTTCCACAGCTCCAAGAAACACCAAGTGGGCAGGTACCTATGATGATCTTTACCAGTACCAAGGCTTTTGGTATTCTTCTTAATTTCTTGAAGGAGTGTTATTAGCTCAAGAACAGTTCCAAGCTCAACCAAATGATGTCATTCTGCGCAGCGCTCCGAAAATTGGCACCACATGGCTTAAGGCCCTAGCTTTTGCCATCAAGAAGAGGACCTCTTCAAGTGATCCCTCCACTCCGTTGCTCACAAGCATCCCCCATGACTGCGTTCCATACTTGGAACTTGGTATTTTCCAAAACAATTCCAAGGGATATCCCAATCTTCCTCTCCTAGCCACACACTTGCCATATCATTCGCTACCTAAATCCATCACAAACTCGAACTGCAAAATCGTATACATACGCCGAAAGCCTAAAGACAAATTTGTTTCTCTATATCACTTTCTTGGCAAAATCATCAGAACCAATGAAGAATCTCTCATTCCTTTAGAAAAGGGATTTGACCTGTTTTGTCGAGGGGAAACAATGTATGGACCATATTTGGACCACGTTTTAGAGTACTGGCATGCAAGTCAAGAATGGACTGATGAGATACTATTCTTGAAACATGAAGAGTTGAAGAAGGATGCTTCATTTCATGTGAAAAAATTAGCTGAGTTCGTTGGCCATCCATTTTCGGTCGAAGAGGAGAGGGAAGGCATGGTGCAGAAGATTACGGAACTGTGTAGCTTTGAAAGCTTGAGCAAAATGGAAGTGAACAAGAAAGGAGAGTCATCAGCACTTGGAACAGTAAAGATTCAAAACGATAGCTTTTTCAGGAAGGGAGACGTAGGAGATTGGAGTTGTTCTAACAAGAGAAATGCAAGAAAGGTTAGATGAAATTACTGAGCTCAAGTTAAAAGGAACCGGTTTCAGTTTTGGCAGCTGAAAATGAAGTTTGCTCTAGCTAGGGTTTGATCTTTGATCAGGGAACAAGAAGTTGTCTCTTTGGTGTTTGCTTGTTATTAATTTCTACATTTGCTATGCCTAAATAAGAATAAGTAATTACAATGGAATAGGCTTTTTTTTTTTTTTTAATATGCCAATTTTATAGTAATGAAAGTCAATAAGCTTGTAGGAAAATCTAATTTTCTTGGAAATTTATGGTAGTATTTGAATTTTTTTTGTGATAAATCCCAAAATATGAATTTCTACATTCTCTCTCTCTCTCTCAGTGAAATTTTTCTATATTCACGTTTACACAGCAAATATCATTTTTCTACTACATTGGACTTCAGTATTAACAAATAGTATCATTTTTTTTAAAGTTTTAGGTTACATTGATGGGCAAAAATATGAATGAATCAAGAATCTCCTATTAGTAAAGAGTGAGTATTAATCGAGTGAGCTACTACTTTATTACTTTTATCTAATTATCCTGAATATTGGAAATTACAAATATATACTTTTGTATGGGTAATTTTACCCTCCCCTCTTTTTTAGCAACAGCCTTACTAATGCTATATTTGATTAAGGTGAAAATACTCAAATAGAGAGGAAAGAAGAGATGATATAAATTTAAAGTTAAATATGCAATTTATTTTGTTTGATTAATAAAAGAATTAAAAAGAGAAGTAAATATAGAAAAAAAAAGTTCGTTATCAAATTTTTAACTTATTTAATATAAGATAGATTCAAAAGTAAATTGAATCAGACAAAATATCAATTTACTTACTTTTCGTCTTAACAAAAAAAAATTTATATATTTACTTTTCTTAATAAAAATAAAAATATCTTTTTCCTTCCTTCTACTTGCCCCTCCACCCTTGTTAACCAAACATAATGTAAAGGTTATTTTTTTTTTTTAATTTTAATAAAAGTGGAGCGTGTTACAAACTTCAAATATATCAGTAATTTCTCATTTTATTTTTAATATTTACACATTCTTCCACATCCCCGCTCCCCCAACTTTATGGTGTCTTAGATCCGCACGCTCCGCCCCGCACCACAACCCGCTGTATCTTCAATTTAAAGTGCAGATGCTTGACCTTACAATTAAGACCCTGAACAAATGGTTTATTGCATTCCAACCCAAATCTTTTTTCCTTTTTCAAGTTCTTCAAATCAAAAGATTCCATAAAAAGAAAAGGAATTTCTCATAGTTGCCCCCATAATGGAGACAAAAAGCCAAAAACAAAGCCATAATGTGAAATCTGGTCTCTATTAAACAATCATATAAACAGCTTTCTCTTTTGTGTTTTGGACCAAATGATTAACCATTGAAATTGATGAAATTTGCACTTCTAATAATACAAACCTATTCTTCTACAATAATTAATAATCAACTTTAGTAACTTCTACTTAACCTTTTTGGACTCATGCACTTTCTCTATAATTCTTTATGCTTTGTCCTTGAAAAGGGCCCCTTGTCTTTAAAGCATCACTCATTGAAAATTTTTTATGGATTTTTAAAAAAATAACATGTAATTTATATAATATGAGTTTTAATGTAGTGATTTATAAAGATTAAATATTTAAATTTTATATATACTTCTTTATTTAGAAAAACATTTGAAGAGATTTTATATTTTTTTTATTTTATTGATTATTACTTTTTAAGACTTCTTTTTAACAATTATATGTCGTTTTGGAAAATTAATAAAGTATTTATTTTTCTAATTTAATTCATATCTTTTATTAATTCACTAAACCATATATAATTGATTTGTTATTTTTAAAAAATTAATTTAATCTTTTTCTTTTAAAATTCTATAAATTTTATAACTTTTTTAATATGTGCATAACAATAAAAAAAAATGACACTTAAATGTATTTATAAAAAGAAAGTTGCAGTAGCATTTTTATTAATTAAGACACTGTATTGTCGCACATACTTTAGTTAGATGATTTAACCTTTTTACGTTCTATAATTCTCTTAAAAAATAATGTATAATAAAGTGAAAAAACGTTAATAAATAATGAACCAACTTCTATTTCTATACAAATAAACTTAATTTTGTCGAAGTTTTTGAATTATTTTATTTCATAATGGACAATAAATATAAATTAAAAGAAAAAAAAAAGGTCATTTACAGGTCATAATGCTTAGGCTTTGGAGAATTCGGAAAGCAAAAGATAGTGATTCGGAAGTTCGAGACCACCAAAAGATATACTGTACTACCTTTACTCCAGCCGTAGGCAACGTCTTGTAAAGGTTTCGAAATTCGAAAATTGGAATTTGGAATGACATTTATGTCCTTCTTCAACCTCTCCCTTAGCCAGCATTAATTTTTAGTGATGAAAATGAAAAAAAAAAAAAGAAGAAAGTACTCTATACTATTTTTAATATTTATTAATTTTGATAATTTTTTATCTATAATTATTTGTCATTTTATAAAATAAAAATATATTATTATTTCTCCTATTCTACCTTTATAATTTATTCTTCTATTAACTTTTAATTTTTAATCCAATTTTATAATTTTTAATAAAAATAATTTATTTTTCCTCTTAAAACTCAATAATTGTTAAAACTATCTTAGTTTATATAAATTCTTTAATAATTACAGATATTTAAGAAGGAATGTTGTACTAATTTGTGAAATTTTAGAATACAAATCATGATGTAAAATTTTGAAATATAAAAATATTTATGTGATTGTTTTTAAGATTTTAACCAGTAGTTAAAATGGAATAATCATTTCTTCCATCATTTTTAAAAATTAATTATGTGGGGTTAGGTGAGTCCAATGAGAAAAAGTATGATTGGTTGTGAATAAATGATAATTTTCAAAAAACGAAAATTATAGTATAAAATATTACTTCATTTGTCCTTTTTTATCTGTCTATTTTAATTAAAATTTTTGTCTTAATTTATTTATTTTATTAGTAAATTAAGATTATATTAATTACTATTTTTTCACAAATACTCCTCCTTAATACAGTGAGTATTTGTGCATTTATACTGAAAAATGAAGTAAATTAAATATGTTTACAATATATAAAACTTTGAAATTTGATTAGTCATTAATAAAGAGAGATTTTTTTAAGGTAAAATAAAAAATATTAATTAATTAACTAAAATTTTTTATTTTTTTAAAATTTATGAAATCGATTAAAATAGACCGATAAAATGAGACGGGAGAGTATTACCTAAATATAACCTAAATTTTAGTATTATATTTGAATTAAAGTAAAATTTTAATTTGAGATAAAAATTAAAAATTTTATTTAAATTATTATATCTTGGATTTAATTTAAGTGCTTAGAAAGCAATTTTGTATCCGCTTTAAAAAAAAAAAAAGGAATTTTATAGCAGGGTGCTGAAATAAATAGAAATAATTACAAGAGATGCCAAAAAAAGGAAAGTAGGGCATGCGTGTCAGAAGATTGTATAGAAGTACGAATATGAGTAATACTACCCCGGTGAGGACAAATGGAGCCGTTGGGCCCCGCTTTCTCTCTCCTCTGAAGCTCTCAGCTCTGACCTCATCAGTCAACAGTTAATAGTGTTTACTGTGGGGTCTGTGCCCTAACATTGTAGCATTATTACTCCGCAAATGACACGTGTCACAATTTTCTTCCTTTTTTTTAACGTAATATCCATGAATATTAGGTTCTGCAACTATTTTTTCTTTTTTTCTTTTATTAATATTCCCTCCGTCCCATTAAAATTGCGCTACTTACTATTTTGAGATATCCCATTAAATTTGACACTTTCCTTAAAAGAAAAATTTTTACTATACAATTTATTATAAAATAATCAATAAATCTCACATATATTATATTTATATTCTTATATTTGACATAAAGTATTATGAGACTTACATATTTTTTATTTTTATTATATTATTATATTCTAATTTTTACTTTTATATAAAATATCGTGTCAAATCAACCACAGCCAATTTTAATGGGATAGAGGGAATATATTTTAAATGTTACGAATTTTTTTACGTAATACATTTAGTTAGTAAAACTCAATTAATTAAAAATATTTTTATTAAATGATAAATTTGTGTTTAATTTACACGCATAGTTCTTTCTCTGTGTTAAAAAAAAAAAATCTCTTGCATATTGAAAATTTAGAAAAAAAATTCTTACAATTTCATTTCGAGAACCATCTTATAAACATATTATGTGCAGAAATTCAATATTAAAAATTTTAAATTACGATATAAATCAAAATAATTAAACTACTAATTCAACAATTTAGAATAATCTAAAGATTAATTTATTCGGGGTATTTTGCACCTTTGGAGATACAATTTTAATGCACAAAGTCTTGCAAGCTAAGAAAGTACATCTTGTTCTTAAATTTCACTAATCTTTTTAAGAGTATACTCAAATAATAACTCTTTTGAAATAAATTTGTCTAAGTATGATAAAAATATAAAATATATGAGCTAAAATAGAATTAAGATAGGATCAATATAAAGTCAAGGAGAGAATATAATTTATTGTGAATATATAATAATTTTTAGAAATGAACATTATTTAAGTTAAATTTATTTTTAATTAAATTGAAGATTTGGATTGGGATACACCGAGAGCCATTCTCTTTTTTTTTTTTTTTTTACATTTCAACCCCTAAAAAAGCTAAAATATATATTTTTTACATTTTAGTCCATAACGGTAATATACTCTATCCTAACTCTCAAAACTCTATAAATACCCCACAATTCACCTCAAAACTCATCAAACACTTTCCAATTCTCTTAAACTCTTATTTTCTCTACAAAAGTGTTATAATAGAATTTATTTTTGTGTTATACTTTTTCAATTCTTCAAAAAAGTCTTCATATTTTGGAAAATTGTTGAGTGGCGGAATAGTGGATACAAGAAGTAAAGCTCCACAAAGTGTTGTTATTCTTGGTCATTAACTAATTAGTATTTCTTAATCTTACATTCTTATTTTTAAATTTTAATAATTGTGTTATTTGTTTTAGTTATTTGTTTAATTTTTAAATTAATTTGTTATTTATATTTTTCAATTCTCTTATTTCATTATTTGTTAATATTTTATTTTATTTTTTGAACTTTTATTTGAATTTTGATTGCTTATTTTTTTTAGAAATAATAGATCTAAATCAATATCATCATTTTTCTTCAACACAATCATCTGTACATTTTGATTTCAATATAAATCCAACCTTAAATTTAATAAATAATGAAATAGGTACTAAAGATGAAGGCCCTAGTAGGCCTAGTGTTAGTGTTTCACAATCACAATCAACTCTAACTATTAATTCTAACGAATCTAATATAGGTGATAATGATATTAAAACAGCGGATGTTATAACTAAAGCAAAAACATTTATGGTTTGGAATCTTTTTTAAAATGATAATGATAATGATAGGGGCAACATGTAAAATTTGTAGGGTGGTATATGCACATAAGAAGGGAGGAGGGATGAGAACATTAGTTAGACATATGAAAAGGTCACATAATGATTAGTTAGAAAATCTACTTAAACAATAATAAATACGTACTATAGAAGGTCAAATTATTGGTAATTTTCAATATGATCATAAGAAGTGAATTTGCTAAAATAATTGTTCAAATTAAATTACCTTTTAATTTTGCAGAAAATTTACATTATGAATAATATATGCAAAATAATTGTCAATCCGCATGGAAAAAGATTCCTAGAACAACGTTAAGAAATTATATAATAAAGATATATAAAGAAATGAAAGAATATCTAATTGCTATGTTTGATTCTTGTAAATGAAAATTTACTCTTACTTGTGATGGTTGAACTGCAATTACTAATGAGTTTTATTTGTGCATTATGTGTCATGGGATAGATCATAATTGGTTAGTATAAAAAAGAATTATTTGTTTTAAATTATTTAAATATCCTCATGTAGGTAGTAGTATAGCTAGAATGATTATTGAAACATGTCGTGAATATATGATTTTAAATAAAATTATTTCTATTTCTTTAGATAATGCTTCAAATAATGATTCCGCCATAACAATTTTAAAAAATACTATGAATCTTATGTTAGATGGTATTTTATTTCATACAAGGTGTGCTTGTTATATACTTAATTTGTGTGTTAAGGAATGATATAAATATATTCATGATATTGTTAATATAATTAGAAATGTTGTTTTATTTATTAAAACCTCCGCAATTAGGTAACAAAATTTTAAGGTATTATACCGAGAACAAAGTGTATCTTTTAAAAAATTTAGATTAGATTGTAAAATTAAATGTAACTCAACTTTAGATATGTTTGAAAGTATTATACCTTTTCAAAACCAACTTATTGAATTTTATAATAGTACCAATTTTCAACTTCAATTAACTGAAACTCATTTTGAAAATTGTATTGCACTTTCAATATTTTTATTTACTTTCAAAGAAGTTACTGAACTTTTATCGGGATCTTATTATCCCACTACTCATCATATTCTTTCAATATTTGCTAAGGTAACACATATTTTTTGTGATTATATGGATCATCCCCAATATGGTTATTTTATGAGAAGTATGTTTGAAAAATATAAAAAATATTATGAAGATATTCCTATTTTATATTGTATGGCATTGTGTATGGATCCCTGAGTAAAAACGGTTGGATTTCATAATATTATTGAATATTTATATGAAACATTAGATTTTGATGAATCTTAAATATTTAAGCAATGTATGATAAAAATGACTAAAACTCTATCTGACATGTATAATTTGTATGAGTTTAAGTCTTCTTATTCTGATTCTCCTAGTTTACCTTTAAGTAGGCAAGGTTCATAATCATCTAGCAGTCACTTTCAACCACCACGAAAATTTACCTCTTCAATTTCATCAGTATTTAATCCATGAGGTATTATGAAACGTAAAAAAAAAATCATTTACCACCTACAATGAGATGACAATTTACGAGATGTAGCCCTTGGTAGAAAATGAGATCAACATTTTGATATTTGTAGTTGGTGGAGAGGTCATGTAAGTCAATACCCCAATTTTATTTAAAATGACACGTGATCTTTTGACACCACCAATCTCCATAGTGCAATCGAAAAGCGTCTTCAGTGAGAGCTCTCAAATAATCGACGAAAGAAGATCTGTTGACTCCTCATACTTTGGAGATGTTATTGTGTTGTAGTAGTTGGTTCGCAACCGAAGATAGGACGGCTTATTCGTGAATTATTAATGATGACTTAGATGATGAATGTGGTGAGGCAAGTAGTTAGTTTAATATTCTTGTAATTAGAAATTTAAAATAAGTAATATTATGTATTTAATTTTATTTTTAAGATATTTATTTTATTTTTAAATTTTGATCATTATAATAATTTTAAGAGGTTTAGGCATCAAGTCTCCCTCTTATGTAATTTTTATTTTATTAATTAATAAAATAGGTAGGGGTCCAAGCCAAATCCCCCACCACTTTAAGGTGGTTTTTTATAATTTTAAAAAATTTGTGTTATTTAAGTAATAATAAAAAATTACAAAATAGTTAAATATCAAAATTTTTAATTAAATTAAGTAGAAAAAAAAAAGCGACTAAGCCCATGGGCTGGTCCGCCCGCCCTGCGAGCCTTACGGGCCAAGGGCCTGGGCCGTGCCTGGCCCAAGGATCGACATGGATCGGCCCGCACACCCTACGGGGCGATCCTCGAGCCCGGCCCAACAAACCGTGCGGGCCGACCAAGCTGTCAATGCTAGTAAGGAGATTTGAACATGAGAAGTCAACCTCTCAAAACCTTAAACTCCTCTACTTTTGTCATTTGACTTATACCCTTGAGGGCATAAATACATATATCTAAAATATAATGTACTCTCCCCGTTTCATATACCCTTATTTACTCATATTTTTAATATGAGTAGAATATAAATTTTACCTAAATTATAACATCATTTTCAATATTCTTAATATGTGTACAAAATATCATATTATAAGGAATCAAATGCTCGACCTGACCCTGCTATTCGAACCAGGTTTCATTGGTTGATTTTTTTGATTTAGCAAAATAAAATTCAAAGAATTATAGTGAATTGTTGAAAATGGTAACTTTTGGAGTTAAATTCGGCTCGGACTGGGGCTCAGGCTTAGGCTTAGGCTTGGGCTTGGGCTTGGGTCATGTTTTCACATTCCTCTATTTTTATTTGGCCCAATTAACTCTAACTTGAAAATGAAGAAGAAACATAAAATCTAGTAAGGAATTAGGGTCTCCTAATTTGGATTGAGTTTTAATTTTTTCCTAAGGCGAGATTAAAAGAAGGGAATAGAGCCGCCGTTAGGATTTATGCTCTTTTTCGTGTCGTGCTTCCTTGAGAGAAAAAACGCCTCTTCCATTCTCCCTACCACGATCCATAATTTTTGACTTAACGGGACTGGTGAACTAAGGAAATTTTCGAAGTGATTGCAGTTGGTGTGCGTCGACAGCGATTTGAGACCGTCTTATCCTGTAAGGAGAGTCGCTGTACCCATCGCACCGGAATGGGGCGAATAACTTCTTGAAGGCAAACCAATATTGTACTAGTGATTCGGTCAGCAGTACTGTACGTTGCGTCACAGCTTGTCTAGAGGAGTGTCGGCGCTTGATACGTTATGGTAAAACCGCAAGCAAATCTCTCAAATACGCTCCTAACTTGTTTATTGAGTTTGAATTCGGTCTAGTTACTCTACGTTTGGACTGTATGGCCTTGCCGACATTGTTGATATTTGATAATTGCATTTGTTAGAACCCTGGTCGGGTATAAGCGGTACTTGTTCAATTCAATTGAAGTGTCTGTGTTCGTAAATACCCTATTTCTAATAAATATCAATAAAATATTTTCAAAATTTTCTAATGAAAAGACCTTATAACAATTTATCCAAAAAATAAAAAAGAAAGTACAACTAAAGAGCTTGAAGACAAAGTTAATGCTACGTGCCTTTGATCAGTTTTTCCGGCCTTTCTTCTTCCCTCTCTTTCTTCCCATTTCCATTAAACCCTTTCTATTTACCCCAGAACACTACATTTTTCCTCTTTCAGCCACCCCACCAACAACCACCTTTCACCTTTCAACCCGTGTCTTCTTCCTCCCTCCTTCCTTCTCATTGCAGAGTCACTTCACTTATCTCCCACCTCCGCCACCTTCTCAGAAATGGCGAAACTGAAACCCCGTTTAACACTCTGCATTCTTTTCCTCTCGTTCTTTTTCAACCGTAGTGCTTCGGAGAACCCAGACTTGGCCTCGCTTTTGGCCTTCAAATCTTCTTCAGACCCTTCTGATAGTTTCTTGCATTGGAACTCTTCAACCGACCTGTGTTCATGGCCTGGAGTTTCCTGCCTTCATAACCGCGTTACGCGTCTGGTTCTTGAAGGTCTTCAGCTCAAAGGCTCTATTGAACCGCTGACTTCTTTATCAAATCTTAGAGTTCTTAGTCTCAAGCGTAACAGCTTTTCCGGAGCCATTCCTGACCTTTCCAAGCTAAACTCCCTTAAGCTACTGTTTTTGTCGTACAATGACTTTTCCGGTGGGTTTCCAGCCTCCGTAACGTCTCTTTCGCGGCTCTACCGCCTTGATCTGTCATTTAACAACCTCTCCGGCGAGATTCCAGCTAGCGAAGTGAACCACTTGACCCATTTGTTGACCCTTCGGCTGGAGGGAAATGGGTTTTCTGGTCAAATTTCTGGTCTCATTATACAGAACCTTCAAGATTTTAACGTTTCTGGGAATAGATTGTCGGGTCAAATCCCATTTTCTCTCTCGGGTTTCCCCGAGTCCGCATTTTCTCAGAATGTCATGCTTTGTGGACCGCCATTGCCGAGTTGTGCGACGGTTGGGAGTGACCCGACTCGACCCGGTTCTTCATCTGGAGCCTTAGCTTCTCCTGTAGGGCCTGGAGCGAACCCCTCGACAGTTACTTCATCTCCCACGGCGGTGCCAGAAAATGGGTCGCCGACTAAACCGGGAAAAAACCACCCCAGTGGGGCGAGTAAGGTTAGTACAGTGGCAATAATCGGCATAATACTCGGCGATCTTCTGGTTCTAGCACTGGCATCTCTTTTACTGTACTGCTACTTCTGGAGAAACTACGCGAAGAAAATGGGCCAAAAGAGCGGCTCACAGGTTGAAAAAATTGTGTACTCCTCAAGCCCGTATCCTAACTCAGCCCAGCCAGCTTTTGAGAGGGGCAGAATGGTCTTTTTCGAGGGGGCAAAGAGGTTTGAGCTGGAGGACTTACTTAGGGCCTCGGCTGAAATGCTGGGTAAAGGGGGTTTTGGAACTGCTTATAAGGCTATTTTGGATGATGGGAATGTTGTTGCAGTAAAGAGACTAAAGGAAATGTCTGTGAATGGGAAAAGAGATTTTGAGCAGCAAATGGAGGTTTTAGGAAGGTTAAAGCACCCAAATTTGGTTAGCTTGAAGGCTTACTATTTTGCTAGGGATGAAAAATTGCTGGTCTATGACTACATGCCTAATGGGAATTTATTTTGGCTGCTTCATGGTAAGCTTTTCATTATTGTCATTTCATTTTCTGCTCAATTCTAGAGTATTAAAAAGGAAAATTATCTGTTATGTGAACGATGGGGATATTCTAGTATTGATGAGATTCAAGAATTGATGGTGCACATGGGGTTTGATCCTTTTGTTTTTTAATATTATGGGAGTTGTGTTTTTTTCTTGCTTTGTGAGTTCACTGTAATGGGATTTGACTAACTGTGAGTGATTTGGGATCTGGAATTATCTGTATCTTGAGCTGGGGAGTGGCAACAAATGTGATCTACATACTACTAGTATTTAAAATTGGGAATAAGATAGGATCCAGAGTGGATTATGCGCTTTTTAAAATGGTTTACATCATATAAGCACGCTGCCATAGACTATTAATGTTCATTAATTAGATATTGTCTCTAGAATTTGTGGTTTTCTAGGATGTATTGAGGCTGCAACTTATGAGCTAGTGTTCGATAGATCACAGACATGAATGAGGACTCAGATGTCATTGGCTTTTTGGTAGGAAGGTTATGGTCTATGATACAATTGACCTCTTTGATCATACTGGTAGATGGATACAGGATGCGATGTTTGGTTTTTATGTCTTGTGTGTTACTGGATCTGGTTGGTTTTGGAATTTGTCCCTGTTAGTCCCATGGCAAACATGTAGTATGGGAAGGAAGATGGTAGCTAAGGTGAATAGCATATACTGTTCCATCGAGAGGTATTTGGCAATGTCAGTAACATTTTTTGTTGCATATCAATGTGTAATCATGTGCTTAGAATTAGCTACATCAATCATTTTGTTTAACATTCGTAATTAAGAATTGTTTATGATAGCATGTAGGGGTCAAATTTTGTAACTTAAGGGTTATTTGAGTACTCCCTTGTGTTTTTGTCACAGGAAACAGAGGTCCTGGAAGGACCCCGTTAGACTGGACCACAAGATTAAAAATAGCAGCTGGAGCAGCCAGAGGACTAGCTTTCATTCACAGCTCATGCAAGTCTCTTAAACTTACTCATGGTAATATAAAATCGACAAATGTCCTCATTGATAAGACTGGAAATGCCCGATTCTCAGACTTCGGTCTATCTGCCTTTGCATTACCGCCATCAACTCCAAGGTCTAATGGCTACCGCGCCCCTGAGGCTGCAGTGGACGGCCGAAAAGTTACCCAGAAGTCCGACGTGTATTCATTTGGGGTCTTACTACTGGAGCTTCTCACAGGAAAATGTCCCTCTGTTGTTGACAATGGTGGTCCTGGGACAGGATACGCTGGGGTTGTGGATTTACCCAGGTGGGTGCAATCTGTGGTGAGGGAGGAATGGACAGCTGAGGTGTTTGATTTGGAGCTAATGAGGTACAAGGACATTGAGGAAGAAATGGTGGGACTATTACAGATAGCAATGGCTTGTAGTTCAGCCTCACCTGATCAAAGGCCAAAGATGAACTATGTGGTGAAAATGATCGAAGAGTTACGAGGTGTAGAGGTGTCTCCGTCGCATGAGACGCCTGATTCTGTCTCCGACTCACCTTGTGTTTCCGAAGACACATGTGGAGCAGCAAGTCAATGATTAAGATTGGGGGCGAAAGGTTTTGCTTGTTATGGATTTATTTGTTTTGTAAAGTAGAAAATTTTTCTGTAAGTTGTGCTTAGTTTGTGGATTCAGGTCTGTTTAGGAGAGGTTAAACAGAAAATCGGAGATCAGGAAGGTTATGTACATCTATGATTCCACTCACTGGGTTCATCCTTTCGGGAATTTGATCTATCATTATCGTCTGAAAGTTCAATGAGTTTTGCTTAGATGACTTGCCAGCCATTGTAAAGAAAATACAATTTGAAGTCCTTTTCAGGGCCCCTAACCTCACAAATCAAACAGGTATAGATGATAGTAGGAAAGATTTAGTTCGGTTTGCAGATTTTCTTTTGGATTTATAGAAACATGAAATAAATAAATTCTTACACAGAAAAAACAACAAGGAATGGCCAAACGCATTGGTGAGTATCAAATCTGAGATCTGTCGATTTAGTATGGGGTTATTTTATTTTATTAATTAAGTTATTATTTTTTTCGTTTTAAAATATTTATTTATAATTTTTTTTATTTTATTTCAAAATAAATATTTATATACATATTTTTAAAATTAATGATTAATTTTTTCTTATTTTATCCATATTTATTCTAAGTTAATTACATAATTTTTTAAAATATATTTTTTTTGTTTCTTGAAAATTTGCATCAACTAATAACGGTCGTATTTTTAATATGAATAAAATAAAATTTTTATTTAAATTATAGTATTATTTTCAACCAGTCTAATATATATATAAAGAGTTTTATGAATAAATATTTTTAAATGAAAAAAATACTTTCTTATTCATATCTATAAAAATGTTAGTGCTAATCAACCGACAACTTTGCAAATTGCCCCATAGGTTATAAACTACTGCCAATTCACCACTTAATGATTCCCACTTCCTAGGGGCGGATGTATTCTGGGGTGGGGGGCCAGAATTTTTAAAAAAATTATATATATATATATATATAATATTTAAAATTTAAAAAATTTGTCCCTCTAAATATATAAAATTAATTTTACATAAATATTATAAAATAATATAATAATAAAAAAAATTTTTGAACGTGAAATTTTACTGAAAGTGATATGATACAATTAAAAATATAATTTGATTATTTTGTTACGAATTTTTTATTTTAAAAAATTATCTACTATATTTAAATTATGTTAATAAATGGTTAAGATAACGAAGTTTAAAATTTATATATATTGTACAATAATTTTTATTCTTACTTTTCAGTTTCTACAGTTATCACGAAATAATTTTTTCCATTATGAATATGATAAAAATCAAGTTTTGGAATAAGATAGAAGATGATTTTTTTAGTGTATATTAAAAAAAATTGTAAAAAGAAAATTTGATGAGAGAGGTATCAATTGACCCCTAGTGATTCAATCTCGGTCCGCCCCTGCGACTTCCTAAATCTAGCCTTAGAATTCTAGAAAAGTGCCCAATATATTGCTTTCTCCCAAAAGTCTCATAAGCAACCCTTCAACCCAAATGGCCTAAGCTTCAAATACGCACATTTGCCATGTTACAAGAAAAACTAAAACATGTTAATATCCTCCAAAATATGTCACTAAATTTGCATTGATTTGACAACATTATTTCGCATTAATATCTGTCAAAACGTGAAAAATTTGCTCTTGAAAATATATGTAAATTTTAGGCAGTTTGGATTAGTCATGTGTGATGCATTGTAGCTTTAATTTCTTATTTTTCGAGTTAGTTTCTTCTTTTTTTCCCCCTTTTTTGGCGATGCTTTAGTCCTAGATTCCATTCATGCATATTCCAAATTCTTATTTTGGCGATTCTTTTCTCTACACCTGAAAGAAGCTTGCCCTTACGTCTTCTCCTACTCTCATGATTTGGTCTCGAGTGTATCATTTTTACCTAATCCATAGAATTGAAAGAGCCAGTCTCTAGTTCTATTAGATGATAAATATACAAATCCATCCACAGAAAACATGGAAGAGAGTGAAAAGAGAATCCATGGAAACAGAAGACATTGTTAAAGATATCCCCTCCCATGTATTAGAGAACATACTATCAAGGTGTCACACCCCGGACCCGAAAGATGACATGGCAGTATCCCGAAATGGAATATCAAATCCGGAACCAGAACAGACATTATCAAAAATAGACTCAACTCTCATAACTGAAATTGCCAAAACTTATAATTATTCTGTTACAATGCAAAACGATTTAACTAATCTCTTAGAATAACTCCAAACTACTAAAACTCTAATGCCATAAAGTAGACTATAAATGAGAATGTTACATGAACTCGTCAAATTAGTCACTCTAGGTCCTTCTCGAACCACCCGTCTAATTCTTCCTCGTTCAACTGAAAACTTGAAATGATAAGTAAGGTGTGAGCTCACTAGCTTAGTAAGAATCATGACTTAACTGATATCAGTCTCCTAACTATTTTATCCCGTTAGGGGGAGGGTCAGTACACAGAATTGGGCAAGGTATTGTATCCCCCAATCCTAGGGCCAGTACACAGAACATAAGGGATCATCCTTACCAAGACCAAACCCCAAACAAATGACAGAACAAAACAGAATTTCAGCACAGAACAAGAACAGTAAAGTACATATCATATAGTCTTACTTGAGCATAAACAACTCAACATCACACCAAATTATTCCCATACTCAATCCAATTGAATACCAACATAATTTTCAGATAGAAAAACAACAGACGATCATAAAGCCAAACCATCAGTTGAAAATCAACACAGTTAAGTCAGAATCCTTACCCGGAATCATACTCACAGATCACCCTTATCACCACCAACCTCTTCCACACTTACAATCCCAATCAAAACATCATTCACCCCATTTCTCCCCAATTCAGAATAGTAAAATCAAGAACCCTAAATATCAATTAAACCTCAATAAAAGCTTAAGGGGAACGTGGATTACCTAAATTCGAAGCCCGAGCTCTTCCCCTTCCTTTGTCTCCTCCTCTTGGCCTTTCTCCTCTCTCTGAATAGTTGAATAACGATGTGAATATCAGAACGACGTTCTGTCAGAACGTTTAATCAGTCAAAGAGTTACAAAATTACTATCAATTCCTCCTAATATTCCTCCCATCAATTAAGTCCCTAACTATAAGGACTCAGCCCATTGCTAATTAACACAAAGAAACGAAAGGCTCAGCAAAATCTCTGGACCATGGGCTCACACAAGGCTCCCAGCAACCGCTTTGCTCAGATTGAGGTGTGTTTCTAAAGAATGGTACAACCTGACTTCTAATCCTTGGTTCGTCAACTTACATCACCAGAGATCGAAACAAAACCTTAATTTTAACTACGTAAGTTATGATTATGAAGGAGAGAGAAACCCTTGTCGGCGTCGCAGCTGCACTTTCGGTTTCACATCTGCCGACATCAACGGCAAGGTACAACGGGTATTCACTAAAGATGGAGGAGTTTATGGCGGTTATATGAATTGCATATACAGTGTCAACGGCCTAATATGTGTTAGTACACAAGTGAGAGCAAGCGACCGGATTTATATATGTAACCCTGCTACTCGTGAACTACGGATAATACCGCCGGATTCTCCATCGACGACAAAGTCGTAGAGACACCATCTTGCGGTCGGTTTTGCATATCTATCTTCAACCGAAGACATAAAATTATGAGATTTTTAGTTTGCAGACATGGAAAAGAATGTACATTGTGAACTATTCAGCTTCTTTGGAGGAACAATTGCAAGCAAGTATTCATCATCTCCTTCCTGGAAAGTCATAAGCCAGAGGTGTTCATGGGAAGTGCGAGATCAATCGGGTTTTGTTCACGGATGCCTTCATTGGATAGCCTATGAACCGTCAATGGGTGATGGCTATGAAGAAATCATTGTTTCTTTTGATTTGAAAACTGAGAAGTTTAGAGTTCTCCCTATGCCTTTTAATCGCCAGAGAGTTGTGGGTTCTTTTTTGATTGAATTAAAAGGCCGTTTGAGCCATGTTGATCATCAAATTATAGTGCATGGACATCGTATTTTTAGGGTACAAATGCTTAAAGATTATGAAACGGGCACATAATTGAGAAAAATGGCCAATGGTATGGTGGAATTTACTTATATTACAACATTAGAAACAAAAAATTGAGCGAAGTACCAGTACCCAGGCATGAAGGATGTTTTGGATTTTATTCAGAGAGCATAATCTCGCTTCCAAGCATTTCCAATTAAACACACTTTGATGTAATAGTGCAGTATATATTTTCTTTAATATCTGGTTATACTTATATTTTGAAATTATTTGCATTCAATGTAAGGTTCGAGAGACACTAATTTTAATTAATGTTGATGGCTGGTGATATTGTTAGAGCAAATCTCCTCGTGCCCAAACAAATTTAATATAATTGACAATCTTATCCTTTTATAGTTAATTGTTCATTTCTTAATTAACAGCATTTTCTTTATTATCTCCATAAATTAAAGGCATATTTAATATTTAATATATTTTCTCAGTCCTCACTTCGTACTATATTCTTCACGAAGCCAGATACATACTCTCTCTGAAGGGTGGCTTTCTCCTCAATTCTCTGGCTCTCGCATTTTTTTCAATTCATTTATATTTTTTTAATTCTCATGTAAATTTATCTTTTTAAATATGTATTTCTTGGAATTCCATAAAAATGGATCTGGTCTGAAAAGACCAGCATTTTCTTCTCTTCTTTTTGAAATACAAAAAACCAAAATGGCAAAAATTTCTCAAAAAATACTGGAGGAGAGGGAAAATGTGTGTGTATGTGAAAGAGGGAGAGGGGAAGGGAAGGAGAATTTATTGCTTGTGAGTTTTAATGGTAAGAAATTGCTATATAGTCAAAAAGGAACAATTGATTATGGAAGGATAAAATTGTCAATTCAACTAAATTTGCTCTGGCAAGTGGAGAACTGCTTTGGCAATATCACCAGCCCATGTTGATATTGCGGCCAATTAAATTGTGTCTCTTACTCTAGTAAACAGGAACTCCAAGCCCTTCTCCATGTCTACAGCTTCTGATTGAGCGAGGTCCCACTTATCCATACGGTATGGAAAAGAAAGACACTAATAAATGTATTGTACCTTTTTAGAAATATATAATTTTCACTGCATATTGTATAACATTTGATGTATTAGTCCACGATGTACCGGGTTCACCCAAGTATTTCCCCTTTTGCATTTTTTCTCTTACTCTCTAGGGAGAAATCTGCTCCAACTTCGGTAGTCTCTAAAGATTGGGTGACAATTTAGTGGGTTCTTTCATTTCCACTAAGGCGATCAATGACAGAACCAGAATGGACGGGAGCGGGTGGTGGGGTAGCATATGCCTCTTTGAATTTTTTTTTTTAAAATTATGTCTTTTTAAAAAAATTAAAAATTTATGAAACGTGTATAGTTTTATTTGTCAATCTTCCATATTATTGTTAAACTTTTCCATTATAATTGCGTTGTTTGACAGATTAAAATAAAAAGTTCAATAAAGATAGCAAATTATTAATACATTTTGGCTATCAATAAGCTTACATTTACGAGTCCTAGATCAGTAAAAGAGATCCACTAAAACTTTCACAAAAGTTACAGTAATAGTGTTCTTTTGTCAAATTCCTAAAGACTTGTATTAGACTCAACTACCTCAATTGAACCTCTATTAACCTTCGTTGCTTCAACAGAGTGGTTCTTCGTTTGACTCTAAAAAACCTTTCCATCATAAAAGTGTTTTCTTTTGAAGAAGATTCAAGTCCTTTTAAGTATATAATATATTGTTGTAGTAACTAACTTGAATCTTAAAGCACACTTAACAATGAGAACTAACAGGCAAACTGCATTTGATAGTGTGTACTTTAAGAACACTCAGAATATATATATGATTTCCTTACTCTATTTCTCTCTCTTTTATTTTGTGCTTCTTCTCTGTACATTCAAAAGTTCTTTGGTCGCCTTTATATCGTGCAACAAAATGTTTGTTTCCTTATTAAATTAGGAATCTATTTAACACCTTGTAATTTCCTAAATTTTTGCAATTCCAATTTCATTTAGATTCAATGTCTTTAGAAATAAATCGTTACCATATCTTCACTGACATTCACCCCAAATTCTTTAGAATTGCGTTTCCTAATACAACTTAAATTATTCATATATCAAAATATTGCCAATATAGTCTTTAAGCAGTTTCCAAAGACATTTTTAGTGGTGTCAAGAATTCTTGTGGAAGCTATGCATCCAATGTCAACCTTGACAATGACTTCACAATCTCACCTTTTGACGTTATTTGATGCAAAACTATAATCTACTAAAGCTTCAATTAATAGCAACAAACGTGCATCAAGCAGACTTAATTCTGAAGAAGTAGATATAAGGAATAGTAGCAAAACATGTTCAACAACTTCTTCCTATTCGCTATTACAGACCAAAATAAATTGTTCAAGCCAAGGAATAGTAACCCACTGGCTAAGACCTAACCAGGCAAACAAAACAAATAAAATAGAGACAACAGTAGCAGCAGCAAGCTCCCATGCTCCCCTTGACACCAACAACAAACCACAACAATAACAACCAACCAACTAACCTCTCCCCTTTTTTGGTTCAAACAATTGACAAAGTGATTAGTGAGAGTAAGTAACCACATCATAAAGAGTGAGTAGATCGGCCTGAATCTGTTACTGATTAGTTGAAATGGTGTCAAGCTTGCGTTGTAAAGGCTCAATAGAGGCAACCGATAAAGTGAGTTGGTGGGAGAGGCCTCCGACTTCATAGTAATTAGATCAGTAGCAGGGGAAGCTGATGTTGCAGGAGTTGGTGTAGTCTTTGTAATATTTTCAGGAGCATCAGAGAGAAGAAGAGCAATGGATGAACCTCCAATGCACAAGGACTTTCTTACATTTGTCTTAACTGAGATAGCAGTACTGGACATTGGGGGTTTCTTCAATAGAAGCCTGAGAGACTTGAGGTCATGAATGACTTTGTCAATCTTGACTTCCACATAGCTAGGGCAAGCACGAAAATACTCCATTAAAAGACATGGATAGGGTAGCATGGATGTACTGTGAGGTGTGAGCTATGCAAATTTCACTATTTGTTGAAAGATAAGCTCACTCAAATTAAACTGCATGTCGCCTCCTATCTTGTGTAACAGTACAATCCTGTCTTTGAGCATGTACTATTGAAACATTGTTAGTGGGAAGCCAATTATAACAAGAAGTTTTATATAGAGTAAAATCAAATCTTTTGAGGGTGGAAGACTTCAAATATCGTTTCTCTGGCAATGCATCTACCATATCTCCTGTCAAAATATTACACACTAGTGTCATATATACCTCCTCACTAAGAGCTTTTGTTGTTTTGTAGAATGGAATACAACAGAAATATTTTGAGGACTAAAAGCAATAAGGGCTACACGAATAAATACAAAGTGGTAAAAGGGACTTTTTGTCTCTATGATAGTAGGGTTCAGATTTGCATAAAACTCACAAACTAAGATGTCATTATACATTTCAACAAATTCCACTGACTGAAGAAGACCCACCTTCTGCAAACTATTTCCAAATCAAAGTTTTTAAACTTTGTTAGATAAATTATTCTCTCCTCCAGTAGTCCTTTATCAAAAAACAACTTAAGTTGTTCTTCATTTGATTTATCATAGAACAAATGAATTTCAGAAATCATTGTTTGTGTTTTTTACTTTTTCACAGCCAATTGCTTTTGCCGTTTCTAGAGGCTTTTGTCTTTCTTTTCCCAGTTGTCGACCTCTCCTCAACAATTTCCACATCGCCAATATTAGAGTCTTTCACAATCTCAATCACATTCTCATCCTTAACCATTTTACCCTTCTCAATTGTCAAACGATTAATTTCCTTCAGTGTCTCATCTAATTCATCAGTAATAGCTTCTGGATTTTTTGTCTTTTGTTCCAATAGAGCAACATGACTTTCTTTCAAAGGTTCGGTAGAAATTAATGTGGCAGAAGTACCTGTGTCCTCTAACCCACAATCAATAACCTTTTTGGCATTTAACAATTGATATCTTTCTTCCATTATTCTCTTGACATCACCCGGTTCTAAACATGATTGTAAAGCAAACAGAAACACAGGATCAATAGGCGCTATTTGAGTTATAGAAAGATTAGGGATTCTTGCTGGTTCATTTCTGGGAACATTTAGGTTTTTCGAAAGAACATTAGCCTTTGCAGGAGTTTCATTCTCTGCACTAATTTCTTTGAACATCTGAACTAAAGATGGGTCTACAATGATATTAGTTTCAGCACTTTTTCCAACATCCCTAGCTGCATACAAATTTCCACATTATTAAGAAAAAGACAATTTATAATGAAATTTCTAAGTCCATGAATAGAAAGAACAATATCCCTACAAGTATTATATTGTTTGACAACAGATTCAAGGTTCCTAGACACATTGCCTGTAATAGCCAATGTGATATTATCCGTGGCAAAGATTTCAGACCACTGTGTTGTCTGGGCCACTGCATCTTCAATTCTTGTCAAAATCTTGAGCGAGAATGGCACTAAAGTTTCTCGGCTATAGCTAGGGCTTTGTTTGTCTTAGAGATTTTACATAACGGTCGAGAGATAAAGAGAATGAGATAGTGTGACGAAGTCTCAACAAAAATTTAATCAAAGTGTATCATCGTGGAAGTTTGGTCACGTCTTTTGGTTTCTTGTGTAACCGCCCTTAATTTTGTTGTCCAAAATAAAAAAAAGCACCAGTTACAGAGAGCTCCGATTGGTGCACATTCTACCAAACTGTCAGTTTGTGCAAAGTTTTAGTCTCATCATACTTTTTGCATGTTTGAAACATATCTCGAGCTTCTTTTTGTGTTTTTCAAAATTTTTCTTTAAAAAACAAATAATAATGAAGAGAAATTGATATACACAAGTTTGACATACAAGATCATTTATGTCAAAATGAATAGAGCCCTCCTTTTGTTCACGTTTTTTCAAACCATACAGCATCCACTATAAAGATATCTGCCAGCTGTTTGTGTGTAGAAACATATTCAATTTACACAATTTTTTGTTCTACAAACTCTTTAATGAAGTGAAATCTCATGTCGATATGCTTCGTTCTGCTATATTGAATTGGTTTTTTTATATATTTATTGCACTTGTCTTGTCACGGTAAAAAATCAACTCATTCTATACAATACCATAATTCCAATATTTGTTTTATCCATAATGATTGAATACAACAACCTCTAGTAGCAATGTATTTAACTTCTGCTATTGATAAAGAAATACAGTTCTGTTTCTTGTTGTACCATGACAGGAGATTATTTTCAAGATAAAAATATCTCTCAAAAGTACTTTTACGATCATCACAATTTCCAACCCAATCAGCATAGATCCTCCTTCTTTCACTGGTTCGGACATGATTTTCCAAACCAACTACTAATTAAGATCTCACATGCTATATTAATAGCAACTCCAATAAAATAAACCACTCTGATACCATTGTGTGATTTGGTTTGTCAATCTCCTATGTTATTGTTAAATTTTCTTGTAATAGTTTTGTTAGTTTGACATAATGAAATAAAAAGTTTAACGAACGTAGTAAATTGTTAATACAGTTCGGCTATCAATAAGCCTATATTGCAAATCCTAGACTAGTAAAAAAGATCCACTAAAATTTTAATAAAAGTTATAAGAATACACTTATCTTAATCATATAGTGATTTCTAATGGATTCTAATAGATCACTGTGCCATTATTATTATTATTTTTTAATCAAACTCCTAAAGACCTTTACTGGATACTACTCCCTCGATTGAACTCCTTCCAAACTTTGTTGCTTCAACATAGTGGTTCTTTATTTGATTCCAAGAAACCTTTCCACCAAAAATGTATTTTCTTTCAAAGAAGAATGATTCAAGTCCTTTAAGTAGATAATATGTTGTTACAACAACTAACTTAAATCGTGAGGCACACTTTAACAGTGAAAACCAACAAATTGTATTGACAGTTTGTACTTTAAGAATACTCAAAATATATGCATGAATTTCTTACTCTATTTCTCGACCAAGCTATAAGAATCACTCTTTTGTTTTGTGCTTCTCCTCTTTACATTAAAAATCTCTTTGGTCGCCTTGATATGGTGCAACATAGTACTTTTTTCCTTGTTAAATTAAAATCTACTTAATGCCTTGTAGTTTCTTAAATGTTTGCAATTCCAATCTCACTTGTATTTAATGTCTTCAGAAATAAATCCTTACCAACTCAAACAAATCCTTATCTTCTCTGATATTCATCCTAGATTCTAGGGAATTGTATTTCCTAATCCAATTCAAATTACTCACGTATTAAAACATTGCCCAATACAATCTTTAAGTAGTTTTCAAAGATGTATTCAGTGGTGTCAACCTTGACAATAACTTAATTTAAAGATACTTTGAAATTCTACTTTTCATCATCCAAAAGTTTTTCAAAAGTTATAACATTGTCCATTACCCCTATAGCCCAAAATTTTGGTTTCATTCGTGAAGGTGATCATGTGAAAAATCTCAAACTTGCAATATTGAAGTCTTAGAAAGGTTTCGGATCCTCTAATACACTCTCTATAATACTCTCTAGTATACTACTAAAAACACGATACATATTTACTGATTTAATAGATATTTAATCCATTCCTATCTAATACTATATGTGTTGTGTATTTAGTGATATACTAGAAAATGTATTAGAGGATTCGGAACCATCTTGGAATTGATCTAATTAATTGTAATATCGTGAGCCTCTGCTAAAACATTTTCCAATTCTAATTTTAAAGCAATAAGGATAGTGAAAAGTTTCTACAAGGTTGTCCATGGTGTTTCGGTAAGACCATTTTTTAGTGATAATACATTAGTGACAACAATATGATTTCAATTGCTCATGCTTTACTTATTATCCCTTTAATTAAATATTGTAGGATTTCCTCTAAAATTCTACACATCTTCTGTAGACGAGAAACCATCAGCATTCTTTAACTAATGTGGGGAAGTTCAGGTTACTGAGAATATAATTCAAGTTTGAAGTTTTTCCGCCTTCAGTATCAGATCCTAGTTCTCCAAGTCCTATATCGAATTGTATCCTTTTCTGTCCCTGAGTGTGGTAAGCTTACTAGTTTGCTGTATTCTAAGAAGTTACCTAATTTTTGTTTCTATTGTGATAAGACTAAACGTACAGTAAAAAAGTACAACACCTTAGGTCATAAGATGCTGCAAGATCAATCCCATAGGTTTTAGCTCGGCTCCTATCTAAGTGCTAATTGTAGACCGGTTTTGATTTTAGTGGTCATTGTAGGAACTTCCATTGACATTGACTATGGTAATTGTCACAAGGTTAAATTCAAACATGAACTTAGGGAGGCATTATGCTGGCAGTAACCTAGCCCAGTCTTGACCAGGCTACACAACCTCGACCAACATATTATAATATTCAAGCAAACTGCAAGGAATTAAAAGAGACACAATCAAATTACAGGTATTCACAGCCCAAACCTAAACTTTATCATTTAAGAATAAGGATTACAAGAGTATAAGCTTACAAGGCAACTCTTGGCCAATTGAGCTCACACAACCTAGCCTAAAATTTCACAAAGCCTAGTTTACACTCTTGTACATTTCAACCACTTTGAAAGTGGCTCTCACCTTTTTGATGAATACAATGATCACTTTCTGCAATCTTTTCTCTTTATAGACTCTCTATATAAGTAGCTTATATAGAGCTTCATAGAGAAGTCTTGGAATCATTAAGAGACCAACTCCTACTTAAATTTAACAACCTCATGCTTATCCCATAAGTCTCAAAAAGTTCTTTCACTATTAAATTGATCTTATCAGTTAGGTTCTTATCCTTCTAGAAGTTTCATCTTTTTGGAAGTTTTATTCTTATCTTGCAAAATAGGGACAAAGATTTGATCACCTCTACCTTAGTCATGTCGTGGGCCAAAACTTGTGCACCACATGCTAGTCTTTTTGTCCATCAAGTGCATCTAGCCCACAAACACACATTAGGCCTGTGTGCATCTGACTAAGTCCATCTACCTTGTGTAGCCTTCGATATTCTTCCAAGCTGGTTCGTACCTGGTCTCAAACCATCACCCTTGGTTCTTTACTCACATAGCTAATAGTTATGCATTCTAGCACCAACATGAATTAACATGTTCCTGGGGTCATTCATCAAAGTGTCTAGTACTAACGCCCATCTGAAATCAAGATGAGTTCCTCATATCTTCTAAAATCCATTCATGCATATATCAAATCAAGAATTGTATTGTGAAAAATAAAAAAAGGTTTGTGCACGACATAAAGGATTGCAAAATTCATTGCATATTTCTAAAATTATGGCTTCATTATGATATTGGAAAAGAACATGATATTGTCGTGAGAAAATGGGATATGATGATGTATTTTACAATCTTGATAATATTTGAAATGCATCTCAACCGAGGGTTGGAGGGTAAAATTTTGTGATCATTAGGAATTGTAACTGTGAGTTTGGAATTGAGAAAAATAGGTGAGTGAGCATTGTTCCATGAATCTTGAGGAAATGTTATTTTATGTGTTGGAGCGATTTTTAAAATGTAATCCATCTTTGTGTGAGGATATTGGGGTAATATAATTACAAAATTCACTGCATTTTTGAATGTATTTGCTTGTATTAATGATTGTTCAAGACCATAATATGCTATTTTGAGAAAATAGAAAAAAAAAAGTTAGCAATTGGTGTTGGTATTATGCCTTATAAGTAATTATTTGTATAATGTATTTATACAATTATTCAATAAAAGACATTCTTTATCTTTCAATTCATTTAATTACTTCATACGTTAATGTATATAAAACTGATAGATAAAGTCTTAAACACAATGTACAATGTTAAAAAAATTATGATAGGGATCATGATGTGAGATTTACACTATAATATGCAGTGCTCATACTTAAACTATTCATTGCATAGTATTAATAAGATGAGACATTATTAATGCGCAAAGACTAATATGTATTATACTTTTTGATTAGATCAAATAGTAGTTCTTACGTCCGTGAGTATTGTGATACTCAAAATAAACATGTGGATGCTTGTTAGATAAACAAATTCATTGGATGACCTAATTATGAGATAATCACTTGGATAACTATTTAGTACTTATAATAGAATCTCGTTATAGCAAATATGTAAGCTTTCTTGACTTGAGATTTCTAAGGTATTTTTTCGGCTGAATATTGTACTTTGATTCCTATCCTTAGAATCTCTTTGAGACTGTCTATATAAGGAGGATATTGGGTACAATATAAAGTATAAAGTATAAAAAAGTAGTTGAAGGGTCAATAAAAAATTCATCACTCTTAATAGTAAGAGGGTATATCTTATGACCACTTATAGGAAATTATTACTCAAGAAGTCTTTGACCAAGACAACTATATGTTAGAAATAGTTTCAAATAATACACTAGTTGAGTAATGGATTTTGAGAATAAGCATTGGAATATTAATTCACTCTCATTACTTTTAAACAACTGTTTGAGAAAAATGTCAGTATAAAAGCATTGCAATATACTATTTTTATTGCAAATAGCATAGTAATATGATAACAGATATTATTAAATACATAATTATTTGAATACATTTAATAACAAATTATTATTATTTAAATGAGACATACTAAAATTTTATAAATTTTAAATAAAGTTAAAATTATCTTTGTTTAGATTTTGAATATTTTTAGATACTTGTCTAATTATAATTATTTTATTATTTAATGTATTTGTAATAAATATAATATTCTACATATATATATATATATATATATATATATATATATATTCAAATCTGTAAACTATAGTCCATTGAACCAAATTTGTCCAAGAAATATGTAGAATGGTAAGCAGTGATCAATTCAAATTTCTTTGAATCCATTCAAGAATGCAATTATGTACCCTAGCTACTTTCCTTTTTTGCACATCAAAACTTGTTTTATTTCTAATACAACTTCTCACAGCTACTACCATCCAAAGTTAAATATTTAATACTCATAGATGTTAATTATCAAATTGCTCACAAATATATATATATATATATATATATATATATATATATAAATACATTCTTTTAGAGCTCTCCTGTACACTAATTAATATATCAATTTTTCTAATAAAATTATTGACCCTACTTAACATTTCCTTTGAATCAATACAGGAGAACCCCATGGAATTCCTTTTTGGGCTCTCATGTATAGTGATGTGTTTGTTCTTTGTCTGATAAAATAAACATCTTGGATCCAAATTTGTACCCAATAGTGTAGATCTTGAACTTGCCTGAATGCAAAATATGAGCTTGGGCCCAAAATATTTTTTAAAAATAAAATCATGATTTTTCACGGTATAAATACTTCTAATTAAAATATAACTTTTCATAGTCATAATAATAACTTTATATACTTGTTATATTATTATATTTAAAATATCATGTAAAAAATTTTAAATGATATTTTAGAATGTAAGATGGAAATGGTACAAATGTTTCAATACGAATGTAATAATTTTAATTTGTGTAGTTAATTTTAATTTTTTTAATATTGAAAAGATCAAACTTTAACTATTATCATAATCATAGTAATGTATTTTGGTTAGTTTCATTATGAATTCTACAGTAACATATTATTTTAAGATTAATGACTAAATTAAACTAATGTCAAATATTAAAAAGTAATTATAGAATCTTTAATACTGCAAAATAATAATTAATTGTACCCATTTATGTTACAAAAATAGCTAAAATTGAAACTCTTGTATGCTGAAGACGATCAACTGTTAAGCTATTTTTGAAATAGTTAGATTAATTGTAATTTATTATTGAATAATTGAAAGAAAAAGCTTAATAAGTGAATATTTTGATAATCAGGAACTATTCAAGTAAATATAGTTATTTAGTTTTATACAATTATAATCTTTAATTTTATTAAAATTTATAAAGACAGAAAAAAAAATGACAATGTGTTCGTGGTGATTTTTCCGAGTAACAATATATTTTCAATTACATTTATTTTAACAAAACAAAAGTCCTTAATTGTCATGTTATCATTTTAGATTGAATTAAAAAAAACAGAACATTCAAATGCACTATTTGCATGTTATAGATTCAATAACTTAAAAAAAAAATAGTAAATAACTATTAAAAGGTTGCGCTGGTTCATAAGGCCATTGATGTAAGAGTTGTCAAAGACTCATTTACCTTCCTTCTTGGTTGTTTTATTTGAGCTTTGTTCAACCTCTGTACAGTTTACTACTTTCACAGATTTGCCTGCTCATGTTAGAGCTTTGTGTATTCTAAACAGCAGAAACGTTCCCACTTTGTGTGTTCTAACGGATTAATTTTGTATACTGTTTCCATTCTTTGAAGGTAGAGATTTGCTTCGAAAGGGATAATCGAGTTGATCAGATACTGATCGCGACAGTGATTGAAAGGTTACGAATTCGAATCGAATAAGATATTTATTGATCTCTTTGAATGTATCGATCAATCAACATTTGACCTAAATTGATTTATATTCTTATAATTCTTTGCCAATAAAAACCACAAAGCGAACTTCACTTAACCTTTTTATTAATTAAAATTACAAAACAAACTTTCCTCAATAAGTATTTAAAAATATATGATTTACCTAAATCTCCTATCAAATCACTATAATCATTATTGTACAAAGTGCCTCAAACCCTAACAGTAATGCATAATGATTGCACATTTGAGGCACTTGAACAATAATGATAATCTCCTTTCTGACTTGGCTAAGTCTATACCTCTTCAACTGTAGGCACGCTTGCAAAATGTTTCATAGTAAAATGCACTTGTTTTTTTTCCTTTTTTTTTTGGTGGGGGGGAGGAAGGGATAATTGCAAGAGGAACCAAATATTAAGATCTAGTTAAAAAGTTACAAATTTTTCTATTTAGATGAGTCCTAAGTAGCATTAAATGCTCTCTTATTATACTAATTTATCTATTTCAAAAGTAGAAAATTTCTTATCTCTATAATCTTCCAGCTAACGCCACCAGAATAGTTGATTTTTTTCTTCTTTCTTTTATTTGATTTTTTTTAAAAGCACTAAGATCGTTTGTAATATAAGTATATCTTAAAATGATACATGGACAAATTTGATTTGTTTCAATATTCGAATCTCAAATGTACTTATTTCGAACTTAATATCTTACACATCAATCAGAAAGAAATATTACATTATAATACATTTAGATTCAAAATGGAAGACACTTTTTTTTTTTTTTAAATCATGCACTCCAATAAGCGCAAGGAGTGAAATTGACATCACAATGACATACAAAAAAATGAAATATGATCACTACGAAATCATGCAGCGGCACATTCCATTCCTTCAATTCAGCTATACAGCCTGCAGCTAGGAAACAGGTAAGTGTCAACCAACAAATTATGTTATAATATATATATATAACAATGAAATATTCTCTACCTTTGAACTCACCTATCGAAACATTTTTGACGGCTTTCGTCTCTTCAATGGTATCCACGTCCGTAGCCTTTTGCATACATCATCCACAAACTGAAAATATGCATGTCGCCATGACACCTTCAGAAGAAGGATAAAAAAGAGTGCGAAGATGCCAACGGCAAAACCTGGTGCTAAACCTGAACAAAACCATATGAGTACAGACGCCTTCCAATCTGTATGATGATCGTGATCCTCTTTCTCAGATGGTTTATTAGAATCCTGGCAAATTTCTGGCAATGGTTCACCACAGAGTCCTTCATTTCCGATGTAGCTCGTAGGATCATTCAGAGTCCGGAGTTGATTCCCTGATGGAATTGGACCTGACAAGTTGTTGAAGGATACGTTGAGGAAAGCAAGAGAGTCTAAATTAGTCAAGCTGTGAGGAATGGAGCCAGAAAGTTCATTTCTTGATAAATCAAGAGATTCCAGTCCCGTCAAGTTGCCAATATTCCTTGGAATCATTCCCTGAAGACTATTCTGAGACAAGTTCAAACCCTGCAAGCCTACCAGATTCATTATCTCCTCAGGGATCTCTCCAACAAAATTATTTTTCGCAAGCGCTATGGACTTCAGAAATGGAAGGTTTGACGAATACTCAAGTTCCTTTCCTTTCATGAAGTTGGAAAGCCTTGAATGATGAGTCGCTGTAATGAAAGAAAAAGGAATAATATATAAACCTTTAGTGGCCATTGCACTGAAATTATCAAAACAGCGAGGAATTTTCCCTTCTAACTGGTTCTCTTCCAGATTTAGTACTTGAAGATATGAGAGTTGACACAGTTGTACACCAACGTTACCAGTGAAGTAGTTTGACTGAAGCCTCAAAATTCTCAGATCTGATAATTTACTGCCAATCCATGCAGGTATAACACCCTCCAGATTATTTCCACCGAGATCAAGAATCTGCAGATTTTTCAATTTTTGCATTGATGACGGGAGCTCTCCAACGAACTTGTTTTTGTTCAAATGCAAAAATAACAGCGACTCCATATTTCCTAACGCACTTGGAATATGATCTGATAAACTGTTATTTGCCAGATTCAGCATGCCCAAATTTGGTAAGTTTGCCAAGCAAGAGGGAATTCTCCCTGACAATTGGTTGTTCGAAAAATCTACGAAGTACAGTGACCGAAGGTTGCAAAGTTCTTGGGGGATGCTGCCTGTGAAAAGGTTGTCATTCAGAGTCAGAAATTGAAGATTTGTCATTGTTGAAATAGAACTAGGTCGAGGAATACTGCCCGTTAAGGAATTTTTGGACGCATCAAAGACAAGTGCGTCTGCTGGAAATGAATCCCCGGGGCCATCAAATTTGTTAGTGTACAATTGTATCCATCGATCAAACATATCAATTTCTTTGAACCTTGGTAGTTTTCCAGTTATTTGGTTCTCGGAAAGATCTATGTAACGTACTTCAGAATACAAATCCTCAAACCAGTCAGGGATGGCATCTGAGATGTTGGCACGACACAGGGTTAAGGTTTCTACCTGTCTCTGCGTTTGAAGCCATGACGGAAATCTGGGCCCAACGTTGGAGTAACTCATGCGTATGTAATTGAGTTGAAATGGAGGAAGCCATTGCAAGCTAACATTCCAACCAAGGAAGGTTAAAGAAATTCTCAAAAGTTTCAGTTCTTTGAGTCTCAGAAAATGGAGTTCGGATATTACCCCGTTCAATGGGTTGTCAGCAAGAACTAACCTCTCTAGCTGTGCCAGCTGCCCAAGGCTCGTGGGAACTTCACCAGAAAATTTGTTGGAATTGAGATTGAGTTCTTTTAGTGAAGTCAATTTCCCCAAGCACTTTGGAATTGAGCCCTGGAATTGATTGAACTGCAAATGCAGATAGGATAGACTACTCAAATTACAGAGTGAATTCGGAAGTGAATTTGTCAAGTCGTTAGAAAAGAGATCAAGAAGGGTTAGGGATTTTAATTGAGATATGATGCCGGGAATTGGTCCATAAAACAAATTACCGGCGAGTTTGAGATTTGTGAGAGAAGTAAGATTAAACAACCAGAGAGGGATAGCGGTAGCAAAATTATTTCCTTGGAGATCAAGGGAAGTAAGTGATGTGAAATTATGATACTTTGAAAGAGATGGAATGTTTCTGAGTTCACAACCTGCCAAATTTAATGACTCCAAGGTAGAAACCATGTGAATTGCATATACCCAGTCTCTTGTCTCGCCTAAGTACACCCGCGAAAGGTCCAACCTTTTTAGTGAAGAAAGTTTAGCAACCCACCAGAGATTTCTTGAACTCAAAGTGTAGCCTGCACCAAGGGTCCAGCCTAATGATGCATCTCCAAGATTGAGATACTGTAAACTGGAGAGATTTCCAAGATTATCAGGAATCATTCCATCAAAACCTGCACTACTGAGGTCAAGGTATTTCAAACTTTCCAAGGATCCCAAAAACCATGGAATTTGGATCCCTGAAAAGTTGTTCATGCTGAGGTCCAAGTATTGCAAATGCTCTAACTTGAGTAAAGAAGGATTTAGCTCACCTCCCAAGCAGGATTTGCTATAATTTGCAGTATAGTTTGTATCATCAGAATACCTCAGAGGATCAAAAGGAAACTGGTTACGCAGATCAAGCTTTACCACATAGTTATTGATATTGCTGCAACCAACGCCCTCCCATCTACAGCAGTCGTCACCAGTCCACGATGACAGTCGATTTGATTTATCGATCAGGCTTCCCTTGAACTCGAGCAACGCCTTGTGTTCATCCGAGCTGCAGCATACATTTGAGTGGGCTTCTGTGCAGCAGCCTTGTTGAATCTGTTCAATGAGAAAAACACCACATAACAGGAGGAAAGTTGCACAGCGCACATTTCCCATGGCTCAGTCTTGTGCTGTAACAGTAAATAGCTGCTGTATCTTTTTGTTTTTCAGCATTTCATTTTTCTTCTTGTGTTTTATAGAACTTTGGAACCGGTGATGAATGGAAAATCATCATGCCACATTGACACTTCGGTCCAGATAGTGATAAAAATTAGCATGGACTTTTCGTACAAGACGTCATTTTCTTAAGCCTTTCAAAGTCCTGACGACTTATCTTTAATTACTGTGCCGTGAATATAGTGCAACCAACAATTTATTTTTTTACTGGGATAAGACTTAGTCATTGCTCTTCTCCGAAAGAGTGTGAACTTAAAATGTTAACTTAAAATTCTCAATATTAATTATCTTATTCTATTTAATATTTCCTCCGTCTTCTTTTAAATGTTCACTTTAATCAATCTACGTATTTTAAAAAAAATAAATTTTTTTAGTTAATTAATAAACATTTCCTATTATACTCTCAAATAATCTCTCACTTTATTAATGAATAATCAAATTTCAAAGTTTTATGTATGATAAGTATATATAATTTAGTTTAATTTTTCACTACAAGTACACAATATTTATTGTATTAAAGACGAGTATTTGTGAAAAAATAACAATTAATATTATCTTGATTTGCTAATGAGACAGATAAATTAGAATAAAAAATTTAATTAAAATGGACAGATAAAAAGAAACGAAGGAAGTAGATTATTTGTAACCAATCAAGAAATAATTAGAACAAACCTTCTTACAGAGGCACTGAAAATATCGTCTAAAAAACTTTACCACTACAATGACCTATTACAATGGATCTTTTTTTACAACTTGTGATTTTCCTTCAGTTTAGTCATGATTTTTTTTTTTCTATTAATATATGTGCTGTATAGAATGACTTAGCGTAGTATACCAATCAATTATTCAATTTATATTCTAATCTTAGTATATATATTTTTAAACCAATCCACAAATATCTCTCTCCCCCTCAGTTACATTTAACTACATAAGTATAATGGATAATTGAAGATTTCCTTGTCATGCTTCTAGCACTACAGGAAAAATGCAGTTTAGCGACTTTTTTTTTTATCGTTGTTAATTTGTGACAAAATAGCGACGAAAAAAAATCTGTCCCTAACTATTGACGGCTCCAGATTTATTACTAATTAATGACAGATTTGCGACGGTCATGAATCTATCACTAATTAGCAACTGCATGTTATTTTTAAAAATAAAGTTATTGTTTTTTTTTAAAATTTTCAATTATCTGTCAAAAATTATGACGAACACATCTAATTATAATTTAATACTAAAAAATGCAAAGTCGTTGCAAATCCAACACTAATTAGTGATGGAATCATCTAATTATAAATTAATACTAAAAAATCGAGAGCCGTCGCTAATTAGCGACGGATTTGCGATGGTAAATTGGGTTACCATTGATCCATTGCAAATCCCTTGTAAATCCGATACTAATTTATAAAAAAATATACTATACAATTTCCGTAAAGCTACAACAAATCACAAAAACATCAATAGTCTTGTGGTGGAGCATGTGCTCTCTCACAACAAGCATGCGAGTTCGAGCTCCGTGTCTGACATAACCTCATAATATTTTCGGCGATTCAAGTCAGGCCAGTTAGGCTGAATTGGGGTAGCTAATTAAATTTTTTAAAATAAAAATTCGCTGGCCGTTTCTAAATTTAGTTATAAACTTAATTAAAATATCATTAATTAAATGATTGTCGCTAAAGACAGTTACAAATTCATTGTTAAGAACTTACAAATTAGCAATAGATTTTTGTTCCGTCGCTGTGCTAAATTGCTTGTCTCCTGCAGTGTAGTGATGTACAATGGGGACCAAACTACACGTACTATAAAAATTTCTCTAATCTCTAAATATGATATTAGTCCCATATGTAATCGGGATTGTAAATTATTAATTTAAAGAATATTTTGAAGTATATATGCACGATAAGAATGAATGTATTTACATTACAATGAATAAAATGATACTTACATAATCTAATAACTGTTATGAATCTCTAAAATTGAATAAAATGAAATGGGGATTATTTTATATTTTTCAATTGACTTGCAATATGAAATTACTAGAAGAATAATTATAACAATCTATCAAACTTTCTACAAGAGGTTACATAATTTCCACTTCTATTATTTATAACACAACTTCCATATTCGAAGTATTCTTGGTAGTTTATCATATTTTCCTATCCCACTACTCTTTCATTAAGTATAGAAGAGCAACAGGAAAATTTGCATAAAAGAGAAAAATATTTGTACAAAATTGATACCAAATATCATTATTCCAAGTCTTTGATGTGGAAAGTAATCGGTCAATTGCCAACTTTACAGGTCGTTCTAGTTGTTTTTCTCCTACGTTAGGAAGAAATATTTTTAAAGTAGTTTTTTCTCTCTGCTCTGAATGCATTTGAATTGGTCTTAGGGTTCAAATGATGAAAACGTTTTTATTTTTCAAAAAAAAAAAAAAAAATCTAACTCAATTGACTCACATTCTCTCTATTTAGTCCTGCATTTTTTTTCCCCACAAAATTTAAATTTCTTCTCATTTCAAAAAATGTTTCCTGAAAAGAACTTCAATCCAAACACAAGAGTTCATTTGTGAGTTATGAATAAATACTACTCTTTTCTCAATTTTTTTTTTTTTAGTTTTACTTTCACCATCCCAATTGAATATATGGGCATTTGACTTGGGACAAATGTTTTGGAAAACATTTAGACATATTAAAATTACTATCTTACCCTTAACAAAATAGGGTAGTTATGCACCTGTGTTGGTAGTCGAGTTAAACTAAGGATATTGATGGGGAAATTTAAATTAAAAATATTTAGTACAAAAGTTATATATTTATTTTTAAATAACCTAAAATAAAATATGAACATTAATAAATAATTACTTTCTTGGAATTGGAAAAAACTGAAAAGCAATGATATATATATGCAGCCTACTCACCGATTGTTCTTAATTATAATAAGGGAAAATTTTACTTTGTCGTTCTACCTATAGTTAAAATTTTATATATTATTATCTAAATTTTATTTTGAATCTAATTATCTGAATTATGAATTTTTTTTCACATTACTATTCAAGCATCTCTAACCCTTAAATTAAGTTAATTAACATATTATATTAAATATAAAACAGTGTAAATTTTCCATCTAACTAACTTAAATAACAAAAAGACTAAATTAGTTTGATTAAATTAAGTTAAATTAATTAAATTATATTATATTTTCTATTTTTTTAAATTTAAATTTATAGATAATTTAGTCTTTCTATTTTTGAAGTTAGTTATGTGAGAAATTTACACTTTTTGTATTTAATTTACTATATTAACTAACTTAATTTAAGGATTAGAGGTGCTTGGATGGTAATATGGAAAAAAAAAATTATAATTTAGATAGCAATTAAATTCAAAATGAAGTTTTGATGACAATGTAAGATTTTGACATTATTTGATATGGCAAAGTGAATTTTTCAAGAGACTGGAGAGTCGTTTTTCCAAGTCTTTAAGTAATGTTGAAATTCATAAGTCAATTGCGAGCTTTATAGGTCTACTGAAAATGCAAGCCACTTTTAAGTCATTCTTATTAGATTAACTTATTCTCACCCATCAAACATTTATATTTTACTTTTTTTTTCTCAAAAGGATAGTGAAGAAGACAAGAAGCGGGGAAGGGGATAGAGAAATAGATGTGGCATAGTTTGGTGTCGAACTTGAGACTTACGTCTCGAGTAACAACTCTCTTACTATTAGTACAATTTGTTATCGACTTTATATTTTACTTGATATAAAAGTTTAGAACAATATTTGACTAAATCTAAATTTCTATTTTATCGACAAAAAAAAAAAATAATTTTGGATTTATGTGTGAGTGGAATTATATTATGGATATTAAAGATGAAAATTTTAAATAAAAATATATATTTACTTTAAAAAATAAACATTTTATTTTAAAACAATACAAAATATAAATATGGACATTCAATTGAAGCTAATATTTTATATTGTGATATGAGCTGAGCAGACTTTAGGCCATCCAATTCAAGACCTTGTCCCGGAATTGAAATAATGCATGCAATGCGTCAAGTCTTCTTGAAATAAAAAAGATGCTCCAAAACTCCATGAGGCCAAATCCAAAATCGCAGCATAAGCCAAATGAAATCAGTCTTCTCTTTTCCAAGTCTTGGAATAAATGTTTTGGAAAACATTTTGACCTTACCAGAGGACGGTAGTAATGGACCTGTATGCCAGTGGAAGCATACTAAACGTATTAGTGGTGGAAATTTTGGGAATAAAACATATTTAGTGCAGCAAATTAAACATTTATCTTTAAATAACCCAAAATAAAATATGAACACTAATAAATTCTAAACAAAAAGAATAATTTCTGTTAAAAAATCCAAGTAGAGAAAATTAAGGAAATATAAAAATGAACGTGAAAATAAAATAAAATAAAATAATTTACATGATTTAGCTTTAATAAATTTACGTCATTGACAAAACTCACGCAACACTTCGTTAATAGTCCCAATAGATTTGTACAAGAATATCTTTGGTATTTCATCCAAACTCACAACTATTCTCTTGTATATACCTTGTCACACAGTACTCACATATTTACCTAACTTATATCCTCGTATTGTATAACACTAGATATACCAAAACAAGTCATAGCACCACAAAAGCGCCTAAATCTCCCTGTATATTAGTGTTAAGCCACAAAAACATTTGACACCTAAACCAATATGGGATGTAATAAACTTTCAAATTCTAATATATACAAGACTATGAATATCTTTCCAATCTAACTACGTTGTCTCTTAATATCACTAGGAATGTAAGACAACTAACAAATCTCTATCTTGCTTATATTATATCTTCAATCTTCACAAGCTTTCGGATCTTCCCAACAACTATCAAACATTGCTTAAATCCAAGCGCCCCCCCCCCCCCCAATTGATCTCCACTTGAGGAATTCAAACTCATCTTAGTTTATTATATGGAGCAAGATTATCATTTTTATTTTTATTTTGTATCTTCAACCCTCACATTAAAATCCTATGTCTCTATTGACCTTAATGTGTCTAACTACACACTCAAATCAATATAGTTCCAACATTTCCTAATTTGATTTGGTCAATGAACATGTATAATTACTCTTGAGTCTAACATAATCCATTAACTTGTAAAATAAAGCCTCTATTCTTTCTTACTTTGTATAAGATTTCTTCTCACACATTGTTAATCCTCTAAAAGTCATGTGCACACTCTACTTCCAAGTTGTTTTGGTGCTTCTTTGCATTTGAATACCATCCATATTTCTTCTACTTTATAGGACATTCCAACCATGCTAGTTTTTTGAGACTCCACCTTAAGTAGAATACTCATATCCGTTAGAATATTATTGGCCTAAGAAAATTAAATTTTGTACATTTTTTAGGACGTACGTCAAAATACCCATGTGCGTAGCACTTAGAGCACTTATTTTTAAAATTTTTTTCTTCTTTCCACCTTTCCAATATTTGGAAAAGCCATAAGTAAATATTTACTATAAAACATAGCATACTTACACTTCCGTGTTTTAGTTAATTAATTCGTTGGAGTCAATATTCGAAATCTAAAATGTATTTGAGAAGAAGTATTTATATATTTGAAAAATATAAGGATATTTTCGCATATACTAGTATCATACTGCCACAAATGGTCATTTATGACAACAGCAATAATTTGTCTTTTTTAATGATTGTGTAATCTAAATCTATCTATCTCATATCCATTATTATTATTATTATTATTATTATTATTATTATTATTATTATTATTATTATTATTATTATTATTATTATTATTATTATTATTATTATTATTATTATTATTATTATTATTATTATTATTATTATAACTCATAACCTATCTAGCCTATGTAAGCTATACAATTGTGTGAGTAATTCCATCAATATCCTACAACTTCTTTTTAGACATAACTCATCAATAAAAATATATTGACCTATATATGCCTTTCATATAGAGATTTGTGTTTCTCTATCTTTCTAATCCCTTGCTCAAACTATTCTTCGAATCGAATGTCACCATCTAAAAAATTCCCAAAACTCTAGATTGAAAAAACCAAAGCTCTGATGTCACATTGTTAGAAAATTTAAGTTTGAAAAATTAAGAAAATAGAAAAGTGAACATGAAGAATAAAATAAAATATAAAAAATTTATATTATTCAACTTTCTTAATTGAGCCTATATCTATAATGAAGCTCACAAAAGACTTTGTTAATAGTCTCAAGAGATTTGCATAAGAGTATATTCGGTGTTTTATCGAAACTCGTAACTATCTCCTTGCACATATCTTGTCTTACACCGCTGATACATTCACTTAACTTACACCTATATACTCCATAACACTAGCTAGATGTACTAACTAGAACAAACTGAGATGTTCTAAAAGGATGTACTAACTAGAACAAACTTAGATGTTCTAAAAGTACATAACTTCATTTATATATAGGTATTAAATCACAAGAAATTTTTTACTCCTAAATAATATGAGGTGTAATATAAAGTACACCTTTTGTTCTATAGCAGCTTGACCATCCTACGAGAGGATGGGTAACTAAAGATGTAAAACAAAAACAAAAGAGCAAAGGGCGTCAACAAAAACTTAAAGCACTTTTGTATATTTGGATTGGATTACTCGGAAGACATTTTACCATGTCTTTGATATGGAAAGTCATGAGTCAATTGTCAGTTTTATAGGTCGTTCTACTAAAAATGAGAGCTGCTTTTATGTTAGGAGGATAAGTTATTAATTTTTTTTTCTTTCTCTTAATCGAGAATAAAAGAGTTGTTTTGATACATATAAATAAAATTTTCTCCATTCTTTTTTCTTTTTTAAATTTTCGTATTCTTAATTCCCATCCATTGTAGTACTTGAATATATATATATATATATATATATATATATATATATATGTATGTATGTATATACACACACATGAGAGGACACAAGTGTAGTGGAAGTCCCCCCTCCCCCCTCCCCAAGATTTTTAGAAATCCCTTATATATCTTATATATATGTATAAAATATGTATATCAAATTATATTTTGGCCATTTCAAATTTGAAAATAACTCTAAATTATAGTCTAAATAAATCTAATGGTTTTTGAAAAAAAAAAATATATTATTGCTAATACTAAATTTAAAGGGACAAGATCCATAAATAAATTAGTCCACAATAATTTAAAAAAAGAGCACATAACAAACAATTTAAAAATAAAAAAAAAAGTCCAAACCAATCATAAGAAAAACTAATGCTCATATCAAGACAAAAAGAATATTAAAAAAATATGAATCACATTTGATTAATTAGTTTCCTCTACAATCCAGCCAACCAAAATAAATAAATAAGAGAAAAAACAAAACTTTCTTTGCAATCCCTAACTTGTACCTTGCCTGGTTGTTCCATTAGTTCCATACTTCTACTTATTACTACTTTTTACTTTCTTTTACTTTCTGAAGTACTTTTTTCTTCACTTTCTAAATTTCGACAACAGAGTACTGAGTACAAAATGGTGACTCAGTAAAAAAAAAGTTAAAACTTGGTTCTTGGTCTCCCATTATACAATCCTATATGTACCTATATATATATATATATATAACAAAAACTAAGTTTTCGTCTCAAGAAATTTGGAGTCTGTTATATGAAATAATATAATACAAGGTTATGTGTGGTCATTCATATAAATCATCTCCCTCAACTTCTTTTTATCTACTGTCATACTTTCATCTAAATATAACAAAAATATATCTCTTCTAACCATCTTTATCCATACCATTTTAGGCTTGTTTCTACCTCTATCTATCATATCTTGCCTCCATCCCTCAATCCTTCTAACAGGAGCATCCTTTGGTCTTCTCTGTGTATGTCCAAACCAACACAAGTGGTAATTCTCTCATTTTGTCCTCAATATATAGATGGCACTCTTGCTTTTTCCCAAATGGTCTTGTTTCTTACTCTATCTTTTCTAATATGCCCACACATCTATCGTACATAATATGCACATTTCATCTACTTTCATTTTGTGAATATGACACATTTTAACTGTCCAACATTTTGTACTACATAGCAAAGTAGGTCATACAGTTATGCTATAAAACTTTCTCTTTAAGCTCAAAAGTATATTACAATCACACAAAATACTAGTCGTATTCTTCTATTTTAACTAACTTGCCTTAACTCAGTATGCAACATTGCCATCGAGCTCTCCATCTTTCTAAATAATAGATCCTAAATATTGGAAGTAGTCATCTACTGATATATTTTTGCCATCTAAAGTTATACTCTAAGCTATATTTCTGCTAATACTAAACTTGCATTCCATATACTTTGTTTTACTCTTAGTGATTCTGAAGCCCTTAGATTCCAATGTCTATCGCAATAACTCCAAGTTAGCGTTTATACCGACTCTAGCCTCATCAATGAGCATAATATCAGTAGCAAAAAATATACACTATGACATAGTTTAGTATATTATTAGCAAAAAACATACACTATACACTATATCATTAGCAAAAAACGGTACTTGCTTTATTGTACCGTTCCCTATTCCTTCTAACCAAGGCGCTAGATCTTCTATCTATTCGATCAAGCTAGGAATTATTCCTTACACTGAGAGTTTGACTTTCTTGTGGCTTTTCTTCTTTCCAATTCAGAGTGTGTTCGTGTGGTAGAAAATGTCCTTTTCTACACTGATGTCAGGAGAAGATGGGGCCAAAAGAAGCAGCGAAATGTAATGCATTTAATTTATGAAACGGGATCAATTCCATCAAATAGTTAGTTTCCTAAATTGTAGTTATAATATTTAGATACATTGTAATAATTTAATTAAGGATAAATCATTTTTCCACGTAACAAGCATATAATCACATTGATTTCATTTAATTTCTCTAAAAAATCTCAAATAATAATTTAAGCAAAAAGAACACAATTAATTCAATTAATTCGTTAAAATAAAATTTAATTATCTTATTTCTTATGGTAAAATTTGTAGGATATTATATCCTTGATATTCATACGAGGTTTAAAAATAACACAATCACGTAAATAATTAAATGACTATATAATATAAGATTAATCATCTTAATTTTCCTAACGCAAAATTATAGGGTATTACAAGTCTTCTTGAAATAAAAGAAGCTCCAAAACCCCATGAAGCCAAAGCCAAATCCTGGTCCAACCCCAGCTTAAAAACAAATGAAATCAGTCTAATGTTCGTCCATTCATTCACTTCTTGGTCCATATCCGTTAGATGATTTATCATCCGGACAGCTTTTTGAAAGATGTGCTACACAAGGGCCATCATTGCCGGTATAAATAGGTGGATCATTCGGGTCTGGATTTGTTTCCCAGTTGATTTTCGCCGTGTTTCTCGACAAGTTGCTGCAGATTGCCAATGTTTTCTGGCATTCTTCCCTGTAGCTGGTTTGCTGAAAGATTCAAACTGTGCAGCACTTTAAACTCAGAAATCTCATCCGTAATATATCCAAGTTATTTTCTGAAAGCTTTATTGATTTGAGATATGGCAGGGTTTTGGAATACTCACACACTCATGAAGTCAAGCGTTCTCCTTTTGTAATGGTATAAGAATTTCATGCCTAATTGCATTCATGGGCGATCAGAAACCATGAAACAGAAGTTGCCAAACAGTGAGGGATACTTCTAGACCAGGGCAGATGCAGGATTGTATAATGAGGGGTTAAGAACCAAGTTTTTACTTTTCTTATAGAGTAACTATTTTTGTACACAGTACTTCATTGTTAAGCTTTAGAAAGTGAAAGAAAACACTACTTTAGAGTGACGTGGAAAGTGGACAGTGGAAGTGTGGAACTAGGGGATAACTAAACAAGACACAAGTTGAGAATTGCAGAGAAAGTTAATTAGTTATATGTGATTCACTTCTTTTTAATATTCTTTTTATCTTAATACAAGCTTTTGTTTTGCTTATGATTGATTTGAACTTTTTTATTTTTTAATTGTTTATTGCGAGTTCTTTTTTTAAACTGTTGTGGACTAATTTATTTGTGAATCTTGTACTTTTAAATTTAGTATTAACAATAAAATATTCTTTTCTTCAAAGTCATTACATTTATTTAGTTTTTAAAAAATTATTTATCTTTAAGGAATTTTATTTTTATATTTTTAACTATTAGACTATTATTTAGATATATTTTCAAAATTTGGGAGGGGGTGGGGTAGGGGGAGAGGAGCTACAGCTGTGTCCGCCTATGCTTCTAGATAAAGTTGACGAACCAATTCGGTGTCTTTTTTTTTTTAATGGTAATTACGCACCTAGCCACTATGATCATCTTCCAATTTAAGTCCCAATCCTTCACCATTAATTCGTCCCACGTCTACTTTTGCTCTCGTAACTTGCCCATGAGTGTATTATTATTACCAAATCTACAGAATTGAAATGGCTACTCCCATGCATGAGAATATGAAAGATAGTATATAATATAAGATGATTCTCTTCTACAGAGAACACACAAGAATCCATGGAAGCAGAAAACATTGTTCAAGAGCTGCCCTCCCATGTATTAGAGAATATACTGTCAAGGCTTCCAGTAAGTGCTTTGCTCAGATTCAAGTGTGTATCTAAACAATGGTACGACTTGATTTCCAATCCTTGGTTCGTCAACTTTCATCACCAGAGATCGAAACAGAACCCTAGTTTTGTCTACGCAAGTTATGACTATGAAGGAGAGGGAAACTGTCGTCGCTGCACTTTCAGTTTCACGTCCACTGATATCAATGGCAAGGTGCGACAAGTATTCACTAAAGATGGAGTTCGGGGCGGTTTTATGAATTACATATACAGTGCGAACGGCCTAATATGTTTTAGCACACACGGGAGAGAGAGTCACCAGATTTATATATGTAACCCTGCTACCCGTGAACTACATATAATTCCACGAGATCCTCCATCAAAAGGCCGATGGAGGAGACACCATCTTGCAATTGGTTTTGGATATCTATCTTCAACCCAAGAGTATAAAATTATGAGATTTCTTCTAGACATGGTAGATGATATACATTGTGAACTATTCAACCTCTCTGTCAGAAAACTTTCAAGCAACTCTTCAACTTCTTCTTCTTCGTGGAAAGTTATAAGTAAATCCTGCTCATGGGAAGTAATGGGACGGGATCAATCTCTTTTTGTTCAAGAATGCCTACATTGGATAGCTTATGACCATCCAATGCAAGACGAATATGGACAGATCATCGTCTCTTTTGATTTAAAAACTGAGAAATTCAGAGTAATCTCCATGCCCTTATATCGCCACCACTTCGTTATTGGTTCATTTTTGGTTGATTTTGAAGGTTGTTTGAGCCATTTTGATCTTCAATTTATGGAGATTGGACATTGCACATTGAGAGTATGTACACTTAAAGATTATGAAAAGTGTACATGGATTGTAACATGTAACATAGATTTGTTATCTTTGTGGGATGACCGATATTCAAGTTGCAACCATGGCGTGAACTTTCAAGTGGTAAATGGCGAACTAGTGATAATTCCTCAAAAGTATGAGTACAGTGGAATTTACTTATATTACAACATCGAGAACAAAAAGTTGAGAAAAGTCCAAGTATCTGAGCGTAAAGGACATTTAGGATTTTATTCGGAAAGTATAATCTCACTTTCACAAGTTTTCAATTAAAAATATTGATGTGATAACTATTTGTATTGATGATGATAATTGACAATTCATTGGAGTCAAATCACTCATGATTTCTAAATATTACCAAAGCTATGATTTTCCCAGAACAGTAATTGCTGCTTTTATAGATTGGCAGAAAAGGATTAAACTTGTACTGATGCAATAGCGTAGAGAGGGGGGGGGGGTGTTTGATAACATTGAAAATTGTTTGTCATGCACATTGTTCCGCAATTAATCCAAGCTAAACCTCTATATGATCAGCCGATCCTTTCCACCAAAAAAGTTTGAATAGCTTCTGTAATCTCATTACGCAAACCAATTGGGAGCAAAAACATTGACATAGCGTCAGTTGGTATTGACTGAGAAAGTGAATTAATCAAGATTTCTCTGCCAAACTTGTGATAAAACACCGTCGTCTGTGAAAAGCAAGTGTATAACAGAAACCAAATTGGAACAAAAGATTAGACAATGCAACACGGAAAGAGAACCCCTAGTAGGAATGAAACGGACTGAGGGATCACCATTAACTGGGACTTGAAAGGAAATAGATGAAATAAAACATATTGCTGAGGAAATACCAAACTCTAGCATCCTCCTTTCCACCCGCTAATGTGCTTTAGTCATGCCAAGTTTAACAGCCAACATGCCATCATTTTTCATACCATGAAAAGCCTCTAAAAACTACCACATCCACTTCAAGAAAAGGGTAAAATAGCGACTGCAATTTGCGACCACAAAATAATCGGTCGCAATACTGTGACCGAATTGCTATTGCCCAAATTCGGTCGCAAATTGCAACTGCATTGCGACCGACAAAATACGGACGCAGATATACCGATAAGTCAAAGGCCGTTAAAATTTTGATAAAAATTTGGTTGCAACTTAAAAGGCGAATGAATGGCTACCGATTAACAACCGAAATTTGTGACTGGTGTTCTTGTGGTCGCTAATCGGTCGCAAAACCCTATACCTCTATTTCAGATCAGCCAAACCCTGAACCCTAAGCAATTATTTGTCCCTAATTGGTCACAAAGGTAGTCGCAAATCGGTCACACATCGGTCGCAAATCTATCACGATTTAATTTTATAATCTATTATGTATTTTTTATAATTTGAATCGTAGTGAAAAAAGAAGTGATCCAAAATGCAGCGGGGTCAAATAATTTGTAAACAAAATTTATAATTTGAATGTGAATAGCTTGTGTTGTAATGAATCGCATTTAGTATATATTACCTAGAATGTTTAAAATATCATAATTCTTGAGTCGAACGTCTATTTGATATAAATGACCGTATTTACATATTTGAATTTTCCTAAACTTTGTTGTTGTTCGTTAAATTGACCTAATGACAAATAACAAATTAGTGTTGCCAGAGTTTATTATAACTTACAATTAAATATAACATTAATTTATATATATTAATTATTCTAATAACAAATAATTAATAAAATTTGAATGGTTATTAACTATTTTTTTTCTTTTAATGTGTATGCTCAATAGTTTTTTAAATCTTTAATAAATATTATATTTTATCAATATTCAATCTATTAATAAAATAAATAAATTTAAGAAAGAAATAAATTAATATTTTTTAATTAAATAAAAATAACATTATTATTACTATATACTTTCACAATTATAAAATATAAAAAACCAAAAAAAAAAAAAAACTTTCAATAGATGATTATATTGTCGTATATATAGATTCATCACTAAAATAACAACCGCTTTTTTTTCTTTCTCTCAGTTGCAGTTTAGCTAGTATTGATAAATAATTGATTCATTTAATTATTTAATATACCGAAAAATGTTATAATAGACAATTACGAAAAAAAAAATAAAAAAAGAACCCATTGCAAAAAGGGAGGGTTACCCACAAAAAAAAAAAAAAAAAGTCCGGGAGATTGAAAAAAATTCAAGAGCTTGAAAAAATAAATACAATTTGGAAATTTTTAGGTGCATGTAAACTTATGTGAAGAAAGTTGTACCATGTGTAGATGAAGCTATACACTCACAAAATGGTACAACTTTTATAAGGGTTGGTTCAATTACCTAAGCACCTGGTGCACTTGCAACCGGTGCACTAAAATCTTTCCCAGATGCTTTAATATTTTCTCAAGCCAAACCCATCCCTTTCGTCATACCCCCCTCACCGGTGATAAAAGTTTACTGTTGGAAGGTTTCTCGGCACACCGAGTTCACGACTTTCCCCTTTGGCAATCTGAAATCACTCAAACACCCCACTATTTCTGGTTCCTCGTCACTGCTTGACCCTCTCAAGCCCGTCCCTTTCTTCAGCGAAAACCCCCTTCTCCCTATCAGAGTCCGCAACCTTACAACCCTCTGATCGAGAGTTATGGAAATAAAGTGAACAAAGATTTGGAGAATGTGGGTGTTGCAGATTTTCGTTGGAATAGTTATAGCCTGAACAAAGATCTCCTACAAGCATGGCCCTCCCCTGACCAGAACTAGCTCCTCTGTAAGAATGCCTCTCCTCGTTGTTCCTCTTCTCAATTCTTCCCGTTAGATTCAACAATGATTTTGTTTGCTAATAATTGTTTGACAACTGTGAATTTAGGAGGAAGACATACGCTTGGCTCTCTGTGATTTATGGTTTTTGCGTCAACAATGTACATGAAGTCCTTTATTTCTTATTTTTGTTTTGGAAGTCCAACAATGAATTGACTAAAATGAAGTCCAACTGTGAATGTACATAAAGTCCAACTGTGAATTCCTTTATTTTTTTATTTATGGTCTCTGTGAATATTAGAAGCATACTGTCAGTTTATTCTGGATTTGGAATTGCAGAATTTGTCTATGGAAATTGTACTATCAGTTTAATGGTGGAATATTAGTAGCAACCTAGATATATGTTATATGCTTTTTGGTTCTTTTGGAACATGTTACACTTCTACAATCTTTGTCATCATATAGTTTTCTGTTTACATGTTTTTCCTTTCCATTTGCCTTTTTTAACAAAAAGAAGAAGAAAAACTAAATTAGAATTGGATTATTGCAGGCTATTCCTTCTTTTACAAGTTCATTTTTACATCTCTTTAGTGGTAAATACAACCTACATTGTGCAATTGATCAGGTAGAATTCCTTGCTTAATTCCTTGTGTAAGCAGCTACATCTTTGTTCAGAGGCATTGCTTCAATTGATCAGGCTTAATTCCTTGTTTATTCCTTCTTTTATTGAGTATAATTGCTTTGCTGGACTGAATTGTTGTAGTGATTGCCATTATTAATCTACTTGAACCTTGAGTTGATTTTTTGAAGTTGTATGAAAAATAATTGGGGACTTGAATTTCTTGTATTGAACTGAAGTTTACTGATTTAAATTGGTTGTTGATATTGGCCAACTAGTTGTGGTGGAATTAGTATTTAGAAAAAGAAGAAAAGTTGGTGCAGTTGATTGTAGGTTGACGGTGGATTGTTGAGTTAGTTGGTTGGGTAATTGTGGTTTGTGTGAATTGAAGTAAAATTGTTGAAGGGATTGTTTGAGAGTTGATTGCTATGTTGTGGTGTACTTGAATTGTTTGAGCTAGTTTTTATTTTGTTTTATTCACATGAGTCTGCCACAGCTCTTTTGAGCTTGGGCCAACTTTCCTTCAAAATGCAACTACTAGCTATGGCTTCTATAGCCAGTCCTTAGATTGCTCTCTCTTTTCTCTTTTTCTTTTTCACATAGTTAGCCATGGCTTTAGTTGAGTTGGAAAGCACGTTTTCTTTGTTGTTACCTGAAATCAGCCTTGGTTTTATTTTATCCAAGCCACAATTCTCTTCTAGTTCCCTTTATGTCTGGCTTTAAATTGCTATATTTCAATGTCTCAAAAGCCTTGATTGGCTTCATCTTTGTTTTAGCTCCTTTTCACAAGCTTTTATGTAATCTTTCGCCAATGGTCATCCAACTTTAATCCTACACTTTGTACTGTTAGTGACTTGAATTGTTAAAATTCGTAGTGTATTATGCACATATAGAGAAATGCGGGCTTGCAATAGTAATGTGACTTTAAAGTGCTAGAAAGTTAGGGAATACTTGAGTATGTTTATATTGAAGTTCTATCTTAGAGAATCTAGAATTTTTTTTTTTTTTTTGGGATAGCAACATGACTACTGGAGTGTGTAATATATGAGTTGTATTTCTTTGGGAAGTTTATGACAAGAGTGAATTGTATGCAGATATCAGAGTAAGAAGACCTACAAGAATAATATTAGGCACATGATTGATTATTTAAGGTTGCATTTGATCAATTACTTAGCGAAACTATGATTAGTATTTTTTTTTTTTATGTATATAGATGGAAGTGTTGAATTTGAGTATGAATACGTTATTGTGAGACCAATTAGGGTAGTAATTGATTATGTTTTAATGATAGAAGGGGAAGGTTTCCAAGGTCAAGGAGTAATTTGTTAGACTTGGAATAGTCACCTAAGTTGGGAAGGTAAGTCATTACATGAAATTTCTTTTATAGAGTAACTTTAAGATTTTGTAAATCTATATTTCTCTGAAATATTTTGTACAGAACTATTTGCAGAAACACTTTGTGATTTTATGTGAAATATTTTGTAGTTCTTTTATGTCATTTGATCTATGATTTGTATAGGTATTTAATAAGTTGTAATAAGTTTAGATTACTTTATTTACATATGTTTTGTAATGCTGCTATTTTGGAATTCATTTGTATTGGTATTTAATTATTATTTTTGTAATGCTGCTGTGGACTGTGCATAATGGTTTGTAGTACCCGTTGAATTCTGTTTATTTATATCAGTTTCTCATTATTTCATTGCTCGACATGGATTCACTACATTAGGGCGTAGTTAGGATATTGGACATTAAGCTTGTGAGATGAATTGATAATGCGTCCAGTGGGAACTAGTTTATCCTATTACTGGTTGTGCTATATCTATTCACGGTGCTTTCCGGGTCTGAGAATGGAAAGGAGAAAGGTATAGATTAGTTGCATTTGGTTTGAATATTTTGATGCACTGACAGTGATAGATAAGTTTTAGTATTCTTAGACTTCCCCATCCCTTCTTGTAAAGTATCTCTATTTTTTTTTTTTAGTTGTATCTTTACTACTGTTTCATCTGTCCTCTATCTCAACTCTTCTTAATACCTTCTCATACTATGATCTTTTTCAAAAATAATAATTAAAAACTTTCAGAGAGGTATTATTGAATAATAATGATTATTTCTCATCCTTTTTAGGTTCTACTACTTCCTATGTGCATCTTGCCCTTTTTGAACCACTACTGTTTTACTGCTCTGCAAGTGAAACAACTTGGTTGTTCTCTGTCTTTGGGGGTTTAAGTAAAGACCAAGAACTATTAGATTGTGTATGCATTTGTTTAATCATGAACTCACAGCTTAATATCTGAAGTTGGGTAAAAGTTGGATACCTAGGTATTTAACCAAATTGTGTCTAGATTGGCACTGAAACATCGAGAACATACTGTGTGATTGTAAGTTCTCACGTCATTGAGTGATGCAACACTCAACCTTTCATGGAAATATGACAACTAAGTGGAGATCTTACTCACCGGCGTATGTGAATTAGTATTTGGAATTCTAAATAGAACTTCCCCATTTTGTCCTTTTAGCACCAAGAAAGGAGCTCAATTTACTTCAATGTCATATTCCATAAAAAGTTGAGTGCCATTTCTATATATAGATTAAGCTAGTATATATGTCCCTAGTACTATAGTAACTTATTGATGTCTTTATACCAATGCAACTCTTTCATTTACTTATGAGATATCATCCAATGATGCTTTTCTTTTTGACTAAGTTGTACTCTTACTGAACCTGAAATCATAGTGGGATTTTGTTTTCATGGTGACTGTTATAGTGGCTATAAGATGCACAAAATTGAATAGAGATATATCCCTTCTGTGCCTGTAACTGATGTTCATTTTCCACTATAAAAAGATATAATCATGTATTTCCTAATCCCTTAATTCATGAAAATAACAAGGACCTTTGAAAATTTGAGAATTTGAGAATTTCATAGGGTATTGATATGTCTTTGAGGTTTTGTCATATGGTTTTATTTAACTTGGGGTCTTCCTGTAAGGATTTTTCTTATAGTAGTTGTAAAAGGACTTTTGTAGTCTTTGGTTTTTTAAAAACCTATTTGACCTATTAGTTTATGATTATGATGGGATTTAAAACTATGGGGATCTGATTGAACTGTTTCTGCGGGATTCTCCCTCACTATTGGAGCTGCAAGATCTACTATTTTTTCTCTCTTCTAGTTACTAAACTTGTGCATATGTACCATGCATTGTAATATTCTTTTATATGTGGTATATGCTTGAGTTAACTGATTGTGTGCTAAGTATATTGGACGTCTATATAAACATGATTGGGTAATCATTCGGTGTTTTGCGATGATAGTTTACCATCAGAAGCCCACATATGATGCACAATGTCAGAAAAATTGAATTTACACATTTAAAAATTTCCATAGTTACTAAGCTTGTGAATATGTGCTATGCACTGAAATATTCTTTTGTATATAGTATATGCTTGAGTTGACTGATTGTGTGCTAAGTATATTGGGCATTTATATAAATATGATTGGACAACTATTCGGTATTTTGCGACGATAGTTTACTATCAGAAGCTCGCATATGATGCACAATGTTAGTACTTTTGACTTAAAAATTTCCATAGTTACTAAGCTTGTGAATATGTACCATGCACTAAAATATTCTTTTGTATGTGGTATATACTGGAGTTGACTGATTGTGTACTAAATATATTAGGCGTCTATATAAATATGATTGGACAACTATTCGGTGTTTTGCGATGATATTTTACCATCAGAAGCCCACGTATGGTCCACAATGTCAGAAAACTTGAATTTACTTTTGACATTTAAAAACTTCCATAGTTACTAAGTTTGTGAATACGTACCATGCATTGAAATATTCTTTCGTATGTGATATATGCTTGAGTTGACTGATTATGTGCTAAGTATATTAGGCATCTATACAAACATAATTGGGCAACCATTCGGTGTTTTGCAACGATGATTTACCATCAGAAGCCCACGTATGATGCACAATGTCAGAAAACTTGAATTTACTTTTGACATTTAAAAATTTCCATAGTTACTAAGCTTGTGAATATGTACCATACACTAAAATATTCTTTTGTGTGTGGTGTATGCTTGAGTTGACTGATTGTGTACTAAGTATGTTGGGCATCTATATAAACATGATTGCAACCATTCAATATTTTGTGATGATGGTTTATCATCAGAAGTTCACTATGATGCACAATGTCAGAAAACTTGAATTTACTTTTGACATTTAAAAATTTTCATAATTACTAAGCTTGTGAATATATACCATGCACTGAAATATTCTTTTGTATGTGGTATATGCTTGAGTTAACTGATTGTGTGCTAAGTATATTGGGCGTCTATATAAACATGATTGGGCAACCATTCAGTATTTTGTGATGATAATTTACCATCAGAAACTCACGTATGATGCACAATATTATAAAACTTGAATTTACTTTTGACATTTAAAAATTTTCATATTTACTAAGCTTGTGAATATGTACCATGCACTAAAATATTCTTTTGTATGTGGTATATGTTGGAGTTGACTGATTGTGTGTTAAGTATATTGGACGTCTATATAAATATGATTGGGCAACCATATTGGGAAAAGCATAAAGAATGTGGTAAATCAATAAAAAAGAGTAATCGTAGTATTCATATCCAAGCACAATCCAGTGTTTTCTTGATATATGACTAAATACTTTCCTTATAATGTATATATTACAAAGGAAAAATCATGTAGTTGGATATATAAACGTCATAACTCTCAGGGATAGGGGCTTAATCCAGAGTTTATTAAGGGAGTATATAAATTCATTGAGGGAGTATATAAAATTCTCTCAAGCTCCTCAAAAACCACTTTTGGTGGAGCCAGAACATGCATAACAGGTAAGAGAATAGAAAGTAGAACTGATCGTATGAGTTGAATGTGCCTGCCTGACCAAGAGCTTTATACTTCCAACATTTCATCCTCTTCTTGATCTTGTCAATCAGGCTCTGAAAAAAAAAACACCCTCTTAGGGTGACCCTTGAAAATAGGACACTATAAATAGGTAAAGGGCGCTGGACTCTTCTAGAGAAACCTAAAACTCTCTCTCTACAAAAGAAGCTCTTCAAACTGATGCCTTAGATAAAATTCAAAAAAAGTTTTTGGATATGTTCAGGAGCTACCCGGAAGCCTCCTGATAATTACACAGAATACTCTTAATCACTTGAAGCGATCTCTTAGCACCAGTTGTAAATGTCACAATATCATCAACAAAGCTCAAGTGAGTAACAATAAAGGATTTCCAAAGCGCAAAAAAGGGACAAAAACCCTTTTCAACCAATATTACATTCAAAGAACGTGAAAGCAATTATTGAGCTAAAATAAACAAAGCAGGAAGGGGAGGGTCTCCTTGTCTAACCCTTCTTGTAGAGTTAAAATACCCTGCACTTTCACCGCTAACTAACATAGCAAACCAGCATTTTGGAAGACAGATGTGCACAAGATGAATAACATGTTGGCTAAACCTAAATTAATTAGCCATGACTTCCAATAGAGAAGGCTAAGAAACCCTATCAAAGGCTTTCATCATGTCAAGCTTCAAATCACATCACACCCCTTACACAACAGGAAAAATCGCCATTTGCGACGGCCAAAAACCGTCGCAAAACCGTCGCTGACCGTTTTTGCGACGGTTTTGCGACGGTTTTGGCCGTCGCAAAAAACGACGTCGCAATTTGCGACGGCCATGGGAAACCGTCGCAAATTGTGACGGTTTTGCGAGGGAAAAAAAAATTCGTTGCTATTTACGACGGTTTTGCGAGGATTTTGCGACGAATATTTTTGGTCAAACTTCACCAGAGGAATAATTTTTGCGACGATTTTGCGACGAAAAAAAGTGACCCCTCGTAAAACCGTCGCAAATTTGCGAGGGTTTTGCGAGGGCACAAGGTTGGCCCTAGCAAAACCGTCGCTGCCCCCGGGACCTCCGCCAGGGGCGCTGCCCCTTGGACCCCGCAGGGGCGTTGCCCCTTGGAACCCCAACTAACTGTTCGTTATGTGTTATTCGTCAATGTTTTTGATTGTAGTTGTGGATTATTTTGAATAGTGCATAGCATGGCCCGTTTTATCCCAATGTGATTGGCTGGTCACATTATGGTTGTTTTAAGTTGTAATTTTTTAAATACGGCCTGCGTGTCGTTTTTCATGGTTGTAAAATTGTACTGCTTTCCTAGAAACAGGAATTATTTTAATTTTACTATCCAATGTAAAAGAAGACGGCAGCCGACATTTACAACCAAGGAGGAGTATGCTCAAGGCATTAAGAATGCTTAAGGAGTTCATATACCTAGATTGACCACCTTGATCTTCACTTTGCTCGTGATGATCAACATAGGTTATGGGCCATGCTATGTCACTTTTATTTATGTCTTGCATGCATATTTGATATGTTTATTTCCTGCTTACTACAATCCAATCAAATTTTTTAAGGAAAAAAAAATTTAAGTGTTAAATGCCTTCCAAAATCAAACACTTGTTATTACTTAGATCATCATATGGTCATTCCTGCCAAAGTAGGATGCTTTTGATTATCTGAGTGAGATAAGATGGAAAATAGTTTTCCATATGTTTGATATGGTTTGACTTAACTGGGCTATCAAAATGGTTTTGGACCTAGGGCATTTTATGAGATATTTTTAGCCGGGACATTTGATGTCTATCTCATTTAAAATTAGAATTTTTATTTAATTATAAGATTAAAGCCAAAGCTTACTTATGATTAAAACAAAATATTTTTCCCCACTACGAAACATCAAAATGTTGAAGTTTCAAAAAGTTTAAATGCTTTTAGTGGGAGTTTTTCGTTAGAGTCTCAAAAAATTAATTACTTTGCATATTTTTGTATGTAGATAATGGCAACAAACAGTTGGAATAATTCATTGCGATACGTGGCTTGAGAAAGACAAGCTTAGTGGGACTAACTTTCTTGATTGGGCACGAAACTTAAGAATTGTTCTTAAGCAAGAAAAAAGGCTCTATGTTCTTGAAAATCCTATTCCCCCTACTCCAGCAAATAACGCCTCAAAAGCTGAAAAAGATGCTTATAGTAAGCACAAAGATGACTCCAACGATGTTACTTGCCTCATGCTAGCAACCATGAACTACGAACTTCAAAAACGGTTTGAAGAAGCGAGAGGCATATGACATGATTGTGCATCTCAAGGAAATGTTCCAAGAGCAAGCACGACAAGAGAGATTTGAAACTCACAAGGCGTTAAATGCATGTAAGATGGTTTACGGCACCTCGGTAAGTGCTCATGTCCTTAAAATGAAGGGCTATCTAGATCATCTTGATAAGCTTGGTGCTCCTGTTAATCATGACATGGCCACGGATTTGATCTTGGGCTCTTTACTGCTTGAGTATGACCGGTTTGTCATGAATTTTAACATGCATAATATGGAGAAATCCATTACTTGAATTGCATGGGATGCTAAAACAAGCTGAATTGAACATTAAGAAGAATACTCCTAGTGTTCTAATGGTTCAAAAAGGGAAAGGCAAAAAGAACAACCAAAAGGGCAAGGTCATGGCTAGTAAGGGTAAGGACAAGGCAAAGTCCAAGTTCAAGCCCAAACCTAAGGCCAAAACACCAAAGGAGGGAGCTTGCCACCATTGTGGAGAACAAGGACATTGGTTAAGAAATTGCAAGCTCTATTTGGAAGCAAAGAAAAAGAAGGGCGGTGAGGCTGCAGCTTCGGGTATTTATGTTATTGAAATTAATTTATCTACTTCGATTCATGGGTATTGGATACCGGTTGTGGATCTCACATTTGTGTAAATGTGCGGGGTCTAAAAAGGAGTAGAGCCTTGGCAAAAGGCGAGGTGGACCTACGAGTTGCGAATGGAGCAAAAGTTGCTTGCGATAGGTTGTAGGAACTTTTGAATTAATTTTGCCCAGTGGGCTTGTTTTAGAAGCTGAACAATTGTTTTTATGTTCCTGCTATGAGTAGGAATATTATTTCAGTTTCTTGTTTGGATTTAGAAGGTTTTGAATTTGTTATTAGGAATAACATTTGCTCCATTAATAAAAACGGCATTTTTTATGGAGATGCTTCATTATCGAATGGGCTTTATATTCTAAATCTTCGTGGATCTTCGAGACATGTCTATCTATAATATAAATACTAAGAGATTGAAATCCAATGATTTAAATCGGACTTACTTACGGCATTGTCGTTTGGGCCATATAAATGAGAAACGCATAACAAAGCTTCATAATGATGGGCTTCTAAAATCGTTTGATTTAGAATCTTACGAGAACATGTGATTCTTGTTTATTAGGCAAAATGACTAAAGCGCCTTTCAAAAGACAAAATGAAAGGGCAAGCTGATTTATTGGGCCTAATACATGCTGATGTATGTGGACCAATGAATTCACTCGCTAGAGGAGGATTTCGATACTTCATTACATTTACGAGATGATTTCGGCGAGATATGGCTACTGTATGCGATGAAACACAAATACTGAATCGTTCCGAGAAATTCAAAGAATTTCAAAATGAAGTACAAAATCAACTTGGCAAAAGTATCAAAACACTTCGATCGGATCGAGGTGGTGAATACTTAAGCCACGAGTTTGACGAGCATCTTAAAAATTGTGGAATTATTTCCCAATTAACTCCACCGAGGAACACCTCAATGGAATGGTGTATACGAACGGAGAAATCGGACTTTATTAGATATGGTTCGATCAATGATGAGTCAAGCTGATCTTCCAATCTCCTTTTGGGGTTATGCCACGGAGGCTGCTGCATTCATACTAAATCGAGTTCCATCTAAATCGGTTCGGAAAACGCCATATGAGATATGGGTGGGAGACAACCTAGTTTGTTATTTACGAAGATTTGGGGTTGTGAAGTTTATGTAAAGCGTTTATTATCGATAAACTTGCACCTAAATACGATAAATGCATATTTGTGGGGTATCCTAAAGAAACTAAAGGATATCAATTTTATCTCCCAAAAGAAAATAGAGTAATTGTTGCTCGAAATGGATTCTTTCTTGAAAAGGAATTTATTTCCAAAAGAATCGAGTGGGAGTAAAATACATCTTGATGAGATTCAAGGACCACGGTTAGTGCTGAACCTCATCAAGATGAGATTCAAGAGCCACAATTAGTGCACGAACCAAATAATGAATCTCGATTAGATGGCTCACAAGTCCAAGATGAGCCTACATCTATAGAACAAGGACCTCGAAGATCGATAGGGTTCGTCAACAACTCTGAGAGATATGGATTTCTCATCAGCGACGATCACAATGTGGAGCTTATGGTTAATGATGAGCCCACTTCCTATCAAGAAGCCATTAAGAGTTCGACTCTAGAAAATGGTTAGAGGCTATGAAGTACGAGATGCAATCCATGTATGATAACCAAGTTTGGACTTTGGTTAACCCACCTAAAGGTTCAAAAACCATTGGGTGTAAGTGGGTTTTCAAAAGAAAACAGACATGGAGGAAATGTGCATACTTACAAAGCACGTTGGTAGCAAAAGGTTATAGACAAACTCATGGTATAGACTATGATGAAACCTTTTCACCGGTTGTAATGCTTAAATCTATCAGAATTCTTCTTGCCATAGCAGCATATTATGACTATGAAATTTGGCAAATGGATGTCAAAACCGCGTTTCTTAATGGAAACTTACTCGAAGATGTGTACATGACACAACTCTGAGGGTTTTGATGATCCTTTGAATTCTAATAAAGTGTGCAAGCTTCAAAGATCCATTTATGGATTGAAGCAAGCATCTCGAAGTTGGAATCTTCGTTTTGATGAAGCAATTAAAGAATTTAACTTTATCAAAAATGAAGATGAGCCTTGTGTCTATAAGAAAACAAGTGGGAATGCAATAGTCTTTTTGGTACTTTATGTTGATGATATCTTACTCATTGGAAACGACATCCCAACTCTACAAAGTGTAAAGACATGGTTGGGAAATTGTTTCTCAATGAAAGACTTAGGTGAAGCTGCCTATATTCTAGGTATAAGGATCTATAGAGATAGATCTAGAAAGCTAATTGGCCTAAGTCAAAGTGCATACATTGACAAGGTGCTGAAAAGGTTCGGTATGCAAGACTCTAAGAGAGGATTCTTGCCAATGTCACATGGCATTAAGCTCGGCAAAACTCAAAGTCCTTCTACGAAGGATGAAGAAGAGCGCATGAACAAGATACCATACGCTTCCGCTATAGGGTCTATCATGTATGCCATGTTATGTACTCGACCCGATGTATCATATGCATTGAGCATGACAAGCGGGTTCCGATCAAATCCTGGAGAGGCACCTTTGGACTGCTTGTCAAGAACATACTAAAGTACTTAAGAAGAACTAAAGATATGTTCTTAGTTTATGGAGGACAAGAAGGCGAGCTAGTTGTAAATGGTTACAACGATGCTAGTTTTCGATCGACATAGATGATTATAGATCGCAATCGGGTTTTCTATTTTGTTTGAATGGAGGTGCTTGTAAGGCTGGAAAAGTTCAAAGCAAGACACCGTGGCCGATTCTACTACGGAAGGCTGAGTATGTAGCTGCCTCGAGTTGCGGCTAAAGAAACGGTTTGGATTAAAAAGTTCATTACGAGAACTAGATGTAGTTCCTAGTATTGTGAACCCGGTGGATCTCTATTGTGACAACAATGGAGCCATTGCACAAGCTAAGGAACCAAGATCACATCGGCGATCCAAACATATACTTAGACGTTTTCATCTCATTCGAGAAATTGTTGATAGAGGAGATGTCAATGTATGCAAGGTGCCAGCGATGACAATGTTGCGAGATCCAGCGACAAAGCCTCTCCCATCGTCTAAACATGATAGTCATACCAGAACAATGGGATTACGGCTTATGCCAAATTGGTCTTAGTGCAAGTGGGAGGCTTGTTGGGGATATGCCCTAGAGTCAATTTGTACTTATACAATTGTCATTATGTTTTATATAATAATATGAGGCTTTCCTTTCCATGAATAGTGAGTTTTGTTTTGTTGGTCATCAAGTACGTGACTTGATAGTAAAACCCTACAATGAATACAATGACTATTCTAAAAGCTGTCCACGATCGATTATTATTATTGGAATAATAATAAATTAAGATTAGTATGTTTGTGACTTGATGGCTATGTTTTACTGGCCATGGATATTTGTGATATCGAGTCAAGACATAAATAAATGTTAGAGAACATTGTATTGGACATGACCCATTTGTGAGAGTACTTCATGGAATATGTCATAAGTACTTTCTAGCCATAATAATATTGAAAGTCCTTCGACCTAAATTCATCATAGTTTCTTACTTGATAAATTCTATATTTTGACATTGTCTAAAGTTGTCTTTAACCGAGATAATAAATTAGACTACTTGTTGGATATAAAATAAATCAAGGAGAGGAATATGATTGATTGTGAAGGAATTTGTCCCTCTCAATTATGGGAGAGATATCCATGGGCCCCTTGATAAGTTAGGCTGTTAAAAAATGCATGGCCGTGCTCAAATATATCAATCTAAGATATTGATATCATTTGTTTGAACGAGTCTACTATGAAATCAAGAAATAATTGATTAAGCTTAATAAGGATGACATGCTCAGTGCCTTATGCTTAATGCGGATATCGTGTGACAAAGGGACTAAATATAAAATTATGGTTTGGTTCAAAGAGATCACCGATCTTCATTTAACCTGGATAGTTATAATGTTTTGCTAGAAACCGCTTATAACTTGTGGGCCATTTAAATACGATTTAGGCACGGCTGCCGGTGTTAAATGAACCTATAGGGTCACACAATAAGCGAACTTGTTAGGTTATTTTTACGGTGACCGAGGTTCGATGAATACGGATGATATCCAGATTATAAGAATACGACTCGGTAAAATAATTAGTTAAATTACCGAGATAATGGCAGAATCTTATCATATCGGTTTTAATTTAATTTGAATTTAAATTAGAATATGATAAGATATGATTAGGGTTGGACTCTAAGAGGTTCGAGGGTTTTTAAGAAAACCCTAGCCGTCTTTCGATAGTCCAATTTTTCGGTTGAGAACATTCGTGCCATTCTCTACCGAGAGAAAAAAAAAACCTCTCAAACCCTAGGCGCTAGCACTCCCGGAGTATCGAGTGAGTTCGCGGTGTGTATCCGTAGAGGACGTTCGCATGCTTGCGGCGTACGGTGATTGTTCGGGTCGAACGTACAACGGCGCAACCGGAATCGAAGGATTTCGATTACAGCAACCAGAGGTAACTCTTAAAGCTTAGATCTTCTTAATCGTTTACTTGGGTCCTCGGGAGGGATTCGTAGATGTTTTCCGCGTTTAGGAGTCTACGAATCCCAACAATGTTAATCTCAAAAATAATAATAATAATTGAATTAATAATCAACATCTTACAAAGTATGAATATGTTACTTACCTGTTTCCCCGTGGAACAATCCAAGGTCGGGAGTCCGTAACTTGCAACTCAACGAATGCGAAGGCTGAGCGACGGATGATTGAAAAGCCGGGGATGGTACTCCCTCATCTCCAATAGAGCCATGTAATGAAGGAGGCCGAAAGCCTTTGTAGGTGAGTAGGGGATGGAGTATAAGGCTTCGACCCTCCCGACTCCCCTCCCTCAATGATCCTTCATTAGAAGACATTGCTAAAGGAGATGAAAAAAGAAAAATAAGTAACCAATAAAGACGAAGCCCACTCCAAAAGAAGGATGTAAATAACCGTGAATAAAAATGATAAAAGAATAATAACATTGAAACGTTATATCTATTCGCTAGTTTAAAGTAATACAATAATAATGCTTTGCTGATGATGGATATGTCAAAATAAACATTGTACTTGTAAATTGAATTTTAAAAAAAATTTGACGAGTCTCCCCTATAATTGGGCATTTCCCAGGCACAAGGCCACCTCAAGATTTGACAACCAAAACGTCTGTTACAAACAACAAAGACAGATCTTTTAAATATAGAAAAATTCAAAAGATAACTAGGGGTAATCACCCATTACCCAAGAGGAATGATCACCCATCACTCACGGGGAATGATCACCCATCACTCACGGGGAATGATCACCCATCACTCACGGGGTTCCAATTAAAATGTTCGATATAGTTAAAATCAAGCTAAAAATTATAAATGCCTCTGTCCTTGTGAATTGTCTGTCAATACGGCAACAATACAATATATAAACTACCTTGTTGTTTACACCACAAAAGAATATAATAAGGAATAACAAAAATCCTCCAGAGCTGTACAAGTCTAAACGAAAGATTCTGCCAAAAAAAAAGAAGGAGATGAGATTCCGACAATTAGACAAAATTGTGAAACAAAATTGTATGTGATGGAATTTAAAATAATAAAAGATTCAAGGCATGTAGATTCAAGTAACAAATAAATTGTAAGTTAAAATTTGACATGGGATAGTAATGATGCAATAGATTTCAGGATTCCCTCACCATTAACTATATTATTTGTAAATGAATTGAAATCGGGCCTATTCACTAGAATCATTCTCCGATACTGAGACTCATCATCATCTGCGAGGTATCGCTACTCGTTTCCCATTCATCTTCTTCCTCTTCATTTATAGGAGAACTATCCCTTGCTGTTATAGCCTCATCATGAACATCCAACATTTCACTCATACCATTCTCATGCGTCAGAATACCAAGATCAACAAATAACGATATGCTGACTTCGTCAGTAGCATCTACTTCTTCCTGATAAGCTCTATCAACCACGGGTGCATCTATTATATGTCGAGCTTTGGTTTTGCAAGCTGCCAACCAATCGGATCTTGGCCTCTTACTCCCTGGATATGATGCATAATACACTTGGATAGCTTGTTGAGCTAGAACAAATGGATCATAGTTAGCATAGCTCCTTTTGTGGTTAATTTCTACAAGATTATACTGCGGATGTACCCTCGTACCACGATTCAATGTTTGATCAAACCGGTGACATTTAAAAAGAACAATGCTTTGCTTGTGGATTACCAGGAAATTGCACTTCAATAATCTCATTTAACACTCCATAGTAATCGGGTCTCGATGCGTCATTTCCAATCCCTTTCACGCAAACACCACTATTAGCTTGTTTTCTTTCCCTCCGCATAATCATGAGTGTGAAATCGGTAACCATTAATTATGTACCCACTATATGATTTCACTAGTCTTGACGGACCCCAAGCAAAGTTCCTCAAGCATTCATTTGTAACCATATTTTACGAATCTTGTACCTAAAAAACATTAGACAAGTTAACCTCGTAATTATGAAAGTTATAGCATTATGAAACTCCATTGAATCCCCAATGGAGTTCCAAATGCAAGTTATTATCTTATGAGACTTACATATCCACTAAACCATTACGCAAATTCAAGGTGATACTTCTATTGATTTCTATCTACGATATAGTCGGAGCCAGACTTCGTAAGTGTGCCGTGAATGCCCTGTAATGCATTAGAATTAGATGGAATGAGTCAAAATCATTATGATGTATCATTTATCGTATAAAATGTATGAAGTAGTAGCTCGTACTCAATGTATGGCTGCACTTCACCACAATTAAGCAACATATAAATTCTTGCTGCAACGAATTCTTCAGAAGTAAGGAACCGAGTTCGAATTCGTCCTATCACCCGTCCTTGAACATTGCGGATTGACGACCCGGGTTCTTGCACCCTCTCTAATCGTTCTCCTTCTTCATTACGCGCTGGAATTGTACGTTTTGTTTGTACATGTGGCTCAAAATAATAAGAGAAGAAAGTGGATGCTTCCTCAACTAGATAAGCATTGCAGATTGACCCTTCAACTCTAGCCTTATTTTTCACCTTGATTTTCAATTGATGCAAATACATGTCATTTAAAAAAAATACGACTTCGAGTCACACACACTTATATCGAACTTTGCTATGAAAAGAATTAGATTGAATGATTCGATTACCGTTCAAACGGGTACATCCACCTATATTGAACGGGGCCACAAACTCTTGCTTCGTAAGGCAAATGAATTAATAGGTGTTCCATTACATCAAAGAATGCGAGGTGGAAATATCTTCTCCAACTTACATAACAATAAAGGAATATCGGACTCCAATTTGGCCATATGAGCTACATTCAACTTAGGAGAGCATAGATCACGATAAAAAAGACTCAACTCCGTCAAAACACCCCATACATTAGAAGGAAGAAATTCCTTCAATGCAATTGGAAGTAGTCTCTCCATGAATACGTGACGAGTCATGTGATTTCATACCGGATAACTTCAACTCATTCAAATCGGCACATCTTCCAATGTTTGAAGCGTATCCATACGGGAGTTGCAATCCCCTCAACCATTCTAGCAAAAGTTTCTTTTGTTACGATGTCAACGAGTAAACGACTTTAGGTATAGCCACTTTTCCTCCTCCCACATTCAAGGCATGTAGCTCGGGCCTATGGCAATAAATTTCTAAGTCACGTCTAGCCTTTAAATTGTCTTTTGATTTACCCTTTACCTCAAGAAGCTGTATTCATGACATTGTCAAATACATTCTTCTCATTGTGCATTACATCAATATTATGTCGGACCAAATTAGTACGCCAATACGGCAAATCCCAAAAAATACTCCTTTTTGCCCAATTATGAGATATTCCCCTGCCATTACTCCTTCCAATTTCTTTGCATGTTTCTGTAATTTTTTCATAATTAGACAAACTATCCCAGATTTCTTCACCGGTAGGGTATTGCACGAGTTGTGATGTCTCGGAACCTCTATCATTCCTAAAAGATCTCGTATCCCTCCTGTAAGGATGATCCGATGGTAAGCACGACGGTGACAGTCAAACCATGATTGTTTCCCACCATTTTGTAGATGAAAAGACTTTGTATTGCCCATACAATATGGACAAGCCGATCTCCCAGCGAGTGCTCCGGCCACTCAACATACCATATGCGGGAAAATCATTAATAGTCCACAAAAGTGCCGCCGTAGTTGGAAGTTTTGTTTCTTCGATATGTCATAAGTGGTGACACCTTCAAACCACAATTTGGTTAATTCATCTATCAAGGGTTGTAAATAAACATCCACTGGTGCTTTGGATTCTTGGGGCCCGGGATAATGATTGTTAAAAACATGATTTGGATCCTTCATACACATCCACGGGGGAGATTATACGGTGTGAGAATGACCAGAGCCGGGATGAATATTGCTTACCCGACATCCCAAATGGTGAGAATCCATACTGTACATAAACCAAGTTTGACATTCCGTACTTCTTTTGCAAACTCGGGATATATTCGATCAAAGTGTTGCCATGCTTCGGTATCACGAGGGTGACTCATTGTGCCTTTCTCCGATCTGCTCTCTCCATGCCATCTCATGTGTTCGAGTTGTTGTTTTGGAAGTGTACAATCTTTGTAGCCTCGGTGTTATCGGGAAGTAATACATCTTCTTGAATGAAATTTCCCTTCTACTTGTGTTCTTCCCAACCTTTTTACTGTGCATATCGAGGATGGCCACAAAATTTACACTCTCTACGATTCATGTCATCTTTCCGATAAAGCATGCATCCATTATTGCATACATCTATTTTTTGTACCGGCAAACCCAACCCGACCACTAATTTTTTCATCGATAGAAATCATCGGGAATCGTATTACTTGCTAGGCACAACCTCTTTCATCAATTGCACAACATCGTTAAAGGCTTTACGCGAGAGGTTATTTTCAGACTTAATGTTTAATAACCTTGAAGCCAGTGAAAGCTGCGAATGTTGTGTGCATCCATCCCATATAGGAGTCTCTGCCGCCTTTAACATATCGTAAAACCTTTGTGCCTCCACATTAGGTGGCTCTTCAAAATGAGCTGCTGATGGAGCTTCGGGGGAAAGTCGGGTCTGCTACGTCTAAGACCATTTCGCGAGACCGATTTTCTTGATGTGAATCGGATTACGGGATTGAGGTAGACACACTTGAGGGACACTCGAATGGCTCACCATGACATGTCCACCGGTAATACCTAGGCACAAATCCGGACTTCCACAGGTGGAGCTTAACTTGTCTTTGGATCCGGGTACTTTTTATTCTTACATTTTGCACACGGGCATCTAATTACGCTTGACATTGCATTTGATAAGGCAAATGTCAAAAAAGCCTTAACCCCTTCCTCAAATTCAATAGTGATCCCTTTTACACCTGAAGCGTGCCTTCTATACATCCAACTACGATCCTCCATGACGTCTAAATGAGAGAAAAGAACAATCAACTCAATAATTAAAATCACCCCTTAAACAAAAGGAAGAGAAGTATAATTACATTTTCCTTTCTATTATCTAACAAAAAGAGGTCCAAAACATAGAATTTACAATTGCTATCGTTGGATACGAGTTACACCTTCAATATATACGTTTTAACCAAGTATTTAATCTTAATTGAGGAATTTGATTAAGATTAAATACTATTAAAGCTAATTATATTCTTATTTTAACTCTCTCTATAACGTATATTATTCATGCTATTATTAACATCGACCTATATATGAAATTATTATTATTACTCATTTCATTACTCCTATTCTTATTCTTATTAGCAATATTATTTTTAATAATAATGCTATTATGGGATATATACTCATGCTCAATCGAATAATACACTCCAAGATAAGGGTAGTTATTCTATTCCACATTAAGTAGCGACGATTTTGAAAAAAATTTTGACAGAGTCTCCCCTGTAATTGGACATTTTCCAGGCACAAGGCCACCTCAAAATTATACAATCAAAATGCAATTGCAAACAACAAAGACAGATCATTCATTTATACAAAAAAATAAATAAATAAATAAAAGGATAACTAGGGGTAATCACCCATTACCCAGGAGGAGTAATCACCCATTACTCACGGGGAATCCAACATTTGAATTCAACAAAAAGGCAATTTATATGAACAAAACGCACATCCTACATCTTCATAATCTAAGGAAACGGATTTCTCACATAAAAGAGCCTTCAAAGCATTCTACTAGAGTTAAATCTTCCACTAGAGAGACTAATATATTATTATAATCAAGTAATAAGATTACTAAACTAATTAGAAATCAACCTTCCTATTATGGCATCATAACCAATCAAATTAATTTATAAGGGTTTATATAGCTAAAACATAGTTCTCATATAATTTGATCAAAGTAGTAATTTTTTTATAACGGGGTAAAAAAGAGTGCACTATAAGTATAGATCAAAACACATTGAATGTTAAAAAAGGACAACAATTCCAACTAACAATTTAGCAATTCCAGTTCACAATTCCAAATTTAAATTGTTTTTCTCACATCAAACCACCATCATGTCACTCACAATCTCCTCAAACTCAACCCCAACATCAATACAACTTTTATACATCAATTCAAACTCTGCTCATTCACAAATAATCGCCCAAATTTCAAAGCTTCAGGGGAAATGAAAATCTGCCCAAAGTTTATAAGATAATGAAGTAGCTCAAAGAGATAAATTCTAACTACTTACCCAAACGAATCAACTTCAGCAACGACACGACGATAGCACGAGGAATGGCGAGCGCCGAGCGAGGGCGGGCGAAGGGGTAGGAAGAGCGGGGGGAGTTGAGGGGGTGGGGGGGGGCTGCGGGATGGGCGCGAGGGAGGGGGCGCGGGGGTGGGGGGGAGTTGAGGGAGGGGGGCGCGGGGGTGGGGGCGGGGGAGGGGGCCGCGGGGGTGTGGGGGGTTGAGGGAGGGGAGTTGAGGGGGGGGCTGCGGGATGGGGGGAGTTGAGGGAGGGGGCTGCGGGATGAGGGAGGGGGGAGCGGGAGGGGGGCGCGGATGAGGGAGGGGGGAGCGGGAGGGGGCGCGGGATGGGGGGGTCGCCGGCGGGGAGAGGGAGGGGGAGCGGGAGGGGGCGCCGGATGGGGGGGTGCCGTGAGGGAGGTGAGGGAGGGGAGTTGAGGAGGAAGAAGGAAGGGGGAAGAAGGAGGGAAAAAAAAAAAAAAAAGAGGGAGTGAAAAATTTTGGAAATTTTTAATTTTTTTTAAATTTCTAGCTATTTCGTCGCAATTTGTGACGAAAAAATAAAATCCTCGCTAATTTCTCATAAATTAATACGAATAATATTATAAATCGATCTATACATTATAATTTTTATTATTTTTTAGTGATTCTAATAATAATATTATTATGTAAATTATTTTTCTTTATATATTTTAATTTATACACCACTTAATCAAATAAATAGATAAAAAAAATTAGAATATGTATATATATAACTATATAGTATAATATATATTAATATGTTCGAGATGAATAACATTACAAATCGATCTCTACATTATAATTTTCAATATTTTTTTTAGTAATCTCAACAATAATAACGAGTATTTGAATTGTTTTTCTTTACATATTTTATTTTATACACTACTTAACAAAATAGATATATTAAAAAATTGGACATATGTATATACATAGCTAAATTAGTATAATATATATTAACATGTAGGAGACGAAGAACATTACAAATTGATCTCTACATTATAAATTTCATAATTTTTTTAGTGATATCAACAATAATAACGAGTATTTGAATTATTTTTCTTTATACACTACTTAATCAAAGTGATAGATTAAAAAATTAGACATATGTATATATATACCTACATGTTATAGTATATATATATATATATATATATATATATATATATATTAAACTAAACATATACTTATATACATTATATACATATACTTATATATTAGAATAAGTATATAACATAACATAATTAACTATATACATTTACTTATGCAATACATTAGGTGTATAACATGACATAATTACATATACAAAATTATAATAAAATGCACTAATTGAGACATGTTATTAAAAATATTTCAGTAAATTTGTCAAAATACACCATCACATAAACACATAAAGAAATTTAAAAAAAAAATTAAAACCCTATTTTGTTGTAAAACCCTCGCAAATTCGTCGCAATTAGTGACGTATTAGCGGCAATTTGCGACAATTGGGGTTTTGAGATTTTCTATACATTTTGCCATTTATTTATTTTTTAATTAAAAATATTGACCGTCGCAAAACCCTCGCAAATTGCGAGAGCCGAAAATTCGTCTCAAAACCCTCGCAAATTGCGAGAACTTTGCGACGGATGTTCAAAAATTTTTAAAATATTTTTTAAAAAAATAATCGATCGTCGCAAATCCCTCGCAAATTGCGAGGGTTATTGCCGTCGCAAATTCCTCGCAATTTGCGAGGGTTTGCGATGAACGTTCAATTTTTTTTAAAAATAAATTACCGTCGCAAAACCCTCGCAAATTGCGAGGGCTAACTACCGTCACAAAACCCTCGCAAATTGCGAGGACTTTGCGATGGACGTTCAAAAATTTTAAAAATATTTTTTTAAAAAATAATTTGTCGTCGCAAACCCATCGCAAATTGCGAGGGTTATTTACGTCGCAAAACCCTCGCAATTTGCGAGGGTTTTGCGATGGAAGTTCAAAAAATTTTTTAAAAATATTTTTTTAAAAAATAAATTGCACGTCGCAAAACCCTCGCAAATTGAGAGGGTTTATTGGCCGTCGCAAATTGCGAGGGTTTTGCGATGGACGTTCAAATTTTTTTAAAAAATATTTTTTAAAATTAAATATCCGTCGCAAAACCCTCGCAAATTGAGAGGATTATTTGCCGTCGCAAAACCCTCGCAATTTGCGAGGGTTTTGCGATGGTCGTTCAAAAAAATTTTTAAAAATATTATTTTAAAAAATAACTTGCCGTCGCAAAACCCTCGCAATTTGCGAGGGTTTATTAGCCGTCGCAAATTGCGAGGGTTTTGCGACGGACATACGAAAATTTATTTAAAAATATATTTTTTAAAATAACTCGCCGTCGCAAAACCCTCGCAATTTGCGAGGGTTTATTAGCCGTCGCAAAATCCTCGCAAATTGCGAGGGTTTTGCGACTGGACATACTGAAAATTTATTTAAAAATATATTTTTTAAAATAACTCGCCGTCGCAAAACCCTCGCAATTTGCGATGGTTTATTGGCCGTCGCAAAATCCTCGCAAATTGCGAGGGTTTTGCGACGGACGCATCTGAAAATTTATTAAAAATTATTTTTTTTAAAATAACTTGCCGTCGCAAAACCCTCGCAATTTGCGAGGGCATAAATACCGTCGCAAATAGCGATGATTTTGCTACGAATTGCGACGGGTATATTGGCCGTCGCAAAACCGTCGCAAAACCGTCGCAAATTGCGACGGTTTTGGTCAACTCGCTACTTGTTTGAAAATCGTCGCAAATTGGTCGCTACTAGCGACGATATTGAAGCCGTCGCAAAAAATTCGTCGCAAATCACGATTTTTCCTGTAGTGTTAGTTTCTTGGTTAATAGAATGCATTAGCCCTTGAGCTAACAAAATATTAATTGTCAGAAATATCCTTCCCCAACACAAAACTGGCCTGATTGGAAGATATCAATATAGGTAACAAAAATCCAATCCTCGTAGCCAAAACTTTTGGTATTATGTTATAAAAATAATTACAAAGACTAATAGGTCTAAATTGGGGGGAAAAAGTAGGAGCCTGCAATTTTTGAACAAGCACCAACATAGTATTAGTAAAGCCTTTAGGAAAGGGAACTCCTAAGAAAAAGTCTTGAACAACACTTAATACATATTGAGCAATAATATCCTAATATTGCGTATAAAAGACCCCAGAAAACCTATCAGGACTAGGCGAACTATCAACTCCCAAAAAGAATGCCGCTGCCTTAACCTCCTCCGTAATAGGTAAGATCACTAGAGCATGATTATCCTTTTGAGAGACTAAACTTAGGATAGAATCACACATCCAATTTTGAGGTGCCAAAACTAAGTTCACTGGTAAAGCTAGCAAATTCTCAAAAAACTAGACAATTGCTCTGTGAATATCTGCTTGAGAGGTTAGATTCTGCCCATTGTCATCACAAATAGCTGAAATAACTAGCTTCCTTCTCCTAGTATTACAATAATCACGGAAGAATTTAGTATCAGCATCCCCCTCTTTAATCCACTTAAGCCTCGACTTGTCCCTTCAAAACTACTCTTACACTTCAAATGAAAAACTAAGCTAACTTTAGCAGCACTATATTTATGCCTATCAAGAGAGGACAAAGAACTCTCATATTGAAGTTCCTTTCTCAACACCTCATCCTCGGGCTCCTTATCATTTTGAAACACATTCCCAAAAAACTAATCTATTCCACTCTTGCAAGGCCTTCGTAACCAATTTTAACTTTTCCCATAAAACCTGCATACCACTACCATGAAATGGTTGTTTCCAAGACCTTTTTGACCACATCATGGAATTGAGAATGATGAGTCCATATTTTTTGAAACCGAAAAGCCTTAGTAGAAGCAATATTAGCAACTATTTGAACCTCCACCATCAATGGAAATGGTCCAACCTACTTCTACTAAGGTGAGTGACTTTTGAGCTGTGAATGAATGAATACTACTAAAGGTTTACTAAAACCCTATCCAATCTTTCAAAACAAGGGTTGTCTCCCATTCTAACCAAATGTACTTACTACCTACAAACTCTAAGGTTCTCAACACGCAAACATCAATGAAACTTGTGAAATTAGTTATAGCATTCAGATTAGGCAAAGAAGACACCAAATATTCAGAAACATCCGCTATAACGTTGAAATCACCACCCATTATCCACGAACAATTTATTGAAGATGAGATATTCATCAAAGAGGCCCATAAATCAAATCTCCTTTGACGAATACAAAAAGCATAAACAAAATAGCACACCACTGATTGGCCATTTGGTAAAACAGTAGATAGATGAACAAACTGTTGATGATCAATCAAGACTTCAACATTAATAAAATCCCTCCAAAAAGCCCGAATTTTTTAGCAAGGATCACTATAAAAATACTGAAAATACAATTTAAAAGCAATACAAGATTAAGCAGAAACATCTGTCATAGGCTTAATAATGCTAAAAAAAAGACAACTTATACTCACGAATCAGCCTCTTCAATCTCCTTTTAGAAAACTAATTAGCTATCCCCCTGATATTCCAAATCAGAAAATTCATCACTAATGACGAGTAAAGAGGAAGCTATGAGCAAGTTCTGCCTTGCGGCATGGCTGAACTCTAGCTTCAGACACCAAAGCTTTCTTTTTCCTTTGACCCTGCACAACTGAAGCTATCTTGCTTTGCTAAACCATCACATCTAAAAAATTCTAAAAGTCAACTCATACTAGACCCAACTCAGGGTCAGACTTAGATGCTCGATCATGAGAAGGGGGCACCAAAATAATCGATTGATCATTTTGTAAGATTCTTTCATGAATTCTGTTAGGAATAGGCCCCAAGAACAAACTAAAACTCCAATGGCAAAATCACACAAGACGATAACAAAGAAATAATAACGAAAATAATGCGGACAAAAATAAATAATAAGAAAAGAAATAAAAGAGAGAGATAAGAACTTACGTGGCTCGGTCAACTGACCTACATCCATGGGCGGAGACGAAACAAAACTTCACAATAAAAAAAATAATTTACAAGGTTTTAGAAAAGTGTTTCTATGCCACTAAATACCACTAATACAAAACAAGAGTATTATAAAGAACAAATGCCTTGATGGATATTCAAACTCTTGTGTTGGTGTTGCAGTGTTCTAAAGAACCAAATTAAGCCTTTATTTATAAGGCTTCAAAGGAGGTTAGAAGTCATAGAAATTTGATGTGGGATTCCATCATGAAACAAAGTATTAATTGATGAAGAAATATTTGATTTCTCGATGTGGGATGTGAGGCACCCCAACAAATCTACATCTTGACTTGCATCTCAAACTCAAACATAGCAGTTTCGCTCCACCCTCTCCACAGAAGTTCCAAGACCATAAATCACGAACAGTGAATGCCAATCAAGTCCAGACTTTGGTTGAACTTAAAAACGGGAAGAGGTTTCGTAAGAATGTTAGTAGGATTGTCTTTGGTGTTAATCTTCTGAATAAAGACTTTTTTCTCAGTAATGATATCTCGAATAAAGTAAAACTTCACTTCAATATGCTTCATCCTCTCATGATATATCTAATCTCTAGTCAAATGTAATGCACTTTAACTGTCACAGTAAGTTGTAGTTACATCTTTATGCAGACTGAGCTCGCCAAATAAACCTTTCAACCACAGGGCTTCTTTGATTGCCTCGGTCAAAGCCATATATTCTGCCTCCGCAGTAGACAACACCACTACATGCTGTAAGCTAACTTTCCAACTAACTGCACAACCTCCAATGAAAAATACATAGCTAATAAGTGATCTTCTCCTGTCAAGATCTCTATCGTAGTCAGAGTCCACAAAACCAACCAAAGTGTTGTTATTTCTTCCAAACTCTAAACAAGCATCTGAAGTGCCTCGTAAATATCTAAGAATCCATTTCACGGCTTGCTAATGTGCTTTTCCAGGACAAGACATATATCTGCTAACCACACTAACTACTTGTGAAATATCCAAACGAGTACAAACCATTGCATATATTATACTACCAACTGTACTGGAATATGGAACACATGCCATATAATCTTCCTCTTCACTTGACTGTGGTGAAGAGTAGTTGAAAGTTTAAAATGGCTCGCAAAAGGAGTACTTACAGGTTTTGCATTTTTCATGCCAAACTTCTCCAAAACTTTCTCAATGTAATTTTCTTGAGTCGGGTTCAGTTTCCTAAGAGCTCGATCTCTCTTGATCCCCATGCCAAGAATCTTTTTAGCTGCTCCCAAATCTTTATCTCAAATTCACTTTTTAACTGTCTCTTCAAGACATCGATTTCTACCAGATTATTAGCAGCAATGAGTATGTCATCAACATAGAGCAGCAGATAAATGAAGGAATCATCATGTAACTTTTGGAAGTAAACACAGTTGTCGTACATGCTCCTTGAATAACTATGACTCAACATAAAAAAGTCAAACCTCTTATACCACTGTTTTAGAGACTACTTTAATCCATACAATGATTTCTTCAAAAGACAAACACGGTCTTCTTTTCCTTCAATTTCAAATCTCTCATTTACATACATGTATGCCAGACACCCAAAAACTTTCAAATTAGAGTAATTAGCAGGCGTACATGACCAAACTTTCTCAAGAGTTTTGAAATCAAGAGTTACAAAAGGAGCGTAGTTGACAATGTAACATGCTGTAGAAATTACCTCTGCCCAGAAATCTTTTGTCAACCCTGCATTTGAAATCATACAACGTGCTCTATCCAAAAGAATTCTGTTCATGCGTTCTACAACACCATTTTGTTGAGGTGTCATTCTTACTGTATGGTGCCGAACAATTCCTTTATTTTTACAAAATTCATCAAATTCTTTTTCACAAAATTCAATGCCATTATCTATCCTCAGTCGCTTTATTTATTTACCTGTCTGTTTCTCAATCAAAACTTTTCACCGTTTGAAAGTTAGGTAAACCTCACTCTTATTCTTAAGAAAATAGACCCAAACTTTCCTTGAATAATTATCAATAAAAGTCAATAAATACCTGGCACCACCTTTAGATGGGACACGAGATGGACTCCAAAGATCTAAATGAATATAATCTAAAGTACCTTTAGTCTGGTGAGTTGCTAATGCGTTGAAGCTGACCCTTTTCTGCTTTCCGAAAATACAGTGCTCGCAGAAGTCCAATGCACCGGTATTTTGTCCATCCAGAAGGCCTCTCTTACTTACCATGCAGACCTTTCTCACTCATGTATCCCAAACGCATATGCCATAATTTAGTGGTATCAGAATCAGACAAAGCTGATATAGAAGCTGTAACAAAACTTGTGACAGTAATTCTCTACAAAATATACAAACTACCAGACCTATAACCTTTCATAACAACAAAAGTACATTTACAAACTTTTATAACTCCACATTCAACTGTATATTTACACTCAAGAGCTTCAAGGGTGCCCAAAGAGATAAGATTCTTTTTCAAATCAGAACATGTCTAACATCAGTGAGAGTTCTCACAATACTATCATACATTTTAATTTGAACTGTGCTCTTACCCACAACATTACAAACGGTATTATTGTCCATCAAAACAACTCCACCGTTATAAGCTTCATAAGTGGAAAACAAATCCCTACTGGGACACATATGGTAAGAACATCTCGAATGTAAAATCCATTCATTTTTAGACCTTATGTTGTTATCAGTCACAAAGAAAATATGTCTTTTCCTCTCATCTACTATAATACTAACTTCAGCAGCATCAGTAGATTTTTCTTTATGCTTATCCTTATTTTTCAATTTAAAGCATTCAGACTTAATATGCCATTTTTTATGACACTAATTGCAAATCACATTTCTATATCTGGATTTGGATTTTGATTTATTACTGCCATAAATTCTATTTTCATATCTACCCCTGGCTACCAGACCATCAGCCTGAGTTCCATTAACCTCCCTAATTAAATCTCTATCAATCATTTCTTTTAATTGCAAAGCAGATTTAATTTCCTGATATGATATAGTTTCCTTTCCATATATCATAGTATCTCGAAAATGCTTAAAAGATTCAGGAAGGGAACACAACAATAAAATGGCATAATCCTCATAATCTATTTTCACATCAATATTACTCAAATTCATAATGAGAGAATCAAACGTATCAAGATGTGAAGTAATAGATGTAACTTCAGCCATCAGAAGTGTAAACAAGGTTTGTTTCAGGTAGAGTCGATTCTCCGCTGTCTTCTTCATATACAAATCCTTCAACTTTTCCCACATTGCTTTCGCAGAAGTCTAAGCAGCAACTTCTCTTAAAACCTCATTAGAGAGATTTAGAATAATACCTTTTCTCGCCCTTTTATCCAGGTCTTTAAATGCCATTGTTGTCATCTCCACTGGCTTCTCCTCTATTCCTTTCAAGAGTAAGTCAACCCCGTCTTGAATTAAGATGGCCTCCATTTTGAATTGCCACATGCCGAAGTTGACACCCCGATTTGATTTCTCCACCTTGGTATTTGTTATCGTCATTGCCACAGAGTTAAAAGCTAGTAGCTCTGATACCAATTTGTTAGAAATAGACCACAGGAACAAACCAAAACTCCAATGACAAAACCACACAAGACGATAAAAATAAATAATAATGAAAATAATGCCAAAAAAAAATAAATAACGAGAAAGGAAATAAAAGAGAGAGATAAGAACTTACATGGTTTGGTCAACTGACCTGCGTCCACGGGCAAAGGTAAAATAAAACTTCACTATGAAAAAGACAATTTACAAGGCTTTAGAAAAGTGTTCCTAAGTCACTAAATACCACTAATACAGAATAAGAGTATTACAAAGAATAAATGCCTCAATGGTTATTCAAACCCTTGTGTTGGTGTTGTTGTGTTCTAAAGAACCAAACTAAGCCTTTATTTATAAGGCTTCAAAGGAGGTTAGTGTTGGGTATCTCTCACGCATATCGTATATGGCTCAGTGAAAAATAAAACAAGATACCATCCCAGGACCTACCTATGTGTGGAAAACAATATATAAAGATAACAAAGGTAACAGCTTTTTACCTTTCTTTAATCATCCGAAGAACAAAAATTTCTTCTTCAAGTCGATGCGCAATCCAACAATCCTCTTGATCCAACTTCACGAGAGTTTACTAACTAACCACTATAATCACAGTGTGTGATTATATCTAACAGTAATCCACACAGAGGATACACTCAAGCACCAAAATATTTCTGTGCTAGCAGAAAAATAAGGCAGTTAGGGTTCTTCACGTTTTCAGCAAAACGAGAGAGAGAGAGAGAGAGAGAGAGAGAGAGAGAGAGAGAAGAGAAGGTTGTGTTGCTAGGGTTGGAGTTTTTGTGTGTCGTGTACCAGCTAGGGTTTCGTGTCTTATCTATATGTCACACGAAAATCTTGCTGAAAAATCCTCCATCCTAGAATTCTAAAACAGTTAGAATTCCCTAATTGTAATTGGAAACATCAAATTCTTACAATTACAATTTGGACCATAAATTATAACTAATTATAATTTGTCCACAACAACTTCTCTTTCTCTTAATTAACCCCACTATATTATCAAATGACATCTTGAGTATATAATCCTCTATTGTGTGTGACCTATTAGGTTTTCCAGTCAATTGGTAGCGAACATGAATTAATACAAACGTCTTTGAAATTAATAATCCATAATTAATTAGAATTAATCCTATTAATTCTAATCAGGATTGGTTTATTAATTCATCAATTAATAAACCCATATTCCCAAATCATGAGCGGTATCTACCAACACATCATGACCACCCAAGAGTCCAAGAAGTCAGGTGGCTTGGCATGAACCCTTCAATAACAAACTACAATGCAATTAACTCATTTCACCATACAATATCTCATTCGGTTTGGAGTACGGAATTAGTGCCAACTCCTCCAGAATTAATTCTGGCATGAATACAATAGTACTTGTACCAGGAATCCACTACTCTAGATGTGTATCAATTGAAACTGTTTCTAATACACAATTGCCTTGGCCAAGGACTTTTCGAGCAGTAATTCCTACCGTGAGATATTCGCCCATACTATTAGGAGTGGTGAATCCTTTATTGACCCTCTCAACTACTTTCGTTTATCTCATAATGTACCCAATATCCATCCTATAGGTGGCCCTCGATCGAGCTCCGGAGATTGAAATTAAAGTACAATGCTCAGCAAATAAAGTACCTTGGAGATCTCAAATTTAAGGATACTTGCACGTTTCCTATATTGAGATTATATCACTAGTACTAAATAGTTATCCATGTGATTATCTCAAAGTTAGGTCATCCAATGAACTTGTTCCATTAACAAACATCCATGTATTAACTTTGAGTATCTCAATACTCATGGATATGAGAACCACCGCCTGATCAAATCAGGAAGCCTAACACATGCTAGTCTTAACGCATTAATGACGTCCTGACTCATTAATACTATGACTATGGACTATTTAAGTACTAACACTATACAGTGTAGTAGGAATCTCATATCACGATATCTATCATAATTTTCTTAACACAGTTTGTACTAGAGACTTTATCGAACAGTTATATTACTTAAAAGTAAACAAAAGAAACTGTAAGATAAATAATGCCTTTCATTAAAATAAAATGTGTCATATACAATGTACAAGTGATCACCTCTAGGGCACAACACTAACAGTTAGAAGTCATAGAAATTCGATGTGGGATTCCTTCATGAAACAAAGAATTAATTGGTGAAGAAATCTTTGGTTTCCCGATATGGGATGCAAGGCACCCCAACAAATTCTTTTCTCATGTAGACTTGGAAGCACAACCTCTAGACAAATATTATCTTAACACTAAACAATCACTATAGATGCAGACGATTGTGCATAAATTTCTTGTTCAATCCCTAGAATTGTAGGTTAAACCTGAATAGTAGCTATTAGTCTAACTTCCTCAGTATCATGTTCTGAAACTGCAGTTTGATACTCAAACTCATCAGGCTTTGCAACAACTAGTGCATAGCCAATTCTGGGACCATAATAATTTCTTGGCCTTGATCAGCACCAGTAGTAGACTGCTGAAGATCCAAAGTCCTAACATAAAAAACCTTACGACCCTAATCCATATTATGCCTTGTACCAATCGCAGCACCCTCTTGACTATCATAAGGTCTAGGGACACTTTCAGTAGTAGCACATACCATTTGCTACAAATCCAAAACCCTAATATCAAGGACCCTAGGAACACCTTGATCAACTGGATTCGAGGTACTACTAATTCTCGTGGGATTAAGCTCGTGACAATTTTCTAAATCACCCTCCGAGTCTATAACAATCACCTCCTTTCCCTTCAATAATGACGGACCTGCCTTAAGCTTTTCAATAGGTTTCTTTACCCATCTCTCCATAGTCTTGGAATCCTTCTACTTAATTAACTCTTTAGATAACATGTGCAAATGATCTCCATATTCAGAATCTGAATGTCCAATCCTATTACAACTTTTACAATAAGAAAGCAACTTCTCATAATATACTGATTGATAGAAACCAACCTCCTTAGAACCAATCCAGATCCGCTTCGGAAGTGATTTTAATAAATCTAATTCAACGCATACCCTAGGTACACTAGGGAAAGACAACCGAGCAGTAGCCTCATCTAGCCTATGGGGTCATCCCACTGCTGAAACAATAGAGAACAAAAGTGGCTTTGTGAAAAAATGCAAGACAGATGCTCAAAAGATATCCATAAAGGCACAACTGATGGATTTGAAGTCACTCTGAATTCCAAAGTCCATTTAAGAACTCTTATGGGAAAACCTATGAGAAACCATAGATTCTTCATCCACATCTTGACAAAATCTTCTTCACGGGTTGGCCTTATCAAAATATGCTTGGGATCTAACTAGCCTATTTGAAAATCACCTTTCAACCCAATTGTTCTAAATTCTTTTTTAATTGCTTCCATAGAAGGGCGTCCTTGTGAAAACTTTCCAATTAATGCAAATTTGAAAAGCTTCGCTAAAGCTGCCAATTCCGTATTAGACAAGAAATCACATGCTCTCATTTACACTAAGAAACAGGCTTCACACCCGCAGTATGTAGGGGATTATTAGAGCCATTGAATAGAGAAGTAAAAGAATGTTTCCCTTAGGCTCCATCAGGAGGTTGTGGCAGAGGAGGTAGCTCTGCCGCCATCTGAGAGGCAGGATTAGAAATTCAAAAGAATCCTATAGCAAGGCAAAGAGTAGCAAGGCATGGAGAAAAAAGATTTTTCTTTTAAGCAAAATTATTTATTTTATCTATAAATGTTTACAATATCCCATACATATTTCAAGACATATGAAGAAAGATAGAAAATACATCAAGTTCCATATGAAGAGAGATAGAAAATACATTTCAAAACATGTATTTTCTATCTCTCTTCATATGGAACTTAATTTCTTTTGGCTCCATGTCGTGGGTGAGCATTTCTTTATCTTCTTCTGATTTCTTTTCTACTAGTTTAGATATCGTGTCAACCACATCATTGCAGTGATGATCTGGCCAATCGATATGATCAATCTTTATACGCTTCATCACTTTTTAAATTTGATCCTTGATGTTAGGGTAGGCTCCAAGAACAAACCAAAACTCCAATTGAAAAATCACACAAGACGATAACAAATAAATAATAATAACAATAACGCTGGAAAAATAATAACAATAAATCAGAAAAAATAAATAATGAGAAAGAAAAAAAAAAAAAAGGAGACATAAGGACTTATATGGTTAAGTCAAATGACATACGTCCACGGGCGGAGACAAAACAAAACTTCATTATGAAGAAGATAATTTACAAGGCTTTAGGAGAGTATTCCTAAGTCAATAAATACCAATAATACAAAATAAGAGAACAACAGAATAAAACAAAGCTTAAACAAGCGAAAGAACTCTTGTTAGTATTGTTCATTCTAATGAACTAAACAAGCCTTTATTTTATAAGGCTATATGGCAGTGAAGAAGCTTTGGCCAACCAATGTGGGACATGGTTGTGGGTGGCCTACTAATGTGGGACTCTTTCACATGAACGGAAGGTATCCGTAACAAATGTCCACTTTAACTTACATCCCGTAGTAGTTTTGCTCCACCTTCTCCACAAAGCTCCAAAGATCACAAATCACGACCAATGAACGCCGATTAATCCAGACTCTACTTGAAGTTGAAGATGGGAAGAAACTTCGTAAGTATGTTAATAAGATTGTCTTTGGTATTAATTTTTTGAACAAATACTTTTTTTCTCATCAATGATATCTCAAATGAAGTGAAACTTCACATCAATATGCTGCATTTTCTCATGATACATCTGATCTATAATCAAATGTATTGCATATTAACTATCACAATAAATTGCAGTTATACCTTTATACAGACTGGAATTCTATTTGTGGTAAATGGAGCTGTTCTCCCTTAGGTTAGCATGACCCCCTCCTCTATTCTCATCGGAGAAGATGGGTGCTGTACTTTCAAGAGTTTGGTTTCAAAAGATGGTTTGGTTTATTAAATGAGCCGAATTGGTTACATTGGAGAAATAATTTATAGTATATTTGATAATTTAATCAAGTACTTAAAATTAATTAATTAAGTATTAATTAAGTTTATTTGATAAGGAATAATATTAAATAGCTAATTTCTTCAATGCGTTTGATACTACAAGAGAAAAGTAATTTAGCACGATCAAATCTGTCGCTACAAATGGCATCGCAAATAGCGACGGAACTAAAATAGCGACGGTTTTTAGTCAATAATATTTATACTTAAGGTTAATTAATTGCTGACTCGGCCTAACCGATTTGTCCCGCAAGCTAACCCGACTCAACCTAACCCGACGAATAATTTTATGAGATTATGTCAGATGCGGGGCTCGAACCCGCGTCCTTATTGTGGGGGAGCACATGCTCCACCACTAGGCTATTGATATTCTTGTGATTTTTTATTCTTTATATTAATTATATAGTATATTTTTTTGCAAATTAGTGATGGCCCAATTTTTCGTCGCTAATTAGCGATGGAACCCCTCGCTAATTACCGACAAAATAGCGACGGTAATTTAACAATTATTTATTATTAATGTATAATTATATATATCGTAGCTAATCCATTGCTAATTAGTGAGGGATTATCGACTGTAGCTAATCCCTTACTAATTAGCGACGATATTTAAATAATTATTTAGTATTAATATATAATCACACATGTCATAGCTAATCTATCCCTAATTAGCGAGGGATTATATCTAATCCCTCGCTAATTAGCGATGGATTAGTGACGGTGTTTGAACAATTCTTTTAGTATTAGTGTTTAATTACATATGCCGTAGCTAATCTCTCGTTAATCAGTGACGGTGGAAAAACCCTCGCTAATTAACGAGGAATTAGCGACGACTAATTGACAATTCTTAAAAAAATAAATTTAAGTTAAAAATTTTGTTTGTCGTCTCTATTCCGTCGCAAATTAGCGACAGCTAAATAACTGTCGCTAATAACGATTTTTCTTGTAGTGTGATAATAGAGCTTTCTATCCCCAAATTCGATTAATCGGTATCTCTACCTAACCAACTAAACCTGATGGTGCATTAATTATCACTCATTATCCCAAATCATCCGGAGGACACAAAATTCCCATCTCTAGGAAATATCTCAAACCCTTTGGTTATTAGCCCTAATCTCCAACCTTTCTCTCGCGTCAATTGAAAATGGCAAATGTTAAATAAGTTAAGTGGGTATTCAAATCTTAACCCCATCTCTCGAAATTATTAAGGAAGAACATTTAATTAAAACTAATCAATCAAAACCCAACTCAACCAAAATAACTAAACAATCACAAATAACTAAATACCATAGAACAAAAAGTATAGATCCAAAGAAAATACATCATTCTTAAGCATAAAAATAGGGTACAACCTTTCATTATAATTAAAAATCAAATCTTAGTATAAGAATTACAAGTAAGATTACAAAAAGAAAAGAAAAGCAAACTCATAGACAAGTCTTCTTCTTCCTCTTCTTTAGATCTCAAAATAACCTTCTCTTCATCTTTCTTGAATATCTTGGTCTTCCTCTCTTCTTTGTGTGCAAACTCATAAGAATTAGGGTTCTTGAGAGAAATCCGTGCCTTTCTTCAACTCTCCTCCATTCATTGTGTGCACAAGAATGATATATAAAGTCTTGGAGTTGTGGTTTGTCAAAAACATGCTGAGAAATGCATTGAATCTACTTGTGGGCAGCCCAACTTATCTGGGCCACCAAGTTACATGAAAATTGATCTTCATGGAGACTACTAGGAGGCCTATAAAAGTTCCTTCTCCCTAGGCCACCAAAGTTTAAAGCACATATATAGCACCTACTAAATAAATACACTAGGAAGCCTATGGAACTTGGACTTCCCTACACCGCCAATTCTCTAGACAAATCTACACAAACAAAGCACACTAGGCAGCCTAGGAAACTTAAGCTTTCCTAGGCCACCAAGTTACTATTCATTGGCGACATTTTGCTCAACTATGCTACCTAGGGAACTTGCACTTCCCCTGGCCACCAAGTTCAATCTTTGGCTCTTTCTTTTTTGCTTCATTTTCTTCTTTTTCTTCTTTATTCATCTTCAAGGAGTTTAAGGTGCTGCCAAAGTACTTTGATTCCCTTCCTTTTTGGATTTAGAGTTTGCTTGTATAGGGCATATCTTTTCTTTCTTCCGTGCCCCTTGGGTGTGGGGTGGGGAGGGAAGGGAATTTTGACTGAGCAAGACAACTGTGTGTGCGTGTTGCAAACAGGAGGATTTCTTCTATATTCACATGCTTTTAGGGATATTTGTGGATTGTGTTGTTTCTTTAGATTACATTTATCTGGTGTACCTATTTGTAGTTTTGTCACAATGGGATTTTGTATGCGTTTAATCCTTCTATGTGTTCTACATTCTCCTTGCGATAATTGAACTCTTATTATCACTTAATTGATTAAGAAGTACTTAAATTCTGAAATAAAATCTATCTAATTTTAAAGTTTGAATATATTAAATATTTATCTAATTATTAATATTCTTTTTATTTAATAAAAATATAATAGAATATAATGTCAAAATGAATTACATAATTCATTCACTCTTTAAATTCAGATTTCATAATTTAGAACTCCATTTGCAAATTTTAACGTTTAAAATTTAATTTTTTAATATTCAAACTTCAATTTTATTAAAACAACCTTAAACTAACTAAAATACTCCTAAAAGGCTGATTACGAGACTTTCAAGATTGAAATTGAACAGAAGAGCACATTTGATACCCATAGCTATTATGAGGGAGAAGAAAACACACATTTTATATTGAGAGGACAAAAATAAAATATATTTGAGAGTACAGGGCAATCGACCCATTTGTCCCTTCAATATAATTGCATTGATTAATTTAGTACAATTATTTTGCTTTAATTCATTCCAAAATGAAAATATGAAAAAAAAAAATTGCTCTTGAAAAGATTTTAGGCTGTTTGAATTTCTCATCTTTGATGCTTTGTAACTTCTCATATTTTTCTTGTTAGTTTTTTTCTTCAAAGATTTTCGATGTTGGCTTTTGTTAACAAAATTTCTTAAACTATTTCATAGTCTGAGCCTTTATTCGGCTATCTTTCAGAGCCATTTCATAAAAATTTATTTGAATTTTTATTGTCTAAGTTAGGATTGGTAGACATTTGGTTTTCTTGCACAAAGCATATTTTGTCCGTGAGACCCTTTTTAATTTGAGATACTTTTTGGTAAGAACAAAGCCAGTGCTTATGGCTAGTTAAATTGTTACGGAAAATTGCAAAAATTGAAAAAAATAAAAAAACAAAAATACTAAAGCACACATAGAATTTACAAAAAATAAAGGAATGTTATGAATTATTAGAATCTCCATTAATTAGTGGAGGCTCCACTAATTATGGATTTATGTGAATTATTAGAAGATTTTTATGGATGTCCACCATTTAGTGGAGACACCATTAATTGAAGATGATGTATGCCATGATGTATTTCACTAATTAGAGCTCTATAAATAGAGCTATTCTCTAAGCTTGTAATACACCATCATTTTGTGAAAGAAAGATTAGTGAAAGAAAGATTGGAGAAAGAATTGTGAGAGAAAGAAAGAGAGAAGTTTGAAGAGAAATTCTTGTGCAAAGAATAGTTAGAATTTTCTTAGTGTGTAGTGTGTAGATTTTATTCTAACACTACCCTAATTTTATAACAAGGAAGAAATTTTCTTATTTCTTTCTGAAGAATTGTTATATAGAAACAATTGTAATCCCCCAACTATTGGCCCAAGCCATCCGATACCATCGCAAACCTCAAAAAATTCTTCATAGATTATCAATTCAAGTCGCTATAAAATAATTCAAGACAATTAATATAAATAATAGCTTGTTTAGTTCAGATCAATCCGGGAGTGATTTAAAATGTGTGATTTTCACTCAAATCTCATGTTTTAATGGGACAATTTAAGTCCCAATCCTCGCCATTAATTCATCCCACGTCTTCGATCCTTTGCTCTCATAATTAACTTGGCCATGAATGTATTATTATTGCCAAATCCATAGAATTGAAAGGACTACTCACCTGTATGAGAATATGAAAGATGGTATTGTTGGATCGATCAATTAATAGATATAATTATTGATTTCAGTAATTGCGATTAGACTAAGGGTGCAGTTACGTTCTTTTAGTGGAGTGGAACGTAATTAATAAATTATTTTATTGACAAAATAATTTATTGGAGCTTACTGTAATTGTATCCGGTCAGATCCCTTCAGTGGCTCCTAATTATGGGAAAATAATAAATTATAATTTGTTTATAATTTATTAATGAAAATTGCAGGAAACCAAATATCGTATTTTAGATGGAATAGGATAAGTGGAAATAGTTGTATTCAACTATACTTTTCTTATTCTATCAGGATTTGTATTATGAGATAGAGTCCAATATACATATTAGGAGATAACTCTTTTTCAGAGATACGGGAGAAATATCGTTGTTGTTCTCTGAGTTTTTTCTCTCCGTTTTTTTGTGAGTCCACCCTCAACAAAGAGAGAAACAAAATACGATTAGCAATTTTCTGGTCCAAAGAGATTACATTGAAGAAGACTTGGGGGTCTGGAGTATTACCAGAAGGCCAAAGACTTCAAGAATCGTATTAGTGAAGACGATATCTACAAAGGTATGATCCGTTTTCACGTATTCTCAAGGTTTAATCTGGTTGACACATAAGCATGTCGATCCTATTAACTAACAGTTGGTATAAGAGACCGGTTTTGATATGTGTTTATGTGTTAAGATTGAATCTTTTATGCATATATTTAGTTGAGCGGTGTAGGAATAATGCATTTATGTTCATGGTGAATGGTTTGATTAATTCTGTTCAAAATAATTTTATGGCCATAGTTTTTTGATTCGGTGAATATGTATAAGTATTATTGAGTCTTGTAACAAAAGGGGTGGATTACGTCTCCATGTTTCCCTTTTGATTTTTCTTTTGGTTTATTTTATTTTATTTTTATGTTAAAAAAAAAAACAATTGCACTTGGACTGAAGCTTGGCGTGGTGGACTGAACTTGACGGTGGCGGACTGAACTTGACGGTGGGCATGGGCATGCCGGCGCGCCTGGGCATGCAAGGCCAGCGCCTGGCCTGGACGCGCATGCCCAGGGGCATGCAATGCTAGCTCCTGGGCATGCTGGGCTGACCCATTTGGGTCAGCAGATCTAAAAAAAATGGAGAAAAGGTGATAGATTTGGGATTTGATCCCTGGTCACCAGGGAGGAACTTCAAGTAGCTTACCATTGCACCAATGAAAATCATATGCCAAGGATTTGCTCCAACTTAATTGATATTGTAGAAGATTGAAGAATTAGCTATATTGTTAGATAATTATTATTTTCAATTGTAATTTTGCAATTTTATTTTTGAGTCTAGGTTGGCCATAAAATTATTTTTATTTTATAGTTTTTACTATTTAATTTTGATTGAATTATGTATCATTCATGTTAACATGTCATATAGTTTGCATTAACACCGCTCTAGGTACTATTTAGTTGTGCATAAATAAATTAATATTTTTATTAATTTATTAAAAAAAATTAAGTGTGAAATGGTTAATTTTAATTAACCTTTGGCCTCCCCTATTAGCCCATTAGTAAAATTAACGTTTGTTTCGTGCCATTTTAAATGGTCTCCCTATAGGAAGGCTACGTTTTATTGGTTACTAGATTGGACATCAAAATTTTAATTATTTTTTAAGTTTAATTCATTCATAATTACCCTATAGGTGATGTGATTGGATTGAAAACTTTATAAAATAAAATAAATGTTGAATATATGGGTTATACTTAAATCAAAGACATTAAAAGAACTTCCTATAGAATATCCAAATAATGTCTATGATGGCCAAAATATTAATAACACTAAAATTAATATTACGTTTAGATGCAAGATATATTAATTTTGGTGGGATGATCCAGGCCCAACTATAAGTTTTATTGTTATCTCCTATAGAGGTGCATATTACTTTGGGGTTTTAGGTTGTGGATTTTGACATAACTATAAGTTACATTGTTATCTCCTATAGAGGTACATGTTACTGTAGAGTTTTAGATTGTCATATTTTGATAGTAGTTTCTATTACTACTTAAAATATTTTTATATTGATCATGCATCATGATATGATAAATGGCTCATATGTTTTATTTTATTTAATTTCAGAAAAATGACTTCCAACACTTTATCCCAAATTTTAACAAAGAACCAACTGGTTGGAGAAAATTTTATTGATTGGAAAAGAAACCTCATAATTGTACTCACTGCTGAGAAGCTCAAATATGTGCTAACTGAACCGTGTCCTGCTAAGCCTACTGAACAGTCCATGCGCGAACAAAAGGAGGCTTATGATAAGTGGTTGAGTTCTAATGAGATGGCTCGCTGCTACATTTTGGGATCTATCTCAAATGTGTTGCAGCAGAAACATGAGAACATGACAACCGCTACAGACATCATGAGAAGCCTCCAGTAAATGTTTACAAAGGACGTCAGGCCCGTCAAGCAGCAATGAGGTCTTAACGTGAGAGATCATATGTTAGAATTGATCGCTCAGTTTAACGTGGCAGAGGTCTTAGGGGTTGAAATTAAGCCTGAGACTCAGGTTGACATGGCTCTAGAAACTCTTCCAGAGATGTTTTCATAGTTCAAAGTTAATTATAACATGAATAAGATGGAGATGTCTCTTACAGAGTTAATGAAGGAGCTTGAGAGCACCGAGGCAACCCTAAAAGTGGGAAGTGGCAACGCTCTTGTTCTATCTCATGCTGGATCTTCCTCTTCCAAGCCTAAGCGCAAAGGAGGAAATAAGAGGAAGCAGAATAATAATAAAGGGCCTAAGCAGCAGGTTAAGAAAGCAAGAGTGGATGAAAAGCCTAAAGGCAAATGTTTCCACTGCAAGCAGAAGGGACATTGGAAGTCACAGTGCCCAGATTACTTAGCTAAACGCAAGTAAGGTACTTGTGAGTTGTCCTTTATTGAAACTTGTTTAGTGGTTGATTCTACAAATACTTGGATAGTAGATTCTGGAGCCACTAACCATGTTTGCAATTCATTGCAGGGGTTCCAAGTAACCAGACATCTCAATGAAGGAGAGCATACTCTAAGGGTTGGCACAGGATTAGTGATATCTGCAAGAGCTGTTGGAGATGTTTATCTTTATTTTGATAATAAACATTTGGTTTTGAAAGATTGTTATTATGTTCCCGACATTTATCAAAATTTGATTTCGGTTTCTTTGTTATTCAAACAAAAATATTCTGTTAAATTTTATAAATTTTCAGTAGAGATATTTTTGAATAACTCTTTGATATGTCGTGGAAATTTAAATAATGATCTGTATGTTTTGAAACCTACCAACAGTTCATTATATCATACTGAAACTAATAAACGCATTAAGTTATCTCCTACTAATGAGACTCTCCTATGGCATCTTAGACTTGGTCACATTAATCTAAATAGGATTCAAAGACTTGTAAAAGAAGGTCCTTTAAGTGACTTAAAGGTAGAACCTCTTCAAGTTTGCGAATCTTGTTTAGAAGGTAAAATGACCAAAAGATCATTTCCTTCCAAAGGAAATAGAGTAAAGGAAGTCTTAGAATTAGTGCACTCTGATGTATGTGGACCAATTAGTGTCCAAGCTAGAGGTGGGTATGAGTATTTCATTACGTTTACGGATGATTACTCAAGATATGGATATGTTTACCTAATAACTTATAAGTCTGATGCCTTAGAAAAATTCAAAGAATTTAAGGCTGAGACTAAGAAGTAGTAAGGAAAGAACATTAAGACACTTTGATCAGATCGAGGTGGAGAATATCTATCCTATGACTTTAGATCTTACTTATCAGAAAATGGAATTTTATCTCAACTAAGTGCACCTGGCACTCCTCAACAAAATGGAGTGGTAGAAAGGAGAAACAGAACCTTGTTAGACATGGTCAGAACAATGCTAGGCTTCTCTACACTCAGTACATCCTTTTGGGGGTATGCTATACAAACTGCGACATACATATTGAATATGGTTCCATTAAAGTCTGTCCCTAAGACTCCATTGGAATTGTGGAATGGGCGAAAGCCTAATTTGACGCACATCCGGATTTGGGGTTGTCCTGCATATGTGCTAAAGGGAAAGATGGATAAAATGGAATCACGATCAAATTTATGTCTGTTTGTTGGATATCCAAAAGGAACAAGGGGATACTACTTCTATAGTCCTCAAGATAAGAAAATATTTGTAAGCACAAATGCAATTTTCTTAGAGGACAAGTACATAGAAGAACGAGGATCTAAGAGTAGGGTTATTTTGGAAGAAACCAAGGGAGATAATCCCAAGCAAATGGTTACTGAGACCCATACTCAAGATTCACGTGGAGGATTCGTATCTATGCCACTTAACATGTCAGATTCCAGTGGGAGAGAAATAGATGTTACATCTTCTATACCCACTGACTCTTCGGGACATAGAGTGGAAGAATCTCCTGCCCCTGTTCAAAATCCAATCGTTGAGGAATCAGCAGATCTAATTCCAGTCAACGAGGAGGAGGAAAGTCCAATCGTCCAGGAACCTCCACAGCTTAGACGTAGTGGGTGAGTCATTCGACGTCCCCCTAGATACTTACTCTATGGAGAAGCTTTTCAAGTAGTCTCTTTTGAGGAAGAAGAGGATCCCGCTACGTATAAAGAAGTTGTAAAGGATGTAGACGTAGACCATTGGAAGAGTGCAATGGATTCAGAAATGAAATCCATGTACACTTACTCCGTCTGGGATCTTGTGGACCTGCCTAATGGGGTAAACCCTATTAGATGCAAATGGGTCTACAAAAGAAAGAGAGGAGTAAACGGGAAAGTGGAAACTTTCAAAGCTATATTGGTTGCTAAGGGTTATACCCAATGAGAAGGTATTGACTATGAGGAAACCTTCTCGCCTGTGGCCATGCTAAAGTCTATAAGAATCCTCCTATCCATTGCAGCTCACTTCGACTATGAAGTATGGCAAATGGACGTCAAGACAGCTTTCCTTAATGGAAATCTTAACAAATGTATCTACATGGTACAACCAGATGGTTTTATCCAAGAAGGTCAAGAACAAAAAGTTTGTAAGCTGAATAGGTCCATATATGGGCTTAAACAAGAGTCTAGATCTTGGAATATCAGGTTTGATCAAGCAATTAAAACTTATGGTTTTGACAGCATCCTGATGAACCTTGTGTCTATAAGAGGATTATAGATGGTAAGGTGGTTTTTCTAATACTGTATGTTGATGACATCCTTCTCATTGGAAATGATGTAAGAACATTAACATTGGTGAAAAGTTGGTTGGGTAAACAGTTTGAAATGAAGGACTTGGGAGAAGCAAGATATGTTCTGGGCATTCAGATCCCTCGGGATAGAAAGAACAAACAGATAGCTTTATCCCAAACTTCATATATTGACAAAATACTGACAAGATTTTCTATGCAAAATTCCAAGAAAGGTCAATTGCCTTTCAGACATGGAATTCAGTTATCTCAGAAGCATAGTCCTAAAACTCCTAATGAAGTTGAATACATGAAACGAGTTCCTTATGCATCAGCTGTAGGAAGTCTCATGTATGCTATGCTTTGTACTCGTCCAGATATTTATCATGTTGTTGGGATGGTCAGTAGATATCAGTCAAACCCAGGACCGGAATACTGGACAGCAGTCAAGCATATATTCAAGTATCTTCGCAGAACTAGAGGATATATGCTAGTTTACTCAGCTCCAGAATTGGTGCCTATAAGTTACACTGATTCTGATTTTCAGGCTGATAGAGATCTTCGCAAGTCCACCTCAGGCTCTGTTTTTACCTTAGGTGGTGATGCAGTTGTGTGGAGAAGTATCAGACAATCTTGTATTGCTAACTCTATAATGGAAGCTGCATATGTGGCAGCTTGTGAAGCAGCTAAAGAGGCAATATGGTTGAAGAAGTTCTTGATAGAACTTGAAGTGGTTCCTTCTGCATCTCAAGCCATTAGTTTGTACTGTGACAACAGTGGTGCAGTGACAAATGCAAAAGAACCACGCAGCTATCAGCGTGGTAAACACATTGAACATAAATATCACCTACTTAGGGAGATTGTTCAACGTGGAGATGTAGAAGTGTGCAAGATTTCTTCTACTGAAAATCTTGCTGATCCTTTTACTAAAAGTTTACTTGTAAATGTTTTTGGAAGTCATATAGAAAGTATGGGTATTTCTGACATGTCCCATTTACTCTAGGACAAGTGGGAGAATTTGTTAGATATGTCCATCGAGTAAATACAATATTTGTATTTTGAAATTAAATAAAATATGTCTTTATATATTTATATGTATGAATTATGTATGAGCTTGTTTTGTCCACGAATTATTTAGATATTATAAATCAAGTGTTTATTTGTTAAACACAGAAAGACTTAATTTATAATTTAATTTGAAATAAATTATTCGCGATCTAAAATAAATTTGGGCAATTTATTTTGGAAGATCATCTTAATTTTATTGAAGTCTGTCTTTGACTTTGGTAATAAAATTAAAGATATATTTTGATATATTGGACGGACCATCAATATTTATTTGTGAAATAGACCATACAAATAAAATATTAAAATATTGTCGTACATAATACCTTAATCCTGAGCAAATAATTATTTATATTTACTAACTTGAAGTTCTTTGAATTGCCAAAGAGTGAGATTAACTAGATAATCAATATCTCGGCATCTTGGGAATTAAAGTGAAATAAATATGAAATAATTGTTATGCAATATGGAATCCGTCACCTTTAATAGGCAAGATCATTTCCTTATGAGTTCTTCTAAGGGACAGTTAAATCTGAGCTCAGTAATTCAATAGTGTCTATTGAATTCAATTTGTAAGCGTGACATGGTCACATGGTACTGTCAAATTGAAGATGAGAATTGAGGTTTTGAATGAGGGGCACTGTGGTCATACTGCCTCATTCAAAGTATTATATTGATCGACGGGGGTAATTTGTTGGATCGATCAATTAATGGATATAATTATTGACTCCAGTAATTGCGATTAGACTAAGGGTGCAGTTATGTTCTTTTAGCGAAGTGAAACGTAATTAATAAATTATTTTTATTGACAAAATAATTTATTAGAGCTTAGTCTAATTGTATCCGGTCAGGTCCCTTCAGTGGCTCCTAATTATGGGAAAATAATAAATTATAATTTGTTTATAATTTATTAATGAAAATTGCAGGAAACCAAATATCGTATTTTAGATGGAATAGGATAAGTGGAAATAGTTGTATTCAACTATACTTTTCTTATTCTATCAGGATTTGTATTATGAGATAGAGTCCAATATACATATTGGGAGATAACTCTTTTTCAGATATACGGGAGAAACATTGTTGTTGTTCTCTAAGTTTTTTCTCTCAGTTTTTGTATAAGTCCACCCTCAACAAAGAGATAAACAAAATACGATTAGCAATTTTCTGATCCAAGGAGATTACATTGAAGAAGACCTGGGGTCTGGAGTATTACCAGAAGGCCAAAGACTTCAAGAATCGTATTGGTAAAGACGATATCTACAAAGGTATGATCCGTTTTCATGTATTCTCAAAGTTTAATCTGGTTGACACATAAGCATGTCATCCTATTAACTAACAGGTATATGATATAAGATGATTCTCCTCTACAGAGAACACACGAGAGGATCCATGGAAGGAGAAAACATTGTTCAAGAGCTGCCCTCCCACGTATTAGAGAATATACTATCAAGGCTCCCAGTAAGTGCTTTGCTCAGATTCAAGTGTGTATCTAAACAATGGCACGACTTGGTTTCCAATCCTTGGTTCGTCAACTTTCATCACCAGAGATCGAAACAAAACCCTAATTTTGTCTACGTAAGTGATGAATATGAAGGAGATGGAAACTGTCGTCGCTGCACTTTCAGTTTCACGTCCACTGATATCAATGGCAAGGTGCGATAGTATTCACCAAAAACGAAAGAGTCCAGGGCGGTTTTATGAATTACATAAACAGTGCCAACGGCCTAATATGTTTTAGCGCGCAAGGGAGAGAGAGTTACCAAATTTATATATGTAACCCTGCTACTCGTGAACTACAGATAATACCATCAGATCCTCCATCAACGGCCCGGTGGAGGAGAAACCATCTTGCAATTGGTTTTGGATATCTATCTTCAACCCAAGAGTATAAAATTATGAGATTTCTTCTAGACATGGAAGATGATATACACTGTGAACTATTCAACCTCTCTGTCAGAAAACTTTCAAGCAACTATTCAACTTCTTTTTCTTCTGTGGAAAGTAATAAGTAAATCCTGCTCATGGGAAGTAATGCGACAGGATCAATCTCTATTTGTTCAAGAATGCCTACATTGGATAGCTTATGACCATCCAATGCAAGACGAATATGGACAGATCATCGTCTCTTTTGATTTAAAAACTGAGAAATTTAGAGTCATCGCCATGCCCTTATATCGCCACCACTTCGTTATTGGTTCAGTTTTGGTTGATTTTGAAGGTTGTTTGAGCCATTCTGATTTCAATTTATGGAGATTGGACATTGCACATTTAGAGTATGTACACTTAAAGATTATGAAAAGTGTACATGGATCGTAACATATAACATATAGATTTGTTGTCTATGTGGGATGACCGATATTCAAGTTACAGCTATGGCGTGAACTTTCAAGAGGCAAATGGTGAACTAGTGATAATCCCTCAAAAGTATAAGTACAGTGGAATTTACTTATATTACAACATCGAAGACAAAAAGTTAAGAAAAGTCCAGGTACTTGAGCGTAAAGGACATCTAGGATTTTATTCGGAGAGTATAATCTCACTTTCACAAGTTTTCAATTAAAAATATTGATGTAATAACTATATGTATTGATACTGATAATTGAAAATTCATTGGAGTCAAATCACTCATGATTTCTAAATATTACCAAAGCTATGATTTACCCAGAACAGTAATAGATTGGCAGAAAAAGATTAAACTTGTACTGATGCCTTCGAGTGGAGGAAGGGGGGCGGGGGGGGGGGTGGGGAGGGGAGTGTTTGATAACGTTGAAAATTGTTTGTCATGCACATTGTTCAGCAATTAATCCAAGCTTAACCTCTACATGATCAGCCGATCCTGTCCACCAAAAAAGTTCGAATAGCTTCTGTAAGCTCATTATGCAAACCAATTGGGAGCAAAAACATTGACATAGCGTCAGTTAGCATTGACTGAGAAAGTGAATTAATCAAGATTTCTCTGCCAAAAACACTGTCGTCTGTGAAAAACAAGTGTATAACAGAAACCAAATTGGAACAAAAAATTAGACAATGCAACACTCTAACATCCTCCGTTTACCTTATCAAGTCAGAAAAACATTATGAACAATTTACGAAAGGAATGGTGAAAGAGAACCCCTAGTAGGAATGAAACGGACTGAGGGATCACCATTAACTGGGACTTGAAGGGAAATAGCTGAAACAAAACATATTGCTGAGGAAATACCACACTCTAGCATCCTCCTTTCTACCCGCTCATATGCTTTAGTCATGCCAAGTTTAACAGCCAACATGCCATCATTTTTTCATACCATGAAAAGCCTCAAAAACTACCACATCCTTGATCAGTCTATTATCAATGAAGTACAGTTACTGGTCTAAAATCCACAAACTTCTTCGGATTCTTTATTTTTAATATCAGCACTATGCTCATGCAATTTATCGCACTAATATTGCTATCACCGTTCAAGAAAACCAAAGCCAACCTTACCACATCATCAGCTACAATTTCCAAAACCTCCTGTAAAACATCGCATGCAGTCCGTAATTAGCCTCGGCCCCTTTGTTGGGGGAATGACTTTAACAAAATAAAAGATATCTTCGCTTGTAAATTTTAAATCAATGAATGCAGCATTTTGATGAAGTAAGTAAACGCCATATCAGAAGGCCATGTAAAATGTCATCAAGCTTATCGATCATAACCCCATTAACTAAAAGTCAACAAGGATGAAGAAAAAATGTGACAAAGACAATTTTGGGATTGTGATAGTTTGTTTACACACACACACATATATATAAAGCAGTGTTGAATGTACATTCAGCGAAGTTAGACTTATCCCTATAAAAGGATTTACCTTTCTTCTTTATACTCTTTATAAACTTCTTAGGGGTTCCTTCATCCATTTCACAAGATTGGATATCATCAAGATTTTTCTGAGTTATAATAATCACATTACGTGAAATTAAAAATTATACTAAGGCAGTACCAAATGGATCGATATTCTAGTAGGTTCATCCTTCTTAATTTTTTTTTCTTCTTCTTTATCTAAATAGAATTTCTTACTTAAGTTGCGGTTATCTCGAAGGATTTTAACATGTTGACGAATGATATATATATATATATATATATATATATATATATATATATATATGTGTGTGTGTGTGTGTTACAGACAAATTGGATGTGGCATAAAAAATTGTGAATTTGTTATTTAATTGAGGTAGATCATAAAACATCAACAAAATAATTTAGTAAAATCATTTATAATTTTAAAAATTAGGAATTTATTATATTTGTCTTACAATAGTTATTGTTTTATAATTTTATATAGTTATACTTATTAATAATAATGAATTGTATATTTGGTTCATGAACAGAACAGATGGCTAATTCCCGTGTACTAAATTCAAGTTTATTTATGTATTTAATTATTTTATGCATGCGTTGGCTAGCAGTATTGAAATACTAGATATCACGATTACGCCCAAGACATCAACTAATACAATTATATATATTGATTGCACGTAATCTTGTAACCCTAACTCCATTTTCATTGTGATATATACATTAGTTTGCTTACAGTTTGGTGCTAATTAAAAATCTTGATTTCCCTAGAATTTACGCGTAAATTGAGAGGGGTGCTTCATTAATTATTCATAAAGAAAGAATATCTTATACTAGAATTATTATGCTCAATTTTGACAACTCTATTAATTAGAAGTCAACAAGGATGAAGAAAAAATGTATGACATATACAATTTTGGGATTGCGATAGTTTATAACATATAGTATATGTTATAGACGAATTGGATATGGCATAAAAATTTTGTGAATTTGCAATATTTGTAAAACTATTAATTGAGGCAGATCATAAAACATCAACATAATAATTTAGTAAAATTATTTATTTTATCTGTAGTTAAGGGTTCACTAATACTTCACTAACTAACTAGTTATATTTTTACAATATCCAATACACATTTCAAGACATGTGCTTTCTATCTCTCTTCATATGGAACTTAATTTCTTTTGGCTCCACATCGTGGGTGAGCATTTCATCTGCTTCTGATTTTTTTTTTTTTTACTAGTTTAGATATCGTGTCGGCCACGTTATTGCACTTACGATCTGCCCAATCGATATGATCAATCTTCATACGCTTCATCACTTTTTCAATTTGATCCTTGATAACACGGTGCTTCCCATACTTCCCCCTACAGCTTCCAGGCCTGTTAATTATGTAACATGCAATTTTACTATCTGTTTCAACCACAATATTCTTGGGAATACCGTATCTTTCAACATGTTCCAAGCCAAGCAATATTGCCTGCATCTCTGCGTCGTGCCTATCTTTTCCTTTTCCCAATGCTTTTTGCCCACTCGAAATCCATTCCCCATTTTCATCTCTTAAAACCCAACCTATCGCAGCCAAACCTTCTTTGGAGACACTAGCATCAGCGTTTAATTTGATGAATCCAGGTTTGGGACCTTTCCATTTCTTGGTGGAAGACGAAGCCATTGAGGAGGAATAAAGAAGCTAAGAGTGAAAGATCTTCTTCGTGAGAAATGATGATCAGAAGAAGAGAAGGGAAAGTTGATGAAATGGAATGTTCAATTCTGATAGTATTTATATACGGCTTTCGACTGCCAAAATAAATCTTTGATGTTTATTAATACTTAAGAATTGTATATTTGGTTCATGTACAGATCATAGATGGCCAATTCTCATGTATTGCATGCAATCTTTTTTTTTTTTTTTTTTTGTTGGAAATATGGTATATCATGATTACGCCCAGGACATCAATTAATACAGTTGATATATATTGATTGCATGTAATCTTGTAAGGCTAACTTCTTTTTCAATGTTTGATACGTAGTCCACATTTCTCAAATTGAGAGGGGAGCTTCATTAATTATTCATAAACAAAGAATATCTTATACTGGAATTATTATACTCAATTTTGTGCCCAACTCAAAATATACACCGTCCAGATCTTATAATCGATGGAAGTGACAAATACATCAGGACCTGGTGAACTACTAAAGCAATTAATAATCCCAGCGTAAAGTGTAGAAACACTAGAGAATCCATCACCTGGGGCAGAATCCACTCCGACCTCTTTAATAACTTCATCAATTGTAGGAAGAGATGATAACAACTGGTTCTCTTCATGAGTAATTAGAGCTGGAATGTTGGAATAAAGATAAGATAACAAATCAACTTCCTCCTCCTGGGACAAAAGGTCGGAGAAAAGTGCAAAGCTCTAGATTTAATACTATGCTGATCATGTAGTATATTTCTTACACCATCTTCAATTGATGGAATAAGCAGCTTCTTTCTGCGGCTTTTGCAATACGAATGGAAAAATACCTCCATCCCCTTCTTTGAGCTATCTAATTCTGGACTTCTCGCGCCAAAAAATTTCCTCATGTTTTAGCTGAAAAGCCAACTTAGAAGAAGCCCCTTGCCAATGTTGGGAAATAAACCGAAAGAGCGCAAAATACCAGGCTCCACCCAAGTCACAATTATATTCAAGATCAAAAACTATTTCCCATGTGCCAATAAAAAATAAGAATTAACCAAAGATACCACCTAAGTAACGCCAGCAAGTAAAAGAAAGCACCAAAGTAAAAATACGAGACACCAAGATTTTTAACGTGGAAAACCCAAGATGGGAAAAACCACGAGACCTTGTCCAGTTAAACTTCTACTATCAACAATAATGGGTAATACAAAGTCTTCTCTAGATAACACTAGAGGCACACCAATAATATACCAATATCTTCTCCCAAAGCTACAATTAAACAAGAATTGAGTTTGGAAAGATGTTACCAAAACCAAAATTTAAACCGTTAGATTTGTAGTTTTTGTTGAGAAGATCACGTAGAACCAAATTTCGTCTCAATCGGACTCCGAATGACCATCCAATTGAGGATCAAAGCTTGAAGAAACTCTTGCAATTTTCTTCCTTGTTGTCCGCCTCTCTCTCAATGAAATTACACCCGAAAATTACCGTCATCTATGCTTGTTGATTTTTGTTAAGTTATTACTTTGTTTGTGGACTTTTATTTGTTTTATTTTATTTGTCCACCAAATGGGCTGGACATATTAAGCCCAACAATCTCCCCCTCCAGCTCATTTGGGAAATACAACCAAACCTGCTTCTTGTCTGCAAAATAAGAATTTCTCCCTGGGCAACACCTTAGTCAGCATATCAGAACCATTATCATCCGTGCGCACCTTCTCAAGCATTAGTAGCTTGGAATCCAAAACTTCTCTAATCCAATGATATCTCACATCAATATGTTTGGATCGAGAGTGAAACGTAGAATTCTTATACAGATGAATAACACTCTGACTGTCACAATGAAGATTATACTTTTCTTGTTTCAAGCCCAATTCCTGAAGAAACCTCTGCAACCAAAGAATTTCTTTACAAGCTTCAGTAGCTGCGATATACTCTGCTTCTATACTAGAAAGAGCAATACATTTTTGCAACTTACTTTGCCACGATATTGCTCCCCCTGCAAAAGTCATCAAGTAACCAGATGTAGATCTTCTCTTATCAAGATCACCTCCCATGTCTAAATCAGAGTATCCATCAAGTATGATATTGCCATTTCCAAAGCACAAACATAATTTGGAAGTTCCCTTAAGACACCTGAGAATCCACTTGACTACATTCCAATGCTCTTTACCAGGATTAGAGAGATATCGACTAACTACTCCAACCGCATGAGCTATATCTGGTCTGGTGCAAACCATAGCATACATCAGACTACCAACTGCTGAAGCATAAGGAACTTTCTTCATGTCTTCTTTGTCGTTCTCACTTTTCAGACACTGCTCAATGTTTAACTTGAAGTGGCCTGCAAGTGGAGTAAAAGCTTCCTTAGCATTGTTCATATTGAACCTGTCAAGTACTTTCTTAATATACTTTTCTTGAGATAACCAAAGCTTTCCATTTTGCCTATCTCGAGTGATTTTCATCCCTAAAATTTGTTTAGTTGGACCCAAATCTTTCATTGCAAAAGATTTGCCTAACTCATTTTTCAACCTGTCAATCTTCACGGCATCGTGACCAACAATTAACATATCATCCACATATAATAAGAGGATAATAAAATCACCATCTGAGAAGTTCTTCACATATACACAATGGTCTGATGTGGTTCTGTGGTATTTTTGATCTGTCATAAAGGAGTCAAATTTCTTATACCACTGTCTCGGTGCCTGTTTCAAACCATATAAGTTTTTCCTGAAATGACATACCAGATTCTCCTTACCACTTTCTGTAAACCCCTCCGGCTGCTCCATATAAATTTCCTCTTCTAAGTCACCATGTAGAAAGGTTGTCTTCACATCAAGTTGCTCAATCTCAAGATTCAAACTTGCAGTAATTCCAAGAAAAAGTCGAATAGATGTCATCTTTACCACGGGAGAAAAGATTTCTTCAAAATCTATACCTTTCTTTTGACTGAACCCCTTCACAACCAATCTTGCCTTGTACTTAGTTTGTGAGCTATTCTCCTGAGTCTTTAACCTATAAACCCACTTGTTCTTTAGTGTTCTCTTGCCTGTAGGCAATTTCATCAAGTCATAGGTATGATTTTCTTATAGAGATATCATCTCCTCTTGCATAGCTTGCAACCATTCTTCTTTCTTCTCATGCTCCAAAGCTTCACTATATGATTCTGGCTCTCCTCCATCAGTCAACAATACATATTCATTAGGATTACACCTAGTGGAGGGTCTTCTTTCCCTGATAGATCTCCTGGGTTCATCTTGTGACTGTGGTTGTGGTGCTTCTTGTTCAATCTCACCAACATCATTGTTATCCTCAGCTCCCCCTTGATTTGAATCACCCGTTTCTAGAACTGGCACATCAGAACTAGTTGGTGTAGGAACCGGATCTGAATTAGAAGGCATGTCATCAGAGAATCTTGATTTTGGTTTAGGCTTATCATGTTTTACAATATCTTCAATGGTTTGATTTTCAAGAAAAACAACATCTCTACTTCTGATCAATTTCTTCTCCACTGGATCATACAACCTATAACCAAACTCTGCATGTGCATATCCCAAGAAAATACACTGCTTGGATTTTACATCAAGCTTTGATCTCTCATCTTTGGGAATGTGAACAAATGCACGACAACCAAAGACTCTCAAGTGGTTGAGGGATACTTCTTTACCTGCCAATACTCTCTCTGGAATATCACCATCCAAAGGAACTGACGGAGAAAGATTAATCAGGTCAACTGCAGTTCTCATTGCTTCACCCCAAAAGGATTTTGACAGCTTGGCATTGGAAAGCATACATCTGATCCACTCAGTAATAGTTCTGTTCATCCTTTCTGCTATTCCATTCTCCTGTGGTGTTTTTGGTACTGTCTTCTCTAGCCTGATCCCATGAGACTTACAGTAGCTTTCAAATAGTCCTCTATACTCACCACCATTATCGGCTCGAACACACTTTAATTGTTTACCAGTCTCCCTTTCGACCTTACTATGAAAGTCTTTAAACACACCCAAGACTTGGTCTTTAGACTTCAAAGCAATACACCAGACTTTTCTAAAGAAATCATTAATAAAAGTAACAAAATAAATTTCACCACTAAGAGACCTATCTTTCATATAGCAAACATCAGTGTGCACCAATTCTAATGGATTTAGCTTTCTAGATGAAAGAAGTCTTTGAAAGGAAACTCTATGTTGTTTTCCATAAATACAATCAACACATGATTTAAGAGAAGTACCTGTTACATTAGGGAGGAGTTATCTGCGAACAAGTGTTTGAATTCCCTTCTCACTAACGTGCCCAAGTCGCCTGTGCCAAAAATCAATAGAAGAATCTTGAATTACATTCACCTCTCATCTTCCCAACTTGGCTTGCATCAAGTAAAGAGTATTTTGCTTCCTTCCTCTGGCAACGATTAGGTTCCCTTTGCTGAGTTTCCATTTTCCTCCACCTTGAGAACTATAGTAGCCTTCATCATCAAGCTTTCCAAATAAGATTAAGACGAATATCAGGAACATGTCTGGCATTCTTCAAGACTAACTGACATCCGGTATCTGTATCTAAACAAATATCACCCTTGCCAACAACTTTGCAAGAAACTTCGTTTCCCATCCTAACAAAGCCAAAGTCTCCTTCGGTGTAGGTTGAGAAGAAATGTCTGTGTGGGGTAACATGATATGATGCACCTGAATCAATTATCCAATCACTGTCTTGATCGGTAATATTGATATGACCATCGTTGCAAAATACCAACATATCATCATCGATCGCCACTACTCGCTCGTAGTATCTTCTTCGTCTCTCACTTTCCCATTACCCTTTTTCTCAGCAAGTTCTCGTTTCAAGACTCTGCAGTGCTTCTTGTAGTGCCCTTTCTTTTTACAATGATAGCACTCAACATTTTTCAGTGACTCATGTCTGCTCTTGGATCTGTCATTTCTATTATAAGGACCTCTACTCTTGCTTCTCCCCCTTCCTTCTTTCTTTTGCATAGTCAGTGCTTAGGACTCATTAAAAGTGCCTTGTTCCTTTCTCCTGATCTCCTCATCCAACACTGCCGCTTTAGCCATAGCCATGGTTAGAACACCATTTGGAGCTGAATTGCTAACGGATACCACCATTGTTTCCCAACTATCCGGTAGTGAATCGAAAAACAGCAAAGCTCGTACCTTATCATCCAAGTTCGGTTTCAATGAAGTCGCCTAGTTTATCAACCCCTGAAAGGAACTCAAATGCTCACTCATATCAGCACCATCTTTGTATCTCAACCGAGTAATATTTCTCAAACAAGAAGATTTATTCATTCCGAGTTTTCCGTTCAAACATTCGTTCAAGTTTTTCCCATAACACATCGACTCTAGTCTCTTGAGAAAAGTGTTGAAATATACTCCGACCAATCCACTTCCTAATATTACCCACTGTTTTTCCAGTGCATGCTAACCTATTTTTCATCACTCATATCGGATGGTTTACCTTTATCTCCTAGAACAGAGCTCAAACAAATCTCTACAATACAAATAGTCTTCCATTCTAGGCTTCCAGTCTGAATAGTTTGATGTATTCAATTTTATCATGCACCCACTATCTGAATCATCCATTTTTAATTAGCACAAATTAGCCAACTGATCAACCAGTCTCTGATACCACTTTGTTGGGAAATAAACCGAAAGAGCGCAAAATACCAGGCCCCACCCAAGTCACAATTATATCCAAGATCAAAAATTATTTCCCATGTGCCAATAAAAAATAGGAATTAACCAAAGATACCGCCTAAGTAACGCCAGCAGGTAAAAGAAAGCACCAAAGTAAAAATACGAGACACCAAGATTTTTAACGTGGAAAACCCAAGATGGGAAAAATCAATGGACCTAGTCCAGTAAAACTTCCACTATCAACAACAATGGGTAATACAAAGTCTTCTTTAGATAACACTAGAGGCACACCAATAATATATCAATATCTTCTCCCAAAGCTACAACTAAACAAGAATTGGGTTTGAAAAGATGTTACCAAAATCGAAATCTAAACCGTTAGATTTGTAGTTCTTGTTGAGAGGATCACGTAGAACCAAATTTCGTCTCAATCGAACTCCGAATGACCATCCAATTGAGGATCAAAGCTTGAAGAAACTCTTGCAATTTTCTTCCTTGCTGTCCGCCTCTCTCTCAACGAAATTACACCCGAAAATTACCGTCATCTATGCTTGTTGATTTTTGTTAGGTTATTACTTTGTTTGTGGGCTTTTATTTGTTTTGTTTTATTTGTCCACCAAATGGGTTGGACATATTAAGCCCAACAGCCAAGCACACCTATCTTCCGGAAGCCTTGAACTATCACATCTAACTTGAGTAGTTAGAACATCATCTTCCAGTTTCTTTATGTTGTTGAAAATATTGCCAAAAATATCTATATTCCAACTTCTTAAATTATATTTAACAGATTTTTACTTCCCTGATAAGTGTCTAAAATGTACTTAATTTCATATCATTTGTGCTATAATTGTGCAGAATTACTGAATAGATGACTACTTACTTCTCCTATTTTCACGTTGTTTTCTGTAGATTATATAAAAAGAAGTTTTGCTTGACAAATAAGGTAGAAAAGCAGCCAAAAGAAGCTTCAAAAGGACATAATCGGCACTTGTTACTACATAGTAACATGCATTAGTTCAATTTAGAAAATCAGAAGACCCAAACTACTGGAAGAACCAGCAACGCCAGTCTAGATTATTGAACATGCACTGATTAGAAGTTGGAATTTTTTAAAAAAAAAAAGTAGATAAATCAGCGTTAGGTAGTACATTCTAACAGGCACCAATTTATTTTGCAGAATGTTATTGTTTTGTGATTTTGAGGGCTTTTTGGGACGCAAGCTATAAATAGCCCTTTGAGCATTCATTAGGACATGAGTTACAAGAGAGGCACCTCAAAAAGCCCTAGAGATCACTAAGGAGGCAAAAGAAGGAAAATCAAGGTTTTCATTAAAGGGAAAGCTGGGAGCACCTTCAAGAGATCTACAAGGAAGAAGAAGATCCTATTTGTCTAAGAGTTTTTCCTTTTCCCCTTTTGTAATATTGTCTTGATTTTGTTGGGCTACTTGGATCTATATTGGATTTGAAAGATTGAACCATTATTATATTTTATTTTGAATCCCTTCTAGTTTAATAGAAATTTATTTCTAATATTCAATCACTTATATTATATTGTGTGGATATATTAATTTGGATTTTCCATTTTCTAATGATTTCAAGAGATATGGCTAGAAATTGGGTGCCTAGTTAATTAATTTACTTTATTTACTTTCCTTTAATTAACTCGAGAGAAGAGTTAAAGAAGTAGAGCTTGGTAATTGATGGATTGTGTATGTTGCCTAGAGATAGGGATATGGCTTTCTCTAAATTTCAATGCATTATTAATTTTAATACTTCTTTAGTTTTGAGTAGTAGGGTAGAGATACCCATTAGTTAGGCTAAAAGTAGAAGGCTCATAGCTCAAGAGAAGTGAGTCTTATTTGAGACCAACTCCTTTGGTGCAAGATTTAGATTTTTATTTAGTTAATTTGGGTATTTGATGTTGATTTCAATGTGGGGATTTCATTCAAATACATTACTTATCTCTTTTTCTTATTCATTAGATGATTTTGGGACCTTAAATGACTTTTCTGATGTGTGTGGATTGGTATACTCCCTAGTCGATTCGTCATCTTACATATATAGTTTGATTGGCCAAACAATAAAATGAGAACAAAGTAGGGATATTTGCCGCTTACCTTTGGAATCTTCGATACTTACCAATTGCAGTTTGTGTGGGTTGCCTATATGTGTATTGTATGAGTAATAATTTTGGTATTTTAATTTAAAAATTGATTATTTTAGGTAATTTTGAGATAATACTTCTTAAGAAAAACATACGCACACAAATTACACACACAAGCGTACATCAAGTTTTTTGCACCATTGTCAGGGAAAGGTTGACAATATTTTGAAAAGTTTGAGTTTTGTCGATTTGGCCTTGTGTATATGTATATACTTGTATATATCACTTCTTGTATTTAGGTAGTTGCACATGTATATTGTAAATATAGTTGATTTGGCCATTTGTACTTGAGAATTTTCTTTGGTTTTTGGGTAAATTTTGTTCTTTTGTGGCTTAAGGAATTTCATTAATATTTTGATTCTTTGATACCTTATTCATTGATTCATTTAAATTTTATTATAGAGGTTCTTTTGTATTGAAATATATTTTGGTTATGTTTTTATTCTTGATGTTGGTTTCTTTGAATTTGAAGTGATTGATGTTTTGTTTTCTACATGATAGGGAAATCTTTCTTGTATATAAGTTGAAGAGTGCAACGTCGTATTGAAAATTTTAACCTCGTGATAGAGAGGATTTTGAGAAGGTTAAGAAGAGAAAGAAACGAATGAGAAAATTTGGTAGTTCAAAATCTTGTAGAAGAAGGTAATCCCGAGTTCATGGGGATGAAGCTCAAAATGAAAATGGTAATGCGAAAAGAACTATAGGGGATTATGCCAAATCTTCACTTCAAGGGATAGAATCAAGTACTTGAGGCCATAGGTGGAGGCTAATAACTTCAAGCTTAAACCTTCTTTTATCCAAATGATGCAACAAACTGCGCAATTTGATGGACTCCTGGATGAAGACCCGAACGTGCACATAGCGAGGTTCTTAGAGATATGCGATATTCTAAAAATGAATGGTGTGTCAACGATGCTATAAAGCTTATACTCTTCCCATTTCCTCTTAAGGATAGCATAAAGTCATGGCTCAAGTCACTTTTTCCTGGATCCACCACTACTTGGTATGAGTTGGTAAAAAAGTATCTTACAAAATGCTTCCCTCTAGCTAGGACTGCAAAACTCAGAAATGAAATCTTCTCCTTCATGCAAATAGAATCTAAGAGTCTTTATGACTATTGGGAGAGAAGGAAGGAATTGCTAAGGAAGTGTTCATACCATGGATCGAACTTCGGATTTCAGATGCAACATTTTACAACGGTCTAAACTTTACCAATATACAACTCCTTGATGCTTCATCTAGAAGTTCCACAGTGACTAAGACCCCGAAAAAATTATTTCCTCATAAAACAATCTAGCAAACGCCTTTACCAAGCCTTTGGCAGAGAAGATGTTTCGGTGATGCTTAGATGCCTTAGGAGTAAATACATATGGGTTGTCTTAGTGTTTATCATACAAGTGGAAGATTATTGGAAATGTGTCCTCAAAAATTAAGAATTTCTATAAAGATAATTCATTTTGCAATAATAATTATATTCTATTTAAGTTTGTATTCACAATTTTTATATGTAAAGATCTAAATATATTAGTAAATAATCTATGTGTTGAGTCATGTTTCATAATACGGTATATATCATGGTTACTTAACGTACAGTTAAAAGGGTTTTTAATCGAATGATAAAATTTGGTAATTCATCAAAGTTTATATCATTACACTATGATTTCTAGATATGAATAGTTTACTTTTAACCCTTGAGTAGTACTCTTACACTAACAGTGTAAGCATATTTGAAATATGTATAATTGGCTCACGTGATAGTATTTTTTATAAAAGTACTATAACAAATAAATATTGAACTATTACCGCTACTATGTGAACAAATATTCTATAGTTTGAGTAAAGTTGACAGTTTGGTGAAGTTGGATGTATATTCTTTGATATTCTATACGTGAGATTTTCTCTATAAGATCGATAGCCTTATATGTTGGATATATATCTTTAGTTAACCAAGACGAACTTGTATAATATAACTTCTATATTTTTCTTTATGAAAGGAGTAATCACCCCCTTACAGTTTAAGATAATCTGTAAAAATTCAAGGTCATGGGAAATGACTAAGAATGTATTGTTTTAAGAGTCTCTCCCTTTAGATGTGTAATTACATTCTTGAAGGTCATATATTATAGATTAGAAGGATTAGAAGTCAAAGTATGGTAGAAGTTATTAAGTATTGTGATGGGTGCTAAGATATTTTCGTCAAAATACATGTAGGTCGAAATCAATGCTATCTCAGGGTCAACATCTTCATATGGTCATGAATGAAGACTATTGAAAATATAAAATGCAGCTATTTAATTAGTCAGGGTATTTAAATCATTTTAGTAGTCAAGAATAATATATCTTTTGGTCTCCAAGGTTATTCTAGAAACCTAAATGGCTATTTTAATCATTACACAAATTATTTGGATTGTATAAGGAATGAGAGAATTTATTTTATTCTAAAAAGTCCATTGGACTAGAATAATTAATTAAGTCCAAGAATAATTCATGGGTTTAATTAATTAATTAATTCTAAGAAGTCTAAGTTAAAATATGGCTTGAATAAAATAAATAATGATTGGTAAGAATTATATTGGGTCATATATTTATTATTTTAGATCTTAATTAAATTAAAATGTCTTAATAAAATAATAAATCAAGTGAAGTAATATTTTTTTGCTTTGCGTTTTATAAATAAAAGACCAAAGTCAAATAATAAAATGCTCAAATGGTGGACAAAACCCTAACCCATCTTGGACTAGGGTTACCCAGCAATGAGGGTTTATTTTAAACCCTCTAGAGGCCAGCTATAAGGATGAAGAACACCCCTAGCCCCCGGTCTCTTCTTACTCTCTCTTGTCTCTCAATTTTCCTTTTTAGAAAAATAATCCTAACCTATTTTCATCGGTAACTTAATCCATGAAGTTGAAAGAATACCTTAGAAGGTTAAAAGTTTTAGCTTTTACCCTCATTTCATGTATGGAAGCACACGTTTTGTGGGTCTTACAATTGATACATCCTAGGAGTTCATGATTCAGACAAGTCCGGAACAGCCTACTAATCAATCAAATATTGTTATTGTCACGATTTCTTCTAATCTAAGAAAGTAAAGTAAGCATTCGTCCGAAACTCTAACAAATTTTGATTTTCTACTGCACTTGTGTAATATTTGATCCTATGTGGGCTTACCCTATAAAAAACTATGGAATAAAATCCCTATGTCATCTTACTTCCGAGTATTTAGGTGTGTATATTACATGTTGGTGCCCGATCATTTGAGAAGCAAGGTCAAGAAGAATGTCAATTCGTCGTATCTTTATCAGATATGATAGATGGAAATGATGGATTTGTTGTAACCTTAACACAAGTGGATGCTACATATCTAGAAATATCATATTTGATGAAGCATCATCTTGACAGTTATACTAGACTGAGAATCTACTACAATTAGAAGAAATTTTAGAAGAGTTAGAGGAAAGGTCAAAAGAAAAGAGAAAGATCTTTTGATCTTTGAAACAACTGAAGAAGGTGATAAAGAATCACTGACTAAGGAGTTGTCACCAAATAAATTGAAAAGTCCATAGCAAATTGGAGTACACGAAATTATAAAAAAATAGAGGCCTAGCTAATATGAAGAAATGGTTGAATGAGAGGGATCACAACCACAACTTCGATGGTCATCTCAGCAACAGAAACCTAATCCAAAGTATGCAAATACAGCCTTAATAGAGACTATTGTAAGAAAGCCAACACATACGAAAAACCATTTAAAAATAAAGAATGGAGAAAGGCGATGGAAGAAGAAATACAAACACTAAAGTAAAACGAGACATGAAATTTAATGCTAATGCCAAAAAATGTACAACCTGTTAGGATTCGTGGACTCCTAAACGCGGAAAACATCCACGAATCCCTTCCGAGGATCTAAGTAAACGATTGAGAAGATCGTAGGTTTGCAGAATTACCTCTGGTTGGTGAAATCGATATCCTTCAACTCCAATGGTGCTACTGCACGTGCAACCCGAATGATCACCAGACGCTGCAATGCGCAAACGTCCTCTATCGAATACACACCGCGAACTCACTCATCACCCGAGGAGTGCTAGTGCCTAAGGTTTGAAAGGATTTTTTTTCTGGTAGAGAATGGCACGAATGTTCTCAACAGAATTAGACCCTTGAAAAAACGGCTTGGGTTTTCTTAAAAACCCCCGAACCTCTTAGAGTCCAACCATAATAATATCTTATCATATTTTAATTTAAATTCAAATTAAATTAAAACTGATATAATAAGATTTTACCATTATCTCGATTATTTAAACAATTAATTTACCGAGTCAGATTCCTATAATCTGGACATTATCCAGATACATCGAATGTGGACATATTTCTAAATTCATTGTATCTGGTAAATTTTCTAAATTCGATTAACTTAGACATATTTCTAAATTTATCAAATCTGGTTAGCAGAAAAATAACCTAACAAGTTCGCTTATTGTGTGACCATATAGGTTCATTTAACACTGGCAGTGTGCCCAAATCATATTTAAATGGCGCACAAGTTATAAGCGGTTTCTAACAAAACATTATAACTATCCAGGTTAAATAAAGATCGATGATCTCTTTGAACCAAATCATAATTTTATATTTAGTCATTTTGTCACACGATATCCAGATTAAGCATAAGGCACGGAGCATGTCATCCTTATTAAGCTTAATCAATTATTTCTTGATTTCATAGTAGACTGTTCAAACAAATGATATCAATATCTTATATTGATATATTTGAGCACGGCCATGTATTTTAACAGTCTAACTTATCAAGGGGCCCATGAATATCTCTCTCATAATTGAGAGGGACAAATTCCTTCACTATCATTCATATTCCTCTCATTGATTTATTCTATATCCAACAGTAGTCTAATTTATTATCTTATTAAAGATAACTTTAGACAACGTCAAAATATAGAATTTATCAAGTAGGAAATTATGATGAATTTAGGTCAAAGGACTTTTAATATCATTATGGCTAGAAAGTATTTATGACATGTTCCATGAAGTATTCTCACAGTAAGTCATGTCCAATACAATGTTCTCTAACATTTATTTATGTTTTGACTCGATATCACAAATATCCATGACCAGTAAAACATAGCCATCAAGTCACAAATATACTAATCTTAATTTATTATTGTTCCAATAATAATAATCGATCAGGGACAGTTTTAGAATAGTCATTATATTCATTGTAGGGTTTTACTATCAAGTCACGTACTTGATGACCACAAAATAAAATGTACTATTTATGGAAAGAAAAACCTCATATTATTATATAAAACATAACAACAATAGTATAAGTACAAATTGACTCTAGGGCATATCCTTAACAGTCTCCCACTTGCACTAAGACCAATTTGGCATAAGCCGTAATCCCATTGATCTAGTATGACTATCATGTTTAGACGATGGGAGAGGCTTTGTCAGTGGATCTGAAATATTGTCATTAGTTGATACCTTGCATACTTTGACATCTCCTCTATCAACAATTTCTCGAATGAGATGAAAACGTCTAAGTATATGTTTGGATCGCTGATGTGATCGTGGTTCCTTAGCTTGTGCAATGGCTCCATTGTTGTCACAATAGAGAGTCATTGGGTTCACAATACAAGGAACTACATCTAGTTCTGTAATGAACTTTTTAATCCAAACTGCTTCTTTAGCTGTAGCTGAGGTAGCTACATACTCAGCTTCTGTAGTAAAATCGGCCACAATGTCTTGCTTTGAACTTTTCCAGTTTACAGCACTTCCATTCAAACAAAATAGAAAATCTGATTGCGATCTGTAATCATCTATGTCGGACTGAAAACTAGCATCAGTGTAACCATTTACAACTAGCTTGCCTTCTTGTCCTCCATAAACTAAGAACATATCTTTAGTTTTTCTTAAATACTTTAGTATGTTCTTGACAGCAGTCCAGTGTGCCTCTCCAGGATTTGACTGGAACCTACTCGTCATGCTCAATGCATATGATACATCGGGTCGAGTACATAACACGGCATACATGATAGACCCTATAGCGGAAGCGTATAGTATCTTATTCATTCGCTCTTCATCATCCTTCGTAGAAGGACTTTGAGTTTTGCTGAGCTTAATGCCATATGACATTGGTAAGAATCCTCTCTTAGAGTCTTGCATACTGAACATTTTCAGTACTTTGTCAACATATGCACTTTGACTTAGTCCAATTAGCTTTCTAGATCTATCTCTATAGATCATTCCACCTAGAATATAGGCAGCTTCACCTAAGTCTTTCATTGAAAAACAATTTTCCAACCATGTCTTTACACTTTGTAGAGTTGGGATGTCATTTCCAATGAGTAAGATGTCATCAACATAAAGTACCAAAAAGACTATTGCATTCCCACTTGTTTTCTTATAGACACAAGGCTCATCTTCATTTTTGATAAAGTTAAATTCTTTAATTGCTTCATCAAAATGAAGATTCCAGCTTCGAGATGCTTGCTTCAATCCATAAATGGATCTTTGAAGCTTGCACACTTTATTAGAATTCAAAGGATCACCAAAACCCTCAGGTTGTGTCATGTACACATCCTCGAGTAAGTTTCCATTAAGAAACGCGGTTTTAACATCCATCTGCCAAATCTCATAATCATAATATGCTGCTATGGCAAAAAGAATTCTAATAGATTTAAGCATTATAATTGATGAAAAGGTTTCATCATAGTCTATACCATAAGTTTGTCTATAACCTTTTACTACCAGTCGTGCTTTGTAAGTATGCACATTTCCCTCCATGTCTGTTTTCTTTTTGAAAACCCACTTACACCCAATGGTTTTTGAACCTTTAGGTGGATTAACCAAAGTCCAGACTTGATTATCATACATGGATTGTATCTCAGACTTTATAGCCTCTAACCATTTTTCAAAGTTAGAACTCTTAATGGCTTCTTGATAGGAAGTGAGTTCATCATTAACCATAAGCTCCACATTGTGATCGTCAGTGATGAGGAATCAATATCTCTCAAGTTGCTGACGAACCCTATCAGATCTTTGAGGTCCTTATTCTATAGAAGTAGGCTCATCTTGGACTTGTGAGCCATCTAATCGAGGTTTATTATTTGGTTCAGGCACTAATTGTGGCTCTTGAATCTCATCAAGATATATTTTACTCCCACTGATTCTTTTGGAAATAAATTCCTTTTCAAGAAAGAATCCATTTCGAGCAACAATTACTCTATTTTCTTTTGGGAGATAAAATTGATACCCTTTAGTTTCTTTAGGATACCCCACAAATATGCATTTATCCGATTTAGGTACAAGTTTATCAGATAATAAACGCTTTACATAAATTTCACAACCCCAAATCTTCAGAAACAACAAACTAGGTTGTCTCCCAGTCCATATCTCATATGGCGTTTTCTGAACCGATTTAGATGGAACTCGATTTAGTATGAATGCCGCAGTCTCTAGGGCATAACCCCAAAAGGAGATTGGAAGATCAGTTTGACTCATCATTGATCGAACCATATCTAATAAAGTCCGATTTCTCCGTTCAGATACACCATTCCATTGAGGTGTTCCAAGTGGTGTTAATTAGGATATAATTCCACAATTTTTAAGATGCTCGTCAAACTCGTGACTTAAGTATTCACCACCTCGATCTGATCGAAGTGTTTTGATATTTTTGCCAAGCTGATTTTGTACTTTATTTTGAAATTCTTTGAATTTCTGGAACGATTCATATTTGTGTTTCATCAGATACACGTAGCCATATCTGCTGAAATTATCTGTAAATGTAGTGAAGTACTAAAATCCTCCTCTAGCATGTGTATTCATTGGTCCACATACATCAGTATGTATTAGGCCCAATAAATCAGTTGTCCTTTCATTTTGTCTCTTAAAGGGGGCTTTAGTCATTTTACCTAATAAACAAGAATTACACGTTTCGTAATATTCTAAATCAAACGATTTTAGAAGCCCATCATTATGAAGCATTGTTATGCGTTTCTTATTTATATGGCCCAAACGACAATGCCAAAAGTAAGTCTGATTTAAATCATTGGATTTCAATCTCTTAGTATTAATATTATAGATAGACTTGCTGGAAGATCCACGAAGATTGAGAATATAGAGCCCATTTGATAATGAAGCATCTCCATAAAAAATGCCATTTTTATTAATGGAGCAAATGTTATTCCTAATAACAAATTCAAAACCTTCTAAATCCAAACAAGAAACTGAAATAATATTCCTACTCATAGCAGGAACATAAAAACAATCATTCAGTTCTAAAACAAGCCCACTAGGCAAAATTAATTCAAAAGTTCCTGCAACTACTGCAGTAACTTTTGCTCCATTCACAACTCGTAGGTCCACCTCACCTTTTGCCAAGGCTCTACTCCTTTTTAGACCCTGCACATTTACACAAATGTAAGATCCACAACCGGTATCCAATACCCATGAATCAGAAGTAAACAAATTAATTTCTATAACATAAATACCTGAAGCGGCAGTCTCACTGTCCTTCTTTTTCTTTACTTCCAAATAGAGCTTGCAATTTCTTAACCGATGTCCTTATTCTTCACAATGGTGGCAAGCTCCCTCCTTTGGTGTCTTGGCCTTAGATTTGGGCTTGAACTTGGACTTTGCCTTGTCCTTACCCTTACTAGCCATGACTTTGCCCTTTTGGTTGTTCTTTTTCCCTTTCCCTTTTTGTACCATTAGAACACTAGGAGTACTCTTCTTAATGTTCAGTTTAGCTTGTTTTAGTATCCCATGCAATTCAGTAATGGATTTCTCCATGTTATGCATGTTAAAATTCATGACAAACTGGTCATACTCAGGAGGTAATGAGCCCAAGATCAAATCCGTGGCCATGTCATGATTAACAGGAGCACCAAGCTTATCAAGATGATCAAGATAGCCCTTCATTTTAAGGACATGAGCACTTACCGAGGTGCCAGAAACCATCTTACATGCATTTAACGCCTTGTGAGTTTCAAATCTCTCTTGTCGTGCTTGCTCTTGGAACATTTCCTTGAGATGCACAATCATGTCATATGCCTCTACTTCTTCAAACTGTTTTTGAAGTTCAGAATTCATAGTTGCTAGCATGAGGCAAGTAACATAGTTGGAGTCATCTTTATGCTTACTATAAGCATCTTTTTCAGCTTTTGAGGCGTTATTTGCTGGAGCAGGGGGAATAGGATTTTCAAGAACATAGAGCTTTTTTTCTTGCTTAAGAACGATTCTTAAGTTTCGTGCCCAATCAAGAAAGTTAGTCCCACTAAGCTTGTCTTTCTCGAGTACATATCGCAATGAGTTATTCCAACTGTTTTTGCCATTATCTACATACAAAATATGCAAAGTAATTAATTTTGAGACTTTAATGAAAAACTCCCACTAAAAACATTTAAACCTTTTGAAACTTCAATATTTTGATGTTTAGAAGTGGGTAAATTTTTTTTTTATAAATATTTTATTTTAATCGTAAGTAAGCTTTGGCTTTAATCTTATAATTAAAAAAAATCAAATTTTAATGAGATATGCATCAAATGTCCCGGCTAAAATATCTCATATAATGCCCTAGGCCCAAAACTATTTTGATAGCCCAGTTAAGTCAAACTATATCAAACATATGGAAAACTATTTTCCATCTTGTCTCACTTAGATAATCAAAAGCATCCTACTTTGGCAGGAATGGTCATATGATGATCCAAGTAATAACAAGTGTTTGATTTTGAAAGGCATTTAACACTTAATTTTTTTTTAATAAAAATTTGATTGTAATAAGCATGAAATAAACATATCAAATATACATGCATGACATAAATAAAAGTGACATAGCATGGCCCATAACCTATGTTGATCATCACGAGCAAAGTGAAGATCAAGGTGGTCAATCTAGGTATATGAACTCCTTCAGCATTCTCTAATGCCTTGAGCATACTCCTCCTTGGTTGTGAATGTTGGCCGGCGTCTTCTTTTACATTAGATAGTAAAATTAAAATAATACTTATTCTAGGAAAGCAGTACAATTTTACAACAATGAAAAACGACACGCAGGCCGTATTTAAAAATTACAACTTAAAACAACCAGAATATAACCTGCCAATCACATTGGGATAAAACGGGCCATGCTATGCACTATTCAAAATAATCCACAACTACAATCAAAAACACAAATGAATAACACATAACGAATAGTTAGTGGGGTTCCAAAGGGCAACGCCCCTGGCGGGATCCAAGGGGCAGCGTCCCTGGCGGAGGTCCCACTAGCCGGTCAGTGGGCAGGGGTCAAGGGGGCAGCGCCCCCGGAAAGAAAAACGATTTTTCCTTCTCTCATTGAATGAGATTTCGCCTTCCGATTTCCAAATATTAATCAAATTAACGTTCGGACCCCTTAATAACCATCGCCGTGAAATTTTCATATTACAGACAATCTGCGATCCCTTTTAATCATATTCGTATAGATAACATATTATCATGGCCGATTAATACAAACAATTTGCAAATATAGAACCATGGATAGCATGCTTACGATACCATATTATATTAAAACAGACTAGTTTACAGACAATCTGCAAATAATCTGGTCTGATCATGCAATTAAGACGCGCATATTAAACCTAATTCAGGCAGTCTGCATGCTAAGTATTCTAAAATCATAATCATGCGAACATGCCAATATACACCGTTTAAAATATATATCATACATATCCACAACAATACGATTAACACAGATGAATCAACCTAATCGTTTAGCAAGTTGCTCTGATACCACTGTTAGGATTTGTGGACTCCTAAACGTGGAAAACATCCACGAATCCCTTCCGAGGATCCAAGTAAACGATTAAGAATATCGTAGATTTGCAGAATTATCTCTGGTTGGTGAAATCGATATCCTTCGACTCCGATGGTGCTGCTGCACGTGCAACCCGAATGATCACCAGACGCTGCAGTGCGCAAACGTCCTCTATCGAATACACACCGCGAACTCACTCGTCACCCGGGGAGTGCTAGCGCCTAGGGTTTGAAAGGGTTTTTTCTAGTAGAGAATGGCACGAATGTTCTCAACAGAATTAGACCCTTGAAAAAACGGCTAGGGTTTTCTTAAAAACCCCCGAACCTCTTAGACAACCATCTCTTGCAAATGGGTATAAAAATTGAAAACCATGCTAGACGAATCGATTGAGAGATACAAGGCTCGATTGGTGGCTCGAGTTATCTTCAAAAGTATGGGTTATACTATGATGAAACATACAGTCTAGTGGCAAAGATCACCATAATTCGAGTATTACTCGCCTTAGTTGCAAGCAAGTTGTGGAAGTTATGTCAAATGGATGTGAAAAATGCATTTCTACATGGTGAACTTGATTGAGATATATACATGCATGCAACAACCTAAAGGGTTCAAGAACAAGGCATACTTATATTGCATGTGTAAAATTAATATGGCACTCTATGGACTAAAAAAGCACCATGAGCATGGTATGAAAAAATTACAAAATTCTTGATACATAATTGATATTCAATGACACCAGCTAATTCAAGTTTATTTTCAAAAGCTCGAGAGAGGAAGTTAGCCATAGTACTTACATACATGGATGATCTAATCGTTGCTAAAGATGATCAAGATAAAATTAAACAAATTATATCAAATCTCTCAATTTACTTCTATATCAAGGAGCTTGGAGAATTGAAATATTTTCTTAGTTTGGAGATAGAATAAGTGAATGATGGGATATTTATATGCCAACATAAGTATGCTAAGGATCTTTTACAAAAATATGACATGCTTGATTGCAAAACAATCTCGACCCCAATAGAAGTAAATGTTCGATTATGTTCAGTTAAAGGCAAGGAACTTGAAGATGGGGTGATATATCGATAGCTAGTGAATACTTTAATTTACCTAATACTAACAAGGCCAGATATTTTATATGCAGTTGGAGTTATAAAGCAAATTCATGCAAACAACGAAGAATCCCCATCTTAAAGTAGTTAAAAGAATGCGTAGGTATGTAAAAGACTCTATATATTATGGCTTACTATAAAAAGAGATAGATGCATTTCAAATAACACAATATTGCAATGTTGACTATGTTGGTGATTGTAATACATGACGATCAACTATTGGGTGTGCATTTAGTCTCGAATCAGGAATTGTCTCATGATGTAGTAAGAGATAACAATAAGTATCATTGTCTAGTACTAAGGCAAAATATGGTAATGTAATAATGACAGCTCAAGAATGCTCGTGGTTATTACACCTTTTGAAAAATCTTCATTATCCACTAGATAAGGCAGTACAACTAGATTGTGATAATCAATCAGCAACACCCTTAGTAAAGAATCCAATATTCTATGCAAAAATAAAGCACGTGAAGTTTCATTATCACTTTATACAAGAAAAAGTACTATGTGATCAAATTGAAATAAAGCACATGAAGATCGAAGAACAAATTGTAAATATTTTTACTAAGTTCCTTAATGAAGTAAAGTTCAAAGAATTTCAAAGGCAGTTCAGTATAATTTCACGAAAAACAATAAGAGAGTGGTCATTGAGGAAGAGTGTTAAGATGAAAACAATGACCGTGCAGCCACTGCCATTTTAGAAAAAGACCTCTGTAACTTGGAGCATGAATCTGGACAACAACATAGAAAAGGAAATGAATGTAGACAATGTCAAGGAATTTCCTAGAAGCTTCGAAAATGCGATCCGACTCTGGCATATCGGTCTAAAGCTACCTATAAATAGGCAGCAATTGCCTCATGTATTGAGAGTGTCACAGGTGTGTGAAGAGTGAGCAAAGAGCACTAAGTCAGCTTAGAAAAAGGGGTAAGTGCTCGTGTGGTATGGTGTGAATTCTGAATTAAGGTTTAGTGTTCAAATGTTAGAGGAATTTCACTTGATTTTGTAGTATAGTTGTGAAGAAAGTTTGTGAGTTTTTTATGTTGTAGTTCCTTTAATATTATAATAAAATTAATTGAAGTTATTTTGGCCTTCATGCTCAACACAACCACTATTGGAACCTAAAGAAGTAATCAACAGAGATTAGTTAAAAAGGGGAGTAAAGATGCAATTCAATGGTGGACACAGCGGACCAATCTTCCAGTTGCATACATGACCTAGGAATATGCAGATGAAGTTGAAAGAAAATCGTCAAATTTCCAGCCTTGAAGATTAGGCTTTTGAAGGAAAAAACAAATTCAACAAATGCAGAAGGCAAGAGTGAAGGCCGAGGAGTGGAAGTAATAGTATGATGCCATTCCAATTACTGAGTTAAGACGATAGGATGACCAAAAATTGAAATGATGCGTGTAGATTAACGGAAGAAAAGGATTGCAAGACAGAGAGGATATGTTGATTCTTGTGAATTTACGAGAGTTGTTAGAGTTCCCCTTCCCCTGTTTCGTTCCGTTTCTATTTTACCTTCTTTCCTCTCCAATTGTAATATTGGTTATAGCCAATTAATATAATCTCCTCTGAAATTTCAATTCTAATTACAGTTCCTTATCATTACAAAAACAGAAGTAGCAGGGTCGCCGGCGATGACATCTAAGTGGGTTTTGTTGGTTGAGTAGACGATGAGACAACAATGGTAATAGGAGGGGCAGTGGTGGTGGAGGAGAGATAGTAGTGACAATGAGGAAGAAGGAACAGACAACAGCGGCCGTAGTGGTTGCAAAGGTGGCTGGGGCTAGGAGGATGAGGAGGAGCAAGGAAGAGGAAAATTATGAAAGGAAAAACAACGTTTTGACCATTATGTCCCTCTAGAAGTTGCCGCGTAAAATCCCTGACTCCTTTTACCGCCATCTGGGCGGCGGCAAAGATAGAAAAATTGAATAAAAATAATTATGGATACGAAAAAATTATAAAAAAATGATATTGAATATAATGAAAGAATCATAAATAGTTAAATGGTATTGTTCAACTTTTTCTCATGAAAGAATATCTTATACTAATTTCAACCAATGAGTTTGTAAATAAGGAGCTCAACTAAAAAAAAAAAACCATAGTTTGAGGGTTCTTGGAAATCTACATGCCACTTTGTAGTGGTATTCAAGTATGGTTCACACAATGGGAAAAGTTTAATTTCTTCTATGTAGATATACTTCCTAACTAACTTTGAAGAAACATGATTACAGATCAATAAAATAATAGAATGGGCAATAGGGTGTTTGAATATGGACTTCCCTAAGTTTACCACAAACAATGGTGATCAATTAATCTAAAGGGTGAACTTATTTCTTGAATTGCATAGCCTGTGGGGCAAATCTTAACAATCTATCTAAAGCATGGGGTGTGAATTTTCTTGCAAACAAGAAACAAATATCTGTTTTCTCCCCATTGTATTCACATGTTTTGCCATTATTTGTCATCCTCCCCAAAGCCTCCAAAGTGATTTGGTTTCTATAGAAATGAGCAGGGTGTGGTCCTCCTCTTGACCAATCAACATAAGTTAAGCTCCTCTTTGAATTCCTCTCCCCAGACTTCATGTTCACAAACGTTGGCAAATAATGTTCATCTGCATAACATGAACCTTTGCAGTGTCTTTGGAAGATTGGGAAGTATGTTGTGTCTGAAACAACTTCAATGGCCAGACTTCTATCCATCTCAAACCATTGTGAACCCTTCCTCCAATCTCGAAGTTTGATGAGGGGACTCATATGGTAGCTGTAGCGGCCACGCCCGACCGAATTGTCAAGATCATATGACTCCACAAAGCTTTGAGTAGAGTTCATTAGGTAAGAGTAGATGGTAGAGAAGTTGAACAAGGGAATGCAGGCTTCAGAGAGGAGAACAAAACGTTGGTTTGATATATCAAGTAGTGCATTGGCTAGCAGCCTTCTCTCTGCTTCAATCATGTTTACTTTTCCCCACTCTACTTCCTGCATTTTCAAATACACACATAAGCAAAGAGTTTATTACTTGCATATAACTAGCGAATAATGATTTTTACAATATAAATTTCTCAAAAACTCACACAATTTTTTTCATGATAAAATCAACCTTTAGAGTTTATATCACATTTTTTGGGAATATTGTTACCTTGCTCTTTCGATTTAAGATACCATTATTCACCTTATACATGAGTATTTTAACCTATAGCATCTAATTGGGTGGAAAAATTAGGATTTTGTTGGGATATAATGAGGAAGAAAGGATTTGTTCTTGATGGAGGATCTAAATTTAGGTACCCCCAGGAGTCCTATTGAATGCTATGTTAAAGTGGTGAGGGTCACATAGATCGTGATGATAGCTGATGAGTTAACATCAGGGCCATGGGCAGTGTGCCCTCAATAGGGCATGTGAGTTTATATCCGACATAAACGCGCCACTTCGATCTAGACACCTCTTTCTCCATTCATTCTTGATAAGATCCATTGTTAGAAAGTTGGGAAGTACAAATTCTACGGCAGCAGTCAAGCAGAAACAGATGAAAGGAGAGGGAAATGAAAATTGATGGCTAGATTTTTTATATAATGCCAATTGAAATCAAATAGATAATTTTTTGCAGAGCTTAGGAAAATGAAAATAAAAATAAAAATAGAGTTTAATCCCCAATCTCTTACATTTCAAGCATGTCTCGATTATGGTAATGACAATTATCGTTATGACAGTGACAACTGACAAAGGTTGCTTTTGAAGAGCAAAAAGTTGAAACCAAATATGTTTCTTGAAGTGAAATATCTTTGATTAGTACTTGCAATTGTTGGTGGGTTCTGAAAATGGTTGAAATTAGTTCAATAATCTTGAAAGAATTCGCCTTTTAGCGTTACATCATTTATCAATTTTGGTTTCAATAAATAGAATAAAATTTAAATTAAAACAAGATAATTCTAAGAAACTAAACTTTATCTTGTCACCATGCAGATAAACTCATTCTAAGTGTTTGTTTTCTCTTGAAATTCATTCATGAGTAGACTTGTAACCCGAATTAATCTGGTTTGTAATAACATTCCCAGTTTACATGGCATTGGATGGCTAGATAGGTTGTCTAAGTGGTTAGGCAGTTGGTACCACGGGACTTCACCAAAGGGGTCTTTTGGACAATACATTTCTGTAAGTTGCTTGTAATAATTCACAAGCAAAGCTATTGTCCCTTGCTGCTTTTAGTGTAGTCACTTCATAAAAGTACTCGAAAGATCCAAAACGATTCAAAGTGTAAAGCTGCAGTTTTCTTGAGTTCCTTTCCCATCAATCAAATGAAATATTCTCATCTGATCTCAGAGGAATTCCAAAACGTCATTATAATAATCTTTGCCGTTAAGAAACATTCTAATCATCCATTAGACCTTCCTTCAACAAATTCTGATTGTTACTTTCCATGAATGGCAAGTAAAATGATTGTGAGCAAAAGCAATCATTAATAACAACAAAACATTGAAAATCTTCGCAAGAAATTGACCAAAACTTACCTTGCTAGGAATTCTCCTGCCATGGAAGACTGAATTTTCAGGCTCTAATTCATTGTACGATGGACTTGAATGCACATAGATGGAATACAAACCTTCATGCCCTCGAAAGAATCTCTCCCACAATGGCGCTAATAAAACCGGCCCTCTTGTCAAGAACATGAAAGCAACCTTTGGAACTCGATGAAATGGAAAGTCATGAATCTTCGGTGTCATAGAAGCTCTCCACAGAAGTTCTTCATCATTCATATCATGCATAAGGCTAGATGGCTCAAGAAACTCCTTGAGCCCAACACGGGAAGTAATATCAGAAGCAGCCATTAATGTTTCTGGCGGTGGCCGCATAAATTTTGAGGTGGAAGAAAGAGAGATTAGACCACTATTGACTTGGAAGTTTATAGCAATGACTCTGAATTGGTAACAAAGAAGTATCCCAACTGTTAAACCAAATCCAAAGAAGATGAAATAGGAAAGAAGATTAACAATTTGAAGTGAAGCACCATTAAAGAACTTGGCAGCTGCAAGAACAACTTGATTACTTTTATTCTGCAAGTTCTTCATGGAAGTCTTTTGACGCAGAAAAATCTCTGTTTCTTGATTCTGTGTAACCATGAAGAGAATCAGAAAAAGGAATGTAATGATCAATTCAAATTGTATAGTATAATAGTGAGTAAGAAGAAAAGATTCAATCAGGGAAGACCAAAGAGTAGTGGAAACCGACAAGGAGAATAAGAAAGAAAGAGAGGGAGAGAGAGAGAGAGAGAGAGAGAGGGAGGAACAGTACGTTTTTGAAACTAAAAGACACAGATTAATTCCTAAACTTTATAGGAGGATTTGAACTTTAAAGATGTGAAAAATAGATGTAAGCTTCCGAGAAGTTTGTGTAAAAGGTCTCTCTGAGAACATAGAATTTGATACTTTCAAACCAGCATCCATTTAGGACTGGTCGTTCAGACAAATTTTTTCCTATTTTCTTTTTTTTTTTTTTCCGGCTTGTCTTCTTCTTAATAAAGAAGCCCTCCCCCTATTTTTTTTTTTTAAAAAAAAACACTGGCAAAGGAAAATGGGGAGGTGGAGGTTTATGAAAAGATTAATTAGAGGGTTTTTAAAATATTTATTTTTTATAGTCAAATTCCTCTCTCACTGTTTAGAAAAATAATTTTGAAAAAAAAAAATGGATATAGAAGGAAGCTCCTGGTATGGGTGGCCCGGGGGTGCGGGGAAGTGGTGGGGCAGGGTTGGCTTGGGCCTAGTTCTAGAAGTCGAGGGTGGTGTCCAGTGGCACATGGGGGAGCTGTAAGAGCAGACCTGGTCTTTGACAGGTTGAGGACCCGCGGAAAAGGGTATTTCGGTCATTTAATTCAAAATACATAAAACTCTCTTCTTTTTTATTTCGCTTCTATTAGAGGAATTTCATTCATTACTATGGAAGCTAAATTATGTTACCATATATTTCTATTTTTAATTTCGAAACAACCTCAAAGGATCATTTCTTCTCTCCAGCTCAAAAACCATTGTTTTCAACCTTATTTTTTCTTTAGAAGACAAAATTTTAATAATCAATTAAATTATGCGGTCTCTTAAGTTAGTCAGGATGGTTGGTGTTAAAATTTTCACACTAACATTTTAGGTTCAAACTTTTCCTGAGACATGAATACTATGCACACTTTCGAATAACGACTGCGAACCTTTATTATTGTATTTAGATAAAAACTAGATTGAGACAAAAATGAATAAATATAATAAAAATTACTAAATATATAAGGTAGATATAAAGTTTAAGTAGGGTCAAAGAGAAAGATTATAATGGATTTCGGGTATAGGACAGTTTTTGAAAAATAAAATTAATTAAATTATTATTATTTTAAATTAAAATTATTTTAGTTTGGGAAGTAGTTTCCACTTAGTGCCTTAATAAAAAATTTGAAAAAATAAAATTTAAATTTAAAAAAATCCATTAAATTACAATCCACAAAACTAGTAAAACTTACACAATCTTGAATAGTGTCTCAATCTAATCACTCCAGCAAAATATTATTTTATTAAAAGATTGTTTTTAATAACAAATTTTTTCTCCATCGCGTTCCAAAAAAGATAAGATTGGCCAATGTTTTCATTCTAAACTCCTTTTTTATATGTACGATTAAAATTAAAAATGTATATATATTAAATTAAATATAAAACTTTTATTCGGTAAAAACTAAATCTTAAATGACTGAACTACCCCTTATCAAATAAGATCCCTAATTCAACATCCATGGCATGTTGGAGGATTTTTCCAATTGGCTTAGTGACAATCGAAATGGACCAAAAGTGAGTTTGATCATTCAAGAGGAGGCAGTGCCTATGCATTGTCTTGTGTTGTGGGAGGGACAAATAACCCAAAAAGGGTAGGGTTTTCTGTCCTTTCATGTGACGGTGTGGACTAATGACTAGTCTTTGTAATATTAAAGCCGCCAACCCAAACTATTCAAATTCCTTGCTGCTTATAATACGTGTGAGAATTTGGGAAGGTGCAAAGCTTCCAAAATTGAAAAGCCAAAATTGTCATAAATAAATAAAAATTAATATATAAGAAGACAAATTTAAGTTGATATGATTAGTTAATAACAATTTGTCTTAGTTATAATAGAATTGTTACTTGAAATGTAGGTCTCGAATTCGATATTAAATTATATCTTTTTTTTTATTTCTTCTCCCTTCCTCCACTAAAAATTAAAAAAAAAAACTGTTATTATGTTAAGAGTAATGTTGTTTTGCGGTTAAATGGGTCCCACATGTAATCAAACTCTTTTCTTTCCCATTCTATTACATAAAATGACAAGACTACCCCTATTGTGTTACAATTATAAAAAGCATAATATCATAATTACATAACATTTACACAAATTTGAGGTAAAATTTTTGGAGGTGAAAATTAGATGATTTTATTTTATTTATCACTATTGAGGTAATAATTTTGAAGCTAAATACATAATTTATAATTCGTAATTTAATAAATGATTAATATTAATTGCTAAAAAATTATAATTTTATTATCGAGTAAATAAAAAAATTATTATATTTATTAAATTACAAGTTAAATATCGCACCGTAAAAATTACGGATATCAATGGTATTGATGTCTTTAAGTCAAAGTGTGTGTAGAAATATGTAGAGGGTGAGTTGGTCCACGGTGATAGTTTTGGTCCTTGCCATTACAACTCATCGGTAACGTGAATGAAGGCTGGGCGTGGTCCAACCAACCAATTTTCCCCTAGAGAATGACTAAGACCATGAGGCCGTGTAAGGGGTGCTTACGCGGTCAATTCTTTGCCCAACTTTGACCTTAGCGCTTACCTTCTTCTTTTCTTTTCTTTTTTTTGTTTTTGGGGTTAAGAAAAAATATGCTAATCTCCCTTTGTTTCCAAGAATTTTATATATAGTAATTTTTTTTTGGTTGAGAATTTTAATGCTTATTGTGGTTTAATCACTAAAAATTAAAGTGTTTTCCTAACTTTTTTGACTTTTTTTTATCGTTTAGTAAAATAACTTTTTAAATTTGAGCTTTCAAATTATAAGAAAAAAAAATGAATTTTCAAATTTAAATAAAGAGAAAAAGCAATATTAAACTCGAAACCCTTCACTTACCAGAACAATCTTATTATCGTATAATAAAATAAAATTGATAATGAAAATATTTTATAAGATAAGGAGGTTATTAAATTAGTATTAAAATAAAGTTACAAATTTACCACAGGCCAAATGTTTTTCATTCCTCTTCATTTCTTCGGAATCGAAAAAACTCACCGTCACTACTCCAGTTGGTTGGCAAAAAATGAACTCGCAAAATTAAATCAACTTAGGCAAAATTTAGTTGATCGACTCTTCATAAGGCCAAATCAACCATACGATCTCATGGTCAACGTACTAATTTCTAATCAATTAGGCGAGACCGAAGTCCCTTCCTCTTCATTTCTTTCATCATGATAAGATACCTTCAATATCCCTACCTAAGTTTTTCTTCGTCTCTTATACTTGTCCAATTTTGTATACCCACCTACCATTCCCCCACATTATTGGGTATCCATTACATTCTAGTCCAAAGATGCCTCTAGGTAAAGCCAAATTTGTGTGGATGCCATTTGCCATATTACCTGACTAATCACATGTTTTGCTGCATATTTCATTTTGTATATTTCTATATTATAATTTTTGAAATATTTTTAGAGGTAGAAGGGTAAAATTCAAATGAATTTTTTTCAAAAGTTTTAATTTTATTAAAATAAAAACAATTTTAAAAAAAAAATTGAGGAGGCGAGTGCCACCTCCTACCGCATTTTGTCTCCATCCCTAATTTCCAGGAAGAAATAAAAATTAAAATCAAAACATATCGCTTGATAAGAAATTCTTTTAATAATAAGTTATTATATTACCATAATTTATTACATCCTTCATTCTTGAAAAAATGAAGCAAAAGCCTAAAAGATCTGCATTTGTTTCCCAAAGTACACGTGAAAAAAATAAAAATTAGTTTCCATATCTTTTTTATTATTTAAATAGTCCAATCAATGGTAAGGCGGCCTAAGAATATCTCTGGAGAGAAGTAAAAGATTGAATTCTAATATCTTAAAATTTTTAAGTCAACTAAATTCGGTTATTGGGGTATGAGACCAGCATCCTCCGCAATTGAATTTAGGCCGACCTAATATTACTTTTTGCGTCATTATTTATCTGTTACAATAATTATTTTATATAATTTAATAAAAATTAGTTACTCTTTTCATCCCATAATATAAATCGTTAAAAACTATTTTTATTGTCTCAAATTATAAATCATTGAAAAATTTTCAAGAAAATTTTAAAGATATTTTTATTCTTATTTATTATTCTCTTTTCCTTTCTTTCTCTCTCTTCTCTTCTCTTGTTTCTAAGATATTTAAATAGGGATATTTTAGGAAGAAAAAATATAAAGTTATCTTATTTTTAAAAATCTTAATATGTGTGAAATTAAGTTAAACAACTTATATTATGGGACGGAGGGAGTAGTTTTTTAAATTCATATAACTTTGTTTATATATTCCAAAAGTACCTTTAGATTTAATATTCTCCATAACTCTTTTCTTATTTTGTTTGTTTAATTCTCTCTCTAAAGTTATTATACTTTTATTTTTCAAAATTATTTAATACAATGGTATAGTAGTAAAATTAATATTAATGGTACTTAAAATTTTTCAATGTAACAGATAAAGAGAAATACTAAAATTTTTTAATTATGACAGATAAATAAAGACATAAAGAGTATGATTTTTTTACACATATTAATATACTAATTTAATATCCGTATATTGTACAAAGCAATACAAAATAGTGTGTTATATAAAACGATGCAAAAAAGAAAAAAATTAACTCAGGAAAATTAAATACGTCGCAAAATGAATCAGTAGAAGAAGATTAATTTAGAAAAATTAAACTCTCAAAATTTAAATTCCACTTGCCAAATGTCACAATTTAATAGGATTATTCACTCAATTTCGTATCATGAGTTGAATTTAGCAACTTGATACAGACTTTTACAACTTCTATTATATATTTTGATTTAACATGTTGAATTATAAAATACAAGTTGTCAATTCTGTGGAATTGATATTCTAACGGTATCGTAATTCTTTCTTTTTTTTTGAGGAAAAGTCAATTCGTTTTTGTTTTCTGCATGAATTTTCAATGTGCCTTTTTTTTATTATTCATATATATATATATATATATATATATATATATATATATATATATATTTCAACGAAATGGCTATTAAAATAGCAAAATATTTTTGTCAATTATTTTGGCATTGAGTTAATTAATTACTCACTTCCCAGAACATCTATTTTGACTTTTAGATACACGTCTTTGAGTATGAGAGGAAAAAGAAGACAGTGCAACTAGCCGTATGAAAAGATCGGCACAAAAATATAAAAGATATAAATTTAGACGTAAATTAATAATTATTTTATTTGATTAAAAAATAAATTAGAAGGGAGAGTTCTTCTATTTTACGTTAGTAAAATAGTCTGTTCAATTTTGGATAAATTAAGATGTAAATCGTTATTTATTTTCTTTTCACCCTAATCAAATAAAAAGAAAATAAATTATATTTACTCATCTTAGCAGAATAATAATAACAAGAATAAAATTGGGAAAAAAAAAGCTAATCTGCCTTTGTTTCGAAGAATTTTATATATACTAATATTTTTTTTGAGAATTTAAATATTTATTACGATTAATCACTAAAAATTAAAGTGTTTTTCTATATATATATTTTTTGTTCTTTTTTTTTATCTTACAATAAAATAATTCTTTAAATTTGAACGCTTAAATTATTTTAAAAAATATAAATATTCAAATTCGAGAGAAAAGTAATATCACAAATTTAGCATAAACCAAATGTGTTCCCAGTCCTTCACTTCTTTCATCATAATAAGATAGATACCTTCAATATCCCTACCTAAGCTATTCTTCTCATCTATTATACTTGTCCAAGTTTGTTTTTGCACCAACCATTCCCCAATATTACAGGGTATCTATTTCATTCTAGTCCAAAGATGCCTCTAGGTATGCCAAATTTTTAGGTATGCCATTTGCCATGTTACTTGACTTATCACATGTTTTGCTGCATCTTTCATTAAAAGGAGCAAATTACATAAGATATATTCTAGAAAATAATATTATATAATGTCTTTAAAAATTTTTGAGGATAGAAAAGTAAATTTTAAAGAGATTTTTTCTTAAAAAATTAATTTTGTTAAGATAAAAACAAAATTTTTAAAATTTTTGAGGAGGCGAGTGTCACCTCCCGCCTCCCTCTATCTCCATTTCTGATTTCCAAAAAGAAATAAGAATTAAAATCAAAATATGTTGCTCATTCCGTTCTAAATTATCTGTTTACTTTAATCAATTACGCAGAGATTAGGAAAAGTAATTTTTTTTAATTAATTAAACGTTATCTTCCATTTTTACCCTTACAATTCAATGATAAATATCTTTCTTTATATTAAGAAGTACACAAATTTCAAAACTTTTATATAACTTTAAATTACTTCACTCTCCTAAATATTTAATTCTTATTAGAAAATGGGTCAAAATATTATTGAGTATTTAATTTTCTCTCCAAGTTGCTATTGATATTTTTTGAAAATTAACAAGATGAGTATGAATATCAAAACTCGTAAAACGAGTTTTTGACTATATTTTAATACGCTTGAAAAATAGAATACTATTAAATATAGATAAATTTAGAATATTAAATTTTGATTTCCTAAATGAAACGGATAATTTGAGACGAAGATTAAGTTAAAAAGTGAAATGATAATTTAGAACGGAAGGGTACTTGATAAGATTCTTTTAACTAACTGGGTTATTATATATAGGGAAATTCTTATAGGCACCCGGTGCACGTGCACTGATGCATTGAAGTGTTATACCTCATGCAAATAAAATTGTACACATAATTTGGTGTACAATAAATGTTGCATGTAGTACAACACTTCAATGCATCCGGTGCACGTGCACCGGTGTACAATTTTACTTGCATGAGGTATAACACTTCAATGCATCAGTGCACGTGCACCGAGTGCATATAAAAATTTCCTATTATATATATTACCATAATTAGTACATCTTTAATTCTTGACAAGAATGAAGCAAGAGTCTAAAGATCTGCTTAATTTTATTTCCTAAAGTACACAAGGAAAATAAAAATTAGTTGACATTTCTCTTTTTTTATTTAAATAATCGAAATCAATAGTGAGGCATCTCAAGAATTTCCTTTTTTTTTTTTTTTTACTTTTGGATAGAAGAAATAAAAGATTAAATTATTATAAGTCAAGTAATTCGATTATTTGACTATGAAATCAGCATCCTTAGTAATTGAATTCGAGCAAGACTTAATATTAAGCTCTTTTTTTAACACATCAGAATAAAGAAAAAATTCCTTTATAATATTAATAACACTGAAAATCTACTAATCTTTTATACAAAAATGCATTTCGCCAACAAGCTGTTGACTTATAAAAGATAATTTGTCAATTTTTGTGGAATTGATATTTTAACGGTATCCTTAATTCTTCCTTTGTTTTTCTGCATCAGTTTTCAATTTGCCACCTTTTTTTTTTCAATTATTCTAATGGAATATAGATATCTAATTCAACGAAATGGCCATTAAAATAGCAAAAATATCGTTGTCAATTATTTTGGTATTGAATTAATTAATTACTCAATTGTAATCCAACAAGAATTCCGTCTGTAGAACATCTTTTCAAAGTTTAATTTGACTTTGATACACGTCTTGAGTATAAGAGGAAAAACAAGACCCCATAATTAAGTTATGAGTGCGTGTTGATTTTAGGTTCAAAAGTATCTATCCTAATACCCCTTCTGGTTGAATTTTCACATTTGAAAGAAATACACAAAAAAAAAATTTTTAAATCCTAAAATTTATGACCTTTCAAGTGTAAAAGACTGAAATAGGCCTTAATTTATGGGAAAAAATAATTATTGTCAAATTGTAGCAGGATGATAATAACAAGAATGAAATGGGGAAAAAAAATACAATAGTCTTCTTAACAAAAAAGCTTCAAATGTGATAAGTAAATTCAACTAGGGAATTAAATCAAGAAACAATGGGATATTGGGATCCCCTTCAAAAAGTGAAAACTAAATATATTAAAAATTAAGGAATTAAATTTGCACAACTATTTGGATGTATGATTATGGACACATTGTTAAGCCAAAAACTAAGTGCCAAATCCAAATAGGTTTGGAGCAATCTTGAGCAAAGGTTGCAATGTGCTTGGATGAAACTTTCTTGCAAAAAGGTGACAAATTGAGGTCACCTCACCATTGTAAGAACAATTGAACCCAAAACGTATGTGATCTAAAAATGCTTCTGAAACATCATTTCTCATAAAACTTGTAGGGTGTGAGCCTCCTCCTGACCAATCAGTCCAAGTTATAGTCCTATTTGATGTTAATTCTGGGCAGATTTTGTTCACTAACGTTGGCAAGTAATGCTCATCCATGTAACAAGGGGACATGCAATGGTTCTTGAAGATAGGGTATAGTGTTACATCTGATACTATTTCTATGGCTAGCTTTCTGTTCACTTCAATCCATTGTGAACCCTTTCTCCAATCTGATAAGGTGATGGTTGGCCACATTCTTTTGTTGTATCTTCCTCGGCCGATTGGCCGGGGATCGTCGAAAGTACTGAGATAGCTTTTGCTGGAGTTTATGAGGTAGCTGTAGATTGTAGTGAAGTTGAAGAGGGGAATGCATGACTCTGAGATCAGTATGAATCTTTCATTGGAGAAGTCCAGGAGTGCATTTGCTAGGAGTCGTCTCTCTGCATCGATCATCGTAGCTTTTCCCCACTGAACTGCCTGCATTGAGAGCAGCACATTGGACTGTAAGTTTGGGAATGTCAAGATTTCAGAGCTGTGAAAAAGAGGATGATTGAAGATGGAAGGAGTGAAACCTTGCTGGGAATTCTGCGCTTGTAAAAGACCGATGATTCTGGAGGCTCATGGTTGAAATCCGGCGAGGTATGGAGGTATATTGAGGAGAGAGTTTCATATCCTCTGAAGAACATTTCCCAGAGGGGTGCCAAGGGCAATCTTCCCCTGGTTAAGAACAAGAATGCAACTTTTGGTGTTCGATTATAGGGGTACTCAGAGATACGAGGTACCATAGAAGCTCGCCATAGCAATTCTTCATCACTCATTGAATGCCAGAGATCTTTTGGAGAAATCATATAGCTCAACTTGTTAGTCATAGATGAATAGTTCGATTGTGATGTTATAGAGTAGGAAGAAGAGTTGCATGACTGATGGGACGTAGGTGATGAGGAGTGCAGAGGAGAATAGGTATTGACTACAGGGTAGTATAACTCCTCATAAACTGAATTTTTTTTTAACTGATCGTTGATGAACATGCCAAGGATAACAATGAAAAAGGCCAAAGAGAAACAGAAGATTACAGTAGTGACAATCTGGAAACTCCCTTCCCTGACTTCTTTTCCAATGCGAATATAGAGTTTCTTGACAAACATTGCCATTCAAACCTCACTTTCCTTTCTTTATTTGCAAAAGATACAAAATACACTTGAGGGCCTTCAATGGCTGTTTTGGGATGTGCAGAAGGAAAATTGCAAGGAAAAAGAATACTGTCTTCTGTAGCTATAAGGTATCCAAGTTAAATAGTATCTGTCTTCTGTAGCTATAAGGTATCCAAGTTAAATAGTATCGGTAGTCATCAATAATGAAGGTCTAAAGAAATGCAGCAGAAGGGGGCATATGGATTGTGAATGAGAGATGTAAAAGTAAAGAAACCTCCCAAGCATGTTATTTGTTAGTTGAAGGTGGCAAGTAGAGGCACCTGGAGAGGTAAGAACCTGAAAGAAAACATGCTACCAAGGATTCAAAGCGTTTATCAGTCATGACAACCACCCCTTTCCCAACCTACACACAGAAAGATACGAAAACCAAGTAAGCCATGTTTTCTCTCGTGTTTCGTGCACAGAGAGACAGAGAGAGAGAGGTTACTGGTTTTACTGAACAGGCTTGGGTAGCAGAAGGGTTGAATCAATTACGGAGAAAAGAGAGACAAAAGAAATCCAATAACCAATATTAATAGAAGACCAGACTACAATCACTTCGGTTCAGACCTAGCATCATTAATTACATAATCAAAGAGTAATAACATGCATTATGCCGCAATGTTCCTAAGTTCATAGTTATTCTATTTCTAGTGAAAGGTTGGGGTCATTCTGCGTCAGAGAAAACTATTTCCTGAGAGGCTGTCAGTCACATCTTTGCACCTTTGAGAACTTTACAGCTTCACTTTGATATGAGAGCAAAGCCAGAGTCATCATAAGTTACAACATAATCACCAGTACTTTCCATTGACAAAATGCCTGTACAGCGACCCTCCAAGGAAAAGTGTTAATTGGTAGTTGTGCTATGAATTTTCCAGCTCCTCAAGTCACAATTCTCTTATTCATGACCAATTTTATTCCTGATACAGTAAAATGCAGCAAAACTGACCACTGCTATGGCACCGAAGAGCTCCCTGCCCTTAGAATATGATGCTTTTTTAAAAAAGTGCTGCTTAAGTATGCCCATATCCAACGGGAAAAGAATTGCAGCCAACAGGAACTGTTGAACTTCTGAACTGAAAACTCCTGCAGATGGCAAAGCAAAAAGGTCAACTCACGAGAAACTAGATTCATGAGCAATCATTTTGCACCCACACCCCCCGCCCCACCCCCCCACCAAAGAAGCATTCTGTTTCTGTACGTAACACATTTAATTTTCAAAAGTGATGCACATTTAATAAGTAAACAAAAAATGTCCAACCTAGTAAAATTTGTATAGCCAGGCAGTTTCCCACAGCGGCTCATATTTTGTGCACTTGTTGAGGAAATAGAGCAAAACTTGAATTAAAATTTTCTAATGAGAACTCCTGCACAATGGAAAATGTAAATTTTGCTTGAGTAAGCAATTCTTGAAGGCATAGCAAAATAGTTGCCTCCAACTCGTCCAGGGCTTCTAAACTTAATTGAACCCAATTGCTTGATTCTCAAGCCATTTGGGAATACCAAATGAAAAACCAAAAGAGAAGTCACAAAGTATGCATGCTAAACTTCTTCAGCTGATTGTTGATGCATGCTAAAACCAATTAATCAGCTAAGCAAAATTAAAACAAAGCCCTACTACTATTCAAGAGCACCATGACTAAATGAGAGAACAAAAGGCTCCGTAAGGAGCTTTTGCTCCCGTAAAGACAAGACATGAAGACCTTGACCTCTCGGCTATTGATAGTTAATCAGTTTTGGAAGAAAATACGAGGGCTACCTTTGGTAACTTATCCTGCTGGGCAAGGTGATCGACATGCAGCCTCACATTTGATGCAGCCGGAATCCAGACACTGTGATCAACATCAGCATATGTGTATGAAACAATGTCAAACAATGTTTTGGCTCCCTCTTCTATGGCTTTCAAAATGGTGGATTCTCTATTCCTGCGGTTCCTGAGAATTTAAACAATCTTATATTAGAATTCAATTCCTGAGGATAGAAATAACATTATATACATGCAAATAACACATGGATGTGCATAAGGTGATACAGAAGAGGAAGAGTAAAAAGGTAGAACATACTTGAGATATCCACAGAGCATGTGTTTTGGCCACATATTAACTCTCCCATGCATGGGAATCAAAATATGTGGTGAGAGCTCCATAAATCTGTAAGTTGTCTGGAAATAATCCTGTAAAAAAAGCCTTGAAACCTCAATATATACAGCAATTTCAGATAAAAAGTGAAACTAACTCAAGCAATCATAGACTGACATAGATGGAACTTGAATTCTAATACTGAATTACCTATAATCTAGCTAAAGAAAGTTGGCTTTTTATGAAACCAAAGAAATGCCAATGCGTCTTGCTACTATTCTACCTAATCTACTGCTACTTGAATAAAAATTGATTCCCATTTCCTAGTTTTGGTTACGAACAGAAGATACTATGAAAATGTTGAAGTTGATCTAACAGCACTCTTTGGAGACCACATAAAGCTACACATTGGTAAAGTATTATATTCCATCTCTTATGCAAAGGTAGATAATAAGAGTTAAAAAGCAGCAGTAGCAAAGATCAAAGTCACATTATCAGTAATGTGATCTCCATCAAATCTATAAAAAGTCTTCAAGGTTTCGACACTGAAGCACTATAAAGAAATAAATATTCAAATTCAAGGAACACAAATGAGTTTTTTGGAGACCACTATTCTGCAATAAGAAACAACAACAACAACAACAAACTAAGCCTTAATCCCAAGAAACTTGGGGTCGGCTACATGAACCAACGTCAGGCAATGTGTGATCATTCACATAGATCTTTTCTCGTCACTTCCTTCTATCGATCGTCATACTCTCATCCAAATCTAACAAAGACATATCTCTCCTAATCACATCTATCCATGTCATTTTAGACCTGCCTCTACCTCTGTCTAACCTATCTTGCCTCTCTCCCTCAACCGTCCTAACAGGAGCATTTTTCGGTCTTCTCTGCACATGTCCAAACAAATGCAGGCGACTTTCTCTCATTTTTTCCTCAATAGATGCCACTCCCACCTTTTTTCTAATGGTCTCATTTCTGACTCAATCCTTTCTAGTATAACCACACATCCACCGTAACATACACATCTCAGCTACTTTCATTTTTTGAATATGACACATTTTAACTGCCCAATATTCCATGCCATATAACAAAGCAAGTGGATTAGCATGCAAGACATGCTTACATAGAGGTTTAATGGGAAAGAATAGGTCAGGAAGAAGCTTAAACTATTGAAACTAAGTTGATTTACAGAACTTTTAGCATGCAAAATGCCTATTTACAATTTAAGCAAACATTACCAGTAAAACAAGAAGTTGCACAACAACTTTATAGAAAAAGTAACCAGAGAGATCACTGAAAGTATTTCACAAAAGTTATTTTACAAATTAAAGAAGAAGGTCATATTACCCTAGCATTTCCTCCATACAATGTTACTCAAACTGAAAGAAGAATCAAGAGATATTCAACTTCACTTACGCCCATATTTCCACCAGATGTAACATCCAACAGAGCACTTCCTTGCCTGCAAACCAAATAGATGCTTAAGTTTGGCATTTTCTAAAAGCCAATGGCTACAGGAGGCTAAAAGGTTGAGAAACGTTTGGTATATTCAACCACATATGAAGTAGAAACAAATGTCCAAATAAAGTATTTATCAGTACTACAAGGTTTATCTTGTAACAAAAACTTACCCCACACAATGATCACCCACAATCAAAGAGTTAGTGGTGACATGAAGCAGTGCCATGTGGCCATCCGTATGCCCCTAAATGAAGTTCCCATCAAGAAGTATTGCAGTTTCGATAAGTTTCAATGACCAGAAAGTAGTTATCTCACAGTTTCAAAAGCAAGAATAGGGAAGCACAACAATGACAAAATTTACCAATGATACCAAATGAGCATGAAGCAAACTTTACAAATAAACACTTTTAATCAAGAAATCCAACATACAATCATTTTCAAATTATCTCATTCATACAAGACAAAGCAGAGAAGGAGACCAGAGAAGCTTAATTTATTCCAGTCCTTATAAGCAACCTCTCTATGATATTTCGGGATCAATATCATACAAATAACTGATTGCATAAGGAAACTGAAGCTTTTTACTAAATTTCTTTGCAATACCCCCCAATAAAAAGGACTCGAAAACTGAACTTCACCTAAGTTCATGCTACTAAACTGGTACCAGAGAGAGAAATGAGTGGATAAAACTCACAGGAGCTGAAACAATTCTCAGTCTTTGACCACCAATGCAGATCTCTTCAGAACCAGAAACCAAAACATAATCAAGTGACCAATCATCTGTATCACATAAGATTTGATTTAAACATTAAAAATAAATAAATAACCAAAATTTTTATCCAGAATAATATCATTTCTAACAGCGTTTCAGATGTGCTACGACAAGTTTTAATTGACAAAAAATAATACATGGCTGTACCAGTGGATCCAAAAAGTATATATTGTTAAGTTTGCAACTAAACTTTCTCCTTCGGTATAATCTCGATCATATAAACTGTTAGTGACTAGAGAATTTTGAGTTAACAGACAAGAGAGGAGAGAAAAGAACTCCATATGCAATAAAATGCTACTTCAGAATCTGAAAGCTTATTTCTCTAAGTGACTTATCAAAAGTAATCACAATAATCATAAAACTTTAAACAGTTTGGTTCATAATTTCATATTTGCTTGATAAAGTTCTTCATGCTTACGTACGAAAGTTTTTGCTTTCCAAATTGTAGAATCAACGTTGTCAGTAGTCTCCTAATGTAAGCAAGAAGCAAAACTAATACCCGAAAAGAATCCCAACCTCTTCTAATACGAGCCATGGTGTTCTTGTTAGCCAACAGAATGGCATCAGGATTGCACTTCTGAACAATAGAAAGACCTGATCAAAACATTGTGACAATAAATGATTATGTTTGTAAGAGCACACAAATCACTTTCCACAAACAAAGTTAAAGTGCAGTAATATCAACTGTAAAAGAAAATATAAATAAAAAGTTTATTAAGAACAACGAAGCAGGAATGGAAATTTGCCACTAAGCTATAAAACATTAGAACCAAGATTGCAGAAGTGAAACAATGAGTAACCTTTATATAGAATGAAGCAAAAGCTTTTTGAATGACTGATACTTGATTTCAAAAATATAATGTTGATAACATGATAATCGAGGAGGAAGCAATCACTATAAATACATACATGTGTGTATACATCCATACATAAATATGTATACATCTGTGAAGAGATTCAAATTGAAGATAGACAGCTTAGAGGAAAATAAAATGGTGCAAACTACATCCTCTTTCTGAAATTTCCAGTTTACAGTTTACTTACCATCAACATGATCACGATGATGATGGGTCACAAAGATAACCAGTTTCTTGGGCAAAGCAGCAACAATTTCCTCAAGCTGGCGATGTAAGCATCAGCAGGATGGAGAATCAGAATTGAAAAACCAAGATGGTCAGAAAATCAAAATTGATTAAAACAGAAAAACTGAACCACCAACATGCTGACACAAGAATGGGCTATTATTAATTCTGAAATTCTAATTTGTGGAGAAAAACAAACCATATTTTGCCTCTTATAGTATCAGTCCATTTATTCTGCCAGTCAATTCCCCCTGGCCAGCCCAAAACTTAACTCTTAACCTACTTTGCTAAAACTGGAATTCATATCCATGAGTACATAAGGCTCTCTTACTCTTCCCAAGGTTAGACCCACTAGGATGTTCTGTTCAGGTATGTCATTCAGTACTATTGGTGCAAAAATTCTGATTGTCAAAATTTTGACTTGCAACCATCAACTCTGTAACATAACAAACACTTCAAGGGGGTTTTTATAGAGAGAGAGGTGAGTCGAGGGCGTTAAGCAAGCTTGACTGACCGATTTCTCGGAGTGGGAGGAAGATCTCTCATCTGATGACCCTAAACAAGAAGGAGCTGCTCTCAATGTGAGATCAGCAACAAAAGAAAGAAGAGGAATTTGATGCCCCAGAGCAGCAGCCCCCTTAAAAAAACACACACAACGGATCGGACACAAACAAAAGAAACAAGAAAAGGGCCACAATCCTATGTTCGTTTTCGCCCTGGCCCGATGATGCGCTCCTAGGTCGCGGAGCTACATACCAACAACAACAACAACAACAAAGCCTTAATCCCAAGTAACTTGGGGTCGGCTACATGAACCAACGTCAGGCAACGTGTAGTCATCCACATGAATCTTCTCTCGCCACTTTCTTCTATCGAACGTCATACTGTCAACAGCAAAAACGAGATACTAAAAGACTCTATCTGAGAAGAGACTCGTTGGTTTGACCGACGAACTACGTGGGAAATACGAGATACTAAAAATAAGAAACTATATTTCTATATGCATAACAATGATATCCAACCTTAGTCTCAGAATCAGCATTGGCCAACAGCATCAAAGTGCTAATTAAGACCAAGGACAAATAAATTGTTAATTTTCAAGAAAGAAGAACACAAAAGCAAAAAAGCCACATTCCGTGTAACACCTATATGGTGAATAGAGAGCTCCACTATTCTGATGCTAAAACACAAGGTGCCAGTCAGTTGCTTAATCAAGCTCAATCTTTTTTCAATACATAAAAACCGTCAATTCCATTCTACCAGCCAAATGCAAAATATCAAATGGAAGTTTTATGTTGCAATATTGTCTTAGCCTTACAGCTTGGAGGCACTATATGCATAAAAAGTCTTTAGGATTTAGCAGGCAGTCATGCTGGGCAATATAAAGAATAGTTACATCCCATTTTTCCGACTGATTGCTGCCATTTTACCAAAGAAAAATTAAACAAATAACAAAAGAACAAAGGCAAGCAATTTTACATTTTGGACGGCTTAAAATGAGGTATAGGACCGTAAACTTGAAAGCTGTACGAGTAGCGATCATTAACATTGTAAATTTCTCAAATAGGATAACCAAGAAGACAATAATGCTTCAATAACTGAAGGCATGGTTGATAAAATATTATACCTCTTTGTGCAAAGCAAAGCTGCACCCTGGATCTACTATTAATGCATCACCCTGAGCAACAAAGCTATTATCACCACAGCTATTTGCAGTGCCAGGTGCAAAGACAATCAAGTTCGTAGTTCGAAAAGGTTTTGCTGTTCTGCTTGCCATAGGTATAAGCTTCACACCAGGAGGATACTCCTAAAAGGAATGAGAAGCTGCACTTTTCACACTAGGTACTAATTGATGAAAAACAAACAGTAACTAAAATCCTTGCAATAGGATAAAAACATTACACTAGTTTTATTAGATGAGTGACTTTTTGCTGAAACTTAACATTGACTCATACGGATGATAATAACTGAATTTAAACTTCAAGCAAAATGGAATCTAAAATGTCGGCATGTGTCTATGAGCCTTGATTGCCTAAATGTTTAAATTTATGGTGTTTAGGATATCCAAATGGCTGCCTGAATTCTAAGGTTGCAGCCTACTTTAAAACTTCAATGATTGTGCTACAAAACAATCAGAATATCTTCCACTACCAAATCAGAACTGTAAGGAAATGTCCATAGAGATATCACGTCACAAAGGCAACAAAGGAAGCACATAAAGTTAAGCCCCAAGACTACTGCAGTTTAGTAATCCTTCAAAGTTTCTCCCAAGAAAGACAAACAAAGAATTTGTAATAAAGATGGCAGACCCAGAAACTTCCCTCTCACCAAAATGACCCAAATTCATGGTTGCCATAACAAAAAATCCAGGAGAGGAGTAAATTCAAGGCGTACAATTTTTGTGCAAGATTCTTTACTTAGAAAACTGACATGATGTTCTTCTGTAGATTAAATAATTTTCCTTTCTACCTGGCACTTCTTCTAATCTTACTCGCAACCTAATATATTGCTCCATCCAAAAAAATAATGGTTGCAAATATAGATAACTGACCTGAAATGGCAAGTTAGTAGGCACATTCCTGTTTTCTGATTGCATCACATCATTTAGAAGACCAAGAACAACCAATGGTCCCAAACGTTCATTACCTGGTACCACTTGAAGAATCATATCAAGGCAATCCCCAATTGTCATCCATTTGCAAAGCCCTGCATGTAATTCCCCTATAAATGGCATAATCTCTGGCAAAACATGCACAACATTCTTTTCCTTTTCTCATTTGATAAGGCATCATAGATGGATAGTATTCTGTTGCTAATGATAGACATCATTGTGAATCAAAACCAGGAAGTAGTAACAAGCCCATCACAGCTAAACAAACAATCAAGTCCTGATTTTTCATCAAGCAATCCAATTATTTTAAATACCATAGAACTTCACTAAGCTTTCAAAATTACAAAGTACACATAAACTCAAATGTCATATCTTCCTCTACGGAATCGAATAAACTTTTCGGCATTAAATACATTTGTTCTTATTGATGAAGATGACTTGCACTGGAAATTCTTAGTCGCCTAAGGAAAAGAAAATTACTATTTTTGAAGAATAGGTTGTATTGGAAGTGTTCTGTTCCATTCAACACCAGAAAAGAATACTAAATATAGTTAAATGTAGCCAAGATTCTTTTTTTATCTGGAGAAAGAAGCAAAGACTACTAAATTTGCATGTTATTTCTGAAGCTATCTTTTACCTGCAAGATTAGCTAAGATCTTAAATCTATCTTGGAGTATGATATGTTATAGATCCAAAGCTAGAAAATGAACGGACATCAGGAGACACAAAGAGAGACAATATAGTGATGTCTTGACTGTAATTACCAAGATGCAATTTGTATCGGGGAAGCATCATTTCCTTACTTCTACACACAAAAAACCCTGCAGCAATCTGCAATTCACTTGTGGCTTCTATCTCCAGAAGTAAAGGCTAGTTGGTTCCAATTTGAAAAATTAGAAATAATTGATCTTGAAGTCATCAAAATAATATTCATGATACAGTCTTTCTTCATGAATAAAAGTGAATATTGGCGAAAAGAATTACTACTTTTTAAAAGCTTTAACAAGCATATCATCCAATAGCCTTATGATTATCATTTATAGTAATTCTTTAGACAAGTCCATGAAACAGGAAAGATAATTCTTCAGCTCATCAACCAACCTTGCAGCTTCACATCTTGCAGCACTAATTTAGCAACCATATACACTGTTGTAATAGGAAATCCAGGGCCAAAGTCAGGTTCCTGTACAGACTTCCAGAATTCCCACACTATATCGCTGTCCATTCCAAATCCTATCTGTTCCAAAGCCTACAACAAAAACAACTAAAAAAGACGATAAATTTCTGCAAATTGTTGAATACATGGTGGAGGTTGCTTTGCTTTCATCAGAATTTCCAAGCTTCTAGTTATATACTTCACTTACAGTTGAGGCAATTGTGTGTCAGATGCATAGGTGGAGAATAGATGTTTAAGGGTACTAATCATTTTTGCAATTTTTTTAAAAGCATTTGTTGTCTTTCCGGCACAGCTGCACACTATAGAAGCCAAATGCAAATAATCAAGAGATCTAAACCCATTTAGATTAACCAAAGACAGAAACTAATCAAAACGAAACTGGTTGATCCTAAGCAAAACCATTACGAGCGAGAGAGAGAGAGAAACAGAGTGAGCAAATGGAAACATAAACGTAAATTTAAAGTGCCAAAAAACGTACCAGAGTTAGAGCTGAACTAAGATCAAAGTGACTTAAATTAACCTTATGCGAGCGAGAAAATTCATGGGTTTTTATGGGAATTTGGGAATGTGATAATTGAGGGTCTAACAGTCGACTTAACTCAGTGGACGGCAAGTCCCAGAGATCAGAATCAACATGACAATCATACTCAGGGTCGTTGAATTTTGGGGGTGGAGTTTGTTTGAGGAGGAGGAATTCTTTGTCGTTTGACGGATTCTTGATTATCAGAGCCAGGTTATGATTAGCAGTAGCCATGGACGATCCTAGGACCAACTGGGAAACTTGTTATGATTCTGTTGGAGACCGGAGATGGAGACTGAGACTGAGACTCGTTTAGCTAATAGAGTGGGTGTTTAAATGTAGGATTTTGCTGGTGGCGGTTGGAACCAAAATGAAGGAACCAACTGCTCGGATGATCAACTACTTTGTTAGTACAAAGGTAGCTGAAAACAAAGAACAGGTCACATTCTAGTTTTAACCGAAACCAGAAGCAAAAAGCATATCACATCATGAGAAGAAAATGATGATTTTTTTTTTTTTTTGTCTTTTTTTTTTTTTTTGTGTGGCTAAGATTACAAATCATTATAATTCAAATACCATATTTTTCTTATAGTAAAAACATCTAAAAATGTATCTATTTTCTGTCATGTTGTTCATTAGCAAAAGAAGAAAAATAGATCTTATATGTTACTTAAGAGTCCAAGAGAAATTTTATAAATAAAATATTAGTTTTTTTATTGAATAAAAAAAATATGCAAGTGATAGCATCAAGACATCCTTGCAACCCTAGGTTCAGGTTTTGGCATTCATCACATAATATATCAGATCAACTGAATAATCATCGTAATCGATCCCGTCAAAGTAGTACTATCAAAGACAAGTATAATCATCAGAAGTCAATTGTATTGTTCAAGATTCGAACTCATAATTTCAATATTGACAAGCCACTTGGGAATAATAAAATATTAATTGGATACTTAATTGAAATATTTTTAAAATTTTAAAATATAAATATATACTATAATTTAATTCCAAATAGAATTAAGAAACTATAAATTTAAAATTTAAAGAAACTATATTAGAATATAGAAATGAGAGAATTACTTAGATTCAAATGATTGATTATGTTTATTTACATAATACCCCTATTTATAGAGGTTTAGATACATCATCTAAAAGAATACTAAATGAATCTAATAAATATAATTTTATCTTATCTATTAATAATATTAAAAAAACGAACAATCACATTTATCTTCAAAATAAATGGATAACTTCGAAAAAAATGAACAAACACTTATTATTTTCATAACACTCCCCCCTCTCTTGGATGTTCATTTTCAAACTCTGGGAAATACCTCATTAAAAAACCTCCTGAGAAAAATCTTGTGGGACAAAAACTTAGTGAAGAAAAAAGAGTACACATTCCATTTTAAATAGAATACTTCCTCATTAAAAACTTGACTAAGAAAAAATTTAGTAGGAAAAAGAGTACAGTGTATATATTCCCCTTCTTGATATTATCTTTAAGATAACTTCATTTCTTTCAACCGACACATTTCAATTTTATGTACTAATTTTTTAAATAAAGTTGTCGGCAATTTCTTAATGAATAAATCTACCAAGGTATCACATAACAAAATCTGTTGCACATCTATTTTATCTCTCTTCTAGAGTTTATGAGTAAAGAAAAATTTTGGTGAAATATATTTCGTCATATCTCCTTTAATATATTTGTCTCTTAATTGAGTTATACAAGTTGTATTATTTTCATAAAGAGGTGTTAGAATTTTTTTTTTCCGAAGAAAAATCATAATTTTCTCGAATATAATAGATCGTGGATCTTAACCACACACATTATCGACTTGCCTTATAAATAGTAATAATTTCAGTATAATTGGAAGAAGCAACTGCTATATATTATTTTGTAAAGCCCTATGATGTAGCAGTACCACCATATGTAAAAAAAATAGTCAGTTTAAGAACATGTTTTATGTGGATCAAATAGATAACCAGCATTAGCATATCTAAGCAACATCGAGCTAGTTTTATTTGAATAAATCAATATGAGATCCATGGTCCCTTGAAGATATCTTAGGATATATTTAATACTATTCTAATATTGTCGTGTTGGAAAAAAACTAAATATTGCTAATAAATTCACAGAAAATGTTATATCAAGTTGAGTGCTATTAGTAAAGTACATTAGTGCACCAATCGTACTGAGATATAGTACCTTAGGACCAATAAGTTCTTCATGATCTTCTCAAGATAGAAAATAGTCTTTATGTTCATCTAATGACCTGACGATCATGTACTTTGTCCATATAAACTTTAACTGTATATGTTGATTGATGAATAAAAATAACATCTTCCAGGTGTTTTATTTATAGGCCAAGACAAAATTTGATTCTTTCAAAAAAATTTAATTTCAAATTTTTGTTTCAGGTTGTCCTGTGCCTCTTGGAGCTCTTCTGAAATTCTAATAAGATTGATATCATCAACAAATATAGCAAGTATAACAAAACCAAATTCAAATTTCTTAATAAATGTACAGGGACATATCAAATTATTTTTATATCATAATTTTAATAAATATTCGCTAAGACGATTATACTACATATGTCTAAACTACTTTAAACTATACAATGACTTTTGTAATTTAATGGAATAAATTCCATGATTAACAAAATTATATGCTTTAGGCATACTGAATCCTTCTAAGATTTTGATATAAATATCATTATCAAAGTTCCCATATAAATAAGCAATTACAACATTCATTAGACGTATGTTAATTTTTTCACGTACAACTAGACTTACAAGGTATCGGAGTGTAATTGTATCTATTACGGATGAATATGTCTCATCGTAATTAATACCTGAATTTTGCGAAAAGCCTTGTACCACAAGTTGTGTTTTATATCTCATTATTTTCATTCCACTTTCGCACAAATATCCATTTATAACCAATTGATTTTATACTTTCAGGTGTTCAGACTATAAGTCCAAAAACCTCACGTTTTGCGCGAGTTTAATTTCGATTGAATCGCGTCTTTTCATTTTAACCAATCATTTCTATGATGACATTTTTCAACTAATATTGGTTCAAGATCCTTATTATCTTTTAACACATCAAGTGTTATATTATATGCAAAAACATCATCAATAGTTAGTTCCATTCGATTTCAACTTCTGCCATAAGTTATATAATTGATGAACATCTCATTATTCTGTTCACTTTGCCACTTGGTCCTTATATTTCTAATTTTCAAAATGATCATTTAATTCTCTTTTTTTTTTTTGAGAATTTTTATCTTTTGAACCAAGGAGTCGTCCACACTTCTAGCGTGTTTTTTATTCAGTAGCTATAGGAATTTTATTTTGTCCTACTAGAACTTCTATCCGAATAAGAGTATCTATAATTGAAATATGCAATTTAGTTACCCTTATAGAGTCAACAAAAGAATTTGACAGTTGATGCCTTTTGAACTTTTAGTTCACTCGCACTTGTACGCTGATCCAAATAATCCAATGATATTTTCTAGACAAATTCTTTTTTATGTGGTTTATATTCTCCCCCTAATTTAGGAAATAAATTTTCATCAAAATGACAAGTAACAAATTTTGCTTATTTTTCCCAAATAAACAGTTGCAAATTGATCAGAGATGGCTGCGGCGATGGTAGAAGATTGCAATTTGGAGGATGACCAATTGACGTCGATGACCACCAACAATATTGTTGGGGCTTCTCGCCTCTTTCGAGATTCAAATCCTCAAGGTTTCAGTCTTTTTATGTTGCATATCAATTTGGTTCAACAGGCATTAGCTACCCAATATCATGGGCAGTTCAGACACTGAGGTCCTGGGTGATGGGACTACTTTAGATTGTGTAGAAACATTCGGATAAAACCTTCACAGATCTATTCTAATCTAGCAGCTTGATAATTTGATGAGAAAGTTGTTTTGATTGTAAGCTTAGATTGAACAAAGGATATGTCTTTGATGTTGCTACTAATGTTAACAGGGCTTTGACTGATCAAAGTTTGGAATTTTAATGGTCTACTGCTATTGATGCTTTATGGGGTGTGTTGTAATATGTGATTTCTTTTCCTTTGCTTTTTGCGTTTGTTCATATGATATGTTAGGAAAGTATGGATTTTTAGAGCAAATTGTTAAACTAATACTTTGAACACCTATGCCTTTGGATAAATGCAGAATAAATAGAAAAATTATTTGAGGCTCAAGGGTTTCTTTCTATATGCTTTGGAGATATGGAAAACTTTCCGGTGCAAGATGTGCCAAAATTCATTTTATGGGGCTTACTAGTCTCTAACCTACAACCACATGTAGCGGAAGAACAGGAAGAGGAGGAAGAAGATAGTGCTGATAGTGATGAGGAGAGACAAAAGAAGAAGAAACGAAAGAAAAAGTAAATTTTCTATGTTTTTTACGAATTTTTTCCTAGGTGACTGAGGCTTATAGTTCAACAAATGAATTTGCTTGAATTTTGATGAAAATTGTTCAATTGTTGTCGTGGATGAGAGGTTTGTTGGATATTAGTTTTCATTGTACTTCTTTATATAAAGTTATTAGTGTGTTGGAGAAGCATTTGTGCTATTACTAGGCAATCCCCAATATCCCTTTATTCTTTACGGTCAGATATGATTTTAATGGTCATTGTAGATTTTGGATTGGGAGTGAAAAATAAAGCAGCAATGAATTGACTAGTGCAACAAGTGCAAAGGCACCCAATAAGAGGAGGTTGAGCATTTCACCTCTAGCTTCTTCTGCTTTTGTAGAATTTCCAAATTCGCCTAGAGCTAATTTTTCTCAAGAGTTCGGTTTAATCTTTAAAATAAATATGCTCCTTTGATTTTATGACTGCCTATTTGTTACATTTTATCCATGCCAAGGTCCAAGTTAATCTCCTAAAGTGGTTGGCTCTTACTAGATGTTGCTCTTTACATGTAGGTGATTTTGGTATGTATGAGTAGTTGAATATTATGATATATTTAACTAATTCGCTCCATTAGTGTATTCTTACTGAATTTTGTTGGGGACGATATTAAAAATTTGGAATATCTTCCAAGCCTTAGAATCATGATTAATTATTGATGGTATGATAATTTTGTCAAGTCCTCAAGGCTGCAAGGGATTAGTTTACCTTAGAGATATCTTTTCAGTCCAAGGACAAAGACATCTCCCTTGCAAAGGTAATTATTTTTTTCTTCTTACACTTTGTTTAGCACTTAATATATTTAATGATATTCCTTACTGATCTGCTTACCCTTCCAATCTACTGCTGTTGCAAGGAGGAAAGGAAGAACTAACTTTGTTTCTGATGATATAGTTTTGCAATGTCCCGTTACTTATTTGGCCAGCATGAGTGGTGTTTGTAGCATATATTTTCTCATAGGCCTGGCATATAATCTGGTCCTAACATAATGGGGGTTCTAAAGCTCTTTGTTTTATGTCTTACTGTCTATGTTTAGTCATGTAGGCTTTGTTTTATGTTGGGATTGAAGATAAGGCATTTATGGCTTTCAACCAGGAGATTGATCTGCAATCACTCCATAAGGAAAGGAGAGAGAAGCTCCATTAGCATCTGATCTCTAAGAGTGGGACTGTCTAAGACTATGCCTCTTCGTGGAAAGAACATTATTCAGTGGTTAGTTGAATTGGATGCCATTGCCCAAGAAAAATTCAATGATCCACGGTGGCTCAATCTTGTTACAATTAAACATAGCAAGCAAAAGTATAAAAAAAGAGAACATGTAATTGCGAGGGCATATGCAAGTGACTGACCCGCACAAAGGATATCGTTAGCCACATCTTCTCTATTAGAAATTGTTTCCTAGCCTCATAAGCAATCTAGATAGCTTATTCAACCCACTAGCAAAAACCATATGCTTCTGCAAGTTTGATAGTGATGTTTCCCCATGTGTATTCATATCCATTCTCCTTCAATGTTTTTATGGTGTCACCTAAAACATACTAATAAAGAGTATAGATAAAACTCTAGTATGACCATATTCAAAAACTCATCTAGGAGACCCCCCAAAATGAAAGAAAGTTGAAATGAGCAAAGAAAAACAATTATGTGTAGCACCCAACTAAATTACAAACCCAAAATGAAGCAAGATAGATAGAGAAAAAGAAATTCAAAACATGCCAGTTTCAAGTATCCAACTAGCAATATTAATTAACAAAGTTCTTGTATAGCAATTCTCTATGAGGTGAAAACTCTCGACAAAAAGAAAGAAAAAAAAAGGGAAGGGTGAAGAAGGGGGGGGGGGCAAGTTCATTATTTTGAAAAATCAAAACAATAACCAAGTGGTTATCCTTTTTTAGATATCTGAAATAGGATATAATTAAACTTTGATAACATTTTCCATCCTTTATAATTGTAATTTCTTGTTGAAATGGTTCATTTCCATACCAAGAAGTCCACTCAAATTCTGATTTGGAAAATTTAATCTCACAAGCGACCAAAGCGAAACAAATTGAAAGGACTTGTATACTCGCAGTTCATTAGCACAAGAGTCTCTTTGTTGTGTCCAAGGCCTTTGCGATTATAATTCTTACTTCTTGTCAAGTTAGCCAAACTTCTTAGCACCGAATTTAGATTCGGCAAGGGCAGCCACTAACAATGATAAATAAGCCACCGCAACAGCAGCAGCTTCCCTAGTAGCAGAGCATCGAATAGACACAGGTTTCCTACTAAAAAGATTTTAGTAGAATTTTAAGAGACTTAACATTCATATATCCTTGGTACTTTTTTTTTTTAAAAAAAACTTCAAATTTCTTCCACCCCCCCCCCAAAAAAAGCAAAATTTTGCACTTTATTGCCACCCCTTTCTTTACTTGTTTCTTTCTCTTACTTATTTTCATTGTCAGACAGTAAAGGGGATTGTGACAGGAAGTCTTCCCCACAATAATGCAATCATACGTAGCATCATAAATTCTTCTAATATCATAGGAAAATTAAGGTATCAATACCCCCAAATATATGCCTTTTCAATAGAAAAGTTTAGAACTATTTATGCCTTTTCATCAGGCATCAATATCATAGGAAAATTTAGGTATCAACATGAATTCTCCAATAGAAAACCTTAGAACTCACAAACCATAAATCCCTTTTAGCATCAAAATTATTATATGCCTTACTTATACAAAATTCATATCTTAATCCCCCTAAATTTGTCCTCTTTTCCTTTTGAAAATCCATAGCACAACATATGAGACAAAAATTAAAATCCAAACTTCCCAGTTTAATTTTCACACTTACCATAAAAATTCAAACTTTCAGTTTAACTTACACACTCCAAAAGTAAAGTAAATAGCAAAAAAAATTATTGTCGTAATGAACTTCAAAAAAATAAATAAAAAAACAAAACCAAAGCATTACCTTGACAATGTTGCCGAAGAAGTAAGGAAGTTGCTTGTTGAGCTTAATTTTGTCTTGATTCTCATTTATCTTTTAGTGCCTTTTTTTTTTTTTTGTCCATAACAATAAAATGGTAACCACAAGAATAGTAAACAATGGGAGAGTCACCAAGAATGGGCAATTGGGGAGGAATTGGCAGTAGAAAGAATCAATTAAAGGCACTCTGAATGACCATAGTAAGCAGCATAATGCAAGCAAGTTCTTCCATTTAACAAATCAAACATTAACACCTAATTAAAAGGTTCCAAAAATCGATTGAAATGAGACTTGAAAATAATCTATATACATTCGGTCCTCAAGAGGAATCTATGACTGCAAAATAATAATGCAGAAGTAAGAATATCAAAAGAAAGGAACTTTAATTTGAATTCCGCAATGATCATGCATTGGCTTTAGCATGAATTAGCCTTTCCATGCATGAAAGCTTTCGGCACATAGCAGCTAACATCAATGGGGTCTAAACCAATCATAAACCATGGAATCACCGCTAAGAAAGTAATTTATTGCACTCAAATGCTAAGAAAAGCTGCAAAAAAGCTAAAGGCAATTTCTTTGGAACCAGAACCCATAAATCATATCTTACCTGTTTATGCTGATTTAGTATATCTGGGTTGAGAGAACAATCCAATAGCATCGAAAGTACCCTAAACAGCAAAATGTTAACCAATCAACCAAATAAACTACCAATCAGTAAATTAAAATCAAGGAAAAAAATATCAAGAAATAATAAAACGTAACACAACCCATCTTGATCCGGCCATTGGTGGTTGCCACATATAGTGTGGAGAGTCTCCCATGAGCAGTAGTCAGTCCTAGTACAAATGGGTCTTCATCAACCATTGCCTCAACTATTTTCGACTCGCCATTTTGGATAGCCCTGAAAACCCCATGTTCATTAGGTTGTTTGCAACTCAGTCATTGACCCATCACCTACTCCCTTTTAACTGGCATTTAGCAAATTTTCCTAATTTTTCTCCATGCGCCAACCACCAGGGAGGCGGAGGAGATAGTGGTTGGTTTGTGGGGCTAGATAACAAATGAGGCTTTGAGGCTCAAAGGTAATGCAAGGAAGTATAGTGTGGAAAATTGCAATCTAAAGTAGTCTCATCACCCAAGACCTCAGTGTCTGAACTACCCGTGATATTGGGCAGTTGATGCCTACTGAACCAAATTGATATGCATTAGGTTGTTTGCAACTCAGTCCTTGACCCATCACCTACTCCCTTTTAACTGGCATTTAGCAAATTTTCCTAATTTTTCTCCATGCGCCAACCACCAGGGAGGCGGAGGAGATAGTGGTTGGTTTGTGGGGCTAGATAACAAATGAGGCTTTGAGGCTCAAAGGTAATGCAAGGAAGTATAGTGTGGAAAATTGCAATCTAAAGTAGTCTCATCACCCAAGACCTCAGTGTCTGAACTACCCGTGATATTGGGCAGTTGATGCCTACTGAACCAAATTGATATGCAACATAAAAAGACTGAAACCTTGAGGATTCGAATCTCGAAGGAGGTGAGAAGCCCCAACAATATTGCTATGGTCATCGACGCCAATTGGTCATCCTCCAAATTGCTGTCTTCTACTATCGCCGAAGCTATCTCTGATCAATTTGCAACTGTTTATCTGGGAAAAATGCGTGAAACTATTGAGATTGACGATGTGACTGATGATGGAGAAAATTATACGGTACAACTTCTTAATGTATGTGGTCCATGGGTCTATAATCCATATAAAAATTTTCCATAGAAAATACTGCTCTCCAGTAAGTACATTAACATAAATAGAAAATAAACCCAAATACATAACAATCTTTTGCTTGGCTTCCTTATCTCCATCTTCGAATCCCAATTGTTGAGAAGACTAAATTCATCTGGTTCATTGAGCAGCAATTTAGAAGATTTTGAGTATATCAATTGTCTCGAAATTCATTCAAAACTATTGTAACTTTGTTTTGACTTTTGTGATCATAATGAAAATTTCTATTATAACTGTGTTCACTTCCGCGACCACGATCACCATCACAACCTCTTTTAGAGTCAAAATCATGAGGTTTAACAGTATTCACTTTTGGGAATAGAGTAGAACTTGTTGATTGGGCTTTATGATTTTCATTAATAACTTATTATTTTGCTCAGCTACGAGAAGACAATATATCAACTCTGTATATTTCTTGAATCTCTTTTCTTGATATTGCTACTACATGAGCACATTCAAGGCACGAAAAGTAGAGAAAGTTCTATCTAATATATTTTCATCAGTAATATTTTCTCTACACAGTTTTAATTGCAAACTAATTTTAAATATAGTAGAATTATATTCACTGACGGATTTAAAATTTTGTAATCGCAGGTACATCCAGTCATATCGTGCTTTTGAAAGGACGACCATCTTTTAGTGGTCAAATCTTTCTTCAAATTATTTTACAAAATAAGTGAATTTTTCATGATAAGGTATTCTACTTTTAAATCTTCAAAAAGATGATACAGGAGAAAAATAAGAGCTTTTAGTATCATTTTGTAATGATGATGGATTTTTTTCTACAATAATATCTGTTAGACTAATTGCAACTAAATACATTTCAGTATCTAGTGTTTAGGATAACTAGTTTTTTTCAATGATATTTAGAGTTGCAAACTCAAGTTTAGTAGGATTCGTTATATTAATACAAAATCAAAGAGAAATAATACCTTATTCTTTTGTTTAGAAAATGTAAAAAATTAGACTACTTAATTGTACAGATTAAGAGAGTAACTTTGATAGTATTGGCTTGATTATCAACTTCAATGGTGTCGTCTTGATTATAAGCTTTAGTAGAATAACTTTGGTAGAGTCTCGTACTGATAACGTATTGTGAATTTGATTCCAAATAGAATCAAGAAAATATAAAACTGAAAATTAAAGAAACTATATTAGAAGAAATAAATGAGATAATTATTTAAATTCTAATGATTAATTATATTCGTTTACATAAGACCCATATTTATAGAGGTGTAAATACATAATCTAAAGGGATAATAAATGAATCTAATAAATACAATCTTATCTTATCAATTAATAACATTAGAAAAACGAACCGTTACATTTATCTTCAAAATAAATAGATAGTTTCAAAAAAATTAACCACTATTTATTATTTTCATAACAATAGAGGATTTTAATCTTATCTTATCTATTAATAACGTTAAAAAAATAAATAGTCATATTTATCTTCAAAATAAATAGATAGTTTCGAGAAAATGAACAGTCACTTATTATTTTCATAGCAATATAAGATTTTTTAAAAGTGATAATTACCTTATAAGTAGTATAGAAATTACAAAAATTTAATTTGTATCTGATATTAAAAACATTAATTGAATATTCTGAGGAGGAAGAATCTAAGAATACATTAGATGCTTGATTATTGAACTATTAGTTCAGCCGTGTACTGCTTATAATTGAGATAAATATATATATATATATATATATATATTCTTCATTTTTATATTGAATATATTATAACCTATTTTTTTCTAACAATATTTACTTGTTTTTTTTTCTTACATATAAAATTAAAGATCGAATGATTTGGACCTATTATTATCATGGTCTTAAACTTTTATCATGCAAACAATCTATTAAGAACCTTTACGGTTCATCCTACATATTCACTATTAATATTTATTTTTTTAAATGCTACACAAAATTAATTTAACATTGTAACATCTTGGAAAAAATAAAATAGGGATTTTGGTGGTGGGTTGGGAGGGGGGGGGTTTGAGGTTGAGGAGACAAGCCATTTATCCAATTCCAAGTTCAATTAGATAGAATTGGCATTAAAGTTGCTATATATTTGGAAACTCACCAAATGGCTTTTATTGAATATCTGCCTTGAACTACACAACTATGCAAGGTTTTTTCATCCATTTGCCAATAATCTCCATTAAAACTCCACAAGGATGACACCTAAGTTCAATATCGTTGTGGCCACCATGTCAAAATTGGAAGTTCTTTGCATTAAAAGTAACCAATCCAAGAAATTATAAAATGGCAAAAATATTGAAAATTTAGGTTCCAAAAGGGAAAAATCTACTTTTTGGTCTTTCACACTATTTATGTAGTATTACTTTTCATGTCTCTCCACATTTATTTAAAATCAACTTATTCAAATCTTAATTAGTCATTTTTGTCAATTTTAGCGACAATTTTTCAGTTAAATTTTCATATAATAATTACATATTAATTAATATAAAAAATAAAATTATCGTATTATCTTATTTTTAACCAAAAAAAAATTAATTTTTCGATTCGAAATTCTTTTTGATATATGATTATTCTACTTCCATGCTAAATTGACATGTGATTAGCACAACCAAACTTGGTTAGAAGCCACGGCTAAATATGGTGAAAAAGATAAATTAGAGTCAAAAAACTTTGTTAAATGAAGTTTAAATAAATAAAATAATTCATAAAAAGTTTTGAAATTAAAAAGACATTTTTTTTCATTATAATTATAATGAGTTGGTTTATTATCTCGAAACCAAAATTTTCAAACAATTACAAAATTCTTCGACAATTACCAATGAAACAATAAATCAAAATTGTTCAAAACATCACACATAAAATGATAGACAAAATAGATTTGAAAAAAAAATTAATAATAATGATACAAAAAAAAAAAATCTAAACTCCATTAAAAAAAAAATCCACATATCATGTTATTGAATTCCAAGAAGAGCAAAAACATGCTTAAATTTACAATATATTACTCTATTACTACCTTGTGCACACCACAAGCCTTCATTATAAAATCAAGAACCCAAAATTAACAATTTCTAAAGTAAAAATAAAAAACTCTTCTCAATTTAATTTTATCTCTTAAATCCCAAAAAATAATGCATGAAATTACTTCTAAGGACCCACATGGTGTGCTGTGGGACTCCATATGGATAATTACACTAATCTCTGGTCCTCCTCATTCACGCACGTTCCAGCGCTACCCCACACGCGCATTCCACATTCACCCAAAACCGGATTTGACGTATTGCGCATTCCCTGTCCATTCACTTATATAATATTAAAATTTAATATAAAATAAAAGTATTTAATTCATAATGAAAAATATTATACTCTCTTCATTTCAATAAAATTAATTTACTGGATTTGGATAGCAATCTTTCATTTCTATATCAATTCAAAATTTTACTTTAATTTTTAAAAAATAATAATTTAAATTATTTTTATTTTTCAAAAAATATCATATATTTACAATCTATCATATTCTCTCTTTAATTTCATATATTTAATAATTTTTTTATTACTTTTAATAAAACTCATCTCAATCCACTTATATTCTTATTATTTTGAAATGTTACAAAAGAATTAATAATTTCTTTAAAAAATATTTAATATATCTTATAAAATAATTAATATACATATCAAATATTGATTTTATGTATTAAAATTAAATATAAAATATTTTAAAGTTTATATATTTTTTATTTTTATTATATTATAATTTTTATTTTATATAAAATTTTGTATTAAATTAATTATTATTAATTTAATTAAGACTGACTGAGTATTTCTTTTGCTTTACCTTTCCAATCCGTCCTAGTGGAGTCTTATTTATTTAAAATTATTTAAACAAATAAATGGTCATTTAATAAAGTGACCAATAAGGAGGATCCACCATACAGTTTGACCGATTGACGTGGCCATTATACCATGTCAGCAACCAATATCGCCACGTGGCCAACTATATAATGCCTCCACTTTATCCTCCTCGTCTTAACTTTCATATTTTCACACAAAGAGACCAACTTTGTCTGTCACACAGACACAGGCTATAGATACAAAATCACTGGGAGAAGGCTTTTGTTCTTCTTTTGGGGCAGACAGGATTACGTTCATGAAATCTGAATCTGAAATCACGAAGGAAAATTGAGCTTTTTTGTGGTAAAGAAGTTGTTGGATTTGGAAATTTATAAATGGCGATGCCATTGACTACGGCAGGGGTACAGAACGGCGGCGTAGGCGTAATGGCAGGGCCGGTGATAAGCCAGCAGGTTGAAATGGATCAGAATGGGAATAGTGTGAACAGGCTGAAAAGCTCATCGCCAATTCGGATTTTTTTGTTCTTTCACAAGGCGATTCGGACGGAGCTCGATGGCCTTTATCGGGCCGCCATGGCCTTTGCCACGAAGAGTGATGATTATGGTGATATTAAGCCTTTGCTTGAAAGGTATCGGTTTTTCAGGTCGATTTATAAACACCATTGCAATGCTGAGGATGAGGTGAGTATTCTAATTGCTGTGAATTGTGGGATTTCTGAATCTCTAAAGCTTAATTGTACTATACAAATGTGTGTTTGTGTATGTAAGGCATAAATTAGAGAACTTTTTTGGTTATCCGTACTTTGTTGATCTCCCTTTTCCCCTGACTAACTGGTTGCTGTTTAGTTTTATAGAATGATTTGGTTTGTTGATGGTTCCGGGTGTTCAGTTTTCTTTTAGCCATGCGGTTCTTGCATATGAATTATTGGAATAAATTTGCTGTTTGTCTTGCTGGATGGCGAGCACGTTTTTTACTCAATATTTTTTAAGGACCATTTGGAATTAGGTAGTAGAATTTACAAGAAACTGCTGCTTGTAATGCTGCTTTGGGCTGTTATACTGTTCCACACTCAACAACATTAATTTGGAGTTAAGGTTTGTTGGCTTGAATAAAAATTTCAAGCCTTTTTATTTTGGGTTTGGCGTGGTGTGTATTTACTGCAGTTAGATTGTAGGTACTCGGGTGAGTATTACAGCATTTTATCAGCAAACGTATTGAGTTTGCATTCCTTTTTACATACAAATTGATCGTGAAGAGCTTTTCTGGTTTGTTTGGTTCCCGTGAATGGGAATAGCTATTGCCATGATTTTATGTTCAGTGAAAAGGGAAATCTGATTGTTTGACTATATTTATAGACGTGGCTGTTAAGTATGATCTGATTGGTTATATCATTTTATGTTCAATAAAGAGGGGAACTCCTATTTTACTGAATTATCTGCAGCTTCCCATGTAAATTGCTCGTTCAACTTGTGTTAAGTATATGTCTCTTCATAGTCAATTGTTCACTAAAATGCCTGTATAATGAAGTTCAACAAAAATACTTCCTCACATGCTTCAGATTTGTTCCCTTGTTGCTGTCAAATATGATAAACATACTAGCTCACCACCATATACATGGACTTTTGACCACATGTATATGTTTATCTTTCGAACATCAGGTAATTTTTCCTGCACTTGACATTCGAGTGAAAAATGTCGCACGAACTTACTCTCTTGAGCATGAGGGAGAGAGTGTGCTTTTTGATCAGCTGTTTGCGTTGCTGGATTCTGATAAGCAAACTGAAGAAGGTTATAAGAGGGAGTTGGCTTCTTGCACTGGTGCGCTAAGAACATCCATTTGCCAGCACATGTCCAAGGAAGAGGAACAGGTACTTCTGATGTATGACTGCATTCAGCTTGTTACAAATTTAAGTTTTCTAATGTTCTGATTGGGAAGATTTATGCTGCAATTATTGGAATACTTCGGGACTGCTTTTATTTTATACCTAGGATTGGCATAGCAGTAATCGTTGTTTTTATACAATATCAACTTCTTGTCTTGTCTACCATTGCATATTGAAAAGCTGCTGATGAGAGCAATATGTTTACATTCCTTGGCATAAACTGGCAAATAGTATATCTGTGGAGATCTGCAGACATTGAAATTTGGGCCTATTCACTGTCTAATTCACCTACATAGGATTTTTTGGGTCTCATATGTGGACAGACAATAAGCAAAAAGGGGTCATGTTCTTGCTTTTTGTAGACTCTGGAATGATGAGAGCAAGATGTACTTATCCCTAGTGGAAACTTGGGGCGTAGTTTGCCTATAGGATCTATCTGTTTTGTGGTTCATTTCACCAAAAAGAAATTTATGTTTGTTTGGCAGGTCTTTCCATTGCTTATTGAAAAGTTTTCATTTGAGGAACAAGCGGCATTGGCTTGGCAATTTCTTTGCAGCATTCCTGTGAATATGATGGCAGAATTTCTTCCGTGGCTTTCATCCTCAATTTCACCTGATGAGAGTCAAGATATGCGTAAATGCTTGTACAAGATTATACCAGAAGAAAAACTACTTCAACAGGTGAGGATATTTGAGTGCAGAAAATATAAGAAGCTTCTGTCAAATTATATCATTGCTAACTTAAACTTACTTTCATGAAGATTATATTTACCTGGATGGATGGGGCGAAGGTTAGTAAGAAGCGTAAAATTTGCGAAGATGTTAGTGAGCCCTGTAGTTCTTCAGATTCCAAAACTAACAGCTTAACCCGATCATCTGAAACTGGGGAATGTGTATGTGAATCTTCCATGGTAGCAAAAAGACATCTTCTACTATCAGACTCTGATATTATAGACCATCCTATAGATGAGATATTGCACTGGCACAAGGCTATTGAGAAGGAACTAAGTGACATAGCTGAAGCAGCTAGAAGGATTCAGTCATCTGGGGATTTTTCTGATTTGTCTGCCTTTGGTAAGAGGCTCCAATTTATTGCTGAAGTTTGCATTTTTCACAGGTATAATTCAACTCTTGCTCTTATTTCTCTGTTTTGAATACTTATGCCATGACTAGAATGGATTCGGTGGTGCAACTTTGCATGCAACATGCCATGAATGAGTACTCTGCTAAGCTTATTTTCAAGCTATTAAGGTGTTCCTTTTGTTTTTAAATAATTGTAATTAAAAATCTTTGTCTCATATAAAAACTACCATCCTTTTGTTCAAGGTATAAAAACAGATCAGTGGTCCTGCAACTGGTCCACAATCCAAACATTGAGAACTATGAGAATGTTTTAGGGAATCCTAAGATCTAGTATCTGATCCTTTTAATGTTCATTTGGATTGCATGAGGCTTGCAGCTTGTTGTCTATTTTAATATGCGAAATTGTGCTAAACAGCTTTATTTCCATTTATCCATTTCCTTACATTCAACTTTCCAGGTGAAATTGCAAAATTTTGGCTTGGAATTTCAATTTTTATTTCATTAATAACCGCTATTTCTACCTTGTTGAATGATGCGCATACCTTGTCGCCTCTGAGTGCAGCATTGCTGAGGATAAAATAATATTTCCTGCCATAGACACAGAACTATCATTTACTCAGGAGCATGAAGAAGAAGAAAGTGAATTTGAGAAGTTGAGATGCCTGATGGAATGTATTGAACGTGCTGGGGCAAACTCCTCTTCTGCTGAATTTTGTTCAAAGTTATGTTCTCATGCTGATCATATAATGCAGACCATTAAAAAGCATTTCCAGAATGAGGAAGTTCAGGTGAGGTTTCTTAGTTTGCAAAAATTTTGGAGAATCTATGTTCTTGCTTTTGTTCACAGAGTTCTTTTCTGACTGAAAGGACTCTTTCTTCTTCTTCTTCCCCTTTTCTTTCGTTTTTTTTTTTTTTTTTTGGTGCATTTCATATTTTAAGTTTCATATATTTGTTCTTAAATATGCAGTTTCTGAAAATTTTATTTGTTATTTTTGGAACTGTATTACAGGTTCTTGAACTTGCTAGAAATCATTTTAGCCCTGAACTTCAGCGGAACCTTCAGTACCAGAGTTTATGTGTAATGCCCCTGAGATTGATTGAGTGTGTTCTACCCTGGTTGGTAGGATCACTAAGCGAAGAGAAAGCAAGGTCTTTTCTTCGGAATATGCATATGGCAGGTCTGAATTTGCTCTGATTCTGATTTTTTGTTTCTTGTTTACGTGCATTCTCAGGACATTTGCCTCTTGTTGGCTTCTAACTTGTTTACCTAATAGTACAGCTCCGGAGTCAGACACTGCATTAGTAACGCTATTCTCTGGCTGGGCATGCAAAGGGCGTCCAAGGGGCATTTGTTTTTCCTCAAGTGCTAATGGTTGTTGTCCTGCAAAAGTGCTGACAGAAACCCCTGAGAAGTTGGAGAAACTATGTTGTGCCTGCAACTGTTCAAGCAGAGCAGTTAGACCAATTCGAATCGATCAATTAGATACTGATGAAAGGCCAGTCCAGTGTAAAAACTTAACCTCAAGGAAAGAAAATAATCATTGCAATTCTTCAAGAGCTGCAGAATTCCAGGAAGCAAATATCAGTAACCAGTCATGTTGTGTTCCTGGGTTAGGAGTGAATGGCAATAATCTAGGCACAACTGCAGGGAAATCATTGCGATCCTTATCCTTTAGCTCAAGTGCTCCTTCACTGAACTCCTCTCTTTTCAGTTGGGAAACAGAAATCAATTTAACCAGTAATGATTGTGCAACAAGACCCATAGATAACATATTTAAAATTCACAAAGCCATCCGGAAAGATTTGGAGTTTCTGGATCTTGAATCTGGGAAACTTGGAGACTGTGATGAGACTTTCATTAGGCAGTTCAGTGGTAGATTTCGTCTCTTGTGGGGTTTATATAGAGCTCATAGTAATGCGGAGGATGATATAGTGTTCCCTGCTTTAGAATCAAAAGAAACTCTTCATAATGTTAGCCACTCTTACACATTGGACCATATGCAGGAAGAAAAACTATTTGAAGACATTTCATCTGCTCTTGCTAAACTTTCTCAACTTTATGAAAATTTGAAGTGCATAAATTTGACTGGTGATCAAAGTTCTAGGGGTTTTGATTCTACTACATTTGATAGTAGTTTGAGTGAATACAATGAGCTGGCTACTAAAGTCCAAGGCATGTGCAAATCTATCAAAGTTACATTGGACCACCATGTTACACGTGAAGAACTTGAGCTCTGGCCATTGTTTGATAGCCATTTTTCAATTGAGGAGCAGGACAAGCTCGTTGGTTGCATAATTGGCACCACAGGGGCAGAGGTGCTCCAATCAATGTTACCATGGGTAACGTCTGCTCTTACACAGGAAGAACAGAACAAAATGATGGACACATTCAAGCAAGCAACAAAGAATACAATGTTTAGTGAGTGGCTAAATGAATGGTGGGAAAGGACTCCAGCTGCAACTTCTCAGATGTCGACATCTAACAATAGTATGTTACTAGGTTTCGATAATATTATTGCTTGTACCATCTTCTCAATTTTCCATTTTTTTTTTTAAATCTATATATTCTTAGTCGGGTATATTTTGGGCTAGCATAACAGTATTGCTTCCTGTGTAGAATAAGAATAATTTTCAGAGATCACAATGTAATGTCACATTCCATTTTGTAGCCTATGATCTCCATGAATCACTGGATCAGAGTGATTATACGTTCAAGCCGGGCTGGAATGATATCTTCCGCATGAATCAGAATGAGCTTGAATCGGAGATAAGAAAGGTCTCTCGGGATTCTTCTCTTGATCCAAGAAGAAAGGCCTACCTTATTCAAAATCTTATGACCAGGTCTGTCTTTGCTGCAGCCATTGGCAAAAATTCTTCTTTGATCATTGTCCTAATAGGTGATCTACTTACTCTAATTGATGCATCTGTTGCACAGTCGCTGGATTGCTGCTCAGCAGAAGTTACCTCATGCAAGGACTGATCATTCATCTGGAGATGAAGATATCCTTGGATGTTCTCCATCATTTCGTGACCAAGAGAAACAAGTTTTTGGTTGTGAGCATTATAAAAGAAACTGTAAGGTCCGTGCTAGTTGTTGTGGAAAGTTGTTTGCTTGTAGGTTTTGCCATGACAATGTCAGTGACCATACAATGGATCGGTAAGTTTCCCCGGAGCTTTTTTTTTTTCCTATCCCTCTCTTTATCTATTCAAATCATTCATTATCCTATAATTTATTTCAGGAAGGCAACATCTGAGATGATGTGTATGAAATGTTTAAAAATTCAGCCTGTTGGACCTATCTGCACAACTCCAGCTTGCAATGGATTTTCAATGGCAAAATACTATTGTAGTAGCTGCAAGTTTTTTGATGATGAAAGGTAAAATGTTCATTGTCTCACAGTTTATCTTAAATGTAGTAGGCATTTCGATTTCAAGGTATTTTTCATTAAGTGCTTCAGTAGAGAAATACTGCTCAGGATAATTGTTATCCTATGTTGATCTATTCAGACAACTGTGTAATCTATCCAAATAATTAATGCTTTTCTATTCAATTGTGTACAGCATCCGAATTCTATAAACAAGCTGTCTAATTGTGGGTATTGTAATTGGTGCTCAAAAAGAAGTTGGAAATCGAGTTTGGCTGATTTTAGGTTCAAAGACGGTTGAGACCAAAACATGGGTTGGGGTTGGGGCTATAATGTCCATGAGAAGAAAAGAGAAGATCTTCTAGGAATCTCACTTAAATGTCACAAGGAATAGCAACAGTAGGTAAAGTTTCTTTTGAAATCAATGATTTTTTACTTTGGAAATTGAGTTCCAATAGGTGCTCTGTTGAAATGAATATTCTAGAATAAATATTCAGAACATTAGATCAATGTGGATGTCAAATCAGCAGATCCTGCTGCTTCACTTTGCCAAATAAGTCAAGGATCTATCCACATGTCTATGAGGTCCCATCAGCTATCTGAGGAGGATAGGATTAATTCAACCTTGCCCCTGCTTTCTTATCTTTATTATTTTTTTTAAATCGCTATCCTACTCTCCCTAGATATTTCTTTTTAAACCAACCTCATTCTAGACTCTTTTTCCAAGTTTCTGGAGATCTTCAGCTACAATAGCATGGATCTGTGTTTGCAATCGAACATGTCTTTCTAACCTTCCTTTTCTTTATCATTTCAGGACAGTATATCATTGTCCTTTTTGCAATTTATGTCGCCTTGGCAAGGGACTTGGTATTGACTTCTTTCATTGCATGACTTGCAACTATTGTCTGGGAATGAAATTAGTGGACCACAAGTGCAGGGAGAAAGGTCTTGAAACCAATTGCCCAATATGCTGTGATTTTTTATTCACATCAACCCCAACTGTCAGAGGTCTTCCTTGTGGCCACTTTATGCATTCGGCTTGTTTCCAGGTCTACTATTATATCTGCTTTTCACGAATTTGTATGAAAGAGCTATTGCTGTTCTAGAATCGCTTACTTGGCTTTATTTTCTTTCCCCAGGCATATGCTTGCACTCACTACATCTGTCCTATTTGCAGCAAATCTATGGGAGATATGTCGGTAAGGAGATGCTTCTTCATTTGGCGCACTGTATTCTCTTATACATTGTGAAATTTTACTGTACAATCCTTGATAACATGATTATGAGAACGAACAAAATAATATCCGACTTAATTCTTCGAATTGAAAAATAAAATATCCTTAGTTTTAGACCTGATTTTACTTGCTCATGCCTAAGCACAATAGTTTGCTTGTAATTTGATCTAGACAATATTTTAATTTCCTTCGGTTGTTTTACTATAGTCATGTTTGTTTGCTGATTAATCTTGTGATTCTCTTTCTTTCTTTCTCATATGAAAATTGCTTAGAAGTTTCCCTTTTTACCCCTAAGTATTTGTGAATTTGGTTTGTTTTACCATCTCAAATGTGAAGTTGCCAAGTCTTATTCTCTCGCTAGACTCTATTTGACAACCTTTTGGATTTAACTGAATATCCTTTTTCCTTATTCAGGTTTACTTTGGAATGCTTGATGCTTTAATGGCTTCTGAGCAGCTCCCGGAAGACTACAGGGGCCGTTGTCAAGTAAGCTATGCTGCATGTTCTTATTTCTTTTTATCCCTTCGCTACCTTTGCTTGCAAAGATGATAATTAATCATATGTATCAATAATAGTACTAATAATCATAACAATAATGGACTGTATCGTTTTCCAGGATATCTTGTGCAATGATTGTGATAAGAGAGGATCTGCACCATTTCATTGGTTGTATCACAAGTGCAGCTTCTGTGGATCCTACAACTCAAGGGTCATCAAGGTTGACCCACCACCTAATTGCTCAACCAGTGAAAGTCATTGAACCCTTTCTTGATTGATTCAGCCGTTCAGGTCTGTAAATACCTATGATAGCTATAGTTATCCACACAAAACTATGTATACTCCTACATCCCCAAAGTTTTGTCACTAATGTAAACATAAAGCTCTTGGTCCACATCTATTTAGTCAATTCGTGAGGCTTCGCCTCTTCTTTTGACTCCACATTTGTAATTCAGATGTTTAATGCCATTAAACAAGAGATAGGAGCAAACCAAGAAGGCAAGATGGAACAAATTCATTTGATTAGAGAAATGGAAAAGAGCAGAAAATTTTGATTGTGCTTTAGCATTTTCTTGCACAGGGTAAATAGTTGAGGTCTTTGGCAGCCAGAATTGGTTTTTAAGTTGGAAAGGGAAGTGGAAAAGAAAGGTAGATGGGTGTCTATTTTCCTTTTGTTCACATAAAGAATAGCAGGTAAAGCTTGTACCAGGTCATGCTGCTGATCTTTTGTAAGGCATATTTATCATTTCTAGAAGATATCAATGCAAAGAAAAGGACAACGGGCTTACTGATACCTGCTTCAATTCTTTTTTTTTTTTTATAGTTAATACCTGCTTCAATTCAAACTGGGGTTTTCAAACCCCTTTGCCACTTCATTCAAAAGATTCATATTTTAAGATGGTTGCTTGTGTATTTGTCATTTGTCCATGCCCTTTGGATTTATTACCATCTTTGGTATGTATATGACGTGATGGGAAAAATAATGGACAATGAATGACTTCAATGAACTTGACTTTTTTTCTTTTTTTAATAAATATTTAATTTAAAATTTATTAAATAATAGTACAAATTAAGTAGAGGTATACTCGAATCAAGTCAAACTTTAAGATAATCGAGTTGAATTTTATTATTTTTATATAGGGTTCAAATTTTACTTCGATTTGTTTGAAATACTTTAAAGTCGATTATAATATGTTCGAATTCGAGGTTAAATTTGAATTTGAGTCTAAATATAAAATATATATTCAAGTTCGAACTCGATATTTTGAAATCAAGTTGAGTCTTTATCGAATCAAATTTAAACATATTCAATAAAAGCTCGATTCGTTTATACCTTAAAGTTAAACTACAGGGGTTTAGAGAATATGAAATTCACGTATCCGCCCACTGCTTTCCAATTCTCAAGAAATGCATGAGCCGTTTTATTGCACTTTTTGGCTGAATATGAAAGGACTTATATTTTTCTGAAAAAAAAAAAGCACTTTTGCAGGAAATTGAAGGACGGTATTTGCCCTACTTTTCTGAAAATGAACCTTTAAAGTTAAAAGTAAAAAAAAAAAAACCCGGAAAAAAATGGAAAAAAGAAAAATTGTACTATCGCCCTCCATCTTATATTGATTCTTCATATGTTTATTTTTAATTGTCCAAAACTAAATATTTTGTATTAAGCTTTAATTAATAATTTTTTCTATAGAGTAAGATGGTAATTTAAATATGATTAATTATTCTTTTAAATCTTTATAAAAAAATCAAATGTGGACATTCGATTTAGAGGGAAAGAATATAAATTATTATAGCTACTATAAATATTTATTTTTAATTAAAGGCTAAAGGCCTAAATATTTTATCCAAGTAATAATTTGAAGTTTCCAACCCTATTTAATACGAAGAGTAAGAGTAAGTAATAGTGATTACAAATCACTAATCAATAAAAAAAAAAGAAAAAAAATAACTCTCCTATATTATAGTAATTATTAACTTAATAACTCATGATCCAATGCACAAATCTTGATTCTTCCTTCCAAAATTACACAAGAAAAAAAAAGAAGATATTAATAATTAATTTTTTTTAAAAAGAAGAAATTAATAAATACTTTTTTAAAGAAAATAATTTTTTGAAGGTTAGTAAAAGGTTAACCTCCACCTTTAACAATTTGTACCAATGTGGTGAATCAATTAGAAACAAATTTTACCATATGAAAAAGGAATTTGTTTGATTCATATCTCATCTTCTAATATTAAAATAATAAATCACAAACAAAATTTTAGTTCATTTTCCATACATGGACAAAAGGATATCAATTGAATTAATGACTTCTGCTTATTACTTGTTCCCCTATTAAATAAGTGCTATTTTAAAGAAAATTTTAAATTTTTATTTAATCTAAATATCTTAAAAGACATCTAATGAATAAAATATATCACTAGCACAATTCATAATTGAACCTGACCTTACACAAAACAAGAATATTTAATGATAAATAAATGATGGAAGTTAATAATAAAAGTATATATTACTAAAATTTATATCGAATATTACTAAAAAATTATTATATAATTTTACAATAAAATTATTTAATTTTCAATTAAGGATAATTTAATCATAGTACTTTATAACACAAATATATTTAATAACTTCTTTAATTTAAATATATTTCAAAAAAACTTCTTTAATCTAAATGTCAAAATCTTAAAAATCATCTAATGAATAAAATATATCACTAATATAGTACTCACTCCGTCTCTATTTATCTGTCATAATTAACTACTTCACACAATTTAAGAAAAATTAGTTAGTTTCTTAAATTCATACAACTTTGTTTATACATTCTAAAAGTACAGTTAGATTTAATACTATTTATAACTATTTTCTTGTTTTGTTTGTTCAACTCTCTCTCTCTTTAAAGTTATTACATTTTTATTTTTCAAAACTATTTAATACAAGGGTATAAAAGTAAAATTAACATTAATAACATCTAAATTTTTTTAACGTGACCGATAAAAAGAGACATTAAAATTTTTCAGTTGTGACAGATAAATAAGGATAGAGGAAATATAATTCATAATTGAATGTGATTTTATACAAAATAAGAATATTTATTTATAAATAAATAATTAAAGTTAATAATAAAAATATATATCAATAAAATTTACAACAAATGCTTAAAAAAATTATATAATTTGACATTAAAAATTATATTTATTTTTAAATAAATAAAAATAAAAAATATTCGATTTCAAAACAAACCTACTTCTGTACCATACCATACGTAAAACGTAAAGCTGTCCCTTCTGTAGCCGAATGTTGACCAAAAAAAAAAAAAAAAGAAAAAGAAAGAAAGAAAGAAATCCAAAAAATTGACGTTTTCTAAAAAAAAGCCCAAAAAATACTGAAACAGAAGGGAAAAAAAAATTAAAATGGAAGACAAATATTGACGCCATTCTTTTGAGCTTCAGCTGAAATTTCGTTCGGCTTCTTCACAAAGAAAAGTGAAGGCCCTCGCTCAATCTTCAGGTAATTTTTCTTATCCTCAGCTATCTTTGCATCACGTAAATTTTTGAAAGCTCCATTCTTTATGGGAAATTGTCTAGTTTCTGTTGCAAATCACTGTAAATAGATCTTCTTTTTTCTGTGGGAATGAGTCCCAAGAAATTCAGAGATCCAAAAAGTGTTGAGATTCGTGAAAATCTTGATTGTTGTCCTTCAATTTGTTTACAAATTTTTGATGGGTTTTGTGTGTGTATAAATTGTTTAGGTTTGTAATTTTGCAGACAAGAGGGCTTTTGTCAGAAGATTGCGTAGCAAGTGTTTCTTCAAAATTTTGTATATTAGGTAACAAGGAAGAGGGCGGAAGTTTGAGGGAGGAAAGGCTAAAGGGAAGGTGTTTATATAGGGTCAGAATAAAGGGGAATGGCGGGTTCGAAGATGGAGGGGCCTTCGGCTCCGGCACTGAGGAGAGATCCGTATGAGGTCCTGTGCGTGTCAAGGGATTCTTCTGATCAGGAAATTAAGACTGCTTACAGAAAGCTTGCTCTAAAGTAAGTCCCCTCCACCCCCCAAAACCCCCATTTTCCCTCTCTTGTTTGCCCCTGTAATATTGTAAGTTGAATCAGTTTATTGTAGGTAATGTTCTGTACGATGTAAATCTTCTAATTGGAATGTTTTCCAAGGTGGGAGAATTGGCGGGCTTTTTACTTGTTTATTTGACATGAAGAATTTATTTTAGTGGAATAGGTTGTGAGCTGAATTGTTCCGCGATAAATTATGTTAAGTCTGGTCAGTTTTCTGGTTATAAATGATTAATGGGTTTGAAATGTTGAAAATTATGGATTTGCACTTCATATTGTCAAAAAGGGGTTCTTGGACCTTTGATTCGCTGAATCTGGATATTGATATCAACATAATGTGAGTTCTTGACCCTGATGAGTTATGTGGTTCTTGTTGGATTCTGGATGTTAGTAATGTGAGTCCATTTTTTGAGATAGAGATTCATTATTCATATTATAATCACCAGAACAGCAAAATGGTGTTCGTATAGATTTGATTTCAACAATGGAGTACTAATTCGGCATTTTGGCAGGTATCACCCTGACAAAAATGCAAGCAATCCTGAGGCGTCAGAGCATTTTAAAGAGGTTGCATATTCATATAGTATTTTATCTGATCCAGAAAAGAGAAGGCAATACGATAATGCAGGGTTTGAGGTAACTTGTTTCTGTTTACACATTTATTCTATCAAGCTGTTAAAAAGTTCATGGATGGCAGGCTTGGTTGCATATTCAATTTAGCATCAGTCCTGCTTTAAGCCTTTTGCAGTAGTTACCAATATAAAACACGGATGTCCAACCTCATTTTTTAGTTGATTGATGTAATTGCTATTTAATAGGTGTAATCGTTGTTTAAGAGGAAAGAAACTATGAAATTCTGCATAATATCCTGAACAATTTTGAAGTGTGCTAAGTGTAAATTGTTTTGACATCAGTCACTGACATGGCTATTGACTGCAAAATAGTAAGAGGAATGGTTTGGTTAGTACGCGAAGATATATGACATATCCTATATTTTAACCGTTGAACTTCCACTGGTCATTTTGCAACTTGTTATTGCACTGCATTTTTGTGAACTTAGTGTTAACTTAGTCTTAATGGTATCTGTGCTTGGAATGGCATAAAGATGTAGTTTGTATGTGTACATTACTTTCTCCTCCTCCTCAATTGATGTCACTTTAGGGAGACTAATTCATTTTTAACATCGGAAGGAAGGTTTTTTCTTCTTTTGTATTTGTAAGTTTATGATTATATATCCATCTTAGTTGCTTGGGCTCTGTTTATTCCATTCATAGAGAGAAAATGTGTGGAATGATCTGTAGTTGGCTAGAAAGTATAGCTGAATATTGCATGTTTATTTTGGCTTACTTTGATTCCAGATCTGTACCTGTATTTTGTTTTCTATGTGCAAGAATTTTATAGATATGCATACAAATTTATGTTTTGATTTATGTATGGTCGGTATTGATTAAATATATGTTTTTGATGTTGATACTAATGCATGATTAATTCTTAGATGTACAAGAATCCTTGTGCCTGAGCGTGTACATTTAAATGGTTTAAACTTGTTAGTTTCACAAACCTTCATAGATTTCTTCGAATTTTTATCATATCTAAACTGATGAGCAATATCTTGTAATTGTTTAATATGTGATTTGATGGTTGATAAGGCTCTTGATGCTGATGGAATGGATATGGAAATAGATCTATCCAATCTTGGAACTGTAAACACAATGTTTGCAGCACTATTCAGGTGTAATTTATCTTTCAGTTTTGGCATTGGTTGTGTTCTACGTATGAGTTCTATTTTGTGGCTTACTTATCTATTTTTGGATAGCAAGCTGGGTGTTCCGATCAAGACAACTATTTCTGCTAATGTTCTTGAAGAAGCTTTAAATGGTACAGTCACTGTTAGGCCTCTTCCAATTGGTACGTCAGTGAGTGGGAAGGTATGTCCTTGTGTGTGTGTGTGTATATATATATATATATATATATATATATATATATATATATATATTTGTGTGTGTGTGTGTATATATATCCCTTTTATTAGGGCCAAGTGATTTTGTATTTGTGTATTTTGCTTATACAAGTTTTGTTGCAGGTTGAAAAGCAGTGTGCTCATTTCTTTGGTGTAACTATTAGTGAGGAACAAGCTGAGTCTGGAATAGTTGTGAGGGTTACTTCAGCTGCTCAAAGCAAATTTAAGGTACATTGTCATATGGTACTTTAGCATCTTCTGAGTAATAAGTAGAGAAGCTCACTCTCCCCGTAAGTCTCCCTCTGTATCTCTCTCCCACAACTGTAAACTCCGTTTGATTGCACATGAATTTGCTACAAAACAGAGTATTAAAACTTGTCTTCTATGCACTTTCAGCTATTGTATTTTGAACAAGATGCCAATGGAGGATATGGACTCGCCCTGCAGGTACTTTAGATGTAGATTTTTAGTTTTATTATCTGTAAGTAACAATATGATTATTTCTTTGCCAAACGTCTTGTTAAAGATTCCTTTCTAAGAAAAGGTCCTCCTCATATGTCTTCTTATCCCCGGTCTCTTCTTTTTACTTTTCATCAAGTAACATGCCTTCCCTTTTTAATAGTATTGTTCTAATAATCTATTTCCTTCAACTTGTTTACTGTGTTCTTCTAACCTTTTCGTTCCTGTTAAACACGTGATTTTCTTCACCTCATAATTTACTGTGGTCCAGATATCATCTTTTCACATAGAAGATTTTAGTGGTAGGGAGGGTTGCTAAGACTTATTAAAGGTAGTGTCAAAATTGTGGAACATGGTTGGAGTCAATATTCCTTTTAAATATGGATGAACTAGTTCAACTTGGCCATTTAAGTTTGTAGAGGAAGTTCTTGATTTAGATCACTTTATTCATTCATTGTTGGCTTTTTGAAAAAATGATTTTCTGATCACTGGTGTTTCAACTTCTCATTGGAGACCACTAGGCCTGTATTTTGGTTTGATTCTTTTATGATTCATGTTACTTGGGATTAAGGCTTTGTTGTTGTTGTTATTGAAATTCCCTAAAGTTTTACTTCTTCAGCTGCATAGTTTAATCATTTTTTGTGCGATGCTTTTCTCTATGACAAATTTTGTGTAGTTGGTTTAAAAAACAAAAAGAATATGATAAAAAAGATTACTAGTTTATAAATTGAGCAATTTGATTAGAGAAATTGTGCATTGGAAAGTTCAAGGGCATTCGAGTTCAACTTCTTGAGTTAATCATTTATGGGAATGATAATTGGTCCTTTCAAGGTGGACCATAGGGGAAATTAGAGCATTAAAGAAGGTACGTTTTCATATGACAAACTTCTTGCCTTTGCCAAGACCATTGCACTTAACAGTTAAATAGGTGACATGTTTTGTTTCTTTCTTCAGAGCTTGTATAAAAAAGTTGGAATCTCCAGGGTGAGCAAATGCAGACTGTTATATGACTTAAAATTACCCACCCTATAGTGACCTTTGGTCGCATTCCTCTTCCTTTTAGGATGGGTAGAGGCCTAAAACTTTAGTCCTAGCAACATAATGATAATGACTTGACCTTACATTCTGATGATTCCTTATTCCTGATCTCAGAAATGTTTTATCGATCATTTACAGGAAGATAGTGAGAAGACAGGCAAGGTGACATCAGCTGGAATGTATTTCTTGCATTTTCAAGTATACAGGATGGATACAACAGTAAATGCAGTATGTTGGTTTCCTTTCTCTTCTTGAATACTTTCTTTTTTCCAAATTCGTTGATCTATATGTTTTGTGGTAGTGTAGTTGGCAATGGCTAAAGACCCTGAAGCTGCATTCTTCAAAAGGTTGGAAGGTCTTCAACCGTGTGAGGTCTCAGAACTAAAAGCTGGCACACACATATTTGCTGTTTATGGTCTGAACTGCCTTTTTTTGCTGTTTGTGGTTTTGGTTTCCTGGCCTTATCTTTGAAAACTCAATTTAATTGATTTTTGCAGGAGATAACTTTTTCAAACCTGCCACTTATACTATTGAGGCTCTTTGTGCAAAGACATACGAGGATACAACTCACAAACTCAAGGACATTGAAGCTCAGATTTTAAGGAAGAGGAATGAGCTACGACAATTTGAGACAGAATACAGAAAGGTATTCCACTGGCTTTTCTAGCCACCACTCCTATGCCGCTATTGATGCTGGACTTCCGTCTAAATGCAGTGTTTTAAGTATTTTTGTATGGTGTTTGTAGGCACTGGCTCGCTTTCAAGAAGTCACCAACAGATATAGCCAAGAAAAGCAAGCTGTAGGTTTTTGCTTTCTTTGAAATTATATAGTTGTTTTTGCACATCATCATTTGCAACTCTGTTTGGAGGCTTAAAAGTCGAAGATAAATAACATAAACTGATGTGGATTCTTTTTGAGTTATGATTCATGCAGGAATGTGATGTATTCTTGATTACATGTAGCTCTCTGGAACATAATCAGAAAATTTCAACCAAGTGCATCAGTGGCATTTGACATCCAGTTTTGTTTGAGCTATTAGATGGAGTCCAATTTTATTGGCATCACTAAAACAATCATTCAAGTTCCTTATAGATAGGGAAACTTTGTTTGAAATTTCCATCCTTCAGCATGTTTTTCTGCAATCATATTTGTGAATTTTTCCCACAACTAAGTTTTGTTTATATCTGTTCTTTATAGCTGTGTCTTGTGTAGTCTTCCCTCCCCTTGTCCTGATATCATCTAGTAGCTTGTATTCATAGTGACTGTTATTATCTTGTGTATAATGAATAGGTTGATGAGTTGCTGAAACAACGAGACAGCATACATTGCTCATTTAGTGTTGCTAGGTCAATGGTTCCCACTGGTGGCAGTGGTCATTTTAGTAACGGTAGTAGTAATAGTAGTAGTAGTAGTAGAGTTCCCTCTGAAGATTTTAAGGCAGATAGCCCAGGGGAAGACAGCAGTTCAGATGCAAAGGACAAATCAACAAAGAAGAAGTGGTTCAATCTCAACCTAAAGGGATCCGATAAGAAGTGACAGAATGATTTTGATATTAGGTCTTATTTTTCCTCCTGAGGTTTGGAATTCACTCTTGCATGTGAGAGCGCCCTAAAGTTTAGTGTCTGCAGAATTCATCTTGTATTGCCCGTTGGATATATTGCTTTGGCTTAGGTTCTCTGAAGTTGTTCGTGGCCTTTGATAATTCATTGCATTGAGGTGTTTGTGTATTGTATCTATGCTTATTTTTTTCCTGAAATTCAATGTAGTTCGTATAGCTTGTAGAAAAAAGAACTATGGAACTTTGATTAAAGTTGCTCGGTTTGTTGTAACTATGATTCTTTACCCAAAAATAATTATTTCAATCTTTGGTAAATTATTTCTATGAATGCCAGTATGTGGGACAAGATTGTTTTTGTATGAAATGGTGATGAAAATTCTTATATAAAGATTGTTATGCTTGTTTTTGACATTTGCGAGGTTTGAACTCGTTTCCCCTTAACTCAAGCTGGTCGTTGGAATTCAGGATAGGAGAAATATTTTTACATTGATTGCAGTAGACATTCTTGACGTTTAGGTATCAGGATTATTGGTTGTACGTTGTTGCCTGAGCTATGAGCTTGGGATCATTTATCCCACTTAATTCCAAGGCCATTTCCTCTATGGTATCGTTCTTATCTTGGTATGATAGTTTTCACACCTTTCCTCCCACTATGACAAATCACATGTAAGTTTCCATATTTTCATGCTCTCTCTCTCTCTCTCTCTCTCTCTCTCTCTCGCAAAATGTTAGGGAAAAATCAAGAGGGGGTCAAGGCAAGAAATTGACAAATGAGTCTACAGGCTAGGTGATCCTGAACCATCCAAATTTTCAAATTTCTTTGGCCGCCCATATTATTTTATGACCCAAGGTTGATCAGACAAGTATCTGTCGAAACAAACTTTTTGTTCAAGATTCTTATTTAATATATATAAATAATTTGAGGTTCATTTTCCCTGCATAGTTTGTCTTTCTTCTTTATCTTATTATTGGCACCGTTCTTTTGGAGGGATTGGGTTTAAAAGGGATGAAAGGAAGTATGGCCAAGTTTTATCAACCTTCAAGAGGGAGCTTTTACCTAACTCATTGTCTACCTACTAAGCTAAATTTCTAGGTACCCAATATAGAGCTTAGGCTTATTAAGTACTTGTTTAAGGTCTTCCTAGGTATGGATTAGTACTATAATCAAGTTGTCCTAGAGGAGTATTAATTTAAACACTAATAGGAAGCCATTTGCATTAGTATAATAATTGGACATTGTCAACAATAAACTAATAACTAAAAAGTCTTGTAAAATGGGTTATACTGTTGAACCAGAAAAGGCCAATCTTAGGTTATCCGTTTCGGAGACAAGCAGTGCATTTCTTTTTAGCTGGTTTTCTTGCAAACTTCTTGTCTCATGACCTCTGTTGAATCTGTTAAGTCCCTCTACTCTTTATTTTGTGGAACCAAAGTGTATCTGCTTGGATTCTATTTATGGGATAAGTGCCTCCAAAACTTCGAAGATTGTTTATCTAAGGCTCTTTCTTAACGTAAAGCTCATCACGTGGTGAAGGCACTGAAGGGTCACCTTTTTCATCCAAGAACCAGAAAAGAACCTTCTCCCAAAGAACCAAGTTCCGCGTGACTGTGTATGCTTCCACATTATTGGAAGTGCCTATGACTCAATAGCTACTTCTATGTTCTTTAATTGTTTTTTTAAAAAAATATTTTTCGGAGGAGGGGGGAGGAAGTTTGTGAATAAAGTTTCCATGGTGTTTAATATATTTGGCAATTACACGTCACTTGTGGGGTCGGAGCATCCAAGTGTTTTGCCACATTATTTTCTAAAGAACATATTGAATCTCGAGCATATAAGTAAATCATTAAAAGATATATGAAAGAGAATGATTAGTTTATATTAATTGCTATTGATATACAATGTTTTTCACAAATAAAATGTAATACTCAAGTGAAAGATATTTTGACAGATGGATTCACATAAATAGTCCACGTGCCAAAAACATATTTGGAAAATAAGAAAATCAAGATAATTATGGGTCGCTACCATGGAAATATGGATTTAATTAAATAAATAATAAACATTAATTAGTCCTTGACATGTGCGGATGTCCCCCAACTAATGTGTCTGCGTTACATGTTATGTGGTGTTTATGTAGCCGTCTAAGTGTCTACTTTATTAGAGACCCAAGCACATTTGTTTTGTCTTACTGGTTGACCATTTCCATCTTCTCAATTCACGGGACTTCGCTTCTAACCTTTTTTTATTCTTTTTTTTTTGGGGGGGAGGGGAATGGGGTGATTATGTTATACATATGTATATGTATATATATATGTACACACACCACACATCCACTACAAATATAAACATATGTTTGAAAGTTTCAAGCCCCCAAATATAGAATTTACTTCCATATGCTTTTGAAAATCTTGACATTCTAGACTGTGATCTAGGGCATAGATTTGATGTTGGGGATCAGCAATTATTGCCATTAGTTTATCAAGATCATATACATTTTACTATGTACTTTCCTTAATGGGAAAAGAGATGGTGGAAGCGATTAATGTTGAAAATTTAGTGTATAGTTAAAGGGGTTTTTTTTTTTTTTTAACAATTGAATGTTTTATTAGAGTTATAACTATTATCTTAGAATAGATGAACCTATATTTATAATATTTGGTTTAAAAGACTAACAATGAGAATTTCTTTAAAGAAGAGGAAGTCAAGTGTTTACTCTTCGTGAAATATTTCAAATTTATGTTTGTAATCAAATTTATGTGTGAGAGAAATATATATATATATATAGAGAGAGAGAGAGAGAGAGAGAGAGGGTGGGGTTGGGGTTGGGGTTGGGGAGGGGAGGGAGAGAGTCATTTCACATGACTTAAAGCTAACTCCACCCAACGTACACCTTTACATATTAAAAGAAGTAGGTAGTGTCACTTGGAATACATGGAGGGACTTATTGAGTCATACACACATAGTTTGGATTAATTAAATATATGCTTTGAGCATATCCAGAAAAGGGATTACAACTTGAAAACTAAGTCACATTTTTGGTTTCATCTTTTATCCTTTTTGGATCCTTCCAAAGTAATGGTTGCAAAAGGGAACAAAGATGATTAGAAAGTTAATGGAGTTTATATTATGATAGGATCATGTCTCTAATAATCTTACGCTTAATTTCATATAATATTCTTTCATTGGCTAATTTTCCTTGATAAGCACAACTTGGCGGGCCATTCTCGCGATTCGGGTGATCTTAAATGATAATATTGGCATCACTTCAATCAACAACAAAGAAAGCATGATTAAGCGATCTAAAAAGTGTTTTTACATCTCATGGTGGAAACCATTAACACACCAAGGGAAATTTTTAAACTCTTAGTTGAAGGACACTTGTAAGGGAATCAACCTAGTGTTTAAAAGATTTTTTGTTTTCGCTTGTGTATATATAAATATATATATGGATCAAGAAAATGAAAATACCTTTGTTTTTCATTCTTCTTTTTTTCTTTTTCTTTACAAAATATATATTAATTAGTTAGGTGAGTTATCACTCACCATCTCTTTTGAATTTCTTAGAAAATAAAGTCCAAATACAAGATTCATAAGCATAGAAAGTTTGAAAAAATATATATTTCAATATTATTTTATCCGGTGAAGAGGTAGGAAAAAAATTCTAACTCGAGAAAATTGTAATACAAATGTATCATCTTGAATTTGAACTTTGAAAAAGGACCAAGTTATATTCGTGGGGTCTATACCAGATGTGGACCCAACATTGGCAATTTGCTAAGGGCCCTACAAGTGTTTGCCCTAATAAGCTTGTCCACATGTGTTTCCCTACATCAGTGGAGTTAGCCATGTGCTGCTCACATCTTCCTCTAAACCATCTATAAAACCCTCATGGTCTTGGCTCTGCCCTCTCAAGTCTAGCATGCTTCACTATACTATGTCAAAAAAAACTGTGCCTAGTTTTAAGATCCTGTTCCCCTCAAGTCTCAAGAATGGCTTTGTCCTTATCTCAAACACATTAGATAAGATTATAATCCTTAAATTTCTTTTGCTTCTTTTGGAATATGATCAAGAAGAATTAAGTAATAGGGCTAGCTAATCATGCATATAATGTAGGTTTAGCCACTAGAAAGATATATAGGTTTCATGCTAATCTTGATTAACTTTTTCTTATCTAACTTAACCTATATTCTTCTATCTAGCCACGCCATTTTGTGTCCAAATTTATAAATCTTTTTCTTTTTGAATACTACAGACTGTCTGCAGGAACACGCAAATCAAATTGAATTGCTGAAAATCTTTCTTGAATGAGCTTTTTCTAGACATAATTGCCCTAACACCAGTTTGATTACAAGGGTGGTGTGGTCCAATTTGAATCTAGCCAAAGAAGTTTCACAATCCTAGTTTGAAACTAAGCTGAGGGTTTGATAACTGATGGAGCTTTTTGCCTGATTTTTCAACCTTCAGTGATAGTGTATACTCTACTTTGACCCGCAGAGAGAAGCAGCGCATGCAATCGTGTCTTGATGCATTAAATTCCTTGATGGAAAAGTCATCAATGAAGTATGCAAATGATCGGTCATGCAAAAACCCAAGAAGAAGAACAAGAACACACAGGTGCAAAAGTTTCAATTTGGAGACTACTTTTTCAGACTGCAGAGTCTCAACAACTCTGTGAAGTCCCAACTTTTTGAGTATGACTCGTGAGAATAAATTGAGAAGGTCACTTCACTTCAGTGCATATTTTTCCTTTTTTGAGTCAGACCAACTTCTTGAGCCCCATAGCGGTGGTGATGGAGATGGTGGCCCAACCTGCTTTGTTAACTTCTAACCTTCCTATAGATATTGTGAAAGGAGGAAAGAAAGACAGAAATCATTGGATCCCAATACAGAGCAAAAAGTTAGTTAGGTTTAGTTTACATTATTTTCTAAGCTTATGGTAATGGGATCCTAATCTAAGTGTCTCATAAATCTATAGCCATAATTTCAGGTCCCCTAGGACTCAAAAATCCACCATTAGTTTGGTCCCACGTCTATAATGCATGAATTGTTGCACACAACTATCCCATCTAAACCCTACCTTCCGTTCAAGCTTTGAGAAGATAACATTATTCTACTAGGTTTTAATATGAAAACCCATGTAACCTATAGCAAACAAAAGCCATGATTTTTTATTGTATGTGTAGGTTGTCTTAAATGCCCATGAATCTCAATGTTATACTTGAAGAGGGTGCGCGTATCCAATTATTCATTTTAAATCGATAAAGTAATAACTCAATTAATTAATTTTAAATTTAGTATGTGTCTTTGTAAATCCAAAATATCTAATTTCATATCAGGTTCTCTCCTTTTTTGTCCTTTGTAGAATATCATCTTATATGTTGATTGAATAACACGCAAATAGTACAATTCACTAATAATTAAAAGAATAATTCTAGACGGATCAAATTAAACAATCAAGATTTGTTTTTTCTCTTGACGAACAAACAAAAATAATGACCTTGTTTTGAGGAGAGAGCGAGATCATACGTGTGAGGATTTGACTATACATATCCAAGGGGCCACTGGCTTAGTAATCATGATTTATTAACAAAGGATCTAACGGTCGAAAAGAATCAAAGCTTTGGGCAAGAAAAAGTAAATGAAATCATGGATTTGGGGGGGGGGGGGAGAGAAAGAGAGACCAAAATGAAGAGATTTTCTCAAATGGAAAAATTTGACTAAAATGAAAGAAGATACGAACATTAGAAAGAAGAGACAATGGTGGGTCATGTTTGGAGTTGTGGTGAAGACTTTGGAAGAGCTTTTGATTAACACATCTATGCTTTTCTAAGTCACCTTTCTCTATTCTTCTCCTTCTCTCTCTCTCATATGTAGTTAGTAAGATTCGGAGAGATCTCTTCTATACTTAAAATATATTATACATTTCAACGTCAATCACGCAAACATCCTAAACAATAATTCATCATCAGCACGTAATGGTAGGCCCTTCTCTAAGTTGTAACACCTGAACATTCACTTTAATTTCTTCCTAACAACAAATTTTTCTTCTCCTTCTTTACAAAATGCTTATAATTAAAGCTCGGGTCCAAAAATCACCTAACGTGTACGTTCATATACTTATCCTGACCCTTTTCTTTTGTGATAGAGTACACCCATCTAACTAAGCTTTTTTGCTTCTTAAATATGCATATATATTACCCTAATCTTGAATATATGTACACAGTACTGTGATCAATGGATTATACTGCTAAAGATTGAATTAAAAAGCATTCTAATGTGAAACATATGAATAATTCTAGATACGCATGATGGATATGATAGTGACACGTGGGCCAAGGAGAGGTGATTAAGCCGGGCCGACGGTGCTAGATCTTTGATGTATCTAAGCTTAGATAATTATGGTTCATAGGTAATCATCATTTTCTGAGAGAAAAAGGTTTTTTTTTTTTTCTTTCTTTGTATTATTTTTCTAATTCTTGCATGCATGGGATGTTTTGACTTTTTATCAGTTTCGTGAGAGAGAAAGATAGAGAACAGAGAGATTGGTAGTTGGTATGTGTCGGCCCTAAGTTGAAGCCAATGTTGCTTATGAGTTGAAGTGAAAGAGAGGGAAATAAGACTAAAGAAAGTGAAACATATATGCATTATTTACTATGTATTTTGATATTTTTTGTTGATACAAACAATGTTTTAGAGATAATGATACTCGATATGTGTCGGTTCAGATTATAAATTATTAAAACTTTTAACATAAATCACGATATATAAATTTTAAAATGAACGAGATAAATAAAATTATATAAGTATTTTCAACAATTTAACTGTGTATTTTGATGTGCAATTACTTTATAGAAATAACAAAATGAAATTCTAAATCGGTATTTTCAAGCAGTAGCAGGAGTTGGCAATGCATCTGCTGAGAGGTTCAGGGACAGAGAAATGGGTATATATATATAGGGCAGCTCATTGGGGATCGTTCCATTGAATCTGAAATGTGTGGGGAGATTAAGAATTAAGAAAGTCCAGAAGTAAATGAAGGAGTTGAAGAGTTCTTGTCCTACTAAAATTTGTCAACTTCTCATTGGAATGCTTAAAAATGTATTCTTAGCAAGCAGCTAGTGATGATGAGCTAAAGCAGGCAGCCATAAATTATTCAATTTCCTTTTTGATATTATAACATTTCTGATTTAGTCAGTGGGAAAGACTTCTCCCAATTCTTTATAATATGAAAGTTAAGTACAAGAATTAATGTTATAATTGATAATGTTTAAATGGAGGGGTCCAGCTCATTATACATCAACTAAATAATATTTTATAAATTATTAATATTTAATTTTTCTTAATTTCTAAAATGTATAATTAATTTGAAATACCATTTACTCCATCTTAATTAATTTTGACTATATCCAAGCTAGCTAGGTCATTGTTTATTTGGTATAGAATGGCTACATTGTCAAAGAAGATAAACTTCGAAATCCATAGGCAAAATCTCTTTCTGTCTAGTTTTCTATTTATGTTATGATTGGTTTTTACTTTTAATGATAATGCCAAAATCACATTGGATATGAGGAGTGAACCAAAGGAAATACGTAATTATAAGGGAATCAAACTTTAAATTTTAACCTTGCATGATGAATAGAATTTGATTCTAAACTTTTTTTTTATTGGTTTTTGTCAAAATCATAGGCTGGAATCCCCAATTTTTTTTTTCTTTTTTTCCCCCTATGAAATTGGTAATTATATCATGGTACATGTAATATTATTGAGAAAATTATACATTATTACCAAAAAAAAAAAGAGAGAGAAAAATATTAAGTACTTATTTTATTATGTGTATTTGATAACGATTAATTAATTAGTGCGTTTGATAATATATTTTTATTATCACTTAATTGATTAAGACATACTGAAATTCTAATATAAATTTTAAGTAAATTGCAAATCACTTAAATTTGAAATCTGAATATGTTAAATATGCATTTAATTATTAATATTTTTTTATATTTAATTTAAATTATAATAAAAATATAGTATAAAAATTAATTATAATTAATTTAAATTTCAAATTTCTGAATTCAATTGATTTCAGTTTTTAGAATTCAAAACTTAAATATTTAGACGTTAATTTTCAAATTTCAATTTTATCAAATAAGCACTAAGCATACATTTGAAAAGTACCATAACTCGTGATCTTATAATCTAATGAGAATTATTTTATCAACTATATATGTAATTACTTTAACTTTATTTAATATAAAATTTATTAATTAACTCAATAAATATTTTTTTAAAGAGGTCAAAAACATATATACTTTGTTGCCCTCAAGTTTATCAAATTTGTAAAATAAATAATAAGATTTTGTCAAGATCTAATTTTTTTTATTATTATTTCTTTGAGAATCTAAATTCATAATAACCACATCTATCACTCCAGCTTGGGGTGGGGGGGGGAGGAGGAGAGAGATTGGCATCATAAGTTTGATCTTAATTATTCTCTCCTATGGCTAGCTATATATTTTGCATCATTCAACTACATATTGCCTCTAATTAATGAAAATCTTTTATTCATGCCAACTATGAATTATCAAAATGGAAAGTGATCATGATATCAATATTATGATTGAAAATTCAGACATTTTTTTTCTCTTTAAGGTTCCAAGATTTTTCCATCATGAAGTGGCATTATTATTATTCTAGTATTTTCTATACTAACCATGAGGAAGTGAAAAACAGCTAAGATTTTTACTTTTGTGTGCAATGAAGCAACAAAAGTTCAAGAAAACAGTGAATACTCAAAGAACAATGTACAAACCCAATCATTTGAGGGCTCAACAACCCTACAACTATCACATGCAGCACATTCTCTAACCCTATTTCTAAGACAATTTTAAAAACAAAAAAAACAAGAAAATTGTCCCTAACCCTAACATCAAAATCTTAAATTTTAAAAAAAGTAGTACAAATAGCAAGAATCCTGAATCCCTCCCCCCCCCCCCGTCTCCCCCCCCATGACCTTATTACAACAGGGCACATCAGTAACTTCTCCTCCTATGTTGAAACACCAATCCCGTTAGATCATGTCCAAAAGACAAGTGCAATCCATTGGGTCCCCAAATGTTCTTGGGTCGTGTTCCAATTTTTACACTTACTTTCTTCTCCTTGGGATGTCCGCAACCATCTCTCTCTCTCTCTCTCTCTCTCTCTCTCTCTCTCTATCTCTCACTCGTTATTCTCTCTCCTCTCACTCGTTATTCTCTCTCTATCCTGATACTTCCCACAAATCTTTAAACCCTTTTAAACCTGTATAAATACCCCCCACACATGCAACATTTTCCTTAAACTTAAGCCACCCATTTGCTTTGCTTTACACACACCCTGTTTCTTTCTGTCTCACTTTCAACTCCAGACTCCCACCATCTTCTCTTTCCCCCCCCTCTCCGTCGTCCGCTGCCGAGGCTGCAGATCCTGATACTGATACTTCTTCTCATTAGGTAAATAGATATAGCTGTATATACATATGGCAGAGCTTGACTATCAGAGTAAACCTAGTAATAACACGAGCAATGGACGTTTAAAACTCTTTGGCTTCAACGTAACAGAAGAAGAAGAGGTGGATTCAACGAAAACACCATCAGGGTCGCCGGAATCAGGAAGTTTTCCGACCTCCGATGGCCGGAAGTACGAGTGTCAATACTGCTGCAGAGAGTTTGCAAATTCACAAGCACTTGGTGGCCATCAAAACGCTCACAAGAAGGAGAGACAACAGCTAAAACGTGCACAAATGCAAGCCAGCAGAAACGCTGCCGCCGTCTCTTACATGCGAAACCCTATGGTCTCTGCTTTTGCTCCGCCGCCTCATCTTCTTACTCCGGCAGGCCCTGTAGTGGTCCCGGCTGCTGCTTCGGCATCCCCATCATGGGTGTATGTTCCACGCGCCGCTCCGCCTTTCCACGTGTCTCATGGATGTGTGTTTCCAACAGCCGCGGGCGGGAGAAGTGTAGGAAGCTTATCGTATGCTGGCAGTGTAGCGGAGTCTAGCTTGACTAGCGGCGTTGGGCCTTCACAAGTCAAGGTCCACAATGGACGACTTGATGGCCCCTCATTGAGTAGGTTCACCAGAGGGGACGATGGGCCGAATTTTGATGACGCATTTGGGTTGGATTTGCATCTAAGCCTCGCGCCAGCCGCTCCGTGAGTTTTAGGCTTGACTTGGCTTAGTTCAGACGTCAGATTATACGACTGGCTTGGAGGCTGGCTAGCATTGAATGGCTTGGAAAACTGATACAGTAGTTAATTTATCCCAAAGCCGGATCTTGTAAATTTTTCTGATTTATTAATTTAATTTTTTCCGATGGAAGAAATTTCTTACTCGCTTTGCAAAATTACAAATTCACCCCTCTTTCAAGTTTTACATTGAAGTTTGTACCCAGAAAATGTTGTACGTGCATGTACATATGTATTTTGAATGAGAGAAAACAAAAAAAAAAAAAAAGAAGAAAAACTAGGTTTTGATGAAAATGTTGAACTTGTGGTTTACAAAATTTAAGAATTCCAATTATTACATTATTCTATTTTTGTTGGAAATGTCAAAGTGCTTACTTTTGGCAATTGTTTGCTTTAAATTCAAAATCTGGGTGTAATACAATTTTGTGTTTTGCTCTGGGGATAAATAAAAATACATATTTGATGGCACTGAATACTTAGGAGAAGTATTTCTTTTTAACTTTTTTATTTGTGTAAAAAAGTAGCCGAATCTTGAGGGTAGAAAAGGAGAATGATTAATTTACTTTTACCTTTTTTTTCTCTTTCTTCTTTCTTATTCAAATTTTTAGAATCAAAAGTAAGATCAATTTTGTTATTACTGTCTTACACGGCGGGCTTATTTTCTCTTCTCCAATCCTTTCAATTCAGATAGGAAAGAAATACTAAAGTTGAAAGACTGTGAATAGTATCACTCTTGATTTAATTTTTCTTCACTCTTTCCTTCTAACCTATAAATATGGTATTCGTACTTATTTCCTCTCATCTTTTTTCTTTTGCATTTTACTAGAATCAAAATAAAATGAATGACTCCTTTTTTTTTGGAAGTAATTTAAGGTTTTGACGCATGAATTATAAAAAAAAATTCTTAAATTTATAGGGTTTCAATAAAAAAAGACTAAATTAATTATAATTATAATATATATATATATATATATATATATATATATATAGTTATAGTTATAGTTATAGTTATAGAGTAAACAAAGTGTTATGATTTCAATTATAAAGAAGGAAGAGCACTGAATACTTATACGATCAATTTTGTTATTACGATCTTACACGGCGGGCTTATTTTCTCTTCTCCAATCCTTTCAATTCAGATAGAAAAGAAATACTAAAGTTGAAAGACTGTGAATAGTATCACTCTTGATTTAATTTTTCTCATCTTTTTTCTTTTGCATTTTACTAGAATCAAAATAAAATGAATGACCCCTTTTTTTTTGGAAGTAATTTAAGGTTTTGACGCATGAATTATAAAAAAAAATTCTTAAATTTATAGGGTTTCAATAAAAAAAGACTAAATTAATTTTAATTATAATATATATATATATATATATATATATATATATATATATATATATATAGTTATAGAGTAAACAAAGTGTTATGATTTCAATTATAAAGAAGGAAGAGCAAATGAAAGAAAGTATAATGTGAAACTGAATCTGATCACTAGACTGCAAGTGACGAGGATACTATATTCTATGTCCAAGATGCCTAAGACCCTAATTATTCAAATAATTTCTAAAACATAGTCTTTTTGTCCATGAAATTCCATCATGGTTCTTCTAGATGAATTGTTTATCATGTCGTGGGACCAATCACATGCAAACCAGTTGTTTCCTAACTTTAAGAATAGGATCTTGATTGGATGATGGAGCAGATAAAACCCAAGTGTTGGAGCTAGCTAGCTATATATATAGAGTCAAACAGTACAATTATCCTTTATTGTTCTCCTCCAGCAATCACAGCAGAGATGTGGGGGGGAAGGGAATGGGATCCCAATATTCACCAAAAGCCCTCATTATAAATGGATAGCTTTTAAACAAAAAGCATAATAGTTAGGAAAAGAAAATGATCCAAGTGGGAACAAACAATAGCTTCTTAAAGTTGTGAATCTTACGTAGAAGTCAGCAACCAATGGGTTTGTGAGTTTTAATGAAAGCTTGCGTGTAAGCACGAAAGCAAGAAGTAGAAGAAGAAGGAAGGAAGTAGAAGAAGATATTAATGCATCCATCATTTCATGGCCAAAGAAAGTCACCTAATGCTTCATCTTCAAGTTGCCCACAAACTTAAAACAGCTAAAAAATGGTCAAAAAGGGACCTCCAATGTATTGCCACCTTCAAGATATGGCTGCTTCTTTTCGGTGCAAAGTGCAACTTACCCATTTTCTTTGTTAATATTTGTGCCGCAGGTCGGCGCTTTCGTTTGCATACATACCCCTTTCTCCTCTCTCTCTCTCTCTCTCCATGTTTTTTCTTATGTACTTTTGCTCCATACATCATGTTGTAATGTGATGGAAATGCATTGGTTCTTCGTTAGATTTGCGTCATACGCGCACATCAATAGTACAAGTGAATCCAGTGAGGGTATACAAATATTATAATATGTATATGTATTAATTTATACGTATTTGAGTAATATAATCTAAAAAATATAATTAATGATTAATAATTTTATAATTTTGTCTCAATATTTTATTAAATTTTAATTTTAGTTGATATGATATAAAATTTTTTAATATATATGATTTCAAATGAACATAATAGTTGTCTTATCTAAAAAATTTATAAGATTTTATTTTTAATATAAGCACTATATTAAATAAAGAATCGTAACGTATATTCAACATTTCAATAATGACTAAGCTTCAATTATTATGGAAAGAAGACTAATAGCTAATGTGGGGACTAGTAGTAAAAACAGCAGACGTTAGTTTGTATTGGATGCTTTTCTTGTCTTTTGAAATTTGGGTGATTACACTAAAACATGAGCGTATAGAGACTATTAGAGTGAAAGAAAGAAAGGGAAGTTTGGAATTTGTAAAGCATAATGATGGAAATGAAAACCAGTGCCCTTGATGAGGAAAAAGTTTTCTTCTTCTGATAGTGGCTTTTGACATACGAGTACCATAAAATGCAGCTACAAAGGAAAAAGCGGTTGGTGAGACAAAACAGAGCAAATACATAAGTCCATTTCCCACAACTTTGCCTAGACAAAATACTTAGCTGTTTTTTGGGTCCCAATAGTTTCCTTCATCAGTGCATTTTGAGTGATGTAGACTACCACTTCAATTTAATCAATCAAAACCAAACTCTCTTTCCAACAACTTTGTCGTAGGTGGGACTTAGAAGTCACCTTCCAATGAAGTTTCAATGTACAAATATAGAAGTTAAAGTTGGAGTTTTTTGGGACTCAATATGATGATCATATGCCGACAGTACTATCTCTTATTGATCATTTTAAGTTGGTTATAACTTCTGTCTGGTGCACAAAACATCACCAAAGTCTCAGTGAGAGCTAGCTAGCTCCCTCTGAGTGAGGCAATTATGTTGATTTGATCCAAGAACGGATCTTGACGGACGAAGAGGGTAAGGAACAGTCCCCTCTTTAAACCTTATAGAACACTTTTAGAATCTTCAAAATTTTCATTAAAAAAAAGGGAAAATTATCTGCCAGGAAAGCTTTGAGTATCAATCAAACTCCAAATCTTTAGTCTGCCACTGAGTTGATCAGCAAAATGGCTTTAATATCACCCCATTAGAGACGCAATATAATGTCTTGCCAATAATTAGTGGCTTGAAACTTCAAAAGATACTAATCACAACTCTTCACATGCTTTGTTCCACCACTGTCCAATGCTCTTTGCATATGATCATACTCTATTCTAAACCTCATTTTCCCTTCTTCTTGTCGTCTATATGGGGTTTTCTTTATATTATAAAGTACCCCAATGAACCTGGTGGTAACACAGAAGACCTAGCTGACCTATGAAGACTCATTTTGGCGTAAATTTTGCCATTAATGATGAAGAAGATTCCTAAAGATAGTGGTTGACAAAGCCAACTCTTAGGTGTATATCCTCCATTAAATTGTTGTATGTGTCTGCGTGCTATTTTTGACTCTATATATAGATACAGATATAGATATATAAATAAGATATAGGCATAACGAACCCACCAAATTATAAATAGATCGATGAAAGATGAGCTGCATGCCCTGTAAGAACTGTCTTCCTGATTGTTGTATAAGCAGGCATTGATTTTTTATTGCATGAGGATTGATGAGTATCTAACTCCACATGAAGAAACAGTACTGTGGTTAATTAAATCAAATGCAAGTTGGAGTACGATAATGTTGTATAGGAAATATCAATGATGGTTTTTCTTCAAACAGATTAGATACCATACTCAGTTCCTAATAATGTCAACAGAATTTCAGCATATATAATGCATGTAAATATGGATCTCAAGCCGCATATTATAATAAGTGTGATGAGTTTGAATATAATTATATATATACACGCAAAGTATTAGTATTGACTAATTTAAATAAAATTATATTTTATCAAAATTTTCGTTAATTGAATAATTGATTTGTAAACTATCAAAATCAATAAAAAGTTATAATACTGTCATCCTTAAACTAAACTCGTTTTTTGTGTTCCTGAATCACCAAGCAAAATTAAATTAAAAATAGTTTTAGGATAACACGGAAATATATCTTTAAAATGAATGGACAAGAAGAGAACGAATATCAATTATAATTGGTTTAAAACAGGTTGTAAATGTATTTGTAGGACCAACATAAATTGATGTTGCAACATCTGTTATTAAGATAGTACTTGATGTAACTACATTTTCTTGCCAGTTAATTAGCATAACTTTTGTGTCCTACAGCCAAAACGAAGCCAAGAAAAAGCTTAGCCATGTTTATATTAGGTACCAATTGCATTTACATGACACTGAACTCCCACCAAGAGACAGGTAATTCTGAAAGATACACTTGCTGTACTGCTATGTAGTCACAGGTCTTCGATGGATCAATTTAAGCTAAGCCAGTTTAGATGGAGACATAAATGGCTATTCAATGTGCATTTTCCCTAAGGATTCTCACAAGCCAATTTCCAAGCTCTGCATTGAAACGTGCTGCTGATCACTGCAAAAAAGGACAGGTCCCCCTCCTTCCATAGGATTCTGAGGTTGAAAATGTGAGATTTTTCTGGTTTTCAGACATGTTATAACTGCTGATTTGTGATTCACTGCATGTATCATTGATGAGTTAGACATTCAAACCTTCAGAAGTGACTTGAGTTTCTCAGATGGGGTCATATGAAAGAGCTGCCCCGACACATGCCTAAATATAACGGAACCATAGCACCAAATCTAGGCAGCTTCCTTTGACCTCTGCTGCAAAACTTCAGAGATGTACGCAATTATAAGAAAGTACATGTCATGTGTAGCTAATAGCTATACACGTTGATAGCTCCCAGGTGGATAGATTCATTGGTCCATAGAGAACTAATGAAATCTTGTTTCTTGTACCAGAAATGGCATTGAATGTAAATAGCCTGTGGAAGAGAGAGTGAGTGAGTCTGTCCCCGTGTGTGTGTGTGTGTCTCTCTCTCTATACATTTATTATCGATATTTTTCTTTATCCCTTACCTAAATTTGCTATAAATACCTTGTGCAATTTTTTTTTTATGAATGAAAAGCAATGGTTTATATAATTTTACATTTTTGTTTTGCTCATTGTCATTTTATTTCATTTTTATTATAAACTATTGTAAATTAACTCAAACTCAACTCACTTATAATAATCAATCAAAAGAAGTTGGGAAAGGCCGATGTGACCTTGACTCACACCTAACTAATTCACATGCATCAGGATTACTTTTGACAGTGTAAAGACAATGACCATGACAATATATATATAATAAACAAAAAGGTTTCAAGACAAAATTTCTCAAATGTAAATATGTAAAAGGTATACTAACTCTTTAGAATTTCTTTTATATTTGGTAAAATATATCTCTCATGGAAAAGGTTTTGTTATGTCGATAAATTGCAATTTTAGTTCTTATCATTATTATTGATAGTCTCAATTTATAGTACAAGAAGTTTCACATTTATGTTAAATGTTGTCAAAAGGTTCTAATTTTTCCTAAATGTACCAAACAAAATCCATAATTAGCATGGGAGAAAATCATTTAACATGTTTGGATAGGTCCTTTCTATTTGTCTAAAGTAATTGTCAGTTCCGCCTAATTTACATTTTATATATGATATAATAGTACAAGTTTTGGAATACTTTAAAAACCTTGCATGTAAATTTTCATAAAATTGGGGGAGGGGGGGGGTGTAGTGATAATTTTAGTGTAAACAAAGACAAAAGGCAAAAGTTATGGATCAAAAGTGTGATTTACCACTTCTCACTAATGAAAAGGCAAAAAAGGCTTACTTTTACTTTGTAATTTAGCACAGGAATTTAGTTACTTTCAAATTTAACAAGGAGATATTCCTTTATCACGTTTGAACACCTTTTAAAGAAAAAAATAATTCAATTGAAGTAATAAATTCTCTGGCAATGGACCGGAGGTTTTGACAAGAAATAGGAGTTAATTGATTCAATTCAAAAAGCAAGTGGTAGAAATAGAAATCAAGCAAAGTGGAGGTCAAAAGAGTAGCCCATGTTTATATTTTGTTTTTTTTTTTAACTGGAAATATTTCAAAAAGTTTTCTTTCCTTTTTTTTTTTTAAATCAAAAATAAAGATATCATGAAATAGAACGTTGAACCCTATAATTAAGTTAAACTATGACATCCCAAAAAGCTTGATTTTCCATGGGAACATAAAAGTCCCACAAAGATATTCATGTTGCTTTGTGAGACGGCGCAACATTTGACGTCAAAAATGACCCATCAACCTTTTTCTTAGCCACAATTAAAAAAAAAGAAAATTGAAAAAGAGAAAGAGATGATCAACCTCATTCCTTTCCACCTGGTTCATTAGTGATGCTGCATCTTTAAGTAACATACAGCTCCTCCTCTTTGTAAGAGAAATGAAATGACCTTTGCCTTTTGGACACTGAAAATAACTCATCTTTCATCACCATCAAATTCTGCACTCAGTAAGTTACAGAATTTTGGACTCTTCCGCTCTCACTTGAGGGCCAATCTCTGTCCCAGTAGAGGGAACTTTTGCGTGCCTCCATCTTCTAACATCACAATTATATATGCTTACAATTTATTTCAGCCAAACAAAATGGCCTTTAAAAGCTCAAGGGTTTACCAAGGAATATGACATGAGAATTTTAAGTAAATCAACTATATATATTTATATATATATACACACACACACGCACGAACAACACGTGTGTGTCTGTATATGTGCGCGTGTGCGCGAATATATATCATAGGATGTAAGATAATGTGATGCAATATTCTTCACCAGAATAATTGGGATAACACTACCAAGCCAGGCGATGGGCTTATCAGCCCCCTAATCCTTCAAAGAAATCTTGATTTAGGGATTAGCAAAATTTGCAGAGTCAGTAAGTAAATAAATGGGTAGAAAAGGATGAGATACAGACACACAAACAGTGTTGCCCGTGCCCATAGAAAAATAGCATTAACACGCTTCAAGAGTAAAACTTCTACCAAGATTTTAGCCTTTCACCACAGCTAATTAATTAGCCTTGGGGTAAAAGAAATGGGGAAAATAAATGAGAACCAAAAACCAGCCAACAAGGTCACACATAAATAAGGTGCTATGGAAGAAATGCAATTAGAACATTCGAATACATGGATAAATCAAGACCATGGACCACGTCGTCCACTGTCTCGCTTTAAATTGTAAAACGGGGTAGAATCCCAATTGCCTTAATGCTACATTTATGTGACCTCTTCTTCTATAATTTTTTATGTCGCAGTTACTTCCAAGTTAAAAATACAAAAAGGGTATCTCATCTAGAATGGTCTATCCAGCATCAACTAGATCCAGGACTAACCTTCTGCACCTTATTGGCTGACTCGGAAGGATGTACTTGTTCAGCAGATGCAGCAGGTTTGTCTGGTTGACTTGGGGCACCTAGCCTACAGCAACAGCAGGCTTTTCTTGTTGAATTGGCACACAAGGCCTCCAGACTGTTTCTTTCCCCAAATCCATCAAAGCAATCCCCTTGGCAGCCAAATCAGCCCTAATCTGATCACTTCTTGAAAACTCTTTGTTTTTCCTTGCCTGTGTTCTTTCTTCAATTGAACGGGAGACATCATCTTCAGTCAACCCAGATCTTTTCAATGCTTTATCTTTGAATTGAAGCAACACCTACCACACAAACTATGCTAGTTAACAAGTCTAGTAATGACAAGAGACTCTGAAAACAATCATCAAAACGATTGATATATCACCTCAGAGTAAGTTTTACTCGACAGCAGTCCAAGGATGTCGAGAACTCCCCTTACTTCTCTCTCTAACTCAATGAGGGACCGTAAAGTTGATAATTGCCATTGTTTCTGCTGCTTTTTCTGGCAATAATTTGTGAGAAACAAACTTTGAGCACCACCAACATAAATGCACACAAACCCATGCAGAGGTTTTTGAAGTCATTAGTGGTCTCTAACCTTGAGCAAGTTTAACAAACCATTCATATATCTCAAGGCTTCCTGAAGAGCGGCATTCAATATGGTAGATGTATGAAGATCATCAGACATCTTTGTGTCCAACTCATTACGAAGTTTTGAGATGCATTCTTGGGCAGCCGGGATGATTTTTGCTGTTATACCATTAGCTTCTTTTTCTCGGAATTCCAGCAAAGAATCTTCAGTATCTTTCAATGTCTAACAAACAAAAAAAGCAGCAGCCAATGCTTGTGTTAAAGCAATATAGTTTCACCTTTAAGTTTTTATATGCCTAAAATTGTGTTTGCATACTATTTGATGTTCAAATTTTGCATCTATTTGCTTAGATGGCAGCAATATCTGCCAATATGATAGGCAATCACATAATAAAACGGGACAAAACACGTAAATTTTGCATCTATTTTGTATGTTTCAATGTTTAACAACCAGAAAAAGCATCCAATGCTTGTGTTAACACAATACATGAGTATCACCTTTAAGTTTCTAAATGCAAAAAATTGTGTTTGTATTAGTAATTGACGATCAAGATTTGCATCTATGTGCTTAGATTGACAGCTATATAATGACAATCACAGAATAAAATGGATAAACATGTAATTAGAACCTGGATAAATGGTTCCACATCCAAAAGATGAAGTGGGTATCCATACTAAGACGAGGAAGTTCGTAGAAAAATTTTCTGAGGAAATCCATAGACAACAACTAAAGAGAGAAAATAATTTGGTACTGCAAGGCCATATAAGAATTCTTTGGTGGTTAATAGAGTTATAATTGAATACAAATGAAACAAGTATCACATTTTCGAGCTCAATTATAATCAAACTCCATTCAAATTCATTCGATTAACTCCATTCATGTTCGTTCAATTACTGTTTGACAATGGTCAATGACGGTTCAAGTGCGAGTTCAAAAAACTCAAAATTAGTGTTCAAGTTTGAATTGTTCAAAAAACTCAAATCTCTCCCTCCCCCTCTCCCTGTGCGTGTGCATGTGTATGTGCAGACATTAAAAAAAGATAAATAAATCATATACATATAATATATATATATATATATTTTACTTAATAATCGAATGAACGCGAAAGAGGTCAAGTTTGATCAAATAATAATCAAGCTACATTTTATATTCGAATTTGAATCAATTAATCGAGCGTGTACTAATCTAGCTTGAACGAGCTTTTATTCGCGAACATTCAATTCATTTACAACTCTACTGGTTAAAGATCATTTGACCACCTACAGGATTTGCGGATATAAATACAGAATGCCACACATGATCATACAATCAGTCAACAAGGACAAAGACAACTACTATGAAGTTCTACAAACAGTCACAGAAGATGAATCAGTCAATATCACAGGGAAAATACTCCAAATGATACAGATGCCTTTTACCTGATATATATAGAAAACTACTTCAGATGAATTTTCTATCTGTGAAATTGTGTAATTGACAGGAGAACGATAATGCATCCCCAATAAGAAATGCCTCAAGGAGAGCGGATGGTACAGTTTGGTAACCTACATAACGGAGAGAATGAGCTATAAAACATAAAAGCTCTGCCAGTATGAGAGAACTAAAATAGAAGTTCCAAATATTAAGAAGTGGGGGTGGCGAGAGAAACCAATGCCACTAAACATTTTACCTCACGAATGGTGAAGAAATTCCCAAGTGATTTTGACATTTTCTCATCATCTACAGTCACAAACCCATTGTGTACCCAGTAAGAGACATTGCTCTCTGGGCATGCAGCACAGCTCTGTGCAATCTCATTTTCATGATGAGGAAAAGTCAGATCCATCCCACCACCATGGATGTCAAAAGAGTGTGTCAAGTAATGAGCACTCATAGCACTGCATTCTATATGCCATCCAGGTCTTCCAGGACCCCATGGGCTATCCCAACTTGGCTCACCAGGCTTCGCAGCCTGCAGAAATGAAGAGAAATCTATAAATAACTAATTCAACTGAAAAGAGTCTTATCCAAACAATCGGGGTTAACATGTAAATATTTTCCCATTCTAGCCATGGAACAGTTGAATCTGCAACTGAATCACAAGAAATATAAAAAATGCTCCTGCACAAAATAGTTGTCCTCTAGGAGCATGTTTGTCCTACTGCTTCTTTTTCCCTTCTTGTTGGCAAATGAGATGGAATAAGAAATGTACAATTTGTTCTTAATATGAACAATTTAGTTCTAGTTAGCAAATGTTCACCTTCCATAAGGCAAAGTCAGCAGGATTTCGCTTTCTCGAATCTACAGCTACCCGCTCCCCAGCTCTATTACCATCTAGATTAAGTTTAGATAGCCGCCCATAGTTTGGGAAAGTATCAATGGAAAAATATACATCCCCCTCAACAGTGTAAGCACAACCATTACTTATGATCTGCAAAATGAAACAGAAAATAAATAAAAACAAGTCAGGAGCATACAAAAGAACACAAGATACCAAGATATACTAAACACTAAAAATACACACGCATAATACAGAATGTAAAGACATAATTCTCAGAGTGTCCAACTATCAATGTCAGTTTCCACATCCTCCATGCTGCAACAACACACACCTCAGGCACACCTCTCCATGTCGAAAGCAAGCAATAAAGGTAAACAAAAGAGGCCTGTAGTTGAGCTTTCTGAATGCTTTAAAACAGATAAATAGTATGTGATGATCATACAAACAGACAAAGGAGCAACGGAGGCCCATTTCGTCATTTAAATGAACTACTTATAGCCCTACAAGTTAATTCTCCATCCTGTTAAAGCTTTCATATACAATCAATGAGAGACCCAATCTCACATTGTCAAATACTTATACAGGCACATCAAACATACAAGCAAGTCAATAAACTTGCATATTCATAAAAGCACTTTGGCAATAACAGGAGCATGAGAGAGAAAAAACATACCTGTGCTATCATTTCCTTAATTTGCTCTATGTGATCAGACACACGAGGCTCATATGTAGGACGAAGGCACTGGAGGTCATCCATATCAACCAGGAACTCTTGGCAGAACCGACCACTCAAAGCAATCGGATCTTCTCCATGTTCAGATGCTCTGTTGATGATCTGGAAAGATCACGAAGGTTATAAACCAAAAACATTAGCAGACCATAAATGTAAGCTCACCAATTGCACATATGAGTGTAAGAAACAAACCCTAGAAGACAACAATGGGCAGTGAGCAGCACATAGTTGCACACTTTGAAACTGTTTCCAATTAGTACCCTCAACGTTCTAACATTTTTTATTGTCACTTTCATGTCTGGAAACTATTCAAAGTCACTAGAATCCTCTTTTGCGGTGACTTCTTTGTTCCAATCTTCAAGCAATACTAAAGAAAAATGAAATATTCACATCTTAAACCTTCAAGATAAGGTGCTAAAATGTATATTTCCTGCTGTACGTATTTTGTTGTCATCACTCTGATAAACCAAACTGATGCATATTGCATCCATCATAGGACAACCCAGATTAAAATAGGACATTTTTGGACACCAAGGTAATGACCATCATTTTGCAACAATTAAGCTACATTCCTTGTTTCCCTTCTGTAACGGTGCTCAGTAAAATTCAGGTTTAGAGGGGGAAGATAAATAGAATGGTATACAGATTCCTGCTAATAATAAAAAACCAAAAACCAAGGCATTTGTCAACACCTGTGGAAAAGGGGGAAAAAGGGTTTCTATAGTTAAATTTGCTGTACAAATTGGAGAATCTAGGTTAGTGTGAAAGTTTCTGAAGGATAATAAATTTAAAAAAAAAAAAAGAACCTGCTATTTTCAAAATTCGGGAAATGTATTGAAAACTTTAGTGAAAGGTCTTCATAGTTTTGCTAATTCATCTTCAATGCTCAGAATACTACTCGACGCAAAAACTTGAAATTTCTGTCTTGCTATTACAAATAAGTTCCAGGAAAAAAGTTGAAATTGAGTTTATATGTTGCCCTAATAAAAAATTTACAAAAGATTCCATATATAGAATTCAGCTTACATAGTCCAAAACAAAGTTATCTTGCATAAAAAATATCTATGTTCCACAATCATTTACTTCTCAAGAATCCAGTATCAAATCAACAATTAATTGCACATAAAAAGACCCCCAAAAAAAGCATGTTCTCAAGAGAAATCTCATGAGGGGGGGGGAATTGCACAAAAAGATGTAATTCAGTCTACCTGTATAATTAAGACATAAACTTACAAAGAGAAAGGAGATTCTAACCTTGTCATCAACATCAGTGAAATTACGCACATAAACAACCTCGTATCCCAAACATTTCAGATACCTAATAAACTTCCAATAAAAGTGTTAGGATACATACAGTTTTTTTTTCTTAATTTACAATTTAAAAGAGGGGGCAACACTGACCATAAATAGAGTCATGCCTACATGTCAGCACAAACCCACTCATATCTAATAGCATAAATGATAACTATAGAAAAGAATTCCAATAAAAGAAGAAGTTCATACTAAACCACAGCAAAGGTTCATGACAAAAACTTGAATCACAGGACATGAGATGAAAATTTATATGCATATATGTGTAAACACGCATAGAACTGAAGCTATTATTGGGCCAATTAACAAAGCCACAAACACCAAGCATGAGTCTTTATTGGTTGGATAATCAGGGAGCATGTCTATTCCTGCCTCCTAACAAAAATATTGTAAGGCACATATATAATCATGACTACACAATATGCCAAATCATTATTAGCATAATCTATGAAATAGCAAATCAGTCATAGTTCTGATATGAAGTACCTCTAGTTGTCATTTCGTATATAAGAGTTCCAGCTTTTATAACTCTAAAAACCAAAACCTTGAAACATCAAATTTAAAGAGGTCAAGGAAGCCAACATATCAAAGTTGTAGCATTGGGAATCAATTAAAGGAAGAATTCCCATTGGAACTTAGAGGCTAAGAATGGCAAAATGTCAGAAAATTCACATCTAATTTTTACTATCTTGCCTCGTTCACCCACAATTGGCAATCAGAATATTCTTTTCAAAATTGAGTCTTTTACCATTAATTACCTCCTCCATTTACCATCAGCAGTCCAGAATATTCTTTCCAAAATTGCGTCTTTTACCATAAATTTTCCATCAGATTAATCATTCATTGCTATTTAGTGCAGAGAAGAATCATGCAGAAATCAAACTCCAATCAATCTAACCAGAAAGTAAACTCAATACTCCATCAAAAAGAGAAACTACTAGACCAATGGAGTTTTACCTATAGAGAACATCAAAGGCAACGTAAGCCCGAGCATGGCCAATGTGGCTGTAGTCGTAAGCCGTGACACCGCAAACGTACATTTTCACCTTGCCATCCTCCTTCGGCTTAAAGACCTCCTTCTTCTTCGTCATGGTGTTGTATAACAGAAATTCTTCACGTTTCGATCCCATCTTCCCTGTCAATCGAAATTGAGAACGAAAGTGACACTGATTGATCTCTTTGCAATAAAATCAAAACCCCCAAATATGCATGGCATTTTGCTTAAATTAAAGGTGTAGAAAATTGCAGCCGCTAGATTTTCCTCTTCTAACGCGAAAAGGAAATAAATGATTTTGCTAAGCAGTACTAAAGAACCTTTTTTTAGGGTTTATTGCAGTTTCCCCATTAAACGCACCACTAAAATCAACCTTACCAGAGAAGAGAGAAAGATGGGCTGATCAGAGGTGGCTATGAGAGTGTGAGAAAAGAAAGAGATAGGGTGAGCAACGGTGTCTGTGAGAGAGGGAGACAAGGAAGAGATGTGAGGTATGAGCGCCGGCGCGGTGGTTCTAGCGGCGCGGTGCGACTGTCGCTGCGGCTGCAATATCTTGGAAGCTGGTAAACTTGTTAGCGGACAGAATAAAATGGGCCGAGACATCAAAGCCTTTAGCAATTTTTGTCCTTTTTGCAACCATAACCTCCTATTTTTACGAAACTTTCATATTTACCCTCCTAAATTCGGTAAGGGTGCACTACTGGTTTTTTTAGCATTTAAAAGGGTTCAATTAAATAAATTTATTTGTAAAATATTAATAATTTTTAAGTAAATTGGCGGATTTTCTCCTTAAATATTTATTTTTGATTAATTGTCCCTAATATTTATTTTTAACTTTTTAGATCCTCCATATATGTTCGTAAAAATTATTTGGTCCCTCCGACCCATTTTTGACTAGTTAACACCTTATGTTCGGTTTGAAAAAAGTAGTGGAGGATATTTTCGGGACTCCACTGTTGATATTCTGCCAACTTAATTGAGCTTTTGTTGACGAACTCCACTCTTTTGCAAACTAACTCGGAAGTTGAGCTTCTGTTGACGGAATCCAACTCCTTCATCAAACTAATGACATTAACATGTGCTACTGTCTCTTCAAACTAACCTAAATTGTTAGAATTTGGGCAGAAGTTCTGTGAATCTGGAATATACTGAGGACAACTTAGGTAGGGTGGGTTTTTTTTCCCCTCACAGTCACCCTTATCTTCTCCTTCCTCAGTCACAGGAGAACCTCAGATCTAGTAAAAGCAAATATCCTAGAGCAGCACAATGTCGGTGCTAGGGGGAAGGGGAAATGACGAAGGAGATTCAAGCCATTCGAGTTTAAGATACAATGAGAGAAGCCGTTTTTCATATAACCTGCCAACAGAATGCTATTGTCACGTCCCAACTTTGATTCGAACTTCGTGGACTGATAAAAATCCAAGGGAGGCGATTTGTAGCGTGCGAAAATATCTTGGTGAGTGGAAATGTTGTCAATGAATGTAAACAATTATGTTCAAAGGTTGAAAATTGAAAAGGAATTTGTTTTTTCTCTATTTTCATGGTGTGAATAAAAGTAAATTTTTCCGTTGGGTTGATCCTCCCATGTGCGAAAGATTCAAGGTTGTCATACATGGTTTGTTAAGAATGATTAGGAAGATGGAAGCAGAAAGGGCATTGTTGCAGAAAAAGAAGAAGGGCATTTAGAGTGCTCTCATTCTGTCTTAGTTCTTAGTGATAGTCCTTTGGCTGGGCTCAAAATAGTTATTGGCAGAAGTTCTGTTGATGTAAATGTTGTTGTTGAAAAGGAAAAGAAGTGTGTAGGTGGAGCTTTTTTATGGTATATGCTATGTTTTACCGTTAATGCACTAGGTGATGGGTGAAGGGATGAACTCTTATGTATTACTATGATATAGTAGTTTCAACTTTCAAGTTATGAAGTCATTTTGTGCAAAAACAACTTACTGTACCTTTTGGCTTGTTATATCTGTTGGCTCGATATACTAATGGCTTCTATATCAGTTAAATGGGTTAAGTCCTAATGGTCTCATCCATTCTATATCAATTTCTTGCCATTTTAGTATGTATTTTAACCTGCTTCAAAGGCATAAAATTACCACCGAAGAAATGGAGGGTGAATGAACATGCTTAATCTCAGAAAAACTGACATAAAACACCAGGCACATCACATAAATTAAACATCAACAAAAACCAAGGTTTCCTTTCCTTTCCATTCATACAAAATACAATATCCAATTTCTGCCTAATGCCAAAACAAAACGCAAGTTTCTAGAATAGACAACAAAACTAAACAATATTAGACCATCATCTTTGCACCCTTCATACACAATCTAAACAATATCCACAGTAGGCAATTACACTAGACCATTGTCTTTTCCTACCTATCTCCAAAACACAATCATGCTAATTTTCTAACACTACCAAAAACAACTTTTAATTAAGACAAATTTACACTTGCAACTTGATAGTATCCAATATAGTCCAGCCTCCTCTGAAAACTGCATCATATTCCATTCCCTCTAGTCCAGCCTCCTCATAGTATCCCACATTTTGATCTTGGGATGTAAGCTTGTACCTTGCACAATACATCTTGCTCTGTTGTGGCCTAATACTCCACACCGACTACATCTCGAGGGTCTCTTGGCCTTTAATTTATCCTATAAAACAAACAACATTGTCCAACACAAAACACAACTTCAATTCAAATTTACACCAAAAAAAATTTTATTCAATGATGAATCATTCAAAAGTGAGGTATTACCTCTCCCTCATCAATTTGGACAGCTGACTCTACTTATTGATTTGGAATAGCATTGTGGTCCTGACCTTTAGATGGCAGTAGGCAATTTGCACTAGATTGGACCACATTTTCAGTACCCTCACTTGGCTCATGTGGGGCCATTTTTGCATCATTTACAACAATAGGAGCTTTGCAAGATCGTTTATTATGGCCAAATTTGTCACATTTGCCACATTTGTTCAGATTATACCTAATTTTCTTTTCAACTTCAGCTCCCACATGTGCTAAACCAAATATAACATTTCCAACTTCAACTGGCTTACTCGGGCATTTTTTGGAATTGAGTCCAAAAATTCCACATATTCTACATTTGTTATCACTTAAACCAACCCTCCTTATCCTTTAAACCCCTTGTTCATCAATCTTGTAGCCTTTCTCTCCAATGCCAGGCATTCTCTTCTGTTTGGGCCTTCCAGGTAATCTAATATTTTCTAGAGGCAGCAGTGGTTGCTTCGTTGAAATAGGCTAGTTATTAGGGCCATTAGCTAAGCAAACAATTTCCACATATGCCTTTTCATATACTTCTATGCTATAACATTCATCTACAAAGTCTTCAAGGTTCTGCATAATATACCTTAGAGCAGTCACCGCATGAACACAAGGGATGCCAGAAATGTCCCACCTTCTACAAGAACATGTCTTTATTTCAATGTTAACTGCAAACTGTTCCTGATTTTTTTCCTTCACTTGAAACTTTGAACCACCAGTATAGGATGTCATGCATTTTCCTGATTCTGCTTTCAATGTCTCTAGTCTTCTTGTAATTCGTGGGCAGATCTTCCCTTTCTGTCTACTGATACACTGTCTCCTCGACTAGTGTCGTAATATAAGGTACACTCTTATCCTCTCCAGTAATTGCAATACAGGTTTAGATCTTGCTTGAAGAATCTATCTATTGAATGACTCACTATGATTGTTCAACAATATGTCACATTTGGTGACTTCTCTGAAATGAGTCTAGTCCAAAACACTGGAGATGTCTGATTTTTCAGTCAATTGTAGGCATTTTCATCATGGTCTTTGAGGACTTACAGTTTTGCTTCAGATTTATTCTTGTAAGTTGCTTTGACACATGACCACATTTGTTCCTTCAGAGCATCTCCAGGATGGGCTTTCTAAAAATTATTGTGTAAGTGTCGTACACAATGTCGGTGTTCAATTCTTGGTAGTAATTCTTGAACTGCTTGAATCAAGCCCTGTACAATAGCATGACAAACAATTAATAATACAAGCAAAATCAATAATATACTGAAATTAGTAGTTTCTTTATGTTTATCAAGAAAGCTACAATGCTCACCTTTTGTCTATCACTCATGAAACACCAATCGTCCTACTTGTATATCCCAAGGTCTTCTATAAGACCTTCAATAAACTATTTTCAAGTTTTCTTGTTCTCACCTTCAACTATGACATAGACCACAAGATACATCCCATTATTTGGATCGACACCCACAGAAGTAAGAAGAATTCTCGGATGGGGTCCTTTTAAAAATGTTCCATCCAGTCCCAATACCTTTCTACAACCAGCTCTGAACCCTCTTCTAAGTGCATCAATACAGACATAAAATCTCTTGAAATATTGATTGTCAGTGTCTTCTTTTTCTACCGCATCAATGTAAACAGTACTACCAGGATTGCTTCTTTTTAGTTCTTCGCAGTAATTCTACAACAACTCGTATTGGTCCATGTATCTACCTTCTATCAATAACTTTGCCTGTTGTTTTGTTTTGTTGACTTTCCAAGGTGATATGTTCACAATGAGATCTTTATAAACTCTGTCTTGGAACTCATTCACCTTAACACCATTTGCAGATATGAAGGCTTCGATGTAATTGGCAGCCAAATACTTTGCATTAGCAAGTCTGTGATTCAGATTCCTAGAGTACTAATGTTTTGCTTGCAAAGTTCTAATTTAGAAACCCGACGTGTCTTTTATCTTGTGTCCGTACACCATCCAGTCACAATTTGCACCCTTACAGCAAGCCCTCACTCTTTTTGAATCATTTTTTCTGAATCACACTTGCCTACCATGCTTGATTCCATGGTTAATAATGGCAATCCTAAGGTCATCCCTAGTATTAAATTTCATACCCACCTGAAAGTTAGAATTTTCACCATCTCTTTTCATGTTAAACTTGGAGAGTTTTTCCATCTTGCTGTCCTCATCAAAATCATCCTCTATAGATTAATATTTATTAAATTCATCATCTGAATTTTCATAGCTGGACTCATCTCCAATGTCCATATATTTCGGTTCTAGAAATGCATCTTCATTTTGACTAAAAGACTGTGTATATAACCAGATCCTTCTTTTACCATTTATCCCCCCTCTCTTGTTTTTTGGATGGGCAACATTACCTGAATGTTCTACATTTTCAGGCTCCAAAACATACCTTGTAGCTTATTTGTTAACTGGTTCATCTAAATTTTCTTGAACATCATGTTCTGTTGTAGCCTCCTCTTGCTATTCTATTTCTGTCTCATCAATCTTGGACTCATTGGAGACTTTTAACTTCAAACAATTGGCTTCCCTTTGCACATTTTCATCAAAGTCCTCAAGTCCTTGATCCACAAACTCTTCAAACATTTCATCATCATCAATTGCTGAATAATCAGAATCATGAAAGTATTCATCCACCTCACATTCAGATTCTTCTTCAATGGAATCACTACTCAAGTTCTGGTTGCTAAAATCAGACCATAGTCTCTTCTGCCCAACTTTGTTGGTAAACTTGGAAAGCTCACTTGCCACATCACTTATCTCTTCTGCCTAACTTCTACCTCACTCAACTGTATTGATATGATCCAAAACTGAAGTATCCACAGTTAGCCAAACTTCAGTCCCATTGTTATTGCCAATACTTGAAACACTAGAACAAATGAAGTCCTAAAATTCCTCAACCTCTATCTTAGCCACCACATCGGCTGGATGTAGCAATTCATCACATATCACAATGTCAAAATTTTCTTGTTCAGCATATTCATCCCCTTCTAAATTAATGTCTTCTAAAAATTGTAGATGCTCAATTCTTGATGTTTCGAATTGCAAAGTATCTATAGCAGTCTCGTTGTTATCCCCATGAGAATCATGAAGCTCAATCACATCACCTCCACTAGCACTTGGGATATCACGGACCTTAGCAGCATCAGAACCAGAATATGTCTTTTTCATTGCATGCAGGCTATGTCTGAATGTAATAAATTCCTCCAAAGTAAACCAATAATTTTTTAGCTACAATGCATGAAATGAAAAGTATAAAAACCAAAATATATTTTCATGATTTTCAATGATACCTAAACTTATGTTAAAAAAATCCGAGTCATAGCAATTTCTAAACTTACAAAGTAAGGGTAGCCATCAACGATGCTGAAATTTTCAGGAGCATTATACATAAACAAATAAGTATAATACAAAATATAACTGCCACAATCTTCTCCATTTGTTTGTTGTGGAACCTAATGATAAATTGACCAAGTAATTAGCACAACAAACATGCTTTAATTGAATGAATAAAACTTCAAAAATACTCATATTCAAATATGTCTTGCCTTGGGTAAGAGTAGAGGAATTTTGCCCACTATATCTCTAATAGCCTGTCTACCCTCCAGTTTAAGTATGTCCAATACAAAACTATTCACAAAAAGAAGTACATTTAAAATCAATGACTCATCTATTTGCTGCAGATATAAGAATTTTTGTGTATACAAAGATCAAATGAATTACTGTATATTTACTTTAGATGACACTATAACTTACTCTTTAATCAGAGGCTCAATTGTCTGTTCTACTGATTGTAGAGAGTCTAATAGGAGTATGCATGGACTTCTTAACTCTGATTCATCATCGAAGCTACATAAGATCAGCATACTCTAGTGGCCCCTAAAAAAGCACAACCAATTTTTAAATGACAAAGAAAGAACATTGTGTGTGACCATCCCTTTCCAAACCAAAAATGGGAAAATGCAATAGGATTGGGTAAAGCGAGAGACATACCAGAGGAAGATAGGAACCATAACATACTTCTTAGATAGAATATCTTTGTTCTTCAACCACTTCAACGCCTTCTCTTTGCTCTCACATGTATGTATGTGAAACCATGGTGAGTCCCGATATGCAAATGTATTTCTCTTTTCCTCTGCTATGCCCTTCCAGATTATACTACAAAAATCAAAACTCCCATTAACTCAAACAATGGAAGGCAAACCTAGAAATTCATGGACACCAATCACAAAATTATAAAAACATAAACTATCTTACCTGAGGTATCGCTCAACCATATCTGAGTCGAGCATCCTCTATAAAATGCTTGACTGCCTGAAATGTCATGAAGAAATCTATCCACGTGTACATCTATTTCTAGTTTCTGCCATCACTTTCAGTAAACTCTACCAAGGTGGTCCTCAATGGATTCCGATTCTCACTGATCTTCTATTAAAATGGGACAATTTTTGGGTAATTTTGCAGAGACAAACCCTAATACTAATGTCGAAGTAATGAACAAGGAGCCGGATTTTCACAAGGTTTTGTAGAGAATTTGGTTGAATTGATGGACAGATGTTGATGGGGTAATTAATTTGGCGGGAATATCAACAGTGGAATACCGAAAATACCATCCACTACTTTTTTCAAACCATACATAAGTTATTGACTGGAAGTTGATTAACCAAAAATGGGTCGGATGGACCAAATAATTTTCATAAACATTAATGGAAGACTTAAAAAGTTAAAAATAAAGATTAAGGACCAATCAAGCCAAAAAATAAATGTTTACGGAGAAAACTTGCCAATTGGTCATAATTTTTATTATTTATTCTAATTAGATCTTTGAATTCATAAATTTTTATAAAATTTTAAGACTATACTAATCTTTTTGTATAAAAATCTCAATCCAAATACACTGATTTAGAATTTATCTCATCGTTTTAAGAATTTTAATTTTAAATTATATATTCACATTATTATTTTAAAATATTAAAAATAAGTGTTTATTTTTTCAAAATAAATATATTTTTTATATAAATTTTCCCAACTAATATCTTTGATTTACGAGAACAAAAGTTATTAAAGAACCACCATATGTAGTAATACACCCTATAGTCCTATAATATACTCAATACATGTCATATAATATAAGAAAATTTCACTTTTTATTTCAAGTATAATCAAAATTTCATAAATTGATCATCATCATTGCAAGGGATTTAATACATGTGCAAAATGAACAGAGCTTGATTATAACTATATTTTTAAATCATTTATACGGTATTTATATTATTTTTTTACATTCAAATTTTATTTTAAATTATAATTTTTCTTCATATTGCCATCTACATTCCTATAACTTTAGTCAACACAGGCACGAACCTCAAGAGACTCAAAATACAGATAAAATAGTAAATTCATATTTTACAAAACAAAATCCAGAGAAACAGATGGCTTCCCAAAGATTGAAGAAGAAATGGAAAATTCTTTTATAGATAGTAGATCCGTATACGTGTATTAAATAGTTATATTGTATAATTTTTATTATATAAAAAATAATTTTTTAATATATGCTACCTACGTAAATCGGATACATGATAAAATTATTTTTGAGAAGAAGGAGATCAGCTTGCAGTTGAAATCCGGTACTTTGAAGCCAAAGGATGCTTCCTTCAAACAACAGGATTCGCTTATAGCTGAATTAGAAAAGACTAATGAACACGAACCTGAACTCGATGCCAATTTTCCACAGGAGCTAAAGCAAGTTGTGCTCTAATCCTCTGCAGCGTTGAAATCAGCCAAAGAATTCCATAAAATCTCTGCAGCCTTGTTGGCTTCCCCATTGGCTTCCTTACAAGCGGCAGTTGCTTCTTCCATAGAGATTGAACCAAAAGCCTCCACCAAGCTCTTCAAAACAATCTCCTCTTCCTCGCTTGCAGTATTGCTCCCCCCCCCCCACTGACATCCCTTCTTGAAGCTCTTGATATCTTCTTCTTCGTCCCTAAAACAAAATCCGTATGCACTGATTATTTTCTGCAAATAATTAGGTATAAAAACAAATTGAGCACGACTGATTCTAGCATAATCAGGGTTTTGCGAAAGAATATTTGGGAAAATTATAACCATATACCGAAATTGGGAAGGAAACCCGGAAGAGAATTTCACAAAGTACGAGGGAATTCCCGGGCTACCCCAGGCTACATCAAACAAATTTATTTATTTATTTTTTTTTTTTTTTTGCGACCGAATTTGTGGAAAGTTGGGGAACACTTCATGTAATATTAAACTCAGGTTGGGTTTGAAAAATATAATTAGGATTTATGGATAATTTAGTTTTTTTATCTTTTGAATTGGTTAGAAAAATTCATACTATTTTTTATTTAATTTATTATGTTGATTAAATGAAAATTTTAATACTATTCAGTCTTTTTATTCTTAGATTAGTTAAATGAGAAATTTATATTATTTTTTGTTTAATTTATAATATTGACTAATGGTTCAAATTGCTTGGATGGTAATTTGAAAAAAAAAAATTAATTTAAATATGAATTAGATTTAAAACAAAGTTCAATAACAATGTGATTTTTTTTTTTACTAAATGAAAATTTGATTACATTTAAGAGCGCAAAGAGAATTTTTTTTTATTTATAAAATCTTATGTCTCTTACAAAATATTCCTTCCATTTTAAAATATTTGTTTATAAATTTTTTAATTTTATTTCAAAATATTTATTCATGTACATATTTCTATAACTAATAATTAGTTTTTCCTATTTATTCTAAGTCAATTACACAACATTCTAAAACTCTTTTTTCTTCTTACTTTTTGAAAATTTTCACCAACCAATAGTTATTGTATTTTTAATATGGATAGAATAGTAACTTCATTTAAATTGTAATATTATTTTTAACACATTTAATATGTGTGTCAATAGTTTTATGAACAAGTATTTTGAAAAGTACTCTCTTCATTCCCTTTTATCTGTTCATTTTAACTAAGATGTTTTTCCCAATTTATCTGTCTTGAGTTGATATTAATTACTATTTTTTTACAAATATCCCTTTTTAATACAATAAGTATTGTGTATTTGTAGTGGGAAATGAAAGTAAATTAAATATAATTACCATTCATAAAACTTTGAAATTTGAGTATTCCTTAATAAGGAAAGAGAATCTTTGAGAGTAAAATATAAAATATTAATTAATTAATTAAAAAATTTTATTTTTTTTAAAACTTATGAATCGATTGATAAAAAAGAACGGGTGAAATATATTATAGGCGTATCAAATATCAAATTTGTTATAGTCCACTCAGTCTCTTGAGTGATCTTGGGTTAGGCCTGTATGTTTGGACTCGGTCCATGAAATTATTTTGAGCAGAAACCAAAATGAATCCAATGGGCTTATATCCTTTAGTAAATTCTTGGGCTAGAAATAGAAGCACATCCTAGAGCCGAACCAAATTAAACCCGAACTGGTTACACTTGATTGGACCTCAATTTTCAACACCCAAGGGTGAATTGCGCTCCCTCCTACAACTCGAACAGGAGTAAGATTGTCAATTAGATTGGGGCATGTTGGGCCAATAAGAATTCGGGCTTAGCTTTAAGTAAAAGAGACGGGGGCAATCTTGGGCCTAGAGTTAATTGCGTACTTGAATCCGTCCAAGCTCCAGTTTATGGACTCCCACTAATAAGTCCAGAGCCTGATTAAAAAAAAAAAAATATTTACTATATACTTACTCGTTTTAAAAAAAAAATCAAAATTTTTTATTTTTATTATATTAAAATATTTATTACTTTTATAAATTAAAAATATACATATATTTTTAATTTATCCATCATTCAATTATTCAATAAATATTTGACTCATTAAATATGTGTGCATTCATAATCTAATTAATAAACATTTACTTTTATTTAAGAATATAATAGTCTATTTCTATTATAATTATATAAGTTTTAACAATTTCTTAATCCGTGTGTCATTTACTAGATTGACATACTTTTTAGGATAAATAAAATATTAATCTATGTAGATAATGTATTTATCTATATCCTCATATACACCTTAACATAATTTTTTTTGCATTTTTAAAATCAAGTTGTTCCCATACTATAAAAGTATATATGACGTTAATTTACTCCAATACACATGGCTAATGAATAATTATTCAATTTATTGTGATTTGTTATAAAATTAGGGTAGTGTTAGAATAAAATCTTCACACTACACACTAATAAAACTCTAACTATTTTGCACAAGAATTTCTCTCTTTCTTTTCTCTCACAATTTTCTCTAATCTTTCTTTCACTAATCTTTCTTTCACAAAATAATGGTGTGTTACAAGCTTAGAGAATAGCTCTATTTATAGAGCTCTAATTAGTGGATTACATCATGGCATACATCATCTTCCACTAATATTAATTAGTGGTGTCTCCACTAAATGGTGGACATCCATAAAAATCTTCTAATAATTCACATAAATCCATAATTAGTGGAGCCTCCACTAATTAATAAAGATTCCAATAATTCATAATACTCTCCCTTGGATGTCCATCCATTACATAAAGAATATGCCTCGTTAAAACCTTATTAGATAAAAACCCAGTGGGAAAAAAATCTAGTGAAGGAAAAAGAGTACACTATTCTATATGTCCATTTATTACTCCCCCGATGAGATGATTCATTTAAATCTTTAAACCGACGCATACCGATTTTATATCTCAACTTTTCAAATGTTGCGATCGGTAAAGTCTTCGTGAAAATATCTGCGAGGTTATCACATGACCGAATTTGTAGCACATCAATTTCACCTTTCTTCTGGAGTTCATGAGTAAAGAAGAATTTTGGTGAAATATGTTTTGTCCGATCTCCTTTAATATATCCTCCTCGTAATTGAGCTATGCAAGCTGCATTGTCTTCATAAAGAGGAGTTGGAATACCTTTGATTGATGATAATCCACAACTTTCTCGGATATAATGAATCATGGATCTTAGCCATACACATTCTCGACTTGCTTCATGAATGGCTATAATTTCGACATGATTTGAAGAAGTAGTCTGCTATAGATTGTTTCGTAGAACGCCATGATATAGCGAGTATTTCCACATGTAAATAGATAGCCCGTTTGAGAACGTGCTTTATGTGGATCAGATAAATAACCAGCATCTGCATAACCTATCAATGTTGGACTGGTTTTATTTGAATAAAATAATCCGAGATCAATTGTACCTTGGAGATATCGAAGGACTTGTTTAATTCCATTCCAATGTCGTCGTGTTGGTGAAGAACTAAATCTTGCTAATAAATTGACGACGAAAGCAATATCAGGCCGTGTGTTATTAGCAAGATACATCAATGCACCAATTGCACTGAGATATGGTACTTCAGGACCAAGGAGTTCTTCATCATTTTCTTGAGGTCGGAAAGGATCTTTATCCACATTTAATGATTGGACGATCATTGGAATACTCAATGGATGTGCTTTGTCCATGTAAAATCTTTTTAGCACTTTTGCTGTATATGTTGATTGATGAATAAATATTCCACTCTCCAAATGTTCAATTTGTAAACCAAGGCAAAATTTGGTTTTACCAAAATCCTTGATTTCGAATTCTCTTTTTAAATAATCAATTGTTTCTTGGAACTCTTCAGGAGTTCCAATAAGATTAATATTATCAACATATATAGCTAATATCACAAATTTAGAACCAGATTTCTTAATAAAAACGCATGGACATACCTGGTCATTTTTAAATCCCGCTTTCAATAAATATTCACTAAGACGTGTGAACCACATGCGCCCAGTTGCTTCAGGCCATATAATGATTTACGCAACTTGATGGAGTAATTTTCACGAGGATAATGTTTATATGCTTCAGGCATATGAAATCCTTCGAGGATTTTCATGTAAACATCATTTTCTAAATTTCCATACAAGTAGCGGTGACAACATCTAATAGGCGCATATCTATCTTTTCATGTACTTGCTAAGCTGATAAGATATCGGAGTGTAATAGCATCAACAATAGGAGAATAAGTTTCATCATAGTCAATACCTGGTCTTTGTGAAAAACCTTGGGCTACTAATCGCGCTTTATATCGAACGATTTCACTCTTTTCATTGCGCTTTCGCACAAATATCCATTTGTAGCCAACGGGTTTTACACCTTACGGTATTCGGACTGCGAGTCCGAAGACTTCACGCTTTGTCGGTGCATTAAACTCCGATTGAATCGCATCTTTCCATTGCGACCAATCTTTTCTATGCCGACATTCATCAATCGATATTGGTTCGGGATCATCATTATCCTGTGTAACATCAAGAGATACATTGTATGCAAATATATCATCAATAACGGTTTCTATCCGATTCCAACTTCTACCGAAGTGGTATAATTGATAGAAATTTCGGTGTTATTTTCATCAACTTACGGTTCTTTGTCATCAGTTCTCTCTTGGTCTTTATCATTCTTTTCTTCAATATGATCTTCGGATCATTTAATCCTCTTTTCTTTCGAGGATTTTTATCTTTAGAACCAAGAGGTCGGCCATACTTCGGCATGCTTTTGGCTCAGCGACTATAGGTATAATATTTTGTTCTGCTTGGAATTTCAATTCGAATAGGAGCATTTATAGGCTGGCATATGCGATTTTGTTACTCTTCTAGAGTCAACAAAAGCGTCCGGCATTTGATTTGCAATGCTTTACAAATGAATTATCTTTTGAACTTCAAGTTCACATGCGCTTGTATGCGGATCAAGATAATTTAATGATGTTGTCCAATCACGATCTTTCTTGTCTTGTTTCTGTTCTCCCCTTAATTTAGGGAATAATGATTTCATAAGAGAATAAGAAAATAAATATAAGAAAATGATGACAAGAAGGAAATGCCAAGAAAAATATCTATTTTTTTCACTCTTCCCGTACTGACTTTTCATCTTCCTCTCTTGTCTTTTCTTCTCCTCCGACCCTCTACCTACCATCTACCTCTTCTTCTTCTTCATACGAGATATATATATATATATATATATATATATATACATATGTATCGATATATATCTCAGTTATCAGTCATTAGTAAACATCAAAAACAAAAATCACAAAGCGAGATATGGAGACTCGTAATTCATTTGAGACATGGTCAAATTTTGACTTAGTTTACGCAGCGAGATGTTGATGTATTTTCATTTCCAAACCAACCGCTTTTGCCTAATTCGAACACGAGAAGATTTTGATATGTTTTCCTTTCCAAACCAACCGCTTCTGCCTAATTCGAACGCAGAAGATTTTGATATGTTTTCCTTTTCAAACCAACCGCTTCTGTCTAATTCGAACGCAGAAGATTTTGATATATTTTCCTTTCCAAACCAACCGCTTCTGCCTAATTCGAACGCAGAAGATTTTGATATGTTTTCCTTTTCAAACCAACCGCTTCTGTCTAATTCGAACGCAGAAGATTTTGATATATTTTCCTTTCCAAACCAACCACTTCCTCCTAATTTCAGGTGAGATACCTTTGATGGCTTCCATTTGTTTTTAGTGTGCTTGATAATGAATTAAACTATCTTTTGGTTTGTTTTTGATGTAAATCAGTGGAAATTTTGAACATACCGCTTTGGACCAAGTTGATCTGCCCCTACAAGAGACTGCTTTTGATACTGTTCTTCTTGATGCTATTCCTTTGAATGAGGATATGCTTGTGCATGATCCTTTCTACTCTCTAATGGATTTTGAACAAAGCCATAATATGTTTCCAGGTTATTATACATTTAAACATGGATTTTGAATGGTATTACCTTTACTGATATTATTTTCTTTTTCTAGGAGAAATAATGAGTGGTCTTGGCAACGAAGTCGGAGTAAGTACTCATGAAATGCATAATATCGAAGTTCAAGATATTATTGCAGACAAAATTCCTGGGGAGAAGAAGATGATTAAGAGGCGAGAGAGAGAAGAAGGGCAATAACTCCCGGACACTATCAAGAGAAACAATTTCGCATTACTTTTACCTACCAATTAAAAGCGCGACCAAAGAAGTGAATATTGGCATAACCCGTCTCAAGAAAAGATGTAGGGAGTTAGGAATTCGTCGATGGCCTCACAGGAAATTGGTGAGCTTGGAGACCATAATCAAGAATGTTCAGGTTCTCTCTCATACATACTTATAATAAGTATGAAACTATGAAAGATTTATAAGTAAATAACCGATGATATCACTTCGATTTACAGGATATGCAAAATAAAGAAGAAGGAGGACATATGGTTGAGAAGAAATTACAAGAAGCCATTGCGATACTGGAATGTGAAAAATAGTTGGTGGAAGAAAGTCCTAATACGCAGTTAGAGGACCAAACACAGAAATTGAGACAAGCATGTTTCAAGGCCAAATATAATAAGAAATATAATAAACTTAAGGAGATCATAAAATCTCAAGACTCATTTCGCAGTAATTTTACGGCTACTTACAGCTGCTAGTCTCGATCTTTGGCTCAAAAGGGAAAGAAAATGAGGAGGATGTCGAAAAAGAGGAGTTAAAGTCCATAATTACTAATTGTTTGTCGTCCTCTAATGTAAATATTGAAAAAGAACAATTACAAACCTTCATCTTACATTTGTCAGCTTAATTACAAAAGAGCAACTATAAGCATGTATCATTAAGTTCATATGAACACTAGTGCTATGAATAAAAGATGTGATGCTTATTATTAATGGAAATATCTTTTTCCCTTATTATCTTTTCTGTTCCACTTCGGTGGCGGTATTTCTACGTGATAAGGGAAATATCGAGTGTGTCCATGACCATAACCACGGCCATTGCCACAACTACGACTATAACGATGGCTTCTCATCGGAGCCAACAACATTCACTTAGGAGTCTTTGTTGAGCCAGTTCATCCGGCTTCATGATTTCTCAATAATAACTCATGTTAAAGTCTGTCAATTTTGGATACCCTTTTTATCGATATTGTTCTTGTAGAACATGAAAAATGGAGAATGTCTTCTCCAATATAACTTCATCGATAACTTTTTCTCCAGTAAAATTTTTAACTAAGATGTAGTTTTATACATCACGGAGTTCACGGTTTTACAATCTTGCAACTTCAGGTGCAACCATTCATACCGTGCAGTGGGTAGTACGACCATCTTCAGGTGGTCAAATCTCTTTTTTTTTTTTATTTTTATCCACATGACATATGGATCTCCTTTTTTTTTAGCATTTAGATGCATTTTTGTATGACATATAAAATTTTTTTCGAAATATCAAGGGTTACAAATTCGAATTTAGCGAGATCAATAAACGCGTACTGTCTTACTGGCTTAATAACGGCAGAGACTCGTGCTGATAACGTGTTATAAAATTAGGGTAGTGTTAGAATAAAATCTACACACTACACACTAAGAAAATTCTAACTATTCTTTGCACAAGAATTTCTCTTCAAACTTCTCTCTTTCTTTCTCTCACAATTCTTTCTCTAATCTTTCTTTCACTAATCTTTCTTTCACAAAATGATGGTGTATTACAAGCTTAGAGAATAGCTCTAATTAGTGAAATACATCATGGCATACATCATCTTCAACTAATCTCAATTAATGGTGTCTCCACTAAATGGTGGACATCCATAAAAATCTTCTAATAATTCACATAAATCCATAATTAGTGGAGCCTCCACTAATTAATAAAGATTCCAATAATTCATAATATATATATATATGTGTGTGTGTGCCCGCGCGCGCGAGCGCTTCAAAGGCATCAGCCACCGGTATGGAACCAAACAGGTAACATTGGACCACAGTGTCTTTTATGCAATTTGCTGCGGAAATATAGAAACTTCACCATTGATGACCAGAATAAAGATATTGGGCTGCTGTTAAGAAACAGGAAATACAATTAATTTGCATTTCCAAGTCGACCAATTCCCTACCAAGAATAAAAGTAAATTAAAAACAAAATCACTAGACGAAAGAACTTTGAGTTGGCCAGGTCATTCATTTAAAAGAACAAAAACATCCCCAAGAAAAAAAAAAGAAAAATCTTGGGGAAATAACATGAGGGGTTAAAAAAAACTTAATTTACTCTATAAATATAATTGAATTAATAATCTAATTATAACAAGAACTATAATTGAAAACAAAATTGACAATATTCTGCTGTTTAAGATATCTAATGCCTTCAACCGTCAAAATCCAGCATCAATGCGTTAGACCGCAAAAAGGAGTCCTGCCTCTGCAATCTCATCTCTTCATAGAATCTCTCAATGAACTTCTCAGCTCTCTCATCAATGGAGTCATCTTCCCCACTAAAATCTGACGCTTCTGATGAAAATTCTCTTGGCAATGTATTTTCAATGGAAGGCAAGACCTTCACCTCCAATGGGTAGTTGTAACTCCTTCTGTTTTCTCTTTTATCCCTCTTCATGCCTAAGCATTTCCCGAGAAAAAGCATGGAGTATAAATCTCCATAGCTTTTCTTCTTCAATGGTTTTCTGTAGTAGTGTTTAATGAGAGGACTATTTGAAGGTGAAAACTCGTACTCCTTGATATACCCATAATTATGCTGCCTGAGCAGCATCAATTTCTTCATCCTCCTCGATTTCTTCAGCAAAATGATTCTTGGAATAATGGGTTTTCTCATTCTTGATATAAGGATTGGAACTTTTAGCAAACTTGAAACTTTCTGCAGAAGGGGTGACCTTTTCTTGAACATTTTTTCTTCTGGAAATGTAGGTCTATGGAAGAATCAGACTGTTGTAAGATTTTCTTGGAGTGGCTGTGAGGCATTTATTAGTGTAAAAAGGTCTCTGCATTCTTTAAAGAACAAAAATGGTGGTGGGAAGCTAGGCTGGAAAAAGGGTTCAGGGTCGGTGGCACTTTGGACATATTCTATGGGGATCTGCGAGTAGCCGTTGAAAGTCCGCTCTTGCTACTATTCAAATCTCTGCCTTAACTATTTTATTTCCAAAAGAAAATTCGATTCCTTCCTTTGCTTCAGAAAGTACAGTTGTTTTGCCTCTCTGATAAGTTTGGTAGTAGCTGAATCTCCACATCTCTGTTTGTTTTTCCAGATAATTGATGAACATCTATGGCCTCTATTCAATTTCTTGATGCTTTTAGAAGAGTTAGTTTGAAATAACAAGGTACAATTCATGTACTATATCATTAATGATGTAGACTAGTGTAAGTATTAAGTCAAAGCAAAATCATTGCCAATTTGGTGATGTTGAGTTTTTACATGATTTCGTGCTTGAGAGAAGGAAAAATTTTAACTTCCATAGATTAATACATGTTATTTATGAAGATGAGTGAATCTAACCAATTCTTTCATAGTTTCGTCTATTATCTCCTTGTCCCTCCTACCCCCATTCCTTTGCTTCTAGCTTTGAAGCTAACATATAAAGAAATCATTTGATAACCAATATTCATTTTTCCCCCCCCCAATTTTATATTGTGATAGTGAATTATGATAAGAGATGTCGATTATTCATTTGAGAAAATTAACTATTAAGAAAACTTTTAAACGCGACACAATAAAAATTCATATTCTCATTTGAGTATGCTATCCCGTGCTAAAATATTTCTCATTTCACGCAATGTATTTTTGTTAAGTTCATATTCTATTAGTAGATTGTTTTGGCAAGAAAGAGTGGATTCTAGACTCGATGATCTCTGGGAAGTGTTTCCAAGATTAATCGCTGGCTAATTCCTTGTGGTGTCTGGAAACTCAAGTGCAAAGGGATGTAATGGGTGGGACTTTCTTTCACTTCAAACATTCTTTGTTTTGGTGTCGCTTTCATTTGATATACTATTGTTGATGCTTCAATTGTTTATTTAAATGGAACCAATGGATTAAACTATTATAAACAATAGATATATCATGTAATTAATTTTAAATTTTATGTACTCCTCTTTGTCATTTAGCACTCATTCTAATAATTTATCCTTCAACTTCCGTGGACCAGAAAATTTTTTTTTTCGTATAATAATTTCATCTCGTAAATTTTTTGTTCTTATTTCTTAGTTTTACTATGTGAAATGTAAGTAACATTAAAATAAACTTATTATAATTACACAATAGTTGTTATTCGAATTTAGATTTTAAGTGTAATAAGTTACAACTCTTTTTTTTTTAAATCTTGGTCTTATTCTTTATCGTCTTTTCTTCTTCTTTTTTTTTTAAATTAAAAAGAATAGAACGAAAGTATAAATAAAAATAAAAATAAAAATAAATTAAGAGGTAAAGAGATCACCGATTTAGTAATCTCTCTTAGAATAGCCATTTGAGTTTCCCCATTCATGTTTATATAGCTAGTATTAGCAAGGCGAGATCATTTTCATAATTTCATTAATTCCCTCTATTATAACGTTGTTTGCTTTAAGTTATATATATAACTATTAAAAAAAATTAGCTAGATTACAATAGACTATTGTATTACATTTATAATAAGTTGTACTTTTTAAAAAAAGTGTTAATAATTTAAATTTTGTAATTCATAAAAATTAGATCTATTTAAGAATTTCTCATAACTACTGTCAATGCAATAAACTCATTTATGATACTGCAGTTCTTTCAAAGAGTAGATTTTCAATGGTTCAACCGTATTTGGTTTAACAAGTAACAACTATTAATGGGTTTCGGTATCACCCAATTGATCAGGTACTAATACGGTAACCGTAAAATTCCGAGTTCAAGTTGGCTTTTTAAGAAATCAGTCAATTAAGTCTTACTTAAACTAGTTTAATTCCGTATAATTTTTACCGATTAAATTACGTGACAAGTTTCAATCAGTGCACACTTCTGATAGCGGCTGCAACTTCTCCTCGATTAGAAGCAACAATTACAAATAGATTGGAAGTTGAAGGTTGTGAAACTATTAGCTTCTACCCTAGGCTACCGCATTGGTGGTGGTAAATAGAAGGAATCTTGAATGAAATTTCTGCCTATCTCTTTTCTTTTTCTTTTTTTTTTTTAACACAGAGTCTGTATAAATATTATCAATAGCGTCGTATGCCTCCATATGATCGAATAATTCGCAATTTATTTTCTTTGTCCTTAAAACTATAGTCTAACTGTCTAAGGGCAATTTCTTTCTTACTTTTTTACTCTCGTGTAGTTCTTCTTTGAGAGAGAGGGGGGGGGTTGGGGTTGGTGGAATGATTTATATATAATTTTGAGAAATTCTGATAATAAATTTTTTTTACATGAATCGAGTTCACGTGAACTAATAATTTTAAATAATTATACCGTATAACTTACACTACATATGATATAATTCTCCAAAATTATTAATCTCCGTAAACCAAACCTATATTGGAATTTCCGATAATTTTAAACTGAGCTATTTTTAGACTATTCTACTAGGCCACCTTCCTTGAATGTTTTTGCAAATTATTGTTTAGATTTGAATGTTGTGCTTGGCATAGTCCCTCGGATACCACTCGATCCACAGAATCTATTAAACGACAAAAAAACATGAGTGATACCGATGAGAGAATATATAAGAATGCAATTAAGCGTCATCAACCTTATCCATATAAGCTAGCCTCACCTTGATAATTTTTTCTCTTTTTTTTTTCCTTTCTTATAAATTATTTTGGATATAAACTTATTTATTTAACATAACAACAATGTTGGAAATAATTTATAAATAAAATATTAAAAGAGATCCAAATTTCATATTTTTTAAATTTTGTTTTGACATTTTTTCATGAGAAATACTATCTATTTTGAATCGAAAAATGTAAATATTAGTCAAAAGTTTCAATTTGTAGAAATATGATTAATCATTGGTAGGAAAGTTATGACTAGTGAATATTTTTTAAATTTTTTATTAATAAAAGAACTTGCAACTGTTATATAAAAATGCGTATAGAACTCATATTTCAAAAGAAGTTTTACTCGAAGATGCGTACAGTACTCTTATTTCAAAAAATATTTAAACTCGAGACATCAGCGTAAAAATTTCAATAATAACTATCTCGATTAACTTAAAATATAAGATAATATAATTTTCTTATAAATAATATGAATTTTTTTAAAATTGTATATATATTATATTTTTTATGTAAAAATCAAAATATTTACTGCCTTATTTCTCGAAAATTTTTGTTATATCTTACGGGTAATTTGCCACTTCTAGTTCTACAGCCAATCTCCTATGTTTTGTGCATAAGCAAGACAAGAAAGGAATTCCACTATCGAACTTTCTAAAGACTTACTCCAATTGAGCAGTGGAGGCATTTTTTGGACCAGTCAATGTTTAATAGGGGAGAATGTGACACTCTTAGATTAGATTATTAACATTCAAATATTAAATCCTAAGATCAACCCCACGACATATAAACATATATTTATTGTATTACAATGTCGGTATATATATATATATATATATATATATATATATATATATATATATATATGTATATATATATATATATTAAAGAAATATTTACACTATTATATAGAGGAAAAAAAAAAGAATAGACGTATGTGCTAATAAATTTTGAGATTTTTTAATTTGGTAAGAAATTATTTAGTAATTATTTCATTTGTCTTAAAAATCATGTAAAAAATATATTTTTTTATTGTATCAAAATACTTGTCAATATCACAAATTAAGAATAAATTTATTACTTATATTTCTACTTTAATAAATTTATTACTTATATTCTTAATTTACCCCCTTCAACTATTTGACTTATTAAATATTTTTTATTTTCTTCTACATGAAATACTATAGAAATGACAAGGTTTGAATTTCCTTCCTCCTAGGCTCCTACAAGTTGCAAGCCATTCCCCAGAAAATGTCTAAATTCATACATCTCTAACTTAAATCCACAGTCTTGTATATTAAATATTTATCAATTAGATAAAAATACTATTTTCTATTCTTATTTCCAATCAATTATGTCATTATTTTTTGTGTGCATATAAATTAATTAGTTTAATAATAAATGATTAATCGAAGTTGAGCAATTACTAATTATATATTCTTCTCTTAATGTGTATTCTCAATAATTTTTTTCTTTTTAATTTTTGATAAGTCCTCTATTTTATTAATATTTAATTTATTAATAGAATACATAATTTTAAAAACGAATAAATCAATAGGTTTTTTATTCAAACGAAAATCTATATTATTATTATTATTATATATTTTCACAAATTTCACAAAATATAAAAAGAAATTAGGAGAAATAAAGCCTTTAATATATGTAAATATATAGAATTCAATTCTTGTTCAAGTAATCATTTCTTAATAATTTAATTCGTACATAATTTCATATCCTTAGATTAATTTAATTTTGTTTAAAAGTTAAAAATAAAAAATAAAACAAGATTTTTAAAATTAAGAGAAATATATTTTTGTCTAATTAATAAATATTAATAGATAGAGGTGTAGATTTAAATTAGAATGGTGTGGATTTAACCCCTCCATTTTCCCCCTCCTCCCAACCTTTCTTTTTAAAGAAATACAAAATAAAACAGTATTATTAGTAAGAAAATAAAATTTACCGTTAACAAATATTTTAATAGGTAATAAATTATACATTCAATTTTCACTTCGTTGCCTGCTATATTATTAAAATAACATAATATAATATTATGGACTTTCACTTTTCAACAATATTGTGTAACTATTAACTAACTTTTCTCTCTTTCCACTTTTCTCTCTCTACCAAAGCATCTCTCTCACAGTCTTCGTCTTCATCTTCGTCTTATTGGGAAATTCTTAAATGCACCTGATGCACGTGTATCGGATGTTTTAAGTAATTGTATTGCGTGCATTGTAAATTGTACAGCAAATATTATATATAACTTTATCAACACGTAATACAATCACTCAAAACACCCGATATACATGCACCGAATGCACATAAGAATTTCTTTATTTTCCTCCCGTCTCATTGTGAAGCTAGGCCAGATCAAGAGCTTGGATCGCAACCAAAGTTTTTGCTTTTTTTGTGCTTCCATTATACTTTGGGCCTCAAATCACAAAATTCCCCCCTTTAGTCTTATTTATCTATATTTGAGACTCTTTGACATGCTTTGCGCACTGATCTGCTTTAACTAGTACTCTCGATTCGGTTTACTTAAAATTTTTTTGAAACTCATTAAGTTGGGCTCATTATGCATTTCTCATCTTTTTCTCAGGTGATTTTTCAGGCAACTGATATGCCTAGGGGTGTTTATTCGATTTTTCAGTACGATTTCGATTTTAAAATTGATTTTCAATTTAGTTTTATGAAATTTAGACAAAATCGAATTGAACAAAAATTTTTATAAAATCAAATAAAATTGAACCGAAATATTAAAAAATGTATAATTTTTATATATAAATAAATAATTATAAATTAATTTTGATATTAATTACATATGTTTTTAATTAAAAATATAATTTCAAAATTTTTTGATTTTTTATTTTAAAAAATGGAAAACTAAATCGGATTTTTATATAGATTTCAAAATTGAATTGAATTAAGGGTGAGTTTGGTTCGAGTGAAAGTGGGAAGAAAAAAAGGAGAGGAAGTAAAATAAGAGGTAAATGTGTGATTTATTTCGTTTGGTTAGAGTGATTAGAGGGGGGAAGTATATGTGGAAGTGAATTGGACAGTTTTTTCTTCCTTTCCATTTTGGACAGTTTGGAAAGTAAATAAGAGTTAAATGACCCTCTTATCTTAGAACATTTCTATTATTACAATTTTACCCTCAATGCAAATGAAACTTTCTCATCTTTCTTCAAGTTTTCGACAACTGCTAAAGTTCTTGATTTTGAGCCCATAAAATTGTCGATTTTTTTTTTCTCTCCTCTTGAAAATATGTTGTGGTAGTTGCCTTCAAATCATACTCGTATTTTTTTTAATTAAATATATCAACAAAATAATTTATCACAATTAGACTTGTAGTTAAAGGTGATTATTTTAGATAATTAGATTTCTAATTTATGAAATTTGTTTTATTTATTTTATTCTCAAAAAATTTGATAATAGTAGAAGAATATTCTTGTTGATAATTTATGAAAATTTGACATGCTATTATTCATTCTCAATAATGATGATGCATAATATATATATATATATATATATATATATATATATATATATATATAACATTTAGGAAAAATAAAAAAAGAAAAAGGCCTACTTTGTAAAATTTTTTATAAATTAGCCTTATGGATATAATAGTAATTCAATAATTATTTCCTCCCTATATACCTTATAACTAAACAATGAGAAGTAAATCATATTTACTTCCCTTACACTCCAACCAAACATGATGAAAGTAATTACATTTACTTCCCCTTATGAAAGTAAAATATACCACTTCTCCTCCCCTTTCCCCTTCTCCTTCCCTTCGCGAACCAAACTTAGCCTAAATACAAAAATTCGATTTAAACCAAATAGTGTACAACTCTAACGCCCAAGACCTTCAAAATTACTACATACAAAATAGGTGAGATTGACTTTCTTATATCACTGATATTACAAATGAAGAAAATAAGACTTGAAAAGAGTTTTTTGTGTGTTTATTTTCTTTTTATATATATTGTATTTACCTAGAGTTTTGAAGTATGGTAATTTCCGATTGCTATGAATCTCATAATCCCTCTATATAACTATTTTTAGTTGAATGCATCAATTTATTTAGAAAAAAAACTAAGTTAATTCTCTCTTTATATATCTATATTAAATAAGTTGAAATTTTGCATTAAAATTAAGTCTTACTCTTTATTCTTCTTTTTTCTAATCCCATAATTTGGTCATGGAATTTCGATGTGTGGTCCAGCTTATTATGTAGCCTTCTATTTCTGGGGAGCTGTTGACCAAGCTTTTTCATTTTATTCCATTGGGACTTTAATGGAATCAGTCTTCATTTGGATGGACCAAATGCCTCTCACATAACCAAAATTTAACACTATTTTACCTTCTTTTTTTTTAACACATTAAGCTATTTGTCTTGCCACATTATTTGAGTGAGAATATTTTACACTATTTTTTAATTTTTAATAGTAAAATTGTCAACTATTAAATTACTAACATCTCTTATTACCTCTAAAAATAGAAGTACAAAATTTGATCTAGATTGCTTCAAACAAAATTCAAGAAAGCTTGTAACTATACGAAGGAGAAGAAAATATAAAGTTTCAAATTAATATTGAATTCATAACCAGAATTTGCAAAAAAGTATTAAAAAATGCAGAAAAGTAGAGACTATGATCGAAACAAAAATTAAAAGGCAAACAAAGATAGAATGTCATATCCCTCTTTTCTACCAAACAAATCCAAATCATATATCCAAATAATATAATTTTGCAACTACCTAGTCTGGTACCTATTTTGTGTGCCTATAATGTTCATTCTTTATATTTTATATCTAACATCTTTATCCTCAAAACTATGCTTTTCCCTCCTCCATTGATTACAATATACTATACTAACTTAACACTGATTATGAACAAGAAGAATCACTAAACTTCTAGTATATATGATTAAAACATATAATAAATTCAATTTTGGCTCCTGAGGCATATAACATAATGACAAATGATGAATATGTAGATGGTGAAACTCTTATGAGATTACGAGTTCGATTTTTTACTTTATATTAGACATTACGTTAGTTACATTTTCTACATGAGGAGTGAGGGACGCTCGATATCTAATACACACGATAAATTCAACCATTCCTTAATTATTGGGTTCAAATTCAAGATATTAGAGGACTCCTCTCTTCCTCCCTTTTCACTTTCCACCCCGGCTTGAGAGTTTTTTTCTTTCCCCCCATGTTTCTAATCCTTCTAAAGCAAATTTATATACATTACCCTACTTCCTTATGGCAGATAAGGCTTTTTACAAGAAGATAAGAGAAGCAAGAGGTGACAGGAAAGGAAAGCAGGAGGTGGCAGTGGGCGGATGATGGTGGCGGATAAGTTTTTTTTGCAGAAGACAAGAGGTGGTGAAAAGTGGACTTTATTTTCTGCTATGCAAGCAGTTCAATTAGTCATTGGATAGTAAATTTACAGTCAAGGATATAATATCGAATCCCGACAACCGCAGTGTGAGATTTTCATTCTCCTTTTTAGGTAGTGGGTCTTTGTGAGTATAAAAAAAGAGATAGATCATTCTATTCGAGGATTATTGAGTCCCCGTAATTAAATTATTCACACACTAGGAATTTTATAAAAATAATAAATTGTATTAGACAAATTATATACGATGGATTTTTGTCTCGAGAGAAATTCGAACTCCCAGTGTGAAAGAATACAGTACTTACTATCACAACCAATGCCTGAGACATCTTTTCATTTAATTGCATATAATATTTCCCAAAAAAGTTGTGAACCATTCATGCATGAGCAAAACTTTTTACGCCAAATATAACGTTAACATTTTAATAACACGTGAAAAAGACGGAAAATACTTATGTTGATCGAGTCTTCATAGACTTGTACAATTTTATGTACTATTTTTATAAATTTTATTCATTTAAAATATATAAATTCATAATGCATGAAGAATATGAAAGAAAAGAAGGACAAAGTCATCCAATTTGGTTCAATAGATTTAAATGAAAGATATTTTGTGAACTTATATGAAAATTATCTTTTAACCTGTGTTCTGAGAGTCTGAATTGGTCCCTGGTTCAATCGGACTCTATACTATAAATCGATAGCAAAAGAATCGATTAAGAATCGGTTAAAACGGGTTGGACGAGTCAAATCGATCAATTTAAATTTTTTTAAAAAAATAAATTTATTCTTATATTTTAAACTTTACAAATAACTAAGTTAATATTATTTAAAATTTATTAGTTTTAAGAGATATTTTTTATATTATTTATTTATTTTTATTTTTTAATATATATAATAAGTAATATTTTTTGTATATATAATATTAAAAATATATTTAATTATGATTCGATTACGATTTAACTCGATTAGACTTGTGAACCATTAAATTGTTATTTTACCGATTCGATGACCAGTTCGATTTTTAAAATCTTGCTTTTAATCTTCTTTAACTTAAATTTAACGTGTATTTTAAGTAGTGAAAATTTTTATTTATTTAAAATTTGAGATTGCTAATAGAGCGGTGATTTATAAAAAATATAAATTATCAATTAGACATTTTTTAAAAAAAACTTTTAAATTTGGATCGAAAATATTTATCGAGTACGTATTCATTCCTAGTTGAATCTGAGGAGGTATAATTGTAGTAAGTCTCCTTCTCGTATTGAGATTGAATGATTATTGGAGAGGTTCGTCCATTCCATTTCGGATTCGGGTTGGTGTAGAGGTGGTACAGGAGACCAGTGTCCACTGCGTGCGCACCATAGCACCTTGCGCCACTGTTAAACATAAGCCCGAACGTTAAAACCGCCCCTTGCTCTCTCTCTCCCCTCGCCACTCACCTCACCCCGTATATAAACTTACGTTCCCGGCCATTTCACACAATCACACACAGCCATACGCCACCATCAACAATAGCATCCAAAATCCAGAAGGAAAAATTCCAAAATTGAAAAAAAAAAAAACCTCTTTTTCTTCTGAAGAATAGATGTATTTAGAGAGAGAGCTTTGAGTCTTGGCTTCAGAGACTCTGTGTGTTAGTCTGTGGGCGTTAGAGGATTGAATGGTGTTGTCGGAGAGTAGAGATAATAGTATTGAGGTGAAGAAAGAAGAGAAGGTGGTGTGGATGGCGATGGGGCCTGAGAGATCATCATCATCATCAAAGCCGTTGCATAATTTCACCCTGCCTTGTGGGTTGAGATGGGGAAATCAGAGATTCTTGAGGTGCATGAAGGTTAACTCGAATGGTGAAATCTACGCCGTAGAGCGCCGTCCTTCGTCGTCGTCAGCCATTCCTGCTGTTTCCAATGCTAATGATAATAATACTAATTCTCATGCTTCGGGTTCGAATGATTTCATTTCGATCATCGGTAAACGGAAAGAGAGGGAGAAATTCAAGGACCCACCTCTTCCGTCTGACCACCGACGCGGACCCGATTATAAGAAAGCGGGCTTCAATTTCAAGCTGCCTCCTCCTCCTCCTCCTCCTTCTCAGCAGCCGCCGACTGAGTCTTGCCGCAAATTCAGGTCCTCGGAGACTGGAGGTGGAGAAGATGGTGGCGGTGATGGGATCGCTGCGGTGAGGGAGAAGCTCATGTTTGATCTCCAAACAGCGGCTGATAAGATGAAAGACGCGATTTTGAGGGAGGGACTCGAGAAAGAGGACCAAGATAACCCATCGTCGCCGGCGCCGGCCGTGGTTCCGTCGGTGGCGGCTACTGTGCCTTCTTCTGAGGCCGCTGACTCTTCTGTTCGGCCTTGGAACTTACGCACTAGAAGGGCGGCTTGTAAGGCACCGACAGCCAACGGGTTTGTCTCCGGTTCTGCTGGCGCGGCGGGAACTAGCGGCTGCGTAGGTACAAATACAACGGCTTCACCAATGAAAGGTTTGAAGTTGGATGTGATGAACCGCAATTCGAGTTTACCACCGTTGAGTGCAGAGAACAACAAGTCTCCGAGGCAGAGGAGTGGTGTCGCCACGGCGGCGACGCCAAGCTGTGAGATGAAAGAAAGGGTTAAGTTTTCGGTACCGCTTACACGGCGAGAGATCGAAGAGGATTTCTTGGCTTTTGCTGGTCGTAGACCCCCTCGCAGACCCCAGAAACGGCCCAAGCACGTCCAGAAACAATTGGATGTAAGTGAATATATTCCATCTTCAGAGACGAGCTCCCATTTGGTTTTGAACACATAATCACACACATCTATCTCCGCAAATCTTAACATCTTAATTTACCTTGTGATTTTACTTACATTTTGTTACCTTTATTCATTGATTCATCTGGTGATGCAAAAAATTTACTGTTTCATTGGTTTTTATGGCAGACATTGTTTCCGGGATTGTGGTTGACAGAGATTACCGCTGACATGTACAAAGTTCCTGAAACACAGTAGACAGGCAAGAAGAAGACTGTTCGTTTCTGATACTACTGCTAGCTAAGCAACTGGAATTGAATGGTTGGATGATTGATAATTTAGCCCACACTTGATAGCCTGACTATAAAGAAGTATAACTGTGAAAAGCTTTGTTGCTCAGGCAATGCTAATCTTCTGGTTTTGATTCTCTCTGTTTATAGTGTCCCTTTGTGATTATTGGAATAAATTACCTGGTTGGAGACCTTTGTCTTTACTATCACAATCTTGCTCCCAAGTTAAAGCCATTGCTTATTGACATTGCAGCTTTTCTCTCAATTTCAGTGTCTTCACATTCAATCTAATTGCAGCACTTTTGTTTCTCAAACCTAATTGGTATTGCTATTTTAAACCAAGAATTTCACAGCAAAGACACAATAATGTGGTAGCTGGAAAACTCAATCAATGACTGACTCTGTGATTATTCTAAATCTTTATCTACCATGTTTCTATGATCTATGGTTTGTTCTCTTTCGGGTCGACAATATCTTCCTGTTTTGATCATTAGTCTTAATCCCATTTCCTACTTTTCTAGATTCTTGGAAGCAAGATGTAATATTGGATTTCAAAATCTTGGTTCTTGTTAAGACATGCAAAAACATATTTCTGCTACATAGTTCTTTATCCTTCATCCTTTGTGTCTCATCTGCCTTTGCAATTAGATGTGATTCTTGCACATGTTTTCCAATTCAAGTTTGTTCTCCATTTCATTTTGATACTTTTCTCGTGTAAAGCTTAGTGATAAACTACTAATTCTTTCATACTCAAGAGGAAAACAAGATTGTTCACAAATGTTGGGAAGAGGAAGAAATGTTAAATGTGTAGGGTTTAAATGGTGAGACTGATTTCATGCTTCTCTGTTATCGTCTTTGATCTTAGAGTTCGTTTGAATTCTCATATCTAATTAAGGATATTCATAGGAAGCAGGCATTTCTTGAGATGATGAGATGTTATATCTAAATTTCCACTTTTTTTTTTTTTTTTTTACTTCTAATACTAGATATTAGTTTGGAGTTCCAATTAGGGTTGGGATATTTGGAAATTGCTATTAGGGTTGCTCCGAGGATTAGAAATGTTATCCTCCTTCTGTGGAATTGATTGACTTACTATTTTAAATTATTTTTAAAAAATTTATAATTTTTTTGAAAATAAAAATTTTAATTTATTTTATATTATAAAATAATTAATACTCTTACTATATATTATTTTTTATATTTATATTTGATATAAATTTTTTAAATATCTATATGTTTTTTATATTTATTTATTATATTATTATATTAAATTTTAATGTTTATATAAAATTTCATGTCAAGTAAAACACGATTAATTTTCTTGAGATGGAAGGAGTAATTTGTTAAAAAAAAAATTATTTACTAAATTAAGTTGCATGTAAGAATGCTTTGTATTGGAGATGATGGCAATGTTTTCGGCCAGCCATTTCTCTTCCTCTTCAATACCGTCTGAATTTTCAACCGTGGTTGTATAGTACCATACCACCAGAATATTATTTATATTCTTTTTTTTTTTTAATGTCAAGGATTGAATTTGCTCAAAAAATAATGAAAGAAGTGGTTAAATTAATAAATCATAAGTAATTTTGTACCATATATACAAAAAAATAATTGTTTAATTTTATCTATTTTTTCTATTGTACGATTAAAAATATTTTTACATTATTCGATTAATATTATGTTTGGTTCATAAAAGGAAAGGAGAGGGAAGGATAGGAAAAGGAGATAGGAATTTATAATTCTATTAAATATGTAAATAATTTACTTATATTTTATTTGATTATGAGAATACAGTAAATGATAAATACTTCCTAATTTATTCAGATTTGAATAAATTATTTTTTGACATGAAGGGAGAGTTCTTCTTCTTTTGATTTACTTTCTCTGCTTCATCTTTCTTTCTTTATTCAATGAGGTAAATTATATATTTACCTTCAAATTTAAATCCATCTACCCTTTTTCTATTTTCATCTTAATCAAATATACTATAAGGCTTATTTTGGTTTGCGAAGGGGAGGGAGAGAGAAAAAAAGAGAAGGAATGGCACATTTAATTTCTACGAAAGAAAGTTAATATATTTACTCTTATCCTGTTTGGTTAGAGTGAAAATAAAAAGGGAATGAGAGGGAATAAGAGAGAGAATAATTAATTTAGTTTACTATTTTATCCCTTATTATCTATTTTATTAAAAATTTTAATGTTAAAAATATTGTCATTATTACCCTTACTTTATTTTCTCTCTCTCAATCCCTTCAAATTGAGAGCGGAGAAAATACTGATGTGAAGGGGGAGTAATACTCCTCCTGATTTACTTCCACTCCACATCTACATTCAATCAAACGAGAGAGTAGTAAACGTCTCATTTATCCCCACATTTACTTCTTTTCCTTATTTACTTTTACAAAACAGTCCAACCAAACAAAACTTAAAAATGGATTTAAAAATTTTTCATAAGGTTCTACAGTATATCCAAAAAAAAAGTTTTAAAGTTTAGTATAAAATAATTTTGTTTAGAAAAAATGTATATGATTTTCAAAGATTAAAAAATATAAACTTTTTACTTGTTACACATTATTTTGACGTGTATACAACCTAAATATAGTGAACCATATAATAAGTTAATTGCTAATAATTTTTCTTGTCGGATTAAAAGGAGGTTTTCGGTTCAGGTTCAATGCTCACTCAGTGTATGTGTGGATCACTCCCCTCTTTCTTTTTTGAGTATATATATAAATATATCTATATATATATATATATATATATATATATATATATGCTAGTTTATCTTTTTTTGAATAAATTTTTTATTAATAAAGACATACAACCGTTATTTGAAAATATGTACAAAACTCACATTCCAAAATAAATTTAAACTCAAAAGATCAGTATGAAAACTGCAACACTAATCATCTCACACAACTTAAAAAATCATACCAATTTATCTTTAAAAATAACAAAAATTAAAATATATTTTTAAAATTTTATTTTTATCTTATAATTTCTTTAAATTTATAATATTACTTTCTAATATATCTTTTCATATATTTTACTTCTATAACTATAAATTTCCAGTCTGTCCCTAACCAAAACATTATATAAATGTTTGAGGAAAACTTCCTTTTGACTTTCAATGATTGGGAAATTAGAGAATTCTCTTGTTGGAAAACATTGGAGAACTTGGAATTCTATTTTTATATTCATAAATTTGAAAATTAGATTATTATATTCCTTAAATTAAAGAGGGGAAGAAAAAAAAAAAAAAGATATCTGACCTTATAGAAATATTGTGCCGACCAATGGCTGCTGATTGACTATAAGAAAGTTCACCACAACGCTTTTAAACTAGTTCACGCTTTTAATTCTTATTTTTTTCTATTTTTTTTTAATTTTGTAAGTTAATGCTTTTGATTTTTTTCCCCCGCAAAATAGGGGTAACAAGGGAATGGTAATTTTACTTTCATTAAAAGAAATAAATTAGATTTATTTGTATCTTATTTAGTTGAAACAGAACAATTGAAAATTTTGTCATTATATTAAATTTACTATTATATATATATATTATATATTATATTATTTTAATTATTAAAAAGTATTCTCTTGATTCTAATCAAATTGACTTATTTATTATATTGGAATGTTCTAATAAAATTGACACTTTTCTTAAAAAAGAACGTTTTAATATATTATATATTATTTATAATCATAATATCTCTCTTATATTATTTTTACATATTTTTTTATTGCTATTATATTATAATTTTTACTTTTTTATAAAATCTTGTGTCAAGTCAAATACTGTCAATTTAATTAGGATAGTAAAAAAATATGAAATAAGAATATAATTGTCTTTTAATATTATTTTCAAAAAAAAAAATTTTTTATAGTTAATATGATTTTATTCATAACGAAAGACATGTTACACATATGGATAACAATATCTTCGTAACAAAAAAAACAACCTCACCTAAGAGAAAACAGTACAATATATAAAATAAAAATAAACACACAAAAAATCTCTTCTTGACTACTTTCCCAGCCTCCACGAACATCAACGACCTAAGTAAACCAAATCCACCTAGATATGTGAACAGCAATGTAGAAGACTTTGGGCGTATCAGCGGTCTTGAAAATTGCTTAAGACATAGGTGAGAAGTAGGAAAATGGTCCAAACCAATTGTTGGGTAAATGAAGAACAACAAACACAAGGAGAAGAACAAACACAAATAAGAATACAAAGAACACAGGTCGAAAAGAAGTAAAGTTGAAGAAAGAAAGTCAAAGAAAATTGTTTTTGAGGTTTGATGCCAAAAAAGAAAAAAAATCAACATAAATATAAAGAAAGAATGGATCTTTGGCCAAGATTCGAACTCCGACAGAGACCGAAGCTCAGATCAAGCCAAAGAGAGCTAAGCAAAAAGCACAAAGATGAAAACCAGAGGGGGAAGGTTGATAGAGAGAGAAGCGGAGTGCACGATTCAAAAAAAAAAAAATATTTACTAATATAGAGTAGAAACTTCGTTTCCGTATTTATATCTAATCAAATATGAACTTTTCTCATTTATTTTAACACCTACTTCGCCTCCTTAAGTACTTCTATTTAGATAGAGAAAATTAAAAGCTTGACGAAATGTAAAATTTAAATGAAAAAAAATTTAAAAAATTAAATTTATTAAAATAAAATAAAAAAATTTAACAGTTTTAGAAGGCAGATGCCATCCATCCATAATAGATCTATCTCAGGTTTGACTTTTCCCCCACCGAAACATTAATACTTACTTAACTTTGACCTTCCTTGTCCAAACGCCTTTCTCCCCTTTCAAGTTTCAATTATATGCAGCGTGTTTGTTACTTCTTACGCATTAAAATACTTATTTATAAAAAATTTTATATACAGGTTAAGAGTATTAAAAATAATATTATAATTTAAATAAAATTTTTATTCTATTCATATTAAAAATACGATAATTATTAGTTGATAAAAATTCTTAAGAAGTAAGAAGAAAGAAAAGTTTTAGAAAATTATGTAGTTAATTTAGAATAAATAGGGGTACAATAGAGAGAAACTAATAATTAGTTATATAAATATATACATGAATAAGTATTTTAAAATGAAATTAAAAAAATTATAAATAAATATTTTGAAATGAAATAAGTATTATTTTTTTAATCTAAAAAAAAAGTTGAAATTCTTATACATCTAATCATGGCTAAAAAGATTTAGTGGGAAGAAATTTATTTGAGACGAGAATGGTTGAATGTAATAAAAAATTACTCCCTCCATCCCATAATATAAGTCGTTAGAGACTATTTTTACTTCTCCAATTATAAATCGTTATGGACTTTTCAAGAAGGTTTTAAAGTTATTTTTATATTTTTATCCTTATTTATTATTCTCTTTCCCTCTCTTTCTCTCTCTTCTCTTTTCTTGTTTCCAAGATATTTAAATATGAGTATTTTAAGAAGAAAAAAATATAAAGTTGCTTTATTTTTTAGAATCTTAATATGTGTGAAATTAAGTCAAACGACTTATATTATAAGATAGATGGAGTATTAAAAGTGTTAAGTTATGTGGTACTCAAAGTAAAATTAACGAGAGAGAATATAATATATTATAAGTACATGACAAGTTTCGAGAAACTAAAATTTTTTAATTAATATTATTTAAATTTGAATCGAAAAAAATCTCATCCCGCTTACAGCCTAGTGTTTTTAATAAGAGGATAGCTCCCGTGGTAACGTGAGGTTGAATTTATATCTATATCTCCAAATATATAATAAGAACTACGAAAGCTTCCTATTATGACACCTGCACTCTCCTGCACTAACACCTGACACTGTAAATTTTAAATTTTTTAAGAGTTTTTTTTTTATTGGTGAAGAAATTTTAAGGATTTTTTTGAATTTAATGAATTTAGATAAAATAAAATTAATCAAAGTTATCTGAAAGATAGAATTATCTGAATTTAATGAATTCAAATTTCTGAGACTTTTCTCTTATTTAATAAAACATCAAAATCACAAGACGTTTCACTAAGATTATATAGATTTCTCACCACAAATGGCTTTTAGTATACGTATGGCCCACCAGCAGGATCGGAACCTACATAGCCATGTGTATCTTTTGCAACTCTTTCAAGATCAACCTGCAAAAGCAATTGGGAGGACTTACTTATTTTCATAAGTGATATGGCAGTGGTAGAGAATTATCAACAGAATGGCAGAAAAAAAATCTTACATCCTCAGCAAATTTCATATTTTTTGTATGGATTCGAAGGACTTCCAGCCTTCCCACTTCATCTGGTACACCAATGTCAATTTCTCGATCTCGAATCTCCCAAATCTCCTCAGAGCAGGATCAATGCTATTAGGTCTATTTGTGGCTCCATTGACAATGACATGAAATCGAGCCTTAAGGCCATCCCTCAGGGTCAGAAGCTGGGAAACTATGCGCCTCTCAACTTCACCATGTGTCTTCACCCTTTTTGGAGCAATTGAATCGAGCTCATCAAGAAATATGATTGCTGGTGCATTCTTTCCAGCTTCTTCAAATGCTTTCCTCAAGTTACTTTTACTTTCACCAGCCATTTTTTACATTTCTCATTGGGTACAGCTCTTGCAATAAGGGTTTTCCCAGAGCCAGGAGGTCCATAAAGCAAAATTCCTTTTGGTGGTTTCACACCAATTGCCTTAAAAAGCTGAGGGTGCCTCAAAAGAAGTTCCAGAAGCTCACGGATCTGGGCCATTTGCTTCCTAACACCGCCAATGTCATCATATCCAACTTCATTCAGTCTGTCCTCATCTTCACGGTTGATGGGTTCTCCCTCACAGAATATCTCTGTATCTGGTGCAACAACACAGTATTCCCCAGGATCCACCTCTAACTTGGAAGAGATCACCCTTCCTTACAGGTCTGTAAGATTCAAGGAAGTATGCTGGTGTAGAGCAAATGATAAAGATATGTTATTTCAAGTTTTAAGCAAAAGGTGTAATAAATTAAGGAATGTTTTAGACGTAAAAATATAGTCAATTACCAGTAAAACTGTAAACTTACGTTTCAAATAAGCATCAAATAGATTGCCTATAAGACCCTCAATTGTGTCATCACTAATGGACTGCTTGATATATATTTCAACACATTTGATTTGGGGAAAAAAAAAACAAATCTGCATTCCTGTTGAACGAAACAACTAAATTATTGGAAACCCAATACGAAATTCTTCGGCAAGATCCCAGTTTTTAATTACAATTTCCATTAACAAAGCAATCATAATTCTGTTTAAAAGCAGCAACTTTAATCAGAAACCATAACAAAATAAATGTCCCAAATACCAATCCAGTAAAGATATGAACAACAGCCCAAGAAAAGATGTATTCAATCCCATTTGTGGCAACCAACGGGGAACAAAAAGGCTCTATCTTTCAACCGAAAAGAACAATTATTAGGTAAAATTTGAGATAAGGGAATGACGCAAACTCCGTCGGAGTCAACTGCTGCATTCCCATTTGTAAAGCTGATCGAGTATTGGAATAGAGCGGTATCGGTGGAGATGGAGCTTTGCCGAAGTAGCTGAAGGCGTCGGAAGAGGAAAACCGCACCGGAGTGGTTTCTCGAGTGAGAGAAAGAAGGGAAAAGTGGGTTTTAGGACTTTCTGAAAGAGTTTTCATATCTTCCCGTACCATATTTGAAATGAAATGGCACTTGAAACGATGTCGTAACGTTCCCCGTCAAAAAGCAAAATCCTATTTTCCCATTTATTATTTTTTTGGCCCCAAAAGAATTACGTACTATACAATGCCCTGCCCCAGCCTCCTTTTTTTTCTCTTACCCTACAAACCAACATCTTTTTATCTTTCTCCTTTACACATATTAAATTATTGATAAAATAATGATTTAATTGACTTAAAATGCATTTTTATTAAAGACTACCACGTCTAAATTCAATTTATAACTTGAGATTTTCTCCCCTTCTCCGTTTCAACTTATTTATATAGGCTTTGTCATAATTAATTTCTAATCTTCAAATAAATTAAATTCATTCATTAGAATATAATTAAATATTTAAAATTAATTAATATATTTGATAATAAATAATATTAAATATTTAATTATTTTGATGCATTTGATAACAAAATTTTCTTATCACTTGATTAATTAAAATGCATTAAAATTTTATTATAAATTTTAAATAGAATAAAAGTTACTTACATTTGAAATTTTAAATATATTAAATACTTATTTATTTATTATATTTTATTATTTAATTTAAATTATAATAAAATATCATATAAAAATAAATTATAATTATAATTAATTTAATCTTTTATTCAAATTTTAAAATTAATTAATTAAATATTTAAACTTTAACTTTATCAAATATAAGCTAACTTAATTTATAATATAAAAAATTACATATCTTTATTGATCCAAGTTTGAATATTTTGATCTCATATATCTATTGTCATAAACTCATACTTTCAAATAGTTTGTAGATTTGGGTATGTGATTGCCTCTATTCATCGCCTCCATGAAAAGATACCCAACAATTTTATTGGAAAAAATAGTGTATATGCATATACATAAGACAAATTAGATCATTATTTCCCATAATATAACCACTCAATCTAGAGGAATAATTGGCAAGGCCATGTCATTGAAGTTCATTTAAAACAATTTATGATTTATGATTTGTTTAATAAAAATAAAATTGAAAATTAAAATATAAATATTTAATCACTGAATTTTGAATTTTAAAATGTTAAGTATGAATATAAAGTTTAAATCAATTATAATTTATTTTTACACTATATTTTATTATAATATATATTAAATATAAAAAAATATTAATAATTAGATAAATATTTTACTTAAAATTTATTTAAAAAATAGTATATATTTAAATAATTAATTAATAATAATAATATTTTATTAATCACACTTTAATTAATTAATTATTATTTATCATCGAATGTATTTAATAAAATATATAATTATTTATTTATTTATTTATTTTAAATATTTAATTAAATTATCACATACTGATAGTGGAGGGGGAAGAGAGATTCTCAATAAATCAAATTTTGACACCTTTATTTAATTTTTCTTTTTTGGAGTTGAACCACTTATGTTAGCTATTAATATTTTATCATTGGAACTATTTTTATGGGACAAAAAAACCACCTCATTTTATAGCCATCTCATTAACACTAAGAATCGTTTTTAAAATTAAAGAAAATTTAATTAAGAAGTTTTTGATTTTTTGTGCTTTTTTTTTTTGTTTAACTATTATTTACTTTCTCTATTTAAATTCCTAAAATACTCTTGACAATTACTTTCATTTGATTTATTTGAATTCATTGAACTAATCATTATGCTAGTCTTTTTGAACCTCTTAGAATTGTGTTCTTTTTAATTTTTAATTTTTCATCTTTTTAGGAATTCTAAAAGTACTATTCTATATTTATACATTTCATCCTTTCAAAATTTTGAAGGTTTTTTTTTTTAAATATCATTGTTATTTGAATTTATTTTTTTTAAATCAAAGTTATTTGAATTTTTTATTCTTTTAACTATTAAAATTATCTCCTGAATTATTTTGGAATGTAAGAAAATTAAAAAAAATTATTAAAACTATCCTGTGCAACACACGGTTATCAACCTAGTATCAAATAGTAATAAAAGAAAAGAATTAGTGCTTGACGTTTATTGTGGGTTTCATCTCATAAATACATAATCCAATATTAAAATGGGATCACAATTAAATGACAATAAATGACTAAGGCTTGAAGTACTAGTGTACTACTATTGATTATGTAATTTATGTTAGTATAATTGTTCCCATGGGGGGATTTTGCCTCTCCCATTTCGGCATTTATTATTACTTTTTTATTTTAAAATATTTATTCATAATTTTTTTTAATATATTTTTAAAATTAATGATTTTTTTTTATTTTACCCTAATTTATTTTAAATCAACTGCACAACTTTCCAAAACTCTTCTTTCTTCTTATTTATTGAAAATTTTCATCAATCGATAATTATTATGTTTTTAATATAAGTAGAATATGAACTTTATATAAATGATTGTATTATTTTTAATACTCTTAATGTGTATGTAAAATATTTCATGAATAAATATTTTAAAACAGAAGAAGTATTATTTTAAAAAAAAAATTGACCTGGGGGAGGGGGATGAGAAGGAGTATTTCACGAAATGTGTAAGTGAATCCCAATCCATTTATTCAATTTAATTTTAAATAATTTCATTTTCAAAAATTTATATATATTTATAATAAGAAAAAATTTATTTTATAATTAAAATTCTACATTATCATAAAAACTTAATTTTTAATAGAATTATCAACTAAATTATGATTTTTTTTTTCTAAATTTTCATTCAAGCACATCTGTCCGTTAAATTAAGTTAGTCAATACAGTAAATTAAATAGAAAACAATGTTAATATCTTATCTAACTAACTCAAAGAATAAAAAGACTAAATTAGTTAGATTAAATTAAGTTTAGTTAGTATAATTGTATTGTATTGTTTATTATTTAAATTCTAGATTTATGAGTAATTTAGTCTTTTTTTTCTTGAAATTATTTAGATGAAAAATTTACACTATTTTATACTTAATTTACTGCGTTGACTAACTTAATTTAATGGTAAGAGGTGTTTGGATGACAATTTAAAAAAATATATAATTCAAATGTCAATTAAATTCAAAATAAAATTCAGATAACAATATGATATATTAACTATACTTGAGATGATAAAGTAAAATTTTTTTTTTTCATAATACATCATATTTTCTCTTTTTAACTTTATATAAATCTCACATTGACCCCAAATATTTTATAATTTTTTAATATATTTAAATAAATTTATCTTAAAATAATTACTATTCAAGTATACTTAACGAATTTCACATTTTATTTTTTTGACTGATTTTTTACAAGCTTAGAAATGCACATTATATTTGCTCTACGACTACTGCAAAGAAAAATTTATAGACTTAGTTTGGACTATGTGCATTGTAATATATACCTTTAGGGGGAAAAAAAAAAAGGCTTCATCTTGATCTACGGAAAGACCAAATTACCCCCCAAACTTTATTACCTGGTTGCTTTGAGTTCTTTGGGCATCAATCTAAGTCTAACCCACGGCCCACCAACCAATTTTATCAACGAAACTTTTGGGCCTCTGCAAGCTTAAAAAACAAGAAGGCCCAATATACTTAGCCACTGGTCTGATAGGTCTGTGGAATATCTCTGATTGGGCTTTTTTATACTGATCCAAACATGGATGCCGTTTGCTGTCCTTGTTTTAATCTTTGGGCTAAACTAAAGGATTGAAATGGTGGATGGGATTTTAATGCGTACTACTAGGGTGGACTATTCATTTAGATTAAATTTTCGAATAGAATCAAATTAAAATTTTAATTCAGTTCGATTTTAATAAAATTTAATTTGATTTTATAATTTATATTAAAATTTAGTTTATTTTTTCAAAACAAAAATTTTAAAAACCAAAAATATATGTAATTATATCAAAATTAATTAATAATCATTTATTTATATATTATGATTTTTTAATATTTCAATTCATTTCGATTATTTCAGTTTAATTTTATAAAAAATTAATTTTATTTTATTCAAATTCTATAAAATCAAACTAAAAATCAAATTTTAAAACTAAAATCGAACTGAAAAACTGAATAAACACTTTTTAATACATTTGGACAAGGCAATGTGCTGTTCTTGTGGACAGTGGAGAGTACATGTTATTATTAGAAAGAAAAAAGTCACAAGAATTAATACAGAAAAATTGTGATTCAGGAAATTTTCATTTTGATCACAGTTAATGTGTATTAACATGACTAGAAAATGGCTTAAAGGAGAATCAATTTCTTTTTCGATGAATAAATATGTGATACTGAAATTATCACAGTTAATGTATTAACATTTTTTTTCTTATTATACCTAAAATTTTATTAAAGTAACAAAATAGTAACTTATGTGGAGGGGTGACTTCCATTCGACAAGACGACCAAGTGGGAAGGGAAGTCTACCGCCTCTATTACTTTGAAGTATAGGGAAATTCTTGTATGGATCGTAAAACTCGTGAATCATATGCATTGAGTAATTGTATTATATAATTTTTACTATATGAAATACAATTTTTTAATACATGTTATTTACGTGGATTGGGTCTATACTAGAATTTCCTTGAAGTATAATTTTTTTTTTTTTTTTTGCATTTTGATATAACACCAAAAGCACAGGAGACTTCCAAACTTTGTTTAGACTTTCATTCTATATCATTTTCTTATCCAGTATTAGTGGTATTTATGGGTTTAAAAATACTTTTATAAAATTTTGTATAGTCTTTATTATAGTGTAATTTTGTTATTTCTTCATCTGTAAACATATACCATTTGACCTGATAATGTAATTTTTATATTTCTTTTCTCATTATTTTATTTTATTCTCTGCATTATTATTTTTTATTTCTTTATTATCGTTTTATATAATTTTTGTCAACGGAATTTTGGTTTGCTCTTAGAATGCTTCCCTAACAACTTATTGATTATAAATATCTTTTACCAAATAATAGGTTATACGTTTTGATTTATCTGTATAACTTTCATCAAATATAGCATTGGTAAGTGGGTTAGTTCGGCCCATCAAGCTGACGTGTTGGGTCGGGCCGAGCCCACAAGTTGAATCGGCCACACTGGAGCTAGGGATGGCAATTTTTCCGCTTAAATTAGGGGCCCGGCCCGGTCCGATTCAGTTGGGCCTAGGATTTCCCGATTTAAGCGGGGACGAATTTTACTCCTTGGCCCACCAACCGAGGGCGGGTTGGGGACGAGGATTGCATGATTCCCACCCCCTGCCTGACTTGCTTTACATATTTTATATATATATATATATATATATATATATATATTATAGATAGATTATATATGTATATAAATAAAATAAAATAGAAAAGAAGATGAAAAAAAGAAAAAAATTATAAATTATCAATTATCAATTTTACTCTTACTAATCTAGTAATATGATAAATACGTGAATTATTGGAAACCACCACAAAAGTTTTCTATATGATTAAAAAAATTTGAATAAAAAAATATTGAAGGCAAATTTTTTTTTTTAAAAAAATCTTTATAAATATTTTCGGGTTCAAACGGGCCCCCGCTTCCCCGTTGGGTCAGGACCAAAGATTATTTTATCCCCGCCTTTTCCCATGGCGGGGACGAGTCGAGGATAGGGAAATGGGGGCATATGCGGGGCCGAGGCCGAGATTTTTAGTCACCGACTCGGCCCAACTCCATTGCCATCCCTAACTGTAGCAGGTCGGTCCTGGGATGTGGGTCGGCCAGGGGCCCACCTTGAAGAGCATTGAAGTTTTTTTTAAAAAAAAAAAAATTGGCACCTCAATGGTCAAGAATTTTATTTTTTTACTTTTTGAACCCCCAACAGTTATATTCTCCTCCTAACCCTCCACAACTCTATAAATCCCTCCCAATTCACCTCAAAACTCACCAAATACTTTCTAACTCTCTCCAACTCTCTTATTTTCATTCTTCTTTCTTTCATAATTCTCAAATCTCTTCATTTCTTCTATAAAAAGTGTTAGAATAGAATTTATTTTTTATATATTTTTTTAATTCTTCAAGCAAAGTCTTCCTATTTTGAAATATTATTGAGTGGCAGAATAGTAGATAGTTCAAGTCTTGAAGCAGACAAGAAGTAAAATTTCACAAAGTGTTATTATTTTTTGCCATCAACTAGTTAAGGTTCTTTAATCTTACATTTTTATTTTTTAGTTTTATTAATTGATTTTTTTTTTAGTTATTTGTTTAATTTTTAAGTTTATTTACAAGTTATTTATATTTTTTAATTCTCTTCTTTTATTATTTGTTAATATTTTATTTTATTTTATTGAACTTTTATTTGAATTTTAATTGATTGTTTTTGTTTAAAAATAATAAATCCAAATAAATATCATCACTTTTATCGGATTAAGTAGGCCTCAAGGGCCTAGGGCTCGGGTCATGCCGAGCCCAAGATTTCTGACGCTGGACCTAACCTGGCCCCACCTGTATTAACATGGAACCAGCCAGTATAGCCCACGGGCCGATCCGACCCAAAACTATGCAGATCGACCCACACAATAATGCTGAACAAATACTTAAACCTTTGTAACGGGCTTTGAGGTCATTTTCAAGAATAGGGTTTTGGAATAACATTTGCTTTAGTAAGTTCTACTTTCTTCTTTATGTCGTTATTATACTTTTTGAATGATACCATTTTCAAGATCTCCCTAAAATATCCAAATCAAGAACTGTTTCTAACTATTCCTAAAGAAAACATTTGCAACTTGGTTTTACAATTATTTACAGAAACATCCATAATTGAGATTCTTTTTATCTAGATGTTCAAAAGTTTAGTTGAAAATCAATAGTAATTGAAACAATTCAAACAAAAAAGAACAAGCATTAGTCACTTCAACAAGAACCTTTAACTACTCATATGTTCACCTAATAACTTAGTGATTAGACATTTGTATTGTAATTAGGAAAGATTGGACATTTGTTTTGTAATTAGAAAAAGTTAGGGATTCAACTTTAAATTTTTCTTTCCTTAAAAATGCAATTGGTACAATTGAAGCAATGGCTTGAGTTTTCTTAATTATGTGATCCATTTGCTCCTTCCATTTTTAATATCGGTTACTTTTAAAGACCATTTTTATACAATTGTTTTTCATTTTATAAAATTTAAAATATATTTGTTGCTTCTTTTTTTTTTTTAATTATCCTCTTATCAATTATTACTCTACTAAATTATAACGTTAATTGATTTTTTAATTTTCAAAGTAACTCTACAATTTTGATAACTGTAATTCAGTATTTTTCTTTAAAAACTCTAAAAATGTTAGAATTTTAATCTGTGTATACTCTCCAAAAATAATAGTTATTTAAATATATGGGGGAATAATTATAAAATTAGCATAGTCATAGAAGATGATGAATGGTTTGAAAGCTTAAATAAAACAATAATGACCGATTATCAAACAAGCCTAACTGTACTTACATTCTTCTGATAAAAAAGCCCCAATAGATTAGGATCTTAATATTAGATCCTACTAATAACTAATGATTTTATATTAGTTTCCTCCTCTTGCCACATATGTTGCTCATCAATGATTAGCAGTTTACTACTTAATTATAATTCATTACCTGCCAATGTCTAACACATGAAAACCAGGTACTTCTTTCATTTTTAATACTACTACAACATACCTCAATTTTCTTTTTCTTTTTTTTCTAATTCACAAAACATTTTGCATAAGCTATTGGACTTTGGGTAAATTTTACTTTCGTATAATAATTTACAAATCATACGAAAAGAATAAACTGTACTAGATAAGTTATGTACGTCCAATGAGATTTGAACTCACAACAAAAGTGTAGAAGGACCCCACTACCTCTTTATTGTTACATATTTCTTTTTTTTTTTTAAAGAATTGTTGTTTTTGAAAAAAATTTCTCTATATAATTATCTATCGTTTTATAATTAAAATTAAAATATATTAATTTTCAATTATACTTTTAAATTTTGTTACTTTACTAAATCATAATATTAATTAATTTTTAATAGTTAAACTAATTTTACAATTTTCAACAAGAATAATATAATTTTTTTGTCCTAAAAATCCTATAGAATGTTTGAACTTTCTTAATAATGTATAAATTCTCCAATAGTGAGAGTTATTCAAGAACGAAGGGAATACTTTCTTTTATCGATCAATCTTTTAAAATATGATAGTATGATAAATCATTTGTTCAAATTATAACCTCGACATTAAGCATTTAACTCATAATTCAAGAAAACGGAATAAAACATGCATATTTATTCAACATGAATGACAATATAAGCACAAAATATGCATCTTCTATGGTGTTTGATCAAAGTATTTGACTAAAAAAATTTCTGTCTTTTAAGAGTGGAATGCTGATTTCAGAGATTGCAGCAGAAGACAGAGAGTTCTATGATTCAATTCTATAAATAAAAAACCCCAATCATTGATTGATTTTTTATACTACTTTTAGATCTAAGACTTGTCTTGATTTTCCCAGTTCAAAAGACACCCCAATTAAAGGGAAAATAATTTTGAAATGCCCTAAATTATGTATATCAAGACAAAGACAGGCCAAAAAGAAACCTTCAAATTTTCAAAAAAGAACAAAAGGGACAGCCATACACATAATTATCCCATACACATAAGATTTAAGATAAGAGAAAAGCAAAGCAAAAAAGATGATGGCCTTGCCCTCTTGTCCCCTAAGCTTCTGACATGTTGATATAGATCAACATTTTTACCCGAAGCAAATTTAATCAGACTGTTGATTCTTCCCTACAAGTTTTGACCTCTCTCCATAATTACATTGTGTCGATTTTTACTGTATTTTTTTTATTAAAAAAAAAAAAACTGGAATGGAAAGATTTACATCAGAAAATGATATTGATATGTGAACTGGAATGAGTAGAGAATGAAGTAAAAAGCTTAGGGTGATTTCTTCTTCTTTTTGGACTTACCATTGCAGAACAATGAACCGAAACCAAACAATACAGAATTTGTGGAAATGCAGGCACGAGGAATATGAAGAACAGGACTAATTCTAACCCCATGGCCATTGCTATAGTTCTTTCTTAGTGAAGGACTTTTATATGAGTAGTAGTGGCTGCAAGATGGTAAAGATGATGAATTTGTTCGCTTGATCGATGAGGACTCCTTCTGGGAATGCTGCTTCTGAATAACCTTTGGAAGTGTTGATGATGGCTTTGGATTTGGAGCAGAACCAGTTGAATTGCTTCTGGATAGAAAATGTAAGGATCGGATTAAAGAATTGCTTCTACAAGTATCGAAATTCAAACTACTGCTTCTTCGAAATTGCCAGAATGGCTTGGATGGTGGCTTCTTTTCTTCTTCTTCTTCTTCATCTTCTGCATCGTCAGAATTAATGGACAAAAACTCCTTCAAGCTCTTTTTCTTTGTATCATCATTGGGATTCTCAGTTCTTGCACTTGTAGTAGCTGCGGATGCTGATCTTATGATTGGATTCCTCCGAAAACATGCTGAAATTGGCTTTGATTCAAGACTTTCCCTGCAGGGTCTTTGTTTACTGGGCAAAGAAGTGATTTTCTTGACTTCAACAGGTAGGATCTTGCCATTTGCAAATAGCTCATCGGCAGATGACAGTTCTTGTTGAAAGCTCTGACCAATGCTGAAGTTGAAATCTATAGATTCCAGTAACAGTGCATCCGATCGCCGGTGATGACATTCGACCGGGACAGAATCTGCTTCCTTAAGATCATGAGAAAATGAGATTCTTGGACTTACAACCAGACTAGGAATTTCTGAACACACATCTACCGCCATGGCTGCTGGCCGGCCCTGACTATCACTGCCTTTAGCAATGGCGAATTCTTATAGAAAAGAGGACATATATAGGTCTAGAGAGCGCACAAGAATCGAGAGGAAGGCCAAGAATGTAAAGCAGTTAGATTTGGGAGTCAAAAGAGCAAAAGAGAAAGAATTGATTTCGTGGGAATAAGAGTCAGCTTTTGCTTTTATGTTAAGATTAGAGCACTTGAAAGATGCCAATAGAGGTAGAACAAAGTGTGTTGGAGTTGGAGAGTAGACATGACTTGTTTCACGGTGCAGTAATAGTGGGATTTACATTATACATAATGATGCAAAAGCAGTAAAAAAAAATCCCATAAAAAAGACACAGAAGAGGTAAAAGTGAAAGTTTTTCTGCACCGAAAGGCTATAGAAGGATCTCCATCTCTAGGCGATATCAATAAACTTTTTTTTACTTTTGAAAATGAGAGAGAACAGAAATGTAATGTGAGCTTCAATCCTCAAGGCAGAGCATGACAATGGAGTAGAAAAGAAAAATCAAACTGCCATGAAATTGGTCGGCAGCCGTCGGAAAATCTGGAACGGCCACTAGCTTTGGTTGGGGCAAGACATGAGAGAGTGAAGAAGGAAGGGAACACTGAGGGGAAAAAGTCTTTGATAAAGGAGAAAATTTCAACGACCAGCCGCTTGGTTTATTTGGGTCCAAAGAAGAACAGCAACCTTGTTATATCCATTGGCCACCGATTGGAAAAACTACAAATAATGTGCTTTGTTTTTCGACAACAACAATTGAAAGCTACCTTTAGTGAAAAACAGCTATTAAGCTTTGTTAGATTGTAACTAACGGAAAATGATTTAGGATCGATCGAATTTAACTATAAAATTTTACTTTTGAAGAATATTTATATATCGTGATATAATAATTTTTTAATATTTACAGTATAACGCGATACTATTAATTGGTGCAAACTTAAAGGGATTCGGAGCCATGCAAGTTGCGGTTGTCATTTGAATATTCACACGATTATATGAATATTAAAACGACATCGTTTTGACCATTCAAAATGATGTCGTTCTATTTAAAAAAATGTTTACACGCAATTACCTTTTCAAATGTTAGATTTTTATTATTTTTTTATCTGAACTGTGAAATCATTACGCAAATTATTGTACACAACTTGAACGGCCCCAAATGAAACTTGAAGGGAGTAATTTTCAATGTGTAAAATGATGGTTGCTGCTTCTAATTGTGTTGTTGGTACCTGAAATTGTTTAGGGACCAATGTCTTGCATTTCACCCGACTTTATGGTAAAAGAGATGCCAACTTTCACTGAAATGGCAAGAGGCAAAGGGACCTAATATGAGTTTGCGAATATCTAAAGGGACAATTGAAAGTGACACATTATTCTTTCTAACTAGCTATAAAAGAGAAGTTCTTGTGATTTAAATAAGGGTTTAATGTAATTTATCTATATTAAATTGGGAGATAGTGACACCTTAATACAACAAGTTATTAAAAAGGCGTTAGAAGTCCATTCACCGTTAGTCAATAACAATATTGACTAATTGAAGTTATTTTTATAATAAAATGTCTATTTTGTTCATATTAATTATAAAATAGATAAAAAAATACTTTAGTAATGGTTTTCTTTCTGCATAAGTAAGAAATGCCTTAGATTGATAATAAATTTTTTAATTTTTAATTTTTAAAATTTTTTAGATTAGAAAAAAATGATAATTTTTTTGTGATTTTTTTAAAAGGAAAATATTGGTATAATTTCGTGATTTTATTTTGAGTTTATTATACTTGAATTTGCATTATATTTAAGTCTTATGTTGCATATGATATGTCTAATTTTAAGAAGTTGATTAAAACTTTAATTTATGTGTTTGTTGTATTTTTTCTTATTAATTAAAATAATGATACTTTAATATCAAAAGTTATAAAAATGTACTGTATGTCCACAAATATTTCATATGCTAAATTTTCTAAAAAAAATTACAAAAAAAAATCATATTTTCGTAACCTAAAAAATTTAAAAAATTATTATCAACCTAAAGGCATTTCTTACTTGCAAAAAGACAACCACTGCTATAGTGTTATTTTAGATATCTTATAACTAGTATGTGTAAAATAAATATTTTATTGTAAAAGTAATTTTTACTAGTTAATATCGTCATTGACTAATGGTTAATGGACCTCTAACGTATTTTTTATAACTTTGATATTAATGTAGCATTACTCCAAACTTAATCGAGATAAATTGTTATAAATAGTTTAGATAAAGTGAATAGGAAGAAATGAGTAGAAGGAATTTCATTAGCATTGTTTTGTTACTTAGGTTATGCTTGGATTGAGGAAATGGAGAATAGAGGGGAGAAAAATGGGAGTAGTTAGAGGGAGTAATGAGTATTTATTATATTTCGGTTGTCAATCATAGAAATGAAAGATCAACTATTAGTTTATATCTATACTTTATTTTTTTTTATCAATCTAAATATTTAAAAATAAAATATTTTAATTAGTATAAAAATATTTAACGAAATTAATCTCATTTTCCCATATTTTGGTCCATTTTTTGGACTGAAATCCAATCAATTTTTTTTAACTAAAAGTAATTTCTTGATTTCCCTATCTTTTCTTTCCTTCAACTTCACAAACAATCAATACAAACATCTAAACTTGTCTTCTCTCCTCTCTTTTCATTCTAACTCTTTTAATTCGAACATCATTTTGGGGTCTATGTCTTGAGTGCTGAAGTAAACATAAACCTTAAATTGGATAGACTCTAATTTGTCTAGAAACTGTTAGATTATTGAAGGGTAAAGCTAAAAAGTAGGTTGAGACTTGTCCAATACTTTTGGTCTAAAATTCATTTTCTTGAGAATCACAAGCAAAGTATCACTTCACTCAAGTTTGCACACGTAAAATAAGATCTAGTTGTGGTAAAGTGTTAAGGTCTCCTAAATCTACATGATTTGAGATGATAGATCTTTATAGGGACAAGGTATTAGTCCTATCTATATATAGCATAAACACTAGTTCTTTCTTAATAGTCTAAATTTAGGTAATACAACACTTAAAGGAAAACAAAACCCTGATTTTTGTTTTTTTGTTTTTTGTTTTTTGTTTTATAAACATAAAATATTAATTTTTAGAAACTTAATCTCTTAAAATTTCACAAAATATTTTATTATCAGATTAAAATATTTGAAGATGCACATCATATTTTTTTGATGGAGTGGCTTTCAAGGCCAAAAAAATTTACAAAGACCAAAAGCAAATTGGGAGGTCATGATTTACCTATGCAAATCTATAGAAACAAAAGAAAAGAAAATTTCACCACCTCTTGAATTTTACTTCCCATGTAGGTGATGATTGTTTGTGGATGCTCAATAAAGGGCAGATGGGGCTTTGGGAGGTGACAATGGAGTTATGAGATTATAATAATAATAGTAATATCTCACGTGGTCTCATTATAATGAGAGGAGAGGAGAGGATTGTAGTGTCTGTCTGCATCCTCGCTGGCCTTTTTTATCATTCCATGGCATGTCATGTTACTAAGTCCAATCAACTCACATTGTTCTCTCGACACAATTGGCATCTCCTCCTTCTATAAACTAGTATTTGTTCTCAATTCCAAACATGCCCTCCCATTTTTTAACATAATATCGACTTTCTTGAATTTTGAATCAAGCAGGTAAGAAGAAAAAAAAAAAATATTGATTTCGAGCTTTTTCTTTTGTCTTTGATAATAATAAAAGTTTAGTATAGAATTACGTTTCAGTGTGAATAGATCTATCAATCAGTCTTATGACAATTCTGACAAATTCAAAGAAATTCGAAATATGTCTTAATTGGTCAATTTTGATTCGACCTCAACTGAGACGACAGTCGAGGAGAGAGAAATTTAAACTCGCGACTATTAACTTACAGTTGAACCTATTAAAAGAGTAACGATCAGTTAAGTTATATTTCAGAAGATATGTTCTATTAGATAAACTTAACATATACACTTTTAGGTAATAAATTATGAGAACTGGATAAGTATTTTATATACATGGTGCTATGTGGTTAAACTACTCTAGTGATTTGAATATTGTGTTTTATTGATGTTTTTGACATTCTAGTCTTTACTTGATAAAATCAATTTTGGAGACCTATTTTGCCAAGCAGTAGGTAGGGTTATTAGAGTTTGAGTGAGTCTTAAGTAGACTTATGACATACAAATAATTTATAAAATAAGGTTACCTTAGAAACGTTTTTTAAGTATTTGTTTTGTCCCTTAGTATAAGTTTTTGTCTTATTAGCAATGTTAGTGTCTTGGCATTGACAAAACATAGAAGAAAACATAAGAAGAAGAGAATTGTGAGGAATTTGGTTTTAAATGTTAACTTTATGTGGTTTTCTTAATTCTAAGTTATTCCTATGTCGATATTTTATAGGAAACATTGAATTCTACAAGTAATGTGCAAACAAAATGTATTTACATATTCTACTAAATCATTTTAATTATTTTATAAAACTTATCATAAAATTTGCCTTGCCATTCTCAGATTTCTGTCCACCCTTGAATAAAAAGTAGTTTAAAATTTTAGATTAATGTCAATACCTTTATTCCCTTCCATTTCCTTCCTCTAGCACCTCCTCCCCTACCCTTGATCCAAGAAAATTTAACTTGGTCTTTCGTTCTAATTCCTCAATCAAGATATAAGTGGACGTAATTGGATTAAGATAAATATATTAGAATATAATAAAAAATTATTAAATATGTAAAGTCAAATAGGGTTTAAGATGGGATAAAAAAAGAAAAAAAATATATATATATATTTTAAATTAAAGTGATTTTAGATTGAAATAAAAAGAAAAAAAAAATTCACTTTACTATCTTAACTATAGTCAAAATCCTGTCATTTTGAATCTAATTACCATCTGAACTGTGATATTTTCTCACATTGTCATTTAAGCACCTCTAAGTTAGTTAACATGATAAATTACATATAAGATAAAGTAAATTTCCAATCTAACTAACTTAAAGAATAAAAAGACTAAATTAGTTCGATTAAATTAAGGTAGGTTAGTTCAATCATATTATATTTTCTTTTTTTAAATTTAAATTTAAACATAATTTAGTCTTTTTATTTTTTAAATTAGTTATGTGAGAAATTTATATTGTTTTATATTTAATTTATTATATTAACTAACTTAATTTAAGGATTATGGGTGTTTGTATGGCGATGCGAGAAAAAATTATAGTTATTCAAAATAAAATTTAAATAATAATGTAAGATTTTGATTATATTTGATATGCGAAAGTGAAATTTCCTATGTATTCACTATATTGGATTATGGACCTAAGTTGTGGTCCTATACCATGCACTATTGGGCCGGGCGGCCATTCTGGACTTTTGATAGGTAGGAGGAGCTACGCGATTTTCCCACCTAAAATCTGCAAAATAACGGCATTGTTGTCGGGTTATGTATTAAAAGGAAATATTATGTGTTTAATTAATTTGTCATGAGATGATAATTTAATTTATTAAAAATATTTTATATTAATTTACAATTATTAATTTGATCTGATTCTCATGTCCTAGATGTATATATAAAAAAAGATTTAACATAAATTTCTTACTGAGTAAAAACTTTTTATTTAAAGTCACATTTGAGTATTATATTTTAATTTAATATAAAAATTTATGAGAAATTATTTAACTATAATAAATTATCACATCATCTTTATTGACTAAAGGATTTTTAGTAGTGATATATAGCTTAATGGAGCTTGCATTTCTTATATAAAAGAAGTTAATTATGAAAATTTAGAGAAAAATATATTTATCTTTAAACAATAAACATTTATTCTATGATATTTTAAAATACAAAATATTTAATTTTGAAATGGGAAGTAATTTAAATCTTTTGTCAATATATATTTCATTTGTTTCTCACCTTTATAATTGTAGTTTATTATAGTCACTTTTCTTTGACTTGGAGAGTTTAAGGTTTTGAGAAAATTACATTTCGAATTTGAATCCTCTCGTGGAAGATGCCATGGGAGAACTCTTCTATCTGGCCAAAAAGTGTACATCTCTAGTATATCTCCGTTCCTAATCGTGGAATCGACTTGTGCATACCGATGTGAACGTCCGATCTTATGCTGAGAAATGTCAATTTTGAGCAAGAATATTCATTCAAAGTCCAAGGACCTAAACGACTTGGTCTCCAAGAAAGTTTACTTGGGAGATGGATAGAACATTTTTTGCAATTTCCATGAAGCTCCCCTTAGTTTTGGCTCTATTCAACATTTCTCCTTCCTTTTCTTATTTATTTTTCCACGTAGATGCTTAATTAATTCATTCTTCAAACTCTTTTCCTTTGGATTTAAACGAAAATTTGAGCATTAGCATGGATATCAACGCTTTAGTTGTTAAGATTCTCACAAAAATTATTGCAATTTTGATGGAGGACACAAGTATGTTGCTTCAATTATAATAACTAGATTGGTGCCCGTGCGTTGCACGGGATAGTTTCAGTAATGTTCTCAATTTTTTTATATTAAAAAATAATTCAGATAAAAAAATAATTCTAATATTAAAAAAAATAAAAATTTCATATAACTTTGATTTGGTGATGCATTTGAGGCAAATGAACTTTGATTTGATGATGCACCTAGAAAGATTAATTCCATAATGAAAATAGACTATTGTTCAAGAGTGTAATGTTCTTACAAATATCTTTGTCACCACATTCATGTCCCAATCAAACTTTGATATTCAATTAGAAACTAATTCTTTATGGTAATATATCTATATCTAAATAATTAGGTAAACTCAATTCCTTCATCGTTGAGGCCCTTCTGCAAGAAGGGCAACACTAAAAGTTTACCTTTAGTTTCGCATACCTAGAAGACCTTATTGTTGAGGCCCCTCTACAAAAAGACCTAGAAGACCTCAATTCCTTCATCGTTGAGGCCCCTCTGCAAGAAGGCCTCCCTTGCTGTAACACCTCATCAGTTTTGCAGACCTAGAAGACAGTGAAGAAAAATTGCAAGAACCCGAGGAAGAATTGCAAGGCTGATGGTCCACGCCGAGAGGCCTAGACTTGCTATCAATGCAGAGGTTGGAATACTATCTTTCATTATATAGGATTAATCCTTTCCCTCAGGAAGAATTGGCATATATATGAATGATTTTAATAATTGAATTATCTCATCATTTTTTACTATAGGTTCAAGCTTAGTCAAAAGACTCTCTTTACTTACCCTTCTAAGTGAGTTGGTCATATCTAACTTATAAACCCTTCAGATAGGCCCTTTTATTGAACAAATCTATGCATAATAATCAGTTGGTCTTGATTTTAAGCCAAAGGAAGACGAATTAAGAAGATCCAGAATAGGAGGTGGTAGCAGAATCGTCTTTTTTAGCCTTACCAATAATTTCAGAAGCTGAAGCATTGCTAAGGTTGCACCAAACCAGTGCAAGGCAAAGAACTACAGCCATGAGCAATGCCAATTTTGCCATTCTGGACTGATCACCCCTGGGATTGAATGATCAAGTACAGCAGCAACTCAATTGTGGATGAAAGGTGGGTTTCAAGGGCTTGGAATTCTATAGTGAAGGCCTCGGTTTTGTGCAATGAACAGGGCCTGGTTTGATGCTTTGCCTTGAAGTCAACAGTTCTCATCCTCAACCAAGTCAGTAAAAGCCCCCCGTACAATGACAACTTTGGCACAAACGCATAGGAATAGTCACTGATGGAAGCTACATTTGCAACCAATTACACTATGGACAAAATATTAGTCTTCAACGTTCAGAAAGAGGAAGGATCAGAGCTTGTTTCCTGAGTGAAACGGTTTGTGATTTTGATGTCTTCTTAAATAAGAGAAGAAGTTTCAGAAATCTGAATTCATTGAATTCAGATAATTCTATCTTATTTGAATTCAGAATTCAGATAACTTTGATTAATTCTATCTTATTTGAATTCATTGAATTCAGATAACCTTAATATTAAAAAAAAAACTCTTAAAATTTTTTCACCAATAAAAAAAATTCTTAAAAAATCTTAAATTTATAGTGTTAGGTGTTAGTGTAGGAGAGTGCCATGTGTCATAACAGGAGACTTCCGCAACTTCTATTATATATATATATATATATATATATATATATGAAAAAACTTATTATTTTCTACTATTAGTATTTATTTCAAAGGTAAAAAAAACTATTTTTATGATTTCTATCATTTGCGTGCATTTTACTCGAAATAGCAGATTGGTCATGTTTAGAGTATATATATTGTTGGAATGTATACCCTCTTAGACTAGATTTCTGATATAAATATCGAATATTTTAATAAAATAATTTATTTTCAGAAATCGTTTGTGAATTTATTTGCTTTATTTGTGCACAATTTCGTTTGGAACATACCCATTATATTTAAATAAGTGATCCATATGAATAGAGGTATTTCACAATAAGGTATGGATCATGGGTTATTTAAACACATAAACTTTTGTTCTTAACCGATTGATAAGAATGAGAATCCCATCATGTTTAGGTTATTATATTATGAATTCCAAATGAGGAATGGCTTACCTTTAGCCAGTGAGTAGGCCACTCACTTCATAACATAAGCGTATTTTGAATACGTAGAATTGGACATGTAGTAGTGGTTTCTTAAAAGTACTATATGGTAGAAACCTAAACTACTACCGCTACAACATGGACTAGTACTCTATGACTTGAGTATGAGTTGGTGGTCTGGCGAAGCTGGAAGCATATACTTTGATATGCTATAGTTGAGGTTCTATTATAGGGCCAATATACTTGCATGTTGGGTATGTGTAACTAGTTAGTTAAGACGGACTTGTACAAGATAGTTTCTACACTATATTGCCCCTTGTGGTTGTCTGAATGATCTAAATATCTAGGGCCTTGGGAAACATGACTTGGATGTTTGCGTTAGGGTAGCTCCCTTGGAAACCGGAAACACTCCAAGAAGTCGTGGATCATTGGATTAGAAGCCTAAGGATGGTAGATGTCTTTTAGAGGAGTGTTAGTACACTTCTTCCTCTCTAAATGTACGACGATGTGTAGAGGGGTATTTTAGTCATTTCACCTGTAGGTCGAAGACTTTGCTAATGCAGCACTGTCTTTGGGATCAATATTTCCTTATGATAATATTAGGAAATATTTAAAATGCAAAATACATCTATTTATATAGTAGGGGTATTTTGGTCATTTTAGTAGCCAAGGCGATGTGTCTTTTTTATTTTCGGAATAGCCCGTAAGTCCTAATTAATTTTTGGGTTGAGAAAATGATCTCAATTGAGAGAGTTTTATTTTATTCAGGAAGTCTAATTTATTATTAGACTGAAATAAAATAAATGAAGAGAAATTTATTATCTGGTTTAATTGGTTAATTAATTATTCAGGGCTTAGGTCCAATTTGAATAATTAGAAAATTAACCGGAACTTAAATTAGAGGAAAATAATTAATACTTAATTATTTATTGAGTTATTTATTTATTTAATCCCAAGAAATAAATAATTAAAGTTTAATTATTTTTGGTTCATTTGGGTTCATTAATTATATATTGTGTTATTTATTTAATCTCAAGAAAAATAATTAATGTTTATTATTTTGAGCTTTTCGGGTCCAAGAAAAATAATAAATATTATTATGGCCCAATAGCCTGGACCATAGGATCTTTTCGGACACAGTTCAAAAGAGTTTAGGGTGAAGATTTATTTTTATCAAAATAATTATTTTTGATTTCATGACTCTTGGCTTTCTGTGTGAAAAAATAAAATAAAGAAAAGAGGAAAAAAATTTTCTCTCCTGAGTCACTTGGCTCTCTGTCTCTCGTGGTTTTTTCATTTCAGGCTTTTGGTTTTTATTGGCTATTGGTTTTGTTTGACAATTGAAGAGCCAAGCCTTTATAAAACCAATCGTGAGGAATGGAAAATGATTGATCATTTTTCCTTCTACCCGAATGTGTGCTCACCAACGTGATTAGGGTGTGGTCATATTCTGAGAACTGGAAAGCCTAGCATCAAGGTTGTACCGGGGTGTTCATCCCTTGGAAGAAAGACAGTGCACTGATGTTCATCCCACGGAGAAGAAGAAGCTGTTCTGGAGTTTCAAGTCCTTCAACCATATTCTTCAAGTTTTAAGGCTTCGAAAGGTATGTGTTTCATGCCTCCATGCTGTTGCCATGCTCCGTTTTAATGTTATTTCTTCCATCTTTGTTTCGTTGATGCATGCTCTTTGTTTCTGTCATCACCTTCATATATATATATATATATATATATATATATTGATTCCCTCATGATAAACATAGAAATGGAATTGAAACTAACTCTATGTTTGATTCACAAAGGAGAAAGGGGAGAGGGAAGGGGAGGGAGAGAAAAACTTTAACTTCTATTCTATTAAGGTGAGTAATTATAGTTTACTCCTGTTTTGTTTTATAGGGGTAGAAGGGAACTAAATGACAAATATATATCCCAATTTGTTTAAATTTGAACGGACTGTTTTTTGACATTAAGAGAGAGAATTTATCCTTCTAATTTACTCGTCTTCTATATTTCCTCTTTTATTAAATAATATAAAGTTCTCATTTACATCTACATTTATATCTCCTTTACTTTTCCTTTCTCTTCATCACCACTAATTTCATTAATATATTTTTATTTTTGTCTTTAATTATAATTAGTGGAAAAGTTTCTTTAGCCCAAACTAATGTAATAATAAATAAATAAAAGAAGTTATACACAGCTGATAATCAAGTGTGAAAATAAGTTTTATCATTTTCTAATTAAAATTGTGGTATATATCATTTTCTAATGAAGAAGCTTCCAAAAACTTGCCTTTCAAATAAAAATCCTAAGTTATTTCTAAGAATCTTTATCTCTATATATTTTAATAAATTATTTATTTCATAATTATGGCCCGATAAAATCTCATTGGCCCATTCGGACTCTCCGCAACCCAAATTAGTATTTTTTTTTTGGCTTTCAAAAGAAAAAGAAAATGAAGGGGAAAAAAAAAAAAAACCTCAAAATGGAATCTTCCAAAATGAAACGCCATTCTCTAAAGCGGCCTTCAAACACTACTTAATTCTCCATTCCTCAATATTTAAACGTCTATGGTCAATGGAATCTCTGGTTTAAATGTTCCCTACACTCCCTAGGGTTTTAAGTTTTAACTCCACTCTTCTTCATATTCTTAGGCAGACCGGAATTCAATTCATAGATTGAAGACAAAGAGCTCGAGAGATCGGAAGAATGGTGGGGACAAGTGGCAAGGAGTGCGGTAGCGGCGGCGATAAGGCACAGAGTCTGGAGTTGTTTTTGAAGATTGGCTTAGATGAACGCACGGCCAAGAATACCATCGCCAACAATAAGGTGACGAATAATCTTACCGCAGTTATTCACGAGGTAAGATAATCAAATCTTGCATGCAATTTTAAATGCATGTGATTTGTGGTATTGCTGTTTATTTTGTGATTTTGTAATTTTGTTTGTTGATTGAAGAAATAGGAAAATGGAGGAGAGGAAAGTTCTGATTTTGATTGCTATGATGGCAGTATATGTATATTTTTTTGACATTTTTTGGATATAGTTTTTGAATTTGGTTGGGTAAAACTGAGGTATACTTGGAAACAAATTTAACTGGCAATGCGTGTAAAGGCGTAGCTTTGTTAGCTAATTTTATGATGAATGCGATAAATTCTGGTTTCGGGTAATTGCATGCGCTGGCTCATAGTTTCGTGGATTGGATTGTTTTGTATGCCTTTAATTGTGTCATTAGCAATTAGGAACATTTTTCTTTTCATTATGTTATCAATTTTGCTGTTATGATTGGAAGAAAAATAATTTAGCCTGTCAATGTTCAGTATCCGCTTTGACGAATTTGCTGAACTCTGTGGAGGGATCCTTGCTAGATTCCCACTTATATATTGGAGGCTAATTTTGAATAGAAATTTCCAAGTTTCTTATGCTAAGAGTTGTTTCTAATGCATGTACTCTTTTCTAATGGTTTTTAGGCGGAGATAACAGATGGATGTGATAGAACTGTTGGGAATCTTCTGTACACGGTAAGCTAATTGATGTTGCTTTTGGCAACTTAGCTATGCTGAAAGATGCTTCTGGATATAATTATGGCCTGATGCTCAATCTTCTTCTCATTTCGGGGAATGGTTTTATGACCAAAAGTTCCACAAGAACTCTTGGATATCTTCATACAGAGGGTTTACTGTTCTGCTTTATATTTGATTTCCCTTTACACATATTTAATAATAAGGGCTGATAAATTGAATTATTCTGTTTGTGGCTAATTGCAGGTTGCTACCAAATTCCCGACAAATGCTCTTATGCACCGACCTACACTGCTCAAATATATTGTTTCGTCAAAGGTTTCCCCATGCTTTTCCTCTCTTACCCCCCACACGTGACACCCACACAGACACATCCATAGGCAAAGAGCACCAATCTTGATATGGCAAAAACATAACTCTAAGATGTAAAACTTTCAGCTCCTAAATTGGGAGATCTTTCTACATTTGGCAAGTGAGTTTTTTGTAATTAAAATCGTTCCCATATAATGCTTAGTAGAAATTCTTCCACCTCCATGTCGAATTCCTCTTACTAATTAGATATCTGGTTGTTTTGCTTATCAGATGAATAAAAGATAGTTCAATGGTTTAGGAGACTAGATTTTAGCTTGGGCACTGTCACGGTTGGGATTTGGAGGAACACTGTACTATACTTTTTGCTATCCTTCTATATAATATATGCTTGTGACCTGCAGATTAAGACTGCTGCCCAGTTGGAAGCTGCTTTTGCGTTCCTTTCATCCATTGCTTCTGAGAGTTTGAAGGTTGATGAATTCGAACAGGCTTGTGGTGTTGGTATGAGAAAGAATTCATACTTTATTTTAATCATGATTAGTGATTGATGCTACTTTGAGATAGTATAGATTGAAGTCTACGACTGATTGTTCATGTAAATTCTTGCAATCTCCAGTTGACTGTTTTGTAAATTTTTTTTGGGGGGGGGTGGGGTTGGAAATTTTCTGTTGATTTCCTTATCTTCACTCTGATGTTGTAAACATTATGTCATCTGCATGTCTATCCTTGTCTTTTGTCAGCTTGATTTTTGTGCAATGCATGTACCTGCACACAGGCAAAAAAAAAAAAAAAAAAAATCAAAGATTGCCTAGATTCTTTTATACTCCATTGATTCTCAACTTGTTTGAGCAGATTTTTGGGTTCATTTCAGGCTCTACTTCTTAGATTGCCTAGATTTTTCCCTGTGTTAGCTTCCCTTAAAGTGCCAGCAGTTGACTCTCTGTGGATAAACAGGGGTGGAGGTCTCTGTGGAAGATGTAGAACTTGCAGTGAATGAAATTTTTGAAGAGAAGAAGCCTGTGATTTTGGAGCAGCGTTATCGAACAAATGGTGGGCTTTCCTTGCCTTTCATTTTTCTATTGTGAAGCGCCAAGTCATTTTCTAGTTTTCTTTATTGTATAGGTTCTTGAATAAATTTTTGTTGGATATAAATTCTTGAATATATTTTTTTGGGGCTTGTGCTTTTTCGGTGCAAATGAGGCTGCTCAAATGCCATTTCTTGTTGGTTTTTGGCTGATGTAGACTTATTTGCCCAACAAAAATATAACGTTATACTTATTCGAGCTGAAAAAATGGAGTGCTATTTAAAATTAAGTGGATTTGGATATAGTCCATTTGTCATTATTCTGCCACCAATTTAAAATAATAACTAGCTAGTGTAATTGAGATATTTTTTTTTCTTTGAAAGTGATAGGGTTCTGCAAGTTCATAGTTGTATCTAATTGAGGCAATAAATACTCTTATTGACATGGCTTCTCTTCTTATGTCTCTTAAACGTTATTTTATTTATTTATTTATTGATTTCTTGCAAATTGCTCAATGACATGTACAAGCGTTTGCTTGCTACTCACTTCTATCTCTAAAGGGGCTATGTTCATCTGTATTTAGTGTTGCCTTTAGTTTTGAGAAACATGTTCTAAATGATTACGTTGTTCTGTAGTTGGTGAACTTTTTGCTCATATTCGGAAGAAGCAGCCTTGGGCAGATCCAAAGATCGTCAAGGTATTAAGACCTGCTTCCTCCAGCTTTGTGCTTCCTTTTACCATTTAAGAAAACAAATAGAATGGGAAGAATGCATTTTGATATATGATACTGATCAGGATATTTGTTTCATCCGGATTTGTATTTCTGATGTTTTGACAGCAAATCGTAGATGCAAAATTACATGACCTGCTTGGTGAGAGAACTGCTGCTGATGATGAGAAACCTCTTAAAAAGAAGAAAGAGAAGCCTGCCAAGGTGGAGGTTAGTGAGGTTGGTCTCCCTGGGGTAGAGTGGAGATTGAAGTTTCTTTGCTGATTTCTTACATGTGGTCTTCTGTAGGAAAAAGTTCCCGCTGAAGAGACACCCCCACCAAAACCATCTGAAGAAGAACTTAATCCATTTACTATATTCCCATCACCAGAAGAAAATTTAAAGGTTAGTCAATGGCACCTATGTTAACCAATATTTGAATTTTGTAAATACTGTGTTAGAAATCATGGTCAATTCAAGAGTAAAATAAGAAACAAAATTTGTTGTGAGACTGATGAGTTTGAAAACTTTTGGTCTACTTCTATATGGCCCCTTGTAGCTGAAAACTTCAATGCTCACTGTATTCGTTTGGGAATCTTCATATGCATGCCAATATGATTGACTTTTGCTGATTTTATGGATGAAACTTCGATCATGAACCAATTTTGAGATTTAGACAGTGAAAAAACTAATTATACACCTATTTTCTATGCTTGTGTGTTTGGCTTCGAAGGCAAGTTGGTGTATTTCTAGTTAGTGATTATCTCTATTGTGAAGTGCTCAATTGCTTCCATTTCTGTCTCACCTCTTGCTATATCCACAATTGCCTTTTCCTTTTCTTCCCCTTCAGAGACTTCATGCTCTTCTTGTATCACAGGTGCATACAGAAATATATTTCAGTGATGGACATGTGCAGAGACCTTGCAATTCGAAAGAAGCACTTGAAAAGCATTTGAAGATAACCGGAGGAAAAGTTATGACTCGCTTTCCACCAGAGCCAAATGGATGTTTACATATAGGTCATGCCAAGGTAATCAAAATTTTAGTGAACTGCTGGGATATCAATTGACTAACCGTTATTACTCTGAAGTTGTACGTCATACCTAATGTGCAGGCAATGTTTGTTGATTTTGGCCTGGCAAAAGATAGAGGTGGAAAATGCTATCTGAGGTGGTTTCCTTTCTTATTAGCTTTATTATGTTTTAAATTTCCTTCCTACATTAGGTTTTCTGAATGTTTTCATGCCATCAAAATATCTACTGCCAAAAATGAGAATTAAGATAACTTTTCTTCAAGTTTTTGTGAGAATTATGAATGCAATGATTGTTTAACTAACTGTGCTTATGAGAAATATGGTGCCTTGCACTGACAGTATGTTTCAGATGAACTATGGGTTATGAAAACATGTATTATGGTGATTGTCCTTTTTTGTGTTTTTCATGTTTTCTTTTGGCTCACAGATATGATGATACAAATCCAGAAGCTGAGAAGAAAGAATATATTGATCATATTGAAGAAATTGTTGGATGGATGGGATGGGAACCGTTCAAGGTTAAACTCTGTCCAATTTTATATATAATAACTGTCTATTTATTTTTCTTGCAATATTTCAGTACATGTTAGCATTTCACAGATCACCTACACAAGTGATTATTTTGATGAACTCTATGAGCTGGCTGTGGAGCTGATACGAAGAGGTCATGCATATGTTGATCACCAGGTTGGTTAAGTATTTTCATCATATCATTCTATGCTGATGTCCATCACCAGATTGCTTAACTTTCCACCTCAACTGCATTGGTACAATTATTTGGGACAAAGTTTGCACAAAAGAGTGATGATTACAAACAGGATATTTACATTTTCAAAATTTTAAACATCTTCCTGTTTTATGCATTTTAAGATATTTTGATTTTTCCCACATTCAACCAGACACCTGAAGAAATAAAAGAGTACAGAGAGAAGAAGATGAACAGTCCTTGGAGGGATAGACCAATTGAAGAATCACTTAAATTGTTTGATGATATGAAGCGAGGCATGATTGAGGAAGGCCAAGCTACACTGAGAATGAAGCAGGATATGCAGAGTGATAACTTCAATATGTATGATCTGATTGCTTATCGTGTCAAGGCAAGTATCTTGGCATGATCTTAAATCCTGAAATTGGGAAATAGCCCTCATAAATGCTGATTTGCTATCTATTTTTGAGCCCACTGCTGTTGCCAGGAGAAGCATTATTTTCTTAACTCCTCTTGATAAAGTGGTTTTATTTGGTCTTTTCTAGTTCACTCCTCATCCACATGCAGGAGACAAGTGGTGCATCTACCCAAGTTATGATTATGCACATTGCATTGTAGATTCTCTTGAAAACGTAACTCACTCGGTATGTTGGCTTGCTATTCTTTTTATTTGGTGGTTATGTATACTAATTGCGTGGTTAAGATGTTTGCTAATTGGCATTGGATGAGAGTTGATACATTTTAATTTCTTTCTGTAAATTTCTGTCTCTGTTTTTCGGATGGGTATACTCTTTTCACTCTAAATGTGAATAGTATGCAGCAGATGTTTCATTAGAATAGGAACCACGCCTAATTGAACAAAAATTAAATTTCTTCTTTGCAATATATTTTCTTTTCAATTTCTCTTTCTGGAGTAATGGTTCAGGAAGAGTGACGGATTCCTTCTATGTTATCTTTTTATTAAGGAACTGCATTACTTTTTTAGAGCTGAGCTCCGCTGCCCTTTTTTCTGAGCTCTTTAATCTCCTATTATATAGGTATCTATAAACTAAAAGCGTTATCTGTATCTGGTCACCTATTGAAAAATCTGTGTCAACCTGTGTTAAAGGTAATATGACATCTGGATTTGCATTCCTTGACAAGTCATGCAGAATTGAGAATTGAGTTTAGATGATTTTAATGTAAATTTGGTACAATTTCCATACAGGAGATGGTTTATCTTTGTATGAATTATGTCAATCCAGATTATATTTTTATCTGATCTTGAATGACTTAAGAAATGTAATCTTATTCTTTATGATATTTGTAAATAAAAAGCCTTATCTGTGTCAGATTACCTATCGAATTACCTATTGAAAAATCTTTGCCAATATGTGTTAAAAGTACTCTGGCATCTGGATTTACATTCCTTAATGTATCAATGCAGAATTCAGAACTTAATGTACATTATTTTAGTGTAAATTGTAAACAATTGCATGCACAGGATATGGTGTATGATTTATGTCAATGAGGATTTTATTATATCCAATCTTGAACTACTTAAGAAATGTAATCTGATATTTTATGCAGCTTTGCACTCTTGAATTTGAGACACGTCGTGCTTCATACTACTGGTTACTGGATGTGCTTGGCCTTTACCTGCCTTATGTCTGGGAATATTCACGGCTGAATATCACCAACACAGTTATGTCTAAGCGTAAGGTGAGTTTCTACTCAACTCTGGCCTAATTCTAATTTTTCCTCTGTACTAGACCAAATGATACACACCCCTCCCCTCTTTTCCAAATGCCAAAATTGAATGGAAAAACAAAAGATACATTTCTTGGCTGACTATTTGTGTTATTGCAGTTAAATCGTCTTGTAACTGAAAAATGGGTTGATGGATGGGATGATCCTCGTCTGATGACACTAGCTGGTTTGCGGCGTAGAGGGGTGACTCCAACTGCAATTAATGCTTTTGTTCGAGGGATTGGAATCACTAGGAGGTTTAGTTGCACAATAACATATTTTATAAGCCTTAAACTTTTTTTTTAATTTATTTTTATTATTCTAGGCATTGTACTTCACTGCTCCCACTTCACCATGCATTCAGTGGTAACTGGACTAATTATGGTTCAAATTCCCTCTTACAGTGACTGTAGTCTGATACGCTTGGACCGACTTGAGTACCATATAAGGGAAGAACTAAATAAAACAGCACCGCGCACAATGGTGGTTCTAGATCCGCTTAAGGTAAATATATGCCTATCAACGTTTGTAGGCAGTAAAGATCTCATTTGAGCTTGACATGGTACTTTTATGATCTAAAGCAGTTCTTTGCTGATAGTGATTGAGACCTCCGTATATAGGTAGTTATTACGAATCTGGAAGCTGGTTTAGTCATGGATCTTGATGCAAAGAGATGGCCTGATGCTAAAGCAGATGATTCCTCTTCTGTTTTCAAGGTGAATAGGATTACAAATTTGGGTTTATCTGATTGCCTTCTTTTTAAATACCAAAGAATTCTAAATTGCTTCAGTCTTTTTCTGTATTGTTACCACTGCACTAAGTTGTCCAAGTGTTGTTGCTTCTAACTTTGCTGTTCTCTAATGACAGGTCCCATTTTCAAATGTTGTATATATTGAACGTACAGATTTTCGGATGAAAGATTCTAAAGATTACTATGGTCTGGCTCCTGGAAAATCTGTCCTCCTTAGGTACTGTTTCAAACGCTTTTTATGATTATGTAGTTCACTGGTTTCAATCTTGATTAATGCTCATGTGAAATATATAGTCACATCTAAGTTCGCTTTCTCTGCAGATATGCATTTCGTATAAAGTGCACTGAAGTAATATTTGGGGAGAATAGTGAAACTGTTCTTGAGATTCGGGCTGAATATGATCCTTCTAAAAAGACCAAGCCAAAGGTACTTTATTAACCCATTATAATGGTTAGTTTTTGGTATGGAAAGCCTTTTTGTTTTTTGTTTTACATTGTTTCCATTCTCTTTTGTTCAGGGGGTTCTTCACTGGGTTGCAGAATCTTTAACTGGTGTTGACCCACTAAAGGTGGAGGTCAGATTGTTTGACAAATTGTTCCTCTCGGAGGTCAGTGTTCTTGGTTTTCTGGACCTTGTTGTCAAAATAGCACAGAAGGTTTGCATGATTTTGGGCTTGGTATCTCCAGCACTAACTCTTATTTCTAATTGCTATCAGAATCCTGGTGAACTTGATGACTGGCTTGGTGATTTGAACCCACATTCAAAAATTGTGATATCAGATGCGTATGCTGTACCTACACTTCGAAATGCTGCTGTTGGAGATAAATTTCAGTTTGAAAGGCTTGGTTAGTTCTTGATCCAATTGGTTCTATATTGACAGTTTTCCCACTTGCGTAAAACTTGGATATTGGTCACTGTTTGACTATCAAAAAGACAATTATAGTAGAAAACCATATTGAAAGCATGTGTAACTGTATATATACGTGTAATTAGCTGGCAAACTTCTTTTACTGACGTTATTATTTGTGTGTTCCTATGTATGTATTTTCTATTTTGTTGACCTCCTAACAGTTCGATTATCTACTCTTATCTTGAGGAAATTGATATTAATGCATCATAATCTCTTTTTGAGTGCTAGGAAGTGAAAAGAAAATAATGAAAGCCCTAAAGTGTAGGAGCAATAATTGGCTTTTTCAGAAAATCTTCTTTTGAAGGATTTAGTTCAAATGTTTCTCAAGATAGTGAAGTTATCTGCCTCGCTGCTTGTTCATTGCGGACTGTAGCAGTCATTTTCTCAAGAGGTTGTAGTCTAATGTTTCCTCATTTACTTTACCCTTCCAGGGTACTTCGTGGTTGACCAGGACTCGACGTCTGAAAAGCTTGTATTTAACCGGACTGTTACCTTACGAGACAGCTATGGTAAGGGTGGCAAGTAGGCAATGACTCGATGCAAAAATGCGTTCAACTTCCCAAATGCTGGATACTTTATAATTTGTAAAGAAAGTACACCATATTTACTTACCAACCCCAATCGAAAATTTGGGAGAGCTTTTTACAGATCGATCTTGTACATTATGTATTTCATATCAGGAAAACAATGAACATCAGCTGTTTGATTTTGACATTTCTCTATGCATGCTCTCGCTCCATGTTCTTTTTATATTTGCACCCAGCTGTTCGTAATGGAAGTTTGCTATTGAGCATATGATTTTGGTTGTTTATGTCTGCAAGCTTGTTTGGTCTTCCAAGCTTTTACTAGTATATGTGGTTTCTGCTGCTCCATCTTATCACCCGTGGTGAAGTCAGTGACCGAGAAGTAAGATTCTTTTCGTGTGTTAAAGCATGGTAATTTGAACAAGTAGTCTATGTACATTAGCTGGTTAAAGAATGATGTGAAGACTTTGATTATGTTTCCATTCATTGATTTTTGACCGGCTGAAGTTGCGTCCCATCTCACGAAATGTTTTCTGGTGATTGTGAGTTTGGGTGCCACATCTGAATGAATGATATTTCTCCTCATGGTTATGTGGCAGGGACCCTATACAACCTAAAAGTAAGTGAATGAGGGGCCATCTTAGTTTTCTTCCTTCAATCCCTTCTTTTTCATCCCTCTCTTTAAACGGTTCTGGTAGGAGTTGAAAAGGCTGGTCTTTGAATGCCATTCAGAGTTTGTTAAAGTTCTAATCATCATGATATGTGACCCTATGATAGCCACCTTATTAGTTGCATTTTACTGTTTGGATCTGGAAAGGGTATCGGCATCCTGAACCCCAAACATCAAGCACAAAACAATGGTGGAAAGAGTGTATGTAAGTGGGGATGCAGCGCAGTCGTCGCCTGGAAAGATGGTTGGTGTGTCATACTCGTGTTCAGTCTCTCACAGGTTCTTCAAATGCGGCACCCCACCCTCTTCGGTGTTGCCAGGACTAGTAGGTGGCAAGGGACCCCGTCTCTAGGCATGACCACTGGCAATTTCACAACCGTGGTTTACAAGTTACCCCATGAGGAGAAGCTTAATTGGACCTCCTAAAAGCGGTTCCAGTTCCATGAGCTGGGAATCACAGTTCTGGTTTCGGTACAAGTTAGACAATTGCTAAATTTTTAAAAATATTTTGGGAAAAAAGGTGTATTAAATAAAAGAAAGAAGGGGGCTTGTCCTTGATTCTAGTATCTTTTAGGGTGTAGACAATTGAGATTTTGAGAGGGGAAAAAAAAGAAAAGAAAGAGATTTTAACAGAATGACTTGGGATCAGAGAGGAGGAATTGATATTTGAGAGAATTAGTTAGGTCTATTACAATAATATTAAGAGATAGAGCAGCACGGGCAAGAATTATTTATATAAAAATAAAAATTTTAATCAGATTCAAATTATGATTCTCACTATAAATATTTTTATGACTGGATTTAGATACCCATTTTCAATTCTTATTATTTTAATTTAAATATATTATTATTTACTCACAATACATCATTCTCTCTTTTTCGACTCTATTTAATTCTATTTATTTAATAATTTTTTACAAAATTTAATTCAAATAAATCTTTCTCTGCTTACACGATTAAGCCTTTATAGCTCTAACCTATATATATTTGGTCAGAGGATTATCTGTCTTCTGCAAGGGTGATAAGGTCGAGTTTCAATTCAAGGGACCGACCACAATCGAAAAGGGTAATGTATGCAAGATAATTCCATGGATTCTTATGACAGAGAATCAATGAGAAACCATAAAACCCTAGTCAAACAAGGAAAGTAATAGCCTCATATAGGGGTAGGGGGCTACAATTCAATGTGACTCTCTGAGAGTTTGGTCCTCCTACGCTAATGTCTTAGTTGTGTGACATGTCATGAAAATGAAAGTTTAGAATTGTTAAATTTTGTAAAGGACCACGAATTCTTAGTACTTTAGAAGTCTTAAAAAATCTATCGACATTATAAACTTATTTAATAAAATTTAAAATAATATGAAATATTTTTTAAATTAATCAAAATAATTAATGTTACGATTTTTATATTTACGTCTTCAATTTAAACTTTTCTTGTAACATAAATTCTATATAGTTATAAATTTTTTTATTAAAAAAAATATAAGATCTCAATATTTTATTTGAAGTGTGAATAAGTTTTATGATTTACCTTCTGAATTTTAAATGAACAAATATTAGAATATATTTGTGCGAATGAATTACTACAGCCTTGGCTTTTTCGCATAGTTCCATTCTCACATGAAACCTTAACCTCGTTGGTCACACGAGGATATGTGACTTTCTATAGAATAATAATAATGTTGTAGTTGATGTGACTACGATCATATGTATATAGCACTAAAATTCCATGTAGAATATGGATTATGAAATTCGATGCTACAGATTTTTCTTTTTTGCACTATTTATTCTGCACCTCAGGTGCTTTGCCAACTCCTTTATTCCACTATCAAACTCAGATTTTTTTTTTTTTTTGGCTCTCCACACCATATGAGGTAAATTAGTAACGAAATAATTAAAAACACTTTTTTTTTTATCGAAGTAATAATTAATTTTAATTTAACCTTTTAAAAATAGACGATTTTATAATTATATATTATCGAATTGATTTGAATGATCTTTTATTATTTTTTTAATGAATTCGTTTAAATTTGACTTGAGAAATTAGGATAAATTTATCATCTTGATCTGTTTAAAATTCATTTTCAACAAATTGATATTTCATCCGTATTTATTTATCGGTTACAGTTAACTATTTTACACAATTTAAGAAAAATTAGTTAGTCTCGTAAATACATACAAATTTATTTATACATTCTAAAAGTACCATTTGATTTAATGCTCCCTACAATTATTTTCTTATTTTATTTTTTCAATTATCTCTCTAAAGTTATTACACTTTTATTTTTCAAAGTTATTTAATATAAGGGTATAATAATAAAATTAACAGTAATAACACCTAAATTTTTTTAATATGACATATAAAAAGAGATATCAAAACTTTTTATTTGTGACAGATAAATAGAGACGGGGAATATGTTGTAATTGAGAAGGAAAGAATGAAGAAAGAAAAAAAAAGAAAAAAAATGTAAAAATAAGTGAAATTTCATATTTACTTTAATTTTTTTCTTTTTGCACATTAATTTAATAAAATAGCCAATTTTTTTTTTTTAAAAAAACGAAGAGTTTAATTGAAAATTTTTGAAAGACAATGATAACTCGATTTGAATAGAGAAGAAGGCCTTAAAGTAAAATAAAGTCGTTTAATACAATTATACACACAAAAAATAAAAATTTTTTATCTAAAAATTCTAAACTCGAATAAAAATTACAAAAAAAAAAAAAAATGTTGCAATCATTACTCTAGTCTTATGCACTTCTCTTCGCTGTAAAGTATAATATGAGTTGCTTTGTCATTGACCAATGGCACCTTAAGAACCACTTAAGACATGCCACCAATCCGTTCTTCTACCAAAATGCCAAAGCTTGATGAAGAAAAACTATGTCTTTGAGTGGTTACATCCCTCTAAATTTGCATCATAGGAAGCTTAATATTTGATGGCTGCAGTACCTGTAAACTCCAAAACAGTAAAAATTTGGCACATGAGTGTATGTGGTTTTTAGCTTAGTCAAACAAAATTTGGTCCATCTTCAATAATGATGCTAACTAAGCCAATCTTGTAACTAGCACTTGGTCATTTTCATGCAGAGTCATGTCTATCTAATCATACTCTATTTTTCTCAGTCAAACATTCAATAACTGGCCTTGGAAATTTCTTTCATCTCCTGCTTACGGAGATTGGCCTTGTAGATTGTCTTGAATATTTGTACATTTGACCGTGAATCAAGCTGTCATTTTTTACATGTTTTTTCAAGTGTGTAATGAGTTGGTTTTGTCGGTCGATTCGATTTAAAATTTTAAGAATATGAAGTAAAAAGATTTTTTTTTTAAAGTTTGTAGTAAAAATTAAAGGGCTTGGTTAAAAATTTATATTTTGTAATATCAATTTTTTCTGTACTATTTTTTTTAAATTAAAAATATCTTTATTAACGTAGGTTATATTAGTAAGTTACATAAATCTGATGTATTTTTTAATTTTTCATTTACCTAACATGATGGAATGACGAATTTGGATTGATATGGACATTGCCATATCAGCTTTGTGCTTTCGATTGAAAAGAGAAGAATGAGAAAAAAGTTGGATCAAAATGCAAGAAAAACAAAACGAATAAAACAAAGTGTGGGGTAATTTTTTGTTTGAAAGAACAAACTGTAATTCAGTTAATAAAACTAATTTATCAAACAGTAAATTTTAGTCCAATACTGGTACCTTTGATGTTTGCTGAATTGGTTATTGCTTGGGTTAGGAAGTTTATTCATGCATGCCCTAGAATAATTTATGACTCTTGCATGTTGCTTTTGTATTGTTCAAAGGGAAACATTTTTTTTTTGGGTTTCGGTGCCATACTAATTGGTCGGGTGAAATTACGATAAATTTTAATTTTCGAGATCGAATTTTTTGAGAATATTATTGATCTTCTGAGTTTGTCAATCAGTTGGAACTTGTCTAAATTAATTTATATCATCGTAATTATTTGTCGATTAAGACTACAAGATGAGTAGGCTTTACTTACTGTGAGTAATGATTACGGACTTTTTTCGACTCACAGAAAGGGAAATATTTTTGTTGTACAAGATGTACTACACATTTTTCATATGCACCTGGAAAGGCATTGATCTTCCTGTATGAATGAGATTTTGAGACACAGACATTCCACATATAATGCCACTCAAGTTCTTGATATTTTAAGCTTGTAAAACTTCTGAAGAACATGTTGAAGACAACTCTAAAAAGGTAACAGTCCACCTTCTTTTAGTACCTTAAATTCATGAACCAGTTACGATGAACCTTTGTCTTTTGCCATGAGTGGCATTCGAGATACATATGCTTCTTTTTCTGCATAATTGTACTCGAGCAACTTGTCACTGTTAATTGTTTTCCAATGTTTCAATACAAGGCTTTGTCGATATCTGTTAAAAATTAGTTGGACGGTAAGTAATTTGCTAGATTCGGTAAAAATTATATTTTTACACGTACAAATGATTTGTTTGACTTATAAATATGCTTGTTAAATTATAATTGAAAGCAGCCTTGGCTAGTCATTGTCTTAACTGACGAGGACTGGATGAATATGGATTATGTCCTTGCATCCATATCCTTTTCTAAAATGGCACTAAAAGCTCTCTGCCCCTACCGTCCAGGATGTGTTTTGCTGTCAATTCCACTTTGCCTTTTTGCCTTTCTTGTTTTCAATGCTTTTGGGATAAATACTATGCTTACTAAATCAATCACCAAAAGCTTTGATATTTAGTTGGTACTCAAGAGAGAATTACATTCCTAGGAATGATAACTTTTTTTTATGTACATGACAAAATGGATTCATTTTTCTGCCTTCTCAAGAACCTCCATTCTCTAAAAATGAACTTCATTCGTTGATTCAAAACATGGGACTTCATTCATTGATTCAAAACATGGGATTCGAGTCATTTGCTTAGAGAGCAGCATTTCAGAGACACTATAGAACAAGAAAAAGGAACTACAGTTTCTTCCTTATGCATCATATTGGAAACGATGAACTTTTATTTGCATGTTTCTTCTGTATATTTGCATCATAGGAGTACTATGTGGGACAAAAAAAGTGAGGCCAGAATAGATGAAAATCCTACTCTTTACACATACATGAGCAGTGAAATTTGGCCCTCCCAACAGTAACAAGAGTCTAGATCCCCATCTCGGGTTTCCTGAAATGCCACAACTCATCCAGATTCCACAAAGTTCCTGCAGATATGTCATCATTAAACCAATCAGCTTCTGCCATCTGACATTCTGATAAAGTAATATCGTGAGATTCCAGTGCTGACATTTCAGGGTGATGGCTACAACCCTCTAGACCATAGCTTCTCATATCAACATGGTAACAGTCTTGTTCTTGAAGTGTATTAACGTTGAAGGCAGAGTTATATCCGTAGGTTTGAAAAGTGCTTGCTGGATTTTCCACAATCTCGGTGGTCATCTGCATTTTTCTCAGAGAATCGGACGAGCCCTCGTTTGAATTTGTCAATAATGGACTTGATTTTTCCCTTTGATAATAGTTGCTTGCGTCCACCAATTTGGTTGCTTTTTGAGATGATAATGACAGAGGGCCTTGGTTATGGCTTGTTAGCAGAGAAGGGGCTGTATAATCATGATTATCTGTTGAAGAATGAGAAGAAAAGGAGGATGAAGATGACGACAGAGATGAATTCTGCTCCATTTTTTCTAGCAGTCTTGGCATCCAATAACGCCTAATTGCTTCAAGAAACTTGCTGCTATTAGAATCAACATTAAGTTGTCTAGCTTGTTTTTGCACCCTTGTTCTCCAATAGTTCTTGATTTCGTTGTCTGTTCTTCCTGGTAGCTGCTGAGCAATTTTTGACCACCTGCAATCCCCATCCGGAGACTATTAGGGTGGCAACTGGAAATATTGCAAAATCACACATATTTTCTGATATCAAAGTATAATTGATTAATCTCAAGATCTTAACCTGTTTCCCCACTTGGAATGGAGTTCAAGTATGAGAAGTTGTTCTTGTGGAGTGAGATTTCCCCGCTTGATATCAGGTTTCAAGTAATTTAACCACCTCAATCTGCAACTTTTCCCTGTTCTCTTTAGTCCTGCAGAAGTTTTTTGACAGAAACAAGCTTAGAAATGTGGAAAAATTTTCAAGAAAAAGATGCATAATTCATCAGCCTTGAGCAAATTTTGAACCTGCACATTTGGCTAATGTATTCCATCGACCTTCACCGTGGCATGCGATGTAACGGATGAGAAGATTATCTTCTTCAAGAGTCCATGGCCCTCTTCTCAAATCAAATGTAGATTCTTCATTTGCATCACCGATCATGCTACTATCAACATTTCTACCTTTGCTCATCATTTAATAGGAATTGGGATCAAAAGAAAGGAAGCTTGTTTGGTTGTTGAGTTTTAGACTTCTAGAGCTTAAGTTGGAGAATGAGAGAGAATCTAAAGCCAGCCGGAGATTTATAGAAGCCAAAAAGGATCATTATAAGCCTAAAAGAACTAGGAAACTAGACCCCATTAGGACTTTCTCTACACACGAAAATGGCTTTTTTTCCTTTTTATTTGTTGTGAAAGTTGAAATGGAATTTTGCTTACGAAGATTGCCAGTGAGTGCTGCATTGTACTATTCTGTGAGTAGGATACAGTAATGCCCTTTGTATGGGCATCTTAGTCTCGGGCATACTTCATGTGAGAAGGTCCCACTGCTTAGAATCCCCTGCTTACTACAACCACACTCTTGATCACGCCAAAGATGACAAATAAAACAGTAACATAAGGATACTATGAGCCATGCATGTTGGATCTTTGAATTTTAGCGTCATCACTTTTTATCCAACAATAAATTTTACTTATTTATTTATTACTCTTTGACTTTAACAAAGATTTCTCATGGGGTCATCTTTGTTGCACAGTGAGAGGCTTTTCCATATGATAGAAACCATTTTGAAAACCATAAACCTCTTCTTTTCAATGAGAACAATCTTGGAGGATGCGGTATATATTGTGATGACAAAAATCCAGAATTTTAGTGCTCTGGTAATCACTTTTTGGATAAGACTTCACTTATAGAATTTGTGAAAGAGGTAAATTACGAGATATCAATATCAGAATTAATAATCGAATCTATAATCTCATAAAAATATTATTATTTACAGTCTTACCTTTGTATGCTAAGGTCCCGGTAATCCCTTTTTAACTACTAGGTGAATGGCCATATGTGTTGCATAGTTAGCGACAACTGATCACAAGCCCTGAAATACAGAAGGGCCGGTGACGTTGGCACTGTTGTTTTGTGTTGTTTTAGTCTGATATATGCTTCAAGTACTTTGCATATAAATTTACTCTCACTTGGACACATGGAGACACAGTTCTATTGAGTAAAAAGGTAAGCCATGTTATGATTTAATGCGTGTGTACAGATTCAAAAGAAGAACACAAAAACAGAACAAAGACAAACCTAGAGAAAAGGGATCAGTAAAGAAACAAAAGGGATCTTGAAAATGAACTCAGTAATCTTTCATTGGAAATGGTTCCTGCATTGTCTGTGTTCAATGGCTCTCTATGTAAGAAACGTGCTTGACTCAGCATTATGCCATGTAGTAAGATTTCTATGCTATAAACGTGGGAGTCTTTGGTTTGATTAATAGGGCGGCGAGGATATGGTCGTGTTTCATGTTTAGAGTTCGTGACTTCTTGAGATATCTTTGTCTCAAGACATTGAGTCTCCTAGACCCCTGCCCCCACCCACCTCTCCACATCCAACCCCTGCCCTACACCTCACTTTTTTATTTTTTATTTTTGCCTTTCTTTCTCCTTTGCGTTTTGTACTCTTCTTTCTTTTGGCTCCAAATACACCGTCACCATCTCAAGTCAAATATCAAAGTCATGCTCATGTTGATATGTTAGTACGTGATCATTAGTTTTACTTAAGTTTATAAGTTCAAATTTACTAATAATAGAAGTTTTTAAATTAAACATTGATAGAAAACAGATTTATGCAGATATTTAATTTAAAATTATAATAATAAATTTGCTATTTATATTATGTGTGAATATGATTCAAATTAGATTTCTAAAGTCAAGAAAATTCATATAATCAAGTCGTGTAAGGATTGATTTGCTGACTAGCTCTTTCCTCCTTTTAATTATCAAAAAATAAATAAAATAATCATCAAAGTCGTTTCAAGGTTGTTAAGAAAACTATTTAAATAAAATCATTTTGCATGTAATCTGTATAAAAATCTTGTATTACGTGTGTTATTGTATAACAGTAATTTTAAAATAATATAATATTATGAATACATAATTTTGTGAAAAACAAGTATATATCAAAATTATTGTTTCGATGAAAAGATGTTTAGAAGTGACATTAGATTTGGACCAAGGTTGGGGGTTTGTGGGAGGGTGGAGAAGATGAGGATGTGAAAAGCCTCCAGCTGTGATACTATTGCATAAACACCAGCTGAGCCCTCCCTCTTTTTCTAGTAAGGAAGGAGAGGATGTGATGTAAAGAGTGGATTTAAAAAAGGGGGAACGAATGAGAATCAATTATTGAAGTAGAGACTAGAGTTTGTGCAATTGTGAAGAAGGGTTTATTCTAAGCAAAGAGAAGACATTTTTCCATTTTTGTTAAGAAAGTCTACAAAAAGGAAATGGATGCCTTTGTCATTTATCTAATTTTGGAAAATGGTAAAGTAAAAGAAATTCATGTTACTTAAGATGAGATAACGCATGTTGATTCTTATTCACGAACTCATTCCCCTCAATAATTGACTAAATTGACATTTGGATCGACAAGAAATGTGCAAATATGCGTTTTCTAGTGATTGTAATCATCAAGTGTGTTTTTGATGGGGGGGGGGGGACCTTATTAAGAATTCAACCATTGAGCTTGAATTGCCTAAAGAGAATGCATCAAAATCTGATTTCCACATTTGGGATGATGATAATCAATATATCCAATGAACAATTTTCCCAGTTCATGCATGGTAGGTGTACTAATTGTGCATAGCCATGAACAACTTTGTAATAGTATGGTAGAACAAATAGAGATGAATTCAATGAATCTTGTAAAGGAAATTAGGCTTATGAAATTAGAATTATATCATATTTATCATTATCTAAAGATGCTATGATGTAACAGTTATTTACTATATTTATTTTATAAAATCTTGTATTATACTAAATTTAGAACTAACCAAAAACTCATTGTAATATAGTAAAAATATACCATATGTAAGAAGATATCCTCATAACTAAATTTAGGTGAGAGGTGGAATTTCAGATTGGGATGAACATAATTGGTGGCAATGAAAAATTTTGGAAAGTGATGGCATCTTTTAGGCCTTTTGTAGGGTTGGGTGATGATACTTTGCTTTTGGATAATGAATGAGATTGAGACATACAAGTAGAAAGATTGATTTAACTTGTGGCTTAGCCCCATTCCATTGTACTAAAACAAAGAATATAAATGTTTATTCTACTTGTAAACGATGTTTTTGCACATGATGGCATTAAAAGTTTTAGGACATTACGCAATATTTATGTGACATTTCATTTTTTTTATTTATACTTTATAATTATTATTTATTTATCGTAATTGTACTTTATAATTTTTACTATCAGTAAACTTATTAGGTTATAAATATACCTCTGATGAAATAAAATTATTGAGTTTGTTACACACTTACTCTGTTATATTAAAAAAAAAAGTTTAATAATCTTTAATCAGCGAAGAAAGATATTTAAAGTAAATATTCACCATATACTTAAAAAAAAAGAAAAAGAAAAGTATGCTCTATAATTTTTAATTTATTTAGGATTATTTAAGTTGTAAAATAGATTATCCTAGTTCTTTTTGTGGTTCAGTGTGCCACTAACTCAAGAATTAAGAAATGATATGTTGACAATTTAATTGATTAAAATATTTTAATAAAAAAATTTACCTGCATAATTAATTGATAACTCATTTATTTATTTATTTATTTGAAGAAATGGTAGTAATAAGTTGCTGTCAAACATTGTAGATTATAAGTTTTCAATTCGAGTCACATCCATAATACTGTTAATTATAAATAATAATAATAATAATAATAAATATTCCCTATTTAAAATATTGAAAATCCTCTAATCTTCTTTTGGACTATAAAAGATTAAAAATTTTCTAATTATCTTAAGACTGGATGGATAAGAATCTCACTCATAATGGGAATTTTAGTCGGCAACCCCTTGCTTACATGTCAAAAAAAGAAAATAATAAAAAAAAAAGTAAAATTGTGGAAGGATATTCTAAGATGGTCCAATATCAAAACTCGACAACCTGAGTAAGCCCAATGGCCAAGATTTGTTGGTCATGGCCCAAGGAAGTCTTCTTGGGCCGGAAGAAGTATGTCACTGCTACAGTAGGGCCTTATGGATTCAATGCTACCTATTGATCCTATTCCACGTAGGCAGACACTATGTATTATTGGTCCACCCCGTCTCTACTCTATCCGTCTTAAGAAAATTAATATTTCCTTCGTCCTTTTATATTTATCTATTTTAATTAAAATTTTTATCTTAATTTATTTGTTTTATTAACAAGTTAACATGATATTAATTGTTATTTTTTTTTACAAATATTCATCTTTAATACAATGAATATTATACACTTATAATAAAAAATAAAAATAAATTAAATATGCGTATAACACATTACGCTTTGAAATTTGATTATTTTTTTAATAAAGAAAGATTCTTTGAGGGTAAAATAGAAAATATTAATTAATTAATCGAAAAATCTTATTTTTTTAAAAATTTGTAAATCGATTAAAATAAATAGATAAAAGAGAATGAAGGAAATGGTGTTTTGTTATGAAATGCAAAGCTACTGTTCGTTTTTCTAAAATTATTAATGTATAAATGTGACTATTCATTTTTTAAAATTATTAATGTATAAGATAAGGTTGTATTTATTAGATTCATTTTTTATCCTTTAACATGATGTATCTAAATTTCTTATAATTTCTCTTATCTCTCATTCTTATAATTCCTTTACTTTACAGTTTTTATATTTTATTTTTCTAATTCTATTTTGAATTAAATTCACAATATATTTAACATAGTGTAAGATTTTATACAGAAGTCAGATTTATAATATAATAATTATTAAAATGCAAAAAAAAATTTAAATTTAAATATATAAAATAATATATAATTGGAATACTAGTAATTTTATAATATATCATTTGTTAATTTTTTTAAAGAAAAATGTGAATTCTTTTGAGATAGTATTAAATAATAAGTGAGTTAATTTTCTTGAAATGGAAAGAAAATATTATAGCAGCTCTAATTGAATTACTAATTGAATTATCACCTTATCACACTTTTCTAAAACTAATTCATTCTCAAGTTGATTAAATTTGAGACTTCTTAATTAAAACTTCAAAGATGGAAATTCACCTTTTCAAATTACATCTAAACTCCATTTTTATAAATAAAAAAAGAAAATTTATAAACTATTTTTTTTAATACTTCATTCACTTTTCTTTGCCAAAATTACTTCCTTGTTTTCACTTATTACTGGATCTTTACTCTCAAATATTCTTGATTCTACCTAAGGGTAAAAATGAGTCAAGTTGAATTGTTTTAAGTTACAAATCTTAAAACAATTAATAAATCTTATTAATTGAAACAAAAAACAAACAAGAACTTGAACAATTAATGAAGTAAAAAATAAATATATTCAATCAACTAACTTAAAAATAATTTGTAACTCATATATTATGAAATATCTAACAATATGTTGTACTTATTCAAAAAAAAAATCCATAATTTAAGTAAAATAAAAAAAATATCAAGTGAAAATCCAACTAACTAAAAGTATAATGCTTAGAATACACAATGCAGTTTTGATGACTATTTTATATAAACAATGTAATATCTATAACTTTTTCCTCCAATTTAAATATTAATATTTAGTTATAAAAATAGAATATAATACATATGACAAGTAAGCCATGCCAATGACAAGAGAAAATTAAGGTGTATATATATATATATATATATATATATATATATATATATATATATATAATTATATATATCGAGATAGTTCGTGAGTCAAATAAGTTAAATTTCTTCTAACTCAAACTTAATTTATATTTTCAATGATTAAAAAAATTTTAATTCACGTATTACTCATTCGACTTATGAGCTAAGCTCATTAAATCAAATATCGAATCATGAGCTACTCATGAGTTGGCTCAAGTTATTTAGAACCTTAATTCTACCAAATCAAATATCATTAAAAAAAAAAAAACCATTACCCAAATTTGATCCTTAGTTACTTTTTTTGTAATTTTGTTAAGGACCTAATTACTTTTCATTATTTTATGGTATAGATAAGGACCTAATTACATAATAGGGTAATTTTTAAATTCATCCTCACAAATATGCAATTGTATCAATTAAGTCCTTCAAATATTATTTTACTTAATTTAATCTTTATAAATATGAAGAGTTTATCAAGGCAAAGTAAAAATAAAAAAAATATTCCAATTTTGATAATTAATTTACTTAAAATTTAAACATATTACTTTTTTTCTTTATATTCTTTAAACATATTAGTCTTACATTCTTTTTTTATTTTAAGTATATTTTAACTTAATATTAATTTGATATGATTTTTTAAAATTTTCTCTTATGATACTTTTGAACTAATATATTTAAAGTTTAAGCATATCAAGTATCAAAGTTGCTAATCTTACATTTCTATCTCCAACCTTTATACAATCGGCTTCATCTATATCCATTCTATGTCTACACTTCCCCTCCCCGTAATAATAATTTTGAATTAATAAATCTTATATTATACAGTTTAAATAAATTTACAAAATTAAGTTGCTAATTTTAAAAATTCTCACTAAAGAAATTAATTGATTTTAATTTATATATATGTATTAAACATATAAAGGAATTTTTTGAAGAGATTCAATTATTAAATATAACAAACATTAAGAAAAAACAATGATATATATATAATATATATATATATATATATATATATATATATATTCGTGAGTATTTGATATTGTAACTCTTTAATTTAACATGTATTTAAATTGCTATTTAATTAAAACTAAAATTCTAATTTAATTAAAAATTGAATTTAAATAATTTTTATTTATTGATAATTATTTTATACTCATAAAATATCATATATTTTTGGTTAATCTCATATTAATTATATATATATATATATTTATTTTTAATTCAAATAAATACTTATAAAAAAAAGTACAACACAAGTGCAATTGAATTTAAAATATCTATGATGTAATTTTTCATTTGGAGATAATAATGAAGCAAGAGCTAAGTGTCCAAACCCAATTCCTATCTCTTTGATGGAAACGGTTAAATATATTAATTTAAAAGTACTATAAGTGAAAATTTTAAAAAAATCATATCAAATTAATATTAAGTTAAAGTAAGTTTAAAAAAAGGATATAAGGGTAACATGTTTAAAAAGTATAAAGAAAAAAAGTAATATAATTAAAGTCTAAATAAATCAATTATCAAAGTGGGTAGTTTTTATTTTTAAATTTGTCTTGTAGGGTACTTTGATACACTTTTCATATTTATAAAGATTAAATTGAATAGAGTAATATTTGAGGGACTTGATTAAGATAATTATATATTTTTGAGGGTGAATTTGAAAATTACTCAATATGTTGTTCAACTTTATTTGACTTTTAAAGTTTTGATTGTTAAATTTTGGATGGAATAATTACTTTGATATACTTTTCATATTTATAAAGATTAAATTGACTAAAATAATATTTGAGGAACTTGATTAGCATAATTGCATATTTCCGATGACAAATTTAAAAATTAACTTACATAATACTTTTGATTGAATTCTACATTTGGATTTTGAGATGTTTAGAAATGAATGTTCGCTTTTCTAAAATAAATATATTATTCCCTAAACTACTACAACTAACTTCCTATATTTATTTAAGGAATATAAGCTAACTAATTATTGATTTTGCTACTGATCTCTTTAATTATTAAGGATAATGTGATGATTTATCTATAACTAAATGCCATCTAAAATTTTGTGAAATGTCAAAATATGACATTTAAATTTAGGTGGAGAAGTATGAGTTAAAAATGATGCAACAATTTTTTTGTTCGTGGAGCAACAAATTTCAAAGTAGAAAGTGATGATTCTAAAAGCCCAAATTTAAGAAAAGTTTAAATCATAAAAAAAAAAAAGGAGAATTCTTAGATAAACCTGGTCCATAATTCTACTTGTGGACTAGATTTAGGAGTTGGCAACACCTGTTCTCATCGATTATTTTATTCTAAATTCAAAATTTTTTCCTTTTTCTCATTATCCCTCAACCATGTTTAACCTAGTTAAGCAAACATTTAAAAATTTTTGAAATCTTCACCAAATTTGATGTAATGAAATCCTCAACCCCTAATTTACCTAATCAGATCCCTCTTCCACTCTCTCTATCTCTCTACCTTTCACTCTCTCGTCCACACACACACACACACACACACACACACACACACACACGTGCGCACCTCTCAACTCCCTCCTCCTCTCCTCTCTCTCTTTCTTTCTATCAAAGATAAGCACATCCTTCCAGCCGATGGTAATGTGGTTACGTTTCTAGTCAAATTTCTTGTGTCGATTTCAACTTTGATTTGGTCAATTGCAGAGAATCACCAAGATATATAAATCTCTGCATTTTGGGATTGAAGACTACACGGTGGCTCCACAGCTTTGAACATAGTGTCACGTTGACTACAATATGGTTCCGTTAGTAGGCAAATTTGTGGTGCCTAATTGAGCTTCGAAATCTAGTAATGAAGGAAAGAGCAAAGGACAATATCTAAAGTAGCTTTATATTATAATAAAATTAATCAAATGTATACTTGAAATTGAATATTACTTTATGTTTATTTATGGTCCAAGTCCTGAATGCAATTGAAGCATGCAGATTTTGCTAAAATATACGAATAAGAAAAATGGTTTTATTACCTAGTAATATGTTGTGGCCTACATAGATTTTTTCATATCAGTTGATGACTTCTCTTAGTCAATTTGATGTTTGAAGTCTTCAATTGTTATCCTTGCCTCTCCCTATGCCGTATGGATTGCTATGCTTATGTTTTGAGGCATGTTTTCTGTTTTCAATTGTTTTAATATTGGAACTTGCATATTGTTATAATTTTTTCACATTATTTATAGTGTGTGTAGGGATGAGGAGCTACGGTAATAGCATATCTATTGATGATGGCTCAAATAAAGAGGTTCAGTTTGTACAACAAAATGACATTGAAGATGACATAAAAGAGGTTCGAGTGTTGCATGAGACGAGGAATGAATCAGAAAATAAAGCTAATAGTCATGAAGTTTGATTACAATATTGTTAATAAATGCAAATCTCACGAGGCAAGTAGGCTTATTTTCTGGCAAGCACTAGAAAGTGATAATCAAAAGCTTGACAATTATTGGAAAATGTATACATTGAAGGATTCATAATCAAGAACTAGGGATCACATAACAGTGAATAATGAGATTTCTTGAGAAGATGGAAATGAGTGTGAGTATTGTTGTCAAAGATCCTAATCAAATATGAGCGAAGGGCAAACAAATGGGTGAAAGATTAAAAGGCTATTTTGAGAAGCGTCAAAGGGAATCTTCACTTAGGGGTAGTTATTCCTAAGGTTTAGATTCTTATTTTTAGAAATTTAATGTGTCTATTCTACCCACTTAAAATTTGATCTACTTTAAATGTTAGCTTTCTAGTTGCATGAAAAAAAAAAAAGGAAGACCTTGACTATTGCAGAAGGAAATGGAACCCAAAATACTCCCGAATAGGTTAATTTACCATCGAATGGAGAAATAAGAGAGTAGTCTCATATATCCCCAACGTTGGTTGGAACTATGAGGTTGTCCTCTCTCTCTCTCTCTCTCTCTCTCTCTATATATATATATATATATATATATATATTTCAAATAATGGTTTATGCTTCGTAGAATTCCATGAGTTGACTTTTTTCCATGATATCTTTTCTTGAAGGTAGTTGCTTCTTACCCATCATTTACATCCACATTACAAGCTTGTAGTACACTTAATGGTAGTGGAATAGTAAGCATGAGATTGCTGTATTTATTTTTTTTCATGCTATATTCTTGAAAATGATACAACATTTAATTTTTGAGCAAAATCTTAGAATCATTTATTATTGAATCTTATTAGGATGATTGTGTTAGCCCGAAGGGTATTTTCTTATATTTTGACTTATGATAAACATTGATGTTGACTAATATGTGTGTTTACATATGATAGAAATTTTTGAGATATAACATGTTTGACCTTCACTCTTCAAGGTCTTGAGATTGAATGATCCACGCAACTTAAGGGCAATGATGAATAATCAACTGAGGTTGCACATATTGAAGACTTTCTTGAAGAATTGTAGATTAGGAATTTTTGGTTCAAGGTATTGTCTGTAATTCCAATGTCTCTTTACCTTAGCTTAATTTTATTTTACATTGAAGCATTTACAAAAGTTTTTCAAATAAAAATGTTTTAAATTTGACCTTTATAAAAACTCTGGAGAAGTGTTTTGGACGAAACTCTGCATCCAAAACATCCATTCAGTCATTCTGTAAAATTTTCAAAATACTCTTTTAAATGAATAGTGCTGTTTTGGATGCATGTTTTGGACACATATCCGTCCATTTCGTGAATCCAAAACGCTGAAGATCCTGACAGAAAATTAGCCGTTAACTAGTCATTGGAATTTCACTTTTTGCTTCTATAAAAGCCATTTAAACAAGATTTTCTTAACTTATTGAGAAACACTCTTAAACTTTCAAAACACAAAAAATTTCTCCTTCATTGTGCTTCATTGTGAAATCAAATCATTCAAAGGTAAAAAGCTAAATGTGCTCAAGTGTGCTAGATCTACTCAAAATTGTGAGTTATCTCTATCTTATTTTTCTAATCCTTTTGTATATTAAGGTTGTGGTGTAAAACTCATTTGGAGAGAGTCTTGATTTGTAGTTAGTTGAGAGGTTTTGGGTAAAACCAATGTGTGATCCTCTTGTGTAATTGGTGTAGTCAAAACTATTGATCTGAATGAGGTTTATAGTTATGTGGTTTAAAATCATTCAGTGTGAGTTTAAGGTAATAGATGTAGATTTTTGAGGATCAAACCACTGTAAATCTTTTGTCCATCTTTCTTGCATTTATTTTTGAATGTTTGTGAACTTCTCTACAGAAAGTTTCAATCACTCGAAGAGATCTTTATGACTTTCATTAACTCATCTTTGCTATTGTATTGATTGCATATCACTCGACACATCTCGTTAAAATCATAGATATCTCTTTAAAACTGCACAAATTTCTACTTCACATACCCTTCATACATCACGATCTGTCTTTAAAATAAAAAGAAGATTTCGAAAATCAAATTTTGAAAAAGTTTTTAAATTTGCCAAAAACCTTATTCACTTTCTCCCCCCTCTAAGGCTTTTCAGATTGAAATGATGCCATTTTAGAAGGTGAAAATGATGCCACCTAGTGTATTGCTATTGCTATTGAAAGCTGACTTTTAATAAGAAGATGCTCAGCTTGTTCAATCTAATAACATTTCTTCTGGTTAAAACTAAAGTTTTGCTTATGTTGACCAACTGGGACCATGATCTTGTGATTTACATTTAAAGTTGTGTTTAGTTTTGTTGTGTATTAGAATGATTCGTACGTATTGTGTAATTTTAAGGATTTTAGTATTGTGTTGGAGTTTAGAGCCTGCTATAAATATAAGTTGAATAACCTTGCAAGTGAAACTTGTTTTACCTGGTTTACTTTCATTGTGATAATAGACTGATTGCAGTATTAAAGTCTGACCCTTAATGAGTTTCTCTTGATAGCCAAATAAGATATGTTTTGTTAATTTGTATAGGTCTTCTCTAAAATAAAAGGTTCATTTTAAATTCACAAATGGCATAAGTATATTCTCCATACAAAAGACACTTTAAATTTTACTTGAAATAATGATGGACAATAAGTAGAACCAATTCCATGTGCATACTTAAACAATATTCACGATTTTAAAGTAATCAAACTCAAAAGATTGCAATACTCAACCTTGAAAAGAAGGAATTTTTAAAATATGAAAACAGACTGCATTGATTAATTAATTAGCCAACTTGTCTCCATGCAAATAAAGTAGTACAATGAAATGAACCATTGTAGACACACATCTAAGTAACATTCTAATTCAAAATACAGTTTTGTACAATTATCACCTAAGTTGATAATATCATTTCCTTTTCAATCATCTAAGAAGGGGATGCTGGGGTAGAGGTGGATCAAAATATGGACATGATATTTAGTATTCGAAGAAGACTCCTCCATGGAGTCCTTTTGGTTTGTTGTAGTGCTTGGAGCTTTTTTGTTTGCATTTTTATAAGACAACCATTCTTGCTTAACTTCTTCGAGTGATGAAAATGACTTGAAAATATTTCCTCTATAACCATTAGTTGCATTATGATATTCTAACCAATCTTCAGATATCCTAGGTTGTCTTCCTTGAAAAACAACCTAGAACTTTTTAGGAGTCATGTAAAAGTTATTTTGTTTCAAGAAATGAAAAAGAGAAGATAAATATAGATAATAGATTATAATGAGAAAAGGTCTAACTTTTTCAAATATAGATTATAGAAAATACAAGCATGGCAAGGTTAGTAGCAAATATCTAAGCTACACTAATAGAAGTTGTAAAATTAACTTTTTATATAATTAGTGAAGAAGATAACATGAACTAGTGAGGCAACAATTTAATTTGACTGAGGTAATAATTCCAATGAGATCAGAGAATCAATCTTAAATTTGACCTATTAAAACTAAACTCACATAATTATGCTATGGATACATGAATAAAAAATCAATCACAGTTTCAAAAGGACCAAATCTTTGCTACCCCTGCATAGTAGCCTAACTAGAAATTCCAAAATTCATTACCATACCACTAATAAGCAAGCAAATTCAGATATATATTACTATCGTGATATGAATTGATCCAAGAAAAACATTGCAAAATCAAACACCATTACGACAAAGAAAATTGATGGGTGGTCATATTCTACGCGTGAAAAAAGGGTCTGTCAAGCCGCAGAATTAGCATTCAAAATGAGGGATTTTGATATCATATCATAAGCAAGCAATCACTATTTTGAAATATCAATGAGCTAGAATTTTTTCTACTTTTATGAGTAGATATATCATATTATACAATCCAAAAGTTAATCAAACAAAAACCTCAATTGTAGTTCATACACTGAGAGTAACTAAGATCAATGAGAGGAAAAAAAAAAAAATTAAAATCCCATCAATAGAAGTAAAATGGTGGTGGAATTGATAACAACATTCAAAAATTAAAATCCCATCAATAGAAGTAAAATGGTGGTGGAATCGATCATAACATTCTTTAGTATTTTTCAACTAAGATTTGACATCGTACGAGGTAGGAAAAAAAAATTGAACTATTACTTGAAAATAACTTCAAATCCTCTCAGATCTACAAATCCCTTCTATCCAAAGCGTAGCCTTTCTTCAAACCTCTCATAGTTGATATAAAAATCCCAAGACTATTGACTCTCCAACACAAATTCACTCTCCCCCACAAATTTAATGGCACCTAGCATTGGCTAGAGTTGTTGTGTATTCTTCAAAACAAAAAATTCAATGCTTTATGTCTTAGTGGATTATTTGAAGTTCAAACTGAACCTCAAATCGATAGAATCTCATATTTGTGACATGGAAATTTAAACAAGCACGCCAAATATGCCTAGAAACTAAAATTTTTAGAACCTGGACCAGATATTGAATCGAAAAATTTATTGGTTCACGATTTAATGTGTTGGATCGATCAATTAATGGATATAATTATTAACTCCAATAATTGCGATTAGACTAAGAGTGCAGTTACATTCTTTTAGTGGAGTGGAACGTAATTAATAAATTATTTTTATTGACAAAATAATTTATTGGAGCTTAGTCTAATTGTATCCGGTCAGGTCCCTTCAATGGCTCCTAATTATGGGATAATAATAAATTATAATTTGTTTATAATTTATTAATGAAAATTACAAAAAACCAAAAATCGTATTTTAGATGGAATAGGATAAGTGGAAATAGTTGTATCCAACTACACTTTTCTTATTCTATCAGGATTCGTATTTTGAGATAGAGTCTAATATACATATTGGGATATGACTCTATTTTCAAAATACGTGAAAAATATCGTTGTTGTTCTCTGAGTTATTCTCTCAGTTTTGTGTGAGTCCACCCTCAACAAAGAGAGAAATAAAATACGATTAGCAATTTTCTAGTCCAGGGAGATTACATTGAAGAAGACTTGGGAGTCTGGAGCATTACTAGAAGGCCAAAGACTTCAAGAATCGTATTGGTGAAGACGATATCTACAAAGGTATGATCCGTTTTCACGTATTCTCAAGGTTTAATCTGATTGACACATAAGTATATCGATCCTATTAACTAACAATTTGGTATCAGAGTCAGGTTTTGATATGTGTTTATGTGTTAAGATTAAATTTTTTATGCATATATTTAGTTGAGCGGTGTAGGAATAATGCATTTATGTTCATGGTGAATGATTTGATTAATTCTGTTCAAAATAATTTTATGGCCATAGTTTTTGATTTGGTGAATATGTATAAGTATTATCGAGTCTTGTAACAAAAGGGGTGGATTACGTCTCCGTGTGTTCCTTTTCTAATTTTCTTTTGATTTATTTTAAAATAAAAAAATTGTACATGGGACTGAAGCTTGGCGAACAGTAGCGAATTGCATCGCGTGGCAAAAATTGAAACACATAGAATTTGGCTTCCTTCATCCGCCGAATTGAAGCCTGTAGAAGAGGCCTGGCTAGTGTGCTTGTGCCTAGCCAGCATGTTGGTTGGATGGGCCACGGCCAACGCCTGGCGGGTACTGGCTTGGGCATGCTTGGCAAGTGCTGGGCTAACCCATTTGGGTCAGCAGATCCAGCATGTGCTGCTGCAATATGCTTCTTATTTAAAAAAATAAAAAAAAATAAGGAAAGAAAGTGACAAATCTAGGATTTGATCCCTTGTCACTTTAGAGAAAGGTCAAGCAACTTACCACTACTCTAGTGAAGATCATATGTCAAGGATTTGCTCCAATAGAATTATATGGCAGAAGATTGAAGACTTGGCTATTTTGTTAGCCAAATAAATTTTCAATTATAATTTTATAATTTTATTTATGAGTCTAGGTTGGTCATAAAATTATTTTTATTTTATAGTTTTTACTATTTAATTTTGATTGAATTATGTATCATTCATGTTAACATGTCATATACTTTGCATTAACACCACTCTATGTACTATTGAATTATGCATAAATAAATTAATATTTTTTTTAAAAAAAATTTAAGTATGAAATGGTTAATTTTAATTAACCTTAGGCCTCCACTATAAGCCCATTAGTAAAATTGACGTTTGTTTCGTGCCATTTTAAATGGTCTTCCTATAGAAAGATTACATTTTATTAGTTATTAGATTGGGCATCAAAATTTTAATTATTATTTTTTTAAAGTTTAATTCATTCATAATTATCCATATAGGTGATGTGATTAGATTGGAAACTTTATATTAAAAATAAAATAAAATAAAATAAAATTTGAATATAGGGGTTACACTTAAATCAAAGATATTATAAGGACTTCCTATAGAATATCCAAATAATGTTTATGATGGCCAAAATATTAATAACATTAAAACTAATATTGCATTTAGATACAAGATATATTAATTTTAGTGGGATGATCTAGGTTTAACTATAAGTTATATTGTTATCTCCTATAGAGGTGCATATTACTTTGGGTTTTAGGTTATGGATCTTGACTTAACTATAAGTTACATTGTTATCTTCTATAGAGGTACATGTTACTATAGAGTTTTAGGTTGTCATTTTTTGATAGTAATTTTTATTACTACTTAAAATATTATCATATTGATCATGCATCATGATATGATAAATGGCTCATATGTTTTATTTTATTTAATTTCAGAAAAATGACTTCCAATACTTTATTCCAAATTTTAACAAAAAATCAACTGGTTGGAGAAAATTTTATTGATTAGAAAAGGAACCCCATAATTGTACTCACTGTTGAGAAGCTCAAATATGTGCTAACTAAACCGTGTCCTACTAAGCCTACTGAACAGTCCACGTGTGAATAAAAGGAAGCTTATGATAAATGGTTGAGTTCTGATGAGATGGCTCGCTGCTACCTTTTGGGATCTATCTCAAATGTATTACAGCAGAAATATGAGAACATGACAACCGCTACAGACATTATGAGAGGCCTCCAGCAAATGTTTGAGCACAAAGGACGTCAGGTCCGTCAAGTAGCAATGAGGTGCATAATGAATATGCGCATGAAACCTGGAACGCCCGTGAGAGATCATATGTTAGAATTGATCGCTCAGTTTAACGTGACAGAGGTCTTAGGGGCTGAAATTAAGCCTGAGACTCAAGTTGACATAGTCTCTAGAAACTCTCCTAGAGATGTTTTCACAGTTCAAAGTTAATTATAACATGAACAAGATGTGATATGTCTCTTATAGAGTTAATGAATGAGTTGAAGAGCGCCGAGGCTACCCTAAAAGTGGGAAGTGGCAACGCTCTTGTTCTAATTCATGCTCGATTTTCCTCTTCCAAGCCTAAGGGCAAATGAGGAAATAAGAGGAAGCAAAATAATAATAAAGGGCCTAAGCAGTAGGTTAAGAAAGCAAAAGTGGATGAAAAGCCTAAAGACAAATGTTTCCACTGCAAGCAAAAGGGACATTGGAAGTTACAGTGCCTAGATTACTTAGCTAAACGCAAGTAAGGTACTTGTGAGTTATTCTACATTGAAACTTGTTTAGTGGTTGATTCTACAAATACTTGGATAGTAGATTCTGGAGCCACTAATCATGTTTGCAATTCATTGCAGGGGTTTCAAGTAACCAGACATCTCAATGAAGGAGAGTATACTCTAAGGGTTGGTACAAGATCAGTGATATCTGTAAGAGCTATTGGAGATGTTTATCTTTATTTTGATAATAAACATTTGGTTTTGAAAGATTGTTATTATGTTCCCGACATTTATCGAAATTTGATTTCGGTTTCTTTGTTATTCAAACAAAAATATTCTATTAAATTTTATAAATTTTCAGTAGAGATATTTTTGAATAACTCTTTGATATGTCGTGGATATTTAAATAACGATCTGTATGTTTTGAAACCTACCAACAGTTCATTATATCATACTGAAACTAATAAACGCATTAAGTTATCTCCTACTAATGAGACTCTCCTATGACATCTTAGACTTGGTCATATTAATCTAAATAGGATTCAAAGACTTGTAAAAGAAAGTCCTTTAAGTGACTTAAAGGTAGAACCTTTTCAAGTTTGCGAATCTTGTTTGGAAGGTAAAATGACCAAAAGATCATTTCCTTCGAAAGGAAATAGAGTAAAGGAAGTCTTAGAATTAGTGCACTCTGATATATGTGGACCAATTAGTGTCCAAGCTAGAGGTGGGTATGAGTATTTCATTACTTTTACGGATGATTACTCAAGATATGGATATGTTTACCTAATGACTCATAAGTCTGATGCCTTAGAAAAATTCAAAGAATTTAAGGTTGAGACTAAGAAGCAGTTAGGAAAGAACATTAAGGTACTTCGATCAGATCGAGGTGGAGAATATCTATCCCATGACTTTAGATCTTACTTATCAGAAAATGGGATTTTATCCCAACTAAGTGCACCTGGCACTCCTCAACAAAATGGAGTGGCAGAAAGGAGAAATAGGACCTTGTTAGACATGGTCAGAACAATGCTAGGCTTCTCTACACTCAATACATCCTTTTGGAGATATGCTATACAAACTGCGACATATATATTGAATATGGTTCCATCAAAGTCTATCCCTAAGACTCCATTGGAATTGTGGAATGGGCGGAAGCCTAATTTGACACACATCCGGATTTGGGGTTGTCTTGCACATGTGCTAAAGGGAAAGATGGATAAGATGAAATTACGATCAAATTTATATTTGTTTGTTTGGTATCTAAAAGGAATAAGAGGATACTACTTCTATAGTTCTTAAGATAAGCAAATATTTGTAAGTACAAATGTAATTTTCTTAGAGGACAAGTACATAGAAGAACGAGGATCTAAGAGTAGAGTTATTTTGGAAGAAACCAAGGAAGATAATCCCAAGCAAATGGTTACATAAACCCATACTCAAGATTCATGTGGAGGATTCGTATCTATGCCACTTAACATGCCAGATTCCAGTGGGAGAAATATAGATGTTACACATTCTATACCCACTGGCTCTTTAGCATATAGAGTGGAAGAACCTCCTATCCCTGTTTAAAATTCAGTCGTTGAGGAATTAGCAGATCTAGTTTCAGTCAACGAGGAGGAGGAAAATCTAATCGTCCAAGATCCTCCACAACTTAGACGTAGTGGGAGAGTTATTCGACGTTCTTCTAGATACTTACTCTATGGAGAAGCTTTTCAAGTAATCTCTTTTGAGGAAGAAGAGGACCCCACTACGTATAAAGAAGTTGTAGAGGATATAGATGTAGACCATTGGAAGAGTGCAATGGATTCAGAAATGAAATCCATGTACACTAACTTCGTTTGGGAACTTGTGGACCTGCCTAATGGGGTAAAACCAATTGGGTGCAAATGGGTCTACAAAAGAAAGAGAGGAGTAGATGGGAAAGTAGAAACTTTCAAAGCTAAATTGGTTGCTAAGGGTTATACCCAACGTGAAGGTATTGATTATGAGAAAATCTTTTCGCCTGTGGCCATGCTAAAGTCTATAAGACTCATTCTATCTATTGCAGCTCACTTCGACTATGAAGTATGACAAATGGATGTCAAGACAGCTTTTCTTAATGGAAATCTTGACGAATGTATTTACATGGTACAGTCAGATGGTTTTATCCAAGAAGGTCAAGAACAAAAATTTTGTAAGTTGAAAAAGTCTATATATGGGCTTAAACAAGCGTCTATGTCTTGGAATATCAGATTTGATCAAGCCATTAAAACTTATGGCTTTGATTAGCATCCTGATGAACCTTGTGTTTATAAGAGAATTATAGATAGTAAAGTGATTTTTCTCATACTGTATGTTGATGACATCCTTCTTATTGGAAATAATGTAAAAACATCAACATTGGTGAAAAGTTAGTTGGGTAAACAGTTTGATATGAAGGATTTGGGAGAAGCAAGATATGTTCTGGGCATTCAGATCCTTCGGGATAGAAAGAACAGACAGATAGCTTTATCTCAAGCTTCATATATTGACAAAATACTGACGAGATTTTCTATGCAAAATTCCAAGAAAGGTCAATTGCCTTTCAGACATGGAATTCAGTTATCTCAGAAGCATAGTCCTAAAACTCCTAATGAGGTTGAGTACATGAAACGAGTTCCTTATGCATCAGCTGTAGGAAGTCTCATGTATGCTATGCTTTGTACTCGTCCAGACATTTGTCATGCTGTTGGGATGGTCAGTAGATATCAGTCAAACCCAGGACCAGAACACTGGACAGCAGTCAAGCATATATTCAAGTATCTTCGTAGAACTCGAGGATATATGCTAGTTTACTCAGCTCCAGAATTGGTACCTATAGGTTACACTGATTCTGATTTTCAAGCTGATAGAGATCTTCGCAAGTCCACCTCAGGCTCTGTTTTCACCTTAGGTGGTGGTGCAGTTGTGTGGAGAAGTATCAGACAATCTTGTATTGCTGACTCTACAATGGAAGCTGAATATGTGGCAGCTTGTGAAGCAGCTAAAGAGGCAGTATGGTTGAAGAAGTTCTTGATAGAACTTGAAGTGGTTCCTTCCGCATCTCAAGCCATTAGTTTGTACTGTGACAACAGTGGTGCAGTGGCAAATGCAAAAGAACCACGCAGCCATCAGCGTGGTAAACACATTGAACGTAAATATCACCTACTTAGGGAGATCGTTCAACGTGGAGATGTAGAAGTGTGCAAGATTTCTTCTGTTGAAAATTTTGCTGATCATTTTACTAAAAGTTTACCTGTAACTATTTTTGGAAGTCATATAGAATGTATGAGTATTTCTAGCATGTCTCATTTACTCTAGGATAAGTGGGAGGATTTTTGTTAGATATGCCTATCGAGTAAATACAATATTTGTAATTTTTTGAAATTAAATAAAGTATGTCTTTATATATTTATATGTATGAATTATGTATGAGCTTGTTTTGTCCACGAATTATTTAGATATTATAAATTAAGTGTTTATTTGTTAAATACAGAAAGATTTGATTTATAATTTAATTCAAAATTAATTATCCGCGATCTAAAATAAATTTGAGCAATTTATTTTGGAAGATCGTCTTAATTTTATTGAAGTATGTCTTTGACTTTGGTAATAAAATTAAGGATATATTTTGATATATTGGATGGACCATCAATATTTATTTGTGAAATATTAAAAGATTGTCGTATATAATACCTTAATCCTGAGCAAACAATTATTTATATTTACTAACTTGAAGTTCTTTGAGTTGCCAAAGAGTGAGATTAACTTAATAATCAATATCTCGACATCTTGGGAATTAAAGTAAAATAAATATGAAATAATTGTTATGCAATATGGAATCTGTCACTTTTAATAGGTAAGATCATTTCCTCATAAGTTCTTCTAAGGGACAATTAAATCTGAGCTCAGTAATTCAATAGTGTCTATTGAATTCATTTTGTAAGTGTGACGTGGTCACATGGTACTGTCAAATTGAAGATGAGAATTGATGATTTGAATGAGGGGCAATGTGGTCATATTGCATTATTCAAAGTATTATATTGATCGACGGGGGTAATTTGTTGGATCGATCAATTAATGGATATAATTATTGACTCCAATAATTGCGATTAGACTAAGAGTGCAGTTACGTTCTTTTAGTGGAGTGAAACGTAATTAATAAATTATTTTTATTGACAAAATAATTTATTAGAGCTTAGTCTAATTGTATCCGGTCAGGTCCATTCAGTGACTCCTAATTATGAGATAATAATAAATTATAATTTATTTATAATTTATTAATGAAAATTGTAGAAAATCAAAAATCGTATTTTAGATGGAATAGGATAAGTGAAAATAGTTGTACACAACTATACTTTTCTTATTCTATTATGATTCGTATTTTGAGATAGAGTCAAATATACATATTGGGATATGACTCTATTTTCAAAATACGTGAAAAATATCGTTGTTATTCTCTGAGTTATTCTCTCAATTTTGTGTAAGTCCACCCTCAACAAAGAGAGAAACAAAATACGATTAGCAATTTTCTAGTCTAGGGAGATTACATTGAAGAAGACTTGGGAGTTTGGAGCATTACCAGAAGGCCAAAGACTTCAAGAATCGTATTGGCGAAGACGATATCTACAAAGATATGATCAATTTTCACGTATTCTCAATGTTTAATTTGGTTGACACATAAGCATATCGATCCTATTAACTAACATAATGGTCAAATCACAATTAGACCACAATTGAAATCGTAATTGAATCAGTAATATTATAATTTTAAAATTAAAAATATAATTATTTTAAAGAACAAAATTGATCAATAATAGTGTAATTTAAGTCTATAAAGGCATAAACAACGAAATTGGAAGAAAATTTTGATATTTACTCTATTACTATAGATTGTTTAATCCATCTATGTAACTTATTTCTTTCCTATGAATATCTTATTTTATATAGCAAAAAAAAAAAAAAAAGAATGATATAACGGCTCAAATCGGTTTGACCGGCAATTCACACTAAATAGTGCAATTTTTGAAATTCATGGTTAAATGCCAGAATCGGACCAGAAATAGAGCCGGTTCACGGTCTGATCGGTTGGTCCAATCCGACCCAAAAAACATTGCTAGAAACAAAACCACATTGTCATCGATTGGAAGGATACACTCATTTTTGACATAAAGAAAGAAAGAGAGAGAAGGAGGGAGGTGAGAGGTAGAGAGAGAGTGTGGACAAAAGAGTGAAGGGTAGACAGAGAGAGAATGGAAGAGGGATCCGATTGGGTAAATTGAGGGTTAGGGATTTCATTACACTAAAATTGGCATAGATTTAAAAAATTTTCAAATTTTTGCTTAACCAGAATTGACCAAAGTTGAAGGATAATGAGAAAAAGAGGGGGAAAAAAATGTTGAACTTGAAATAAAATAATCGGTGAGGATAGATGTTGCCAAACTACTAAATCCGGTCCACAGGTGGGGTCGAACTAAATTCACCTAAAAATTTTCCTAAAAGAAGAGCCAATAGAGAAAATTAAAATGGTGCTAAAGCGTACAAATAGGAATACGATGGCGAAATTACTGGCCAAATCAATTATAGTCCTTGCGTATCTGATTATTGTCAACACTTGATGGGTTTTAAAATTTTGTCCCTGAAACATTATTGTTCTTAGGATATTTCTCTTTGTTAAATCAGTTAATATTTCCCTTTTAAAATTTACAAATGTCATTTACTTGATTTTTAATTATTTGAGTACGCACAATTGTAGATATCAAAAACTTTGAAAATGTTAAATTCATAAGCCCACATCACATAATCCACAATTAGTCAATCTAAATGTGTAAATGCTTTTAAACAGTAAAAAATAGGCTATAGTTATAATTAAGTCTACTTAAAATGTTAAAATTATATAATTTTAAATTTTAAATTTATAAAAAATCAATCTATTAAACAAAAGAACGAAAATAATAATATTCAAAGGCACAAAGACTTTGATAATCCAAGAGTGATTCCCTTTATCAATATCGATTTGGGTCGCCCACTTTGCCCAAATTGAATAATGGAACAATTCGATCAACTGGCCCACTTGTAAGTTGAATGATTTTTTTTTTCTTTTGGTAACTATTTTTTGTACATGCAATTATAATTATTGTGATCATTGTATATCAAATTGTTGTACAATATGAGACGCCCAATTTTCATGGCCAAATAGCAGCCAAGGGTCCTATCAATATGGGCTTAAGACTATATTTTTATGTGATAACATAATAATTTAATTAGTTAAAAATATTTTTTAATCGTTTTATATTAATTTTTATTTATATTCTATTTCTTTAATGTATAAATAAAATATGCATTTTTTATAAAAACATATGAATTACTCTTCTTAACTAATTGTCTAAGTGTTCGACCTATAAAAAATATGTCCATCTTCTTTTCCCATCCCTTCTGGACTAGTAGTTTTCTTCTTGTTTTCAAATGATTTTCGATTAATATCACAACCACCACTAAGTACATATCTTGTACCAGAAAAAGAAATTTGCCATCTCAAGGTATGATCATTAAATCTTGTGAAGTAGAGGCTATGCCAACTTTAGTGAAGGAGAATAAAAACCCATCTTCATAGGGTAGTTCATCGAAGAAAAAAACAACCTCTGAGTTCTAGGTAGGCGTGGAAGTTTGTTAGACGAATGGTGTAGGAAGCAGAACCCAGACAACTCTGTATGCTGTGCTGCTGAGGATCGATTGCTTCATTAATAATTAGATTTCACTCTCTCCTATATATGTTTAGGGTACTTTCTATCCCATAATGCTGAAGCAGGGCTTTATGTAGGTATCAATATCAGTATTAAAGAATCCCGTGGAGGAAATTCACTCTACAAATGGTAGCTCTCGATCTTGCTTTCTTTCCCTCTTGTTTATATCCAAAACATGAAAGGAAAACTAATTGAAATCGGGGTTTTCTTTCTTCTTTTCTCGATTCTTGAGATTAACAAAACGTTTTGTAAGAGATGAGATTGATTAAGATTTTCTTAAGTTTGGTTATGAAAAGTTCTTTGAGTTTAGCTGGACATTCTGAAAGGGAAAAATTAAGTCCCGATAAAGGGAGAAAAGAAGTGCACTTTTTGCATGGAATTTTACGTAGGTGTGGCATATGGTTAACTAAGCAAGCATGGTTTTTTTGACACTTTATTATTTTCTGAGTTCCCAGGTCTCGTTTTAGAGCTTTCATACCCGTTTGCTGTGGTCCTTTTTATGGGGTATGGTTCACCATGCTTTGAGGGTATGAATTGGTGGGAATTATCAGTTTTTTAAGTACAAAATCGTACTAAGTATCCAGAATGTTAGCTGATTATCGAATGCTATGCGAGTCCTTTTGATATAGATAAAGGTCTGATCATTGCTGTTCTTTGTGTCTCGTTTATACTTTTGGGAAAACTTTGCCGATTTGAATGTCTTTGAAAAGAGACAATTAGTACGTAGGAATGGATTTAATAGTGATATGGAAAGTACCAACTTTGATATTCTCATGAATCTTCAATAATGTTAAAATGGTAGAGTTTCTTGATTCAAGATAAAGCTACGTACAGCAAACCCTTAAATCTGGTTTTCAAGACAATGTTGATTTGTCTTGCATAATCAGAATGCAATGCCATTGCATTACCTCAGTGTTCAGACAACACACTTCGAACTTCGAAGGATAATGAAAATGATCATATGGACAAGCCTTTTTTGTTGGGAAGAAAATCCAGAGAAGTTCACCAATGAGACCTTCAAAAACATTAAACGATCGAATGCATAAAAATGTCCTCTCAGACACTTAATGTTAATAATAATAAACTTTCTAGTGCTGCTTATGGGACAAGAAGCTACCATAATGTGTGTAAGAGGCTTCCTTAGCTAGTTGTATACCAATTATGTTCCAAGATTTAGTTACCGAGAAAGTTTACATTATTATCTGGTTGAATCTATATTATTATTTAAATTAAATATATATTTAAACTTTAATTTTTCTCAATAAAATATTACTTACTTTTTATTAAATTTTGTTTGTTAATAAGTTGATTGATGATCAAATAGACAGAAATGACAAATTAAGAAAAATTAAAAATTAAGATTTGATTAAACCTAAAATAAAATTTGATAACAATTTATTCGAACTACTCCCTCCGTCTCCTATTATCTATCAATTTTAACATATTCATAATTTTTTAAAAAATAAGATTTTTCGATTAATTAATTAACATTTTCTATTTTATCCTCGAAGAATCTCTCTCTTTATTAAAGAGTAATCAAATTCTAAAGTTTTATATGTGATAAATATATTTAATTTACTTTTATTTTCCATTACAAGTGCACAATACTTATTATATTAAAAAGTGATATTTGTGCAAAAATAACAATTAATATCGTCTTGGTTTACTAATGAGATAAATAAATTGGGATAAATATTTTAATTAAAATGAATAGATAAAAGGAGACAGATTGAGTGTATTAGAATGACATCGTAAAATTTCTCCTTAGAGAATGTAAGTTAATGTTAAAGGCATTCTTACATAATATGACTGTTTAGTTACCCATTTACTGTGGGTAAAATTGTTTCTCATGATAAATGATGTAGAAATATCTACCTACCCAATATTAATAGTGTAGTAAAAATCAAGAAATTTTACTAAAGATATGTGAATCCATAACTCGGAGAGTCTAATGTTTTGGGTTTGGATTTGGATGGTTAGAGATTGGCTATGGCCAAGAATTAAACGCCCGCTGCCATTACTCATTTTCTTCCTAACTCAATGCCAAAAACCAGCAAACCAGTCAATAATTTCTCATTTTGCACTATACACAATCAAAGGCGTGTTGTGGTCCCACTTACTACATATGACTATTTGAATGGGACCCACGAAGAATTTTCGTCCACATTGTCCATTGCCACGTGGTTCTTTTAAAATGTTTTTAAATTTGTTTTTTTTTCCAAACACATAAAAAATAATCATACTTTTTTTAGAGATGAGAAAAGGATGTACTCAATAGATATTTAAAGAAGATTTGATGTGACATGAGAAGAGAAAAAGATGTACTCAGTAAATATTTAAAGATATTTTAATGTGATAATAGAAGCATTTTTTTTAATTGCACTACACATTGATGGATTTAGATTTTTTTAAAAAATTTTGATATTTTTAAATAAAAATTAAAAAATCTCTTAAAATTTTATTTTTTATTCTCTAATTTTTTTAAAAATTATAATATTATCTTATAATATAATTCGTTCTTTCAACTTTAAATTTTTTATTTTATTATTTAAGAGACTTCTTAACTCGAGAAAATAAGTTACTGTATTTTTGTAAAAATTAAAACTCAAGAATGAAAAATATAAAGTCATAAGAAAAAAAGAGTGTTTGTTGTTGCTAGCCCTTGTACTATGTCTTGAATCTTAACCTAATTCTTGATATCACAGCCAAGAGTTTACATATATTGCTCCCTTACGTAACTTATTATAGGAACCCTTATTTAGCATATGCCGTTTTCATGGCTGATTTCGCTGTACATTTACAAAGCCTCAAACTTTCTTTCTCTTCCACCATGAACACAAACATGGACGTTGTCAACAATCTGACTGAACTGGTTAGCTTCAACCCTAGTGTTCATGAGCTCATGTCTTTGTCTAATGGGGGCTTTTCTGATCATCAACGATCTCAGCTCCCGTTTAGTTTGATCAGCAATGAAATCTCAAATGCCGGCCATCATCATCACCATGTTCCTGTGAGCTATGATTCAGTAGCTCATTTCTTTCCTGTAGGGGGAGGTCCAAGCCACGGCGTCTGCAACAACACGAACGCACTATCTGAGTCGGAGTGTTTGGTGAATTCATCTCCTCAAGGATCAGGAGCTGGATTGCTTGGAAACAACAAGACTTCTTCTGGAAATTATGTACTTACAGTTTCTCGTGGTTCTTATAAGCCTTATCCCCCACTCTTTTATTTCAAGACAATCTTACCTTTATATACTAATGATCTGAATCTTTTCATTCTCATCTTGACAGAATCATGGTACGAAAAAGAGAAAGCGGAACGGTGACAGAGAGGTGGAGAAGCCGAGAGAAGTTGTTCATGTAAGAGCCAAGAGAGGGCAAGCCACTGATAGTCACAGTCTGGCTGAAAGGGTAAGCTGATATCTGATGCCCATGTAAAGATTGTGCTGAAACAGCTAGATCAACCATCAAATGAGAAAGATTTATACTCATAGTCTTTGATTTTCTTTTGGGCTAGTTGCGGAGGGAGAAGATAAATGAGAAACTCAGATGCTTGCAAGATCTAGTTCCGGGATGTTACAAGGTAAAATCTCAAGTTCTCACAAATAAATTTCCTTCACAGAATTTGATGTTTTATCTAATGTTGTCCTCCCCTTTACCGAAGTAGTCCTTTTAATAGTAGTGAGTGGTTTCAGACAATGGGAATGGCAGTCATGTTGGACGTGATAATCAACTATGTTCGTTCACTGCAAAATCAGATTGATGTAAGTTGATTGCTTAAAGAATGATTGGTCATAATTTTACTTCAATTTTTGGAGGGATTTCTACATGCTCTACTGTTCTATTGATTTATCGTCTGTCTTTTAGTTTCTCTCCATGAAACTATCAGCAGCAAGCTTATTCTATGACTTCAACTCCTCGGAGATGGAAGCAATGGGAACAATACATGTACGTATTTCTCTCCTTCGACGATTTTGTAATATTTGAAGAATTTCATTATGAAATCATGTATTTCTGTCTAGATCAAATGATAAAATTGTCTTCTTGCTCTTGTAATTGATGAAAAATGGCTTGCGATATAGGGTATGAATGGATTTGAAGCACAAGGAATGGAGAAAATGATGGGAGAAGGATGTGGAATGCTTCCTCCATTTCACCCCTCTTGGCCTCTTTGATCAATTAGGTTCTTTTCATTGTAATATATAAGTAATCCAATGCTATACACATATATATCTACACATATATATAATTAACCATTGGAGTGTGTAATCATTTAGTCCGTTTCCCCTTTTTGTCCCTTCCTCATACTACAGGAAAATTTGATCCTTGATGCCAAGAATATTATATTAGTAACTAATTGCATCATTATACTAGATTGCAATTAGAATCTTTCAAACTTAAATTTTATTCTGTCAAAAGTTTCTTTCTGTACCTTATGAAATGATATCTTATGCATTAAATTAGAATATCAGAACTACATGTATAGCTCTTCTTGGCATACTGTTAAGGAACCAGCAGAATCTGAAAGATTGAGAATTGTCCAAAAACTAGAATCCTTGGCAGCTTGTAATTGATCAAGGATAAGCTAAATATGTGTTATATCAAAGAAAGTGATCTTGACACTTTGATCAGAAGTCAAATCCTTTTCATATGAGTGATAGAGAATTATCAAGAAACAGTAATCCCCCCTTTGTATGTATTTCTTCCATCATCATGAAACAAAGAAAATGACATATCCATAATCCATATATCACTAGCAAAAGCCGCGGGTCACTTTGTCTATTAGATGGCCAAATGTCTAATGATCAATAGAAGTTTGGAAAGTTACATTGCATCTTATGATTGATGCCATAAGAAAATAGAAACATTACGGATAATCGTTTAGGCCTTAAAGTTCTCAGTCTAATACAGATGTAATTGCCTTTAAGAAAACAAAATCAGAAAAAACAGAATTTTGGGACCGCATGTAAACTAATTTGTAACTTAACCATCGGAACTTGCTTTGAGAACTACCTTCTAACCAATAGATTGATTTCAATGGTTCACAAATTAGAAAGCAAAGTGATGGAGATGTCAAGGGAAAATGTATCATGGAAGCAAAAACTTTGAAACCAAGAAATTTGTGTTCTGTGTGAGCCCTTTTGCTTGACTTCCTTTTGGAGAATTCTGCTTATCTTAAAGTGTGAAGGGCCGATGAAACACCCAAGGGGGGGGCATTAGTTACTTACAAAATGGACATTGATGGGGAACACCATTTATCCACCAATTTTTTCACAAGTCCATGTCTTGTGTTGTTGCTATAACATTGATTTCTATTGCTATTTCATTATTAAGAAGAAATAAACACATCATGAACAACTATGATCTGGATTGACAGAGCAAACAAGAAGCTAATATGACATCTTTATAGATCCACACTATATAGGGGCATAATAATTTTTTCCTCATTTTCTCTTTCTTTCTTTTTTTTTAATAAATCAGAAAAGAGATATAAATTTGAATCTCATAGCTTTTGCTTGATAAAGAGCAAATTTTGCCAACTAAACCACAATATAATTTGTCACTTTCTTTTTGTATTGATTAATGCTATCTTATTTTGTTTTAAAGTTGGGATGACTTGTCGAAATTCTTGATTTCTTCCACTAGTACACTATATTAAATTCTATCTTTGACTTAAATGAATGCATATTGTAAAGTATCACGTTACATCCTATAATTTGCCTATCTTATAAAGAAGGATCCAACATGATGCTGCCTTTGAAGGGATTTCAAAAGAACAAGAAAAACACTACAATTTGTCAAATCCTTAAGCAGGAAAAATATGCTTATCCATGTTCTTACCAAAATAAAAAAGAAGGGGTTCGCTGTCCTTTTTGACCCCAAAAGATAAAGATAAAATCACGCAAAGTAGTTTTCTTTTAAAACATTAGGAAGTTGAACTAATTAAAAAAAAAAAAAACTTTTTCAAGAATAAGAAATCACATAAAAGTCAAAAGTTGCTTACTGATTTCCAGACTATCAAACTCATTTCTTGAATTCGAAGATTGAAGATTCATAAAACATTTTCCTAAACATGTATATTTATTCGCATTGCCATTCCGATTGAGGAAAGTAAACAATACATGTTGAAGGGAAAAAAACAAAAAGTATGCAATGTAAAATATGCTTGAAAATAATCCATGATTCGAAAATTAATTTTGACTATATTATTATCATTATCCTTTTTGCTAATTAAACAGAGATTTTTTAAAAAATATATATATATATGTACAAGAATAGCGTTATTATAAAACTCATAAAAAATAAAAATGTATAATATCAAAAAACCTCTTTTTACATTTGCTATAATATCATATGTATCCTTAAAATTTAAAAAATAACACTTATCTTCCCTAAATGTAAAACTGCGTGACAAAGAAATCAAATATAATAGTCAAGTTTTAATTTTGCCTTTTTCAGCTTTATAGTTTTAACCCTTGAAAAAATTGTAAGTTTTATAAATTTTTTTAATGCTATATATGCAGTTTAAGAATTAATGCATGTGTAGTTGTTCATAACATGATAAATTATATATATTAACATTAAAAAAAAATCTTATAATGACATGAATTTACTAATTAATGATTTAGTTTTTTTTAAAAAAAAAACCTAATTAATGCTTTAAAAACATTATATATCTGTATCTTTTTAATTTAAATTTTACTTTTATTTTGTTAGGATCAATAATGGCATATCTTTAACAAGGAATTTTGACAGTCTAATGGCAAAATTTCAATCTATTTAAAAAATAACAAATATTGGCATAGTTTGATGCGGGATTAATTTGAAGACAAGTTGGAAACTAATGTTTCGAAGAGTTAAATCTAGATGGAAGTGAATCTAGTGAAGACTCTATACTATGAAAGATGAAATCAAATTAGAGAAGGACTGCAATGTTTTTAGAAACGTGAGAAGAAAAATGCGATTTGGTAATCTCCTATTTCAATAAGATTACAATATCTCTATCACATTTATAAAGAGTCATGAAGCAAGAAGTGAGAGTGAAGAATTCTGGAAAGCATTCTTGGAAAGGGTCAAGCAAAAGATAGAGTGAGGAATTCATATTCATACTTTGAGAGAATCTTATACATATGATATTGATAAAATTTTTTGTTACTCGTTGCTAAGTATGCATCAGTGATTCAGGTTTGTTTGCTTCTACATTGCTTATCTTCTTGACCAAGTTTGAATAAAAACATTCCTTCTGAGTGATTACCTTTTGATAGAAAGGTTTTTGAAGTCAAATGAGAACCCGTCGAGTTGCTACAATAATGAAAAATGGAAGGTCAATCATGATGGTTGAATTCAACAATAGTCTTCTGTAAGTTTGACAGAAAAAACATCGTGTTGTGTTCTGTTAAAGTCGATGAGGGAATACTTAGTGATTTGAGATAAGTGTTATTCTTATAACTTTTGTTAAAAACTTAGTGGATCTTTTTACTGATTATGAACCCACATAAGTAGACTTGTTGATAACTAAAATATGTTATTAATTTGTTGTGTTTACTAAACTTCTTATTTTACTATCTATCAAATTAACTAACTTTAATAGAAAATTTTATCAAAACCACAAGAAGTTGACAAACCAAACAACACAACTGATATTAGAGCGGTTCATCATATTAGAATTGCTATTAGTGTATTATGTGAAATCTGAAAGTTGGTTTGGAGAAATATGTCTAGACCGGTAGAAGAAGGAGCCTCTCTTATTTGACTACTATTACTGAAAAGTACAAACTATGCTTATTAGAAAACCAAGATGAAAATCTTCATTAGATCTCTTGACGTTGCTACTTGGAAAACTATTCTAAAAGGGTGGAAACATCCGATGAAGATAGAATTGAAACAAACTGAAGAATGGATGGAAGAAGAATGCCTTCTTGATAATGCTAATGCTAAGGCATTAAACATAATTTTTTCTGTGGTTGGACAAGAGGAATTCAAGTTGATCTTAACTTGTCGTGCTACCAAAAATGCATAGGATAGATTGCAAACAATATTTGAGGGAATAAGTACTATTTGGATATCAAATAGGCAGATGCTGATACATCAGTTTAAGGAGCTAAAAATGGGTGAACATAGGATATCTGCTGTCTTTGGTAACAAACTAAGAGACATTGCCAATCAAGCTTTTAAGCTTGGAGAACAATACTCAGATAAAGGATTGATTTGGAAAACATTGAGATCTTTACCACCAAAATTTCAAGCAAAAGTTGACAATGTCAAAGAGAGAGATGATTAGGATCCATGCTAGTTCATCTTTAATAAGAAACTTTGATAATCTAATGATGGAGTTTCAGTATGTTTTGGAAACAACAAATATTGGCACAGTTTGATATGAGATTAATTTGAAGACAATTTGGAAACTAATGTTCCGAAGAGTTTCAGTAAATTTGGAGAAGATCCTGGAAGCGAATCTGGCAAATATTCTATACTATGAAATATGAATTCAAGTTAGAGAGTGATTGCAATGTTTTTAGAAATGTGAGAAGAGAAAAATGATTTGGCAGTCTCCTAATTCAATAAAATTACAAAATCTCTATCACATTTATAAAGAGCTGACTCTGAAGCAAGGAACGAGAGTGAAGAATTTTGGAAAGCATTCTTGGAAAGGGTCGAGCAAAAGATAGAGTGAGGAATTCATATTCATACTTTGAGAGAATCGAATGCATATGCTAATGATGAAGCTATCTGTTTCTTGTTGCTAAGTATGCATCAGTGATTCAAGTTTGTTTGCTTCTACATTATTTATCTTCTTGACAGAGTTTGAGTCAAACATTCCTTCTGAGTGATTATCTTTCTGGTGGAAAGGTTTTTGAAGCCAAATAAGAACTCATCGATTTGTTGCAATGATGATTGATGGAAGATCAATCATGATGGTTGAGTTCAACAATGGCTTTTTGCAAGTTTGGCAGAAATTAAAGATCACTTTGTTGTGTTCTGTAAGAGTCCATTAGGGAACATTTGGTAATTCGAAATAAGTGTTTTCCTTGTAATTTTTGTTAAAAATTTAGTGGATCTTTTTTTTTTTTTTTCTGGTCATGGACCCACAAACATAGATTGTTGATACCTGAATTTCATTACTAATTTACTATATTTATTAAATTTCTTATTTTACTGTCCGCCGATGTAACTTTAACAGGAAAGTTTAACAAAACTATAGGAAATTGACAAATCAAAACAATACATATTTCATTGAGCAAACTTGAAATATGAATTTAGTATTATAATTCTAATGTCTAACTATTATGTGTTTGACATATTTTTCAAAAAAATATAATGAGTTTATTTGAAAAAAAAATGCTTTTTAATAAATAGTTTATTTTAAGTCAAATGAAAATTGGGGTAAAGAGAGAAAAAAAAAAAAAAGAAGGTCAAGTGTCATGCACATTATGAGAAAATAGACGAGGCTGTTGGTAGTTACAATGGAGCTTGCCTAATCCTTGATGTCCTCCGTAGTGCAAGAACACTTCTCCCAAACAACAATTCTTGAAAATTTTTCACATACTAAATCAGAAGTATTGAACAGATCAAATAGGAGCAAATGTTGCAGTCCTTAGTTAATCCTTCTATGCAGTTGATTTCGCCCAGCTCCTCGTGCTCCTATACTTTGTTGTTCAATGTCCGTCCCCTGTCAATCAATTTTACGGTCATTCCTCGGCGACACATCCGGTTGCCCTGTGTCAGATCATCTTCTGGGTTGGTGAATAAAAGATGCAATGTTGTTGCTTGACTGGACTTCAAAGGTGGCCAAGGGTATTTTAATTTTCTTCACTGATTTTCCCCTCCTCGAAGTTGGGTTTGGGGTAGCTGCTGTTGAGTTTTCAGTGTATAGATTTCAGTTTTGGGATTTTTTTTTTATATATATTGAAATGAAAAGAATTATGGGATCTTTGATTCTTGTCCTCAAGTTGCTGGGTTTCAGAGCTGATTGTCAATTTGATAGGTTCATTGCAATCTTTCCAAAGATTTTTTCTTTCGATTAGTATTTTGAAATCTGTTTTTTTATTCGCCAAAATTTCAACTAAGGATTGAAGGAGTTATAATGATGTCAACATTTTCTTACCAAGTCTTTGATGAGGAGTGAACTGAGTTTTTAGTTTTCGTTATTGATATTATCTTTCTACTAAGTATATTATTCCTGTTTGTAGTAAAAGAGATTTTCGTACTAATATTATGCTGATTGAGTCTGTATCGTACTAATATTGCTTGGCAGAATGGGTGGTTTCCATGAAGTTGAGCTTAAAGTCTAGGATTACGAATTGGATCAATATGGTGTTGTAAACAATGCTGTTTATGCAAGTTATTGCCAGCATGGTGAGACTATGTAACTGATACAAGAAATTTGACTGTTACTGCTATCTTAAACTTCAGAATTTCATCACTATGGTATATTTCATAATGTTCTTTTTATAAGCAAAGAATCATTTAAATATGTGAACTTGGGTCAGAAATTGCTGTAGTTGCTTTGGCTGTTACTCATGGCATTAGATGCAATTACTTGTCTATATGCTTTGAGTAATGGTGTTATGAGATCTACAGTTATTAGAATAAAGTTCCATATTTTTGTTCTTCAAAGTTTCTTCTTTTCTTAGTTGCTTGTTATAAGCAGTTGTATTGTTTCCCTAAAGCTAGTATTTTTGTTGTTGTTAGTGCTTTTCATCGAGGCAAAAATCAGCCCTCTTTGCAATTGTTTCATAGACATCATGATACTAAAAATCCATCCTTGTTAAGTAGCTTATGAATACAAAGTACATTTAATGAATTTATATATCTGCATTGAAGATGAAATGTAGAAACATCTTATACGAAGTTAGAAAGGTGATTTCTTTGAGCTTAGCATATCTTATGCAACCGAAGCATGACAATGAATTTCGGTCAATGATTACAATTAAAACCAATTTCCACAAATAATACTACATAGTGTAATGATACAATCAAATGTCAGAGTTCTTTTACATACATAAGCCTTCCAAGAGCATCTCTTTCTCTATCTCTCTCTCTTTCTGTGTGTGTGTGTGTGTTAAAAAAAAGTTGTGTATGAAGTCTGATATTGGTGCCATATCATGGTTCACATGTTGATGCTTCTAAGTATGTCTATGAGGGAATTTAGTTGTTTGCTGGTTAAGGGAAGGATGACCTATGGAATTCCGTGGTCCTTGGAAATGCATATTGAAATTTTAACCATTTATGCACTCATCGTGGACTGTGGAGATGAAAAAAATGAACCTTCTCTTTCTTTTTCAGGAGTAAATGTCAATATAATTGTTGAAAGAAGCATTCTTCATTGAATTGTTTTAGCATCCTTATTACTTGGGAGATAACTTGAGTTTAAATTAGTTCCAAAATGGGAAAATCTTTGTAGTTGCTAATATAAAAGTTGCCAAAAGGCCTAAATGGAGTATGAATTAATTGGCAGGAGATTGTCTAAATTGAAAGTTATGGTATGCAACCCAAGAGGGGATAGAATTGTTGGCAACAACGATTTGTCTTACCATGAATTGCAAAGCACTTGATAGAAAGTAACATTTTACATTATTTCTTTTTGTGAACTCTTTTTCCTTTTTGTCAAATCATATTCCTTTTCTGTCACTTGTAGCTCGTCATGAACTTTTGGGAAGGATTGGTGTAAGTGCTGATGCAATTGCCCAAATCGGTGCTGCGTTAGCATTGTCAGAACTATCCCTCAAATTTCTTGCACTTTTACGGGTATGCTATTTCCACATTGTACGATCCAAGCATCCTTCGTCTCTCTATTTGTTGATAATTTCTCTTTTCCTTTATTTTCCTATAATATAATTGAACTCAGGAACATAACAACCACTGGTAAAAGATGCTAATAAGCTAGATTTCTTCACCTCTTTGAGTTCCATAACTCAGATTGCAGTTGGCCTATTCATATGAAAAACATTCAAAATGTGTTTATCATATTCCAACAAAATGGAGATCAGAGAAAAAGTGAATTAAATATTATAACAGTGGAATAACAATTATAGCATGTAGCCGAATATCCTTTCTAAGAATTCAGTACAATGTAGTACCTTAATGCTCAAGTTTTTGTATTTATATATGTGAAGTGCAGTAAACTGCTTATCTCCGTTCCAGAAAATATTTGCATGTGGTAGTGTTAAGCGAATGGGCTATTGAAACATCAATGCCAGTTATGCCAGTTAAATCTGTTATGCCTGCTCATGTTGTTTTATTAATTTGAACAGAGTGGAGATAGGTTTGTCGTGAAGGTTAGGGTATTAGACACTTCAGTTGCTCGATTGTTCTTTGAGCACTTCATCTTTAAACTACCTAATCAAAAGGTTAAGACTCTCTCTTTTTCTCTCTCTCTCTCTCTATGCTTTACTCCATATTTCAACAATTAAATAGCACTCTTCCTGCATGGACATGTCCATAATCTGAAGTATGTCATGTTTGTTTCTTAGCTAATTTGGAGGCTAAAGGCACAACAGTGTGGCCTGACAAGAACTATCATCCGATCCATATTCCTCTAGAAGTGAGGTCAAAATTCAATAGGTTCCTTCGAAGTGGAGAGTCCAACTGATAATTCAAAACATATATATGAAACCAAGTTTCGGTTGAATACATAATACTGTCATAGCTGCCCCATATGCCTTAGGTTCGCATTTCTTTCCTATTTCAGCCCAACTATTTCGTAGACTAATAGATTACATTGTTACACCAAAACATCAAATTGGATTGCATTGGCCCTTAGACTTCTTAGGGAAGGGGGAAGTCAGGATTGTGGGTTTGAGAGAAGGACGGGGGGTGGGGGGTGGGGAGTTTGCTGGTACGGTTAGGAAAGAAAATAGACCAGGTCAGGCTTGCAAAAAATATCAGCCAGCTGATCTTCACTCTTGCAATGCTTGACTTCAATTACTCCATCATTGTTAAGATCTCTCAAAAAATAGTATTTCACATCAATGTGTTTGCTGCAACCATGTAACACAGAATTTTCAAGCAATTTAATGGCTGAACTGTTGTCACAAAAAATTGTAGTTGGTCCTATATGCTTGAAATTTAATTCTTCAAGGATTCTCCTAAGCCAAATAACTTAACAAGCACAAGTTGTTGCTACTACGAATTCAGCTTTTGTTGTGGACAGAGTGACAATTGATTGCTTTTTGTGGACAGAGTGACAATTGATTGCTTTTTTGGATGACCATGAAATAGTCCATGTTCCCATAGTAAAAACAAAACCAGATTTACTTTTTCTATCATCTTGATCTCCTGCAAAGTCGTTTTCTGTGAACCCCAACAACTCAGATTTTTCACCTCTTTTGTAAAAAACTCCATAATCTTTGGTACTTTACAAGTAATGGAAAATTCTCTTAGCAGCCACTAAATGCATTTCAGTTGGACTCTCAATATATCTGCTAATCAAATTTACAGAATGCATTATGTCAGGTCTTGTTATAGTTAAATACATTAAACCGCCAGCAATTTGCCTATAATGATGTCCACTTTCTTTCCTTTTTTGTTCAACTTTAAGCTAAACTCAGTTGGAGTGCTTGCAGGGTTGCAATCCTTCATATTAAATCTATCCAAAATATCTCGAACATACTTCTTCTGAGAGATAAATATTCCATCACTAGATTACACTATTTCTATGCCTAGAAAATAATGCATGATACCAAGATCTATCATTTCAAGCTCTACCATCATAGATTTCTTGAAATATTCAAACATGATACTATCATTTCCAGTAAATATTAAATCATCTACAAACATACAATAATCATTTTCCTTCCAGCTCCTATTTTTACAAATATTGTATGCTCATATGGACATTTTGTGAAACCTTCATTCAAAAACTAAGCTTCAATACGACTATACCAAGCACGTGGAGCTTGTTTTAGTCCGTATAAATCCTTTTTAAGTTTATAAACTTTATGTTCACTCCTAACCTTTACATAACTAGTAGGCTGTTCAATAAATACCTGTTCTTGAAAATCGCCATACAAGAAAGTTGATTTCACATCCAATTGGAAAATAGGCCAAGAGTGTTGAGTTGCTAATGCAATTACCAATCTGATTGTGTCAAGCCTTGCTAAAGGAGCAAATATTTCTCTATAATCCACTCCAAACTCTTGCTTATAGCTTTAGCTACTAAGCGTGCCTTGTACTTGTCAACTTCTCCATTCTCCTTCAATTTTGTCTTGTACACCCATTTAACACCAATTGTCTTATGCCTTTTGGGAAGATCAATCAACTCCCACGTGTTTTTTCTTTCTATGGTTGCAATATCTTTATTTATCACCTTTCGCCATTTTAACTCTTTGATAGCATTTTCAAAAGTTGTTGGATCACAATATGCAAATAGAACAAAATGAGTGATTAGATTCTCAGTTTGATCAATTCCGGTTACCTCATAATGTGCCATCCATGCTAGTCTCTTCTGGATTCGACTAAGGTGATGTTCAGCTGCTATCTCAGTATTTCCTACTATTGTTTCAATAGCTGTTGAAACTTCTTCAAGTGTTGAGTATGTTGGATTTTGTTGGTTCAAAGGCTACTGCCTTTCTTCAATTTCATTGTCAATAAGCATTTGAGTAGGCTGTTGTTCATTCCAATTCCAAATGCTCTCCTCATCAAAGATGACATCCTTGCTAATTATAAGTTTCTTAGTTAATGGCTTGGATAATTTATATGCTTTAGATGTTTCATTTACTCCAAGAAAGACACAATTTTCACTTATCATCAAGTTTCTTTCTCTTTTCATCTGGAACATATGCATAAGCAATGCAACTAAAAATCCTGAAGTGATCCACAGCTGGTTTCCTCCTACTCCAAGCTTCTTCTCAGGTCATATTTTGCACAACAAAAGTAGGATTTCTATTCAAAACATGGATGCTCCAATTTATAGTTTTTGGCAAAAAAATTTTTGGAATTCTTTCTTTTTCTTGCAGGCTTCTCACCATATTGGCTATGGTTCTATTTTTCCTTTTTGACACACCGTTCTACTATGGTATGTAAGTAGCAGTCAGCTCCCTTCAAATGCCAAAATCATCACAAAAACTTTCAAACTCTTTGGAACAATATTCTCCACCATGATCAGTGCATAGAGTTTTAATAGTTTATCCAGTTTCATTTTCAACACGTTTCTTAAAAATTTGAAAGGCAAAAACTTCTGATTTCTCCTACAAAAAAACACCCATGATTTTCATGTATAATCATCAATGAAGGTAATTAAATATCATTTACCTCCATTTGAAACTGGATTGATTGGCCCACAGATGTTAGAATGAACCAACTTCAAGATATTTTTTGCTCTCCATGACATTTTTTAAGGGAATTTAGAATTTGGTTGTTTGCTAACAACACGTTCTTCACATACTTGAGAAGGAGTGGCAATTTGAGGAAGACCTATCACCATATCTTTTTGCTACAGGGTTTTTAATCCACCAAAACTGCTATATCGAAAATGCCAAAGCCATGAGGAATCTTTTACTTCAGTCATTAGACATGTTTGAGCACATTCAATCTTTAGTGAAAACAACCTATTTGAACTCATTTGTACAACTGTAATAGCACCTCTAGAAGGATAATATAGTTCACAAGCAGCATTCTAAATAGTAATTATATAACCCTTCTCTTGCAACTGACCAACACTTAACAAGTTAATCTTTAAATCAAGAACAAAAAAAACATTGGTGGTTGTTTCTGTAAAACTATTCTTGGTTATTATATCAATGTCATCCATTCCCGTTACATTCACAGTAGAGTAATCTCTAAAACTCACAGTAGAATGAAAATCTTCATTTAAGTAGAGAAAGAAGATTTGCTACCGCACATATGGTTGTTGCAACCTGTATCCACATAGCATAGATGTGAGTCTGGAGGTTCATGGTTATTTTGGACTACCATTAACAAAGTCTCCATTTCTTTCTTTTCTATAAAATTCAATCTTTCTTTTTTTCCTTGACATTAGACAAGTTAGCATGATATTCAGATCGATAATGTCCAAACTTCTGACATCTAAAACACTCTACCTTGGACTTGTCAAATTGCTATTCGCGTCCTCTGCTTTTGCCTTGAGTATCATCTGCTTTGACATGCCAGCCACTGTTCCTGTTTCCACTATCTCCTCTTCTTCTTCCCCTTCCTCTTCCTCTACGTTGTCCTCTTGAACTTGGAGAAGAAGTGAAAGTAGAGACCTTTAAAGCTTGTTCCTCTATAGTTGAAGTTCTATTCATCTTCTATTCCTTGACTAATGAGCAACTTTGAAGTTTATCAAGGGAGAATGCATCAATATCTTTGGATTCTTCAATTGATGAGTAGACAACACAGTCAAACTTTGGTGTTAAATAGTGCGATAACTTTTTAACAATGGCAGTATCATCCATCTTCTCACCATGGAAACGCATATTATTTGCTAGTGCTATGGTCCTTGCACAATAGCTAGACACAGATGATGATGAAATTGCAAGCCAAACACAACAAAAAACTAGCCGAAGAACAAGAAGAAAAAAAAAAAAAAACACAGCTCTTTTTGCGTGAAGAAGGGAGAAAAAAAAAATTTATTACCTCTTCTTGTTCTCAAAATTGGCTGGATTGGAATATGTAGTACTGAGGTAGGTGCGCTGGTGAAAACCTCTGGTGCGATTTCTACAAGTCTCTTACTGCGTCTATGTATGTATGTTAACGCCAAATTTCCTCTCGATCTTCCAATATATGGCCTGCCTAATCCACGTTTGGTAAAAACTCACAGGACTAAGGAACTTTTCAAAGAGAAAAGAGGGCTGTCTGTTTTTCTCTTTCTTAGAGAAGAAACCAAAAAACAACGTACGTCTTTATTTACCTGTTTAACCTAAATAAAACCTTAGGTTAAACTGGATTTTTAATTTGGCCTATTGGACTCTTAGTTTAGCCTCTTGAACCAAATTAATTATTCTAATCAGAACCAAATAAATGGCCCAGTAAATTATTAATTTTTCAACCCAAATAAACTAGTTCAATTAACAAGACTATATTAGTTTAGTCCTAGGTCAATATTTAATTATTCAAATTGGGCCAAAGCCCTGAATAATTAATTAACCCACCAAACTAATTTAATTAATTCTCTCTCTCTGTGGACCTTTATTTTATTTTAGTCCAATAATTAAATCAGGCTATTTAAATAAAATAAATTCTATTTAATTTAATTTAAGACCAATTCCTTAGCCTGTATTTAATTAGGACTTACAGTCTATACTGGGGACCAAAAGACACATCGTCTTGGCTACTAAAATGACCAAAATACGCTTGCCATATAAATAGCTGTATTTTACATTTTAAATATTTTCTAATATTACCATAAGGAAATATTAACCCCAAGGAAATATTAATATAGAAATGTACTAAATTACCCCTCTATACATTGCCATGCATTAAAGAGGAAGAAATGTACTAACATCTCTCTAAATGACATCTACCATCTTTAGACTTCTAGTCCAATGATCTACGACTTCTTGGATTGTTTTCGCTTTCCAAGGGAGTTACCCTAAAGCAAACATCCAAGTCATGTTTCCCAGGGCCCTAGATATTTAGATCATTTAGACAACCACAAGGAGCGATATAGTATAGAAACTATCTTGTATAAATCTATCTTAATTAACTAGTCACATATACCTAATATACAAGTGTATTGGTCTTACGATAGAGCCTCAATTAAAATATATCAAAGTACATGCTTCCAACTTCGTCAGATTATCAACTCATATTCAAGTCGTAGAGTACTAGTCCACGCTATAGCAGTAGTAGTTTAGGTTTCTACCATATAGTACTTTAAAAAACCACTATTACAGGTCCTATTCTACGTATTCAAAATACGCTTATGTCATGAAGTGAGTGGACTAATCACTGGCTAAATGTAAGTCATTCCCCATTTGGAATTCATAACATAATAACCTAGACATGATGAGATTCCTAGTCTCATCAAACGGTTTAGAACAAACGTTTATATGTTAAGTAAACCGTGATCCATATCTTACTGTGAAAGACTATCATTCACATGAACCACTTACTTAAACACAATGGGTCTTTTCCAAATATAATTGTGCACAAATAAAATATAAATTCACAAATAATTTCTAAGAATAAATTCTTTTATTAAAATATTCGATATTTACATCAGAAACCTAGTCTAAAAGGACATATTTCACAACAACATATTCACCTTCCTCTGAAGAATCTCAAAGTCCCTTATTAGGGCTTGGAGTTGGGCACACTTTTCTTCTGAAGAGCATTGATATTTTTTCTTCATTGAATCCCAAATATCCTTGGAGGTTTCTTTGCTAAGAATGGTTTCCAGAATGGATCCATTAATGGCTTGAAACAAATAGTTCTTTACTTTTAAATCCTTCAACTTCAGTCCTTCCAATTCCTTTTATTGTGCATGTGTAGGTGGAACTCTAGCTGCTGGTGTTAATACACCAAATTCGATAACCTGCCAATACTTTTTGGACTTCAAGAATTTCTCCATTAGCATGCTTTAGTGGTCGTAGTGACCGTCAAAACGTGGAATAGCTAGCTATACAAAGTTGTCAGAAGCCATCAAAGCTACTACTTTTTTATTTGTAATCAGGCTCTGATATCACGGTTAACGGAGAAGAAAAGATAAAAAAGCAGAAAGAAGAAAGTATTCAATATTGAAAGAGAAATATGTTTCTCATATCATTTCGAAAAACCTGAAGATATTAAATAGACAACTTGACAACTAAAATAACTTGAGAATAGGACTCTAACCAAAGCCATATCTCCACGATCACTATAACTAAACTTCCCAAATACTAGGACAACTTTGACAGAAACAAAAAAAAAAAAAAAATCCAAAACAAATGTGCATAAAATAAGAATGATGATTATCTCATAAAATATATATATATATATATATATATATATATATATATATATATATATATACAGGCCTAGTAGGTTTCAGGTCAAGTTTTAATTAAACATATCCAGCCTATTTAGTTAAACATGCCTGACCTTTGACTAGGTCAGGCGATAGGTCCCTCATAAAAGTCTAGTTCATTTCCATTCTTAATACTCGGATGGAACTGGACTTGGAGGGAGTAGCAGAGTCGGGACTTGAATGATAATAGGAGTATTATTTTCTTTTATATATATGGAATTGTTATTTCTTGTATATACAAAAGATTGAATTCGACATAGGATTTTTTGTCTAATAATTAATATATTTACCAACCAAGATAAGAGACTTTTTGTGTATAAATAAATAAATATATATATATATATATATATATATAAACTAACTATAAAAATATAGAATATTAATCTATTAAAATATTAACAATAATATGGGCATCATTATTTGATTAAAAAAGAAATCATTGCTCACAAAAAATTAATTTTCTTTTGAGACATTTTATCGATACATTGTTCAAAAGAAATTTAAAAAAAAAATGCAATTTGAGCGGTAAAAATTTCTTTAAAAGGGAAAGAAAAAATATTGTTCCCCCTTTCATTCTTAATTTAGATGGTAAAATTTATCCATGTATTATTTCATATATTCGAACACTTGTAGGATTTATTTTTGTATTTCTCTATTTACAAATATTTTATTTCAAACAAGAACCTCTAAAAAAAAAAGGGATAAAAAACTAATAAAAATAATTGATTATAGAAAGAAAAAGAAAATTTGAAAGAACTAAAACTTCTTCTTTGAACTTTTGAAGGGAAACGCTCAAGATTCTCTATCACATTCTCTATTACGCACTCACTCTGTCTCACGCTCATAGTTTTAGTGCTTTGAATTCATTATGACATTCGCTGTAATATCTTCTGTAATATTTCTATTATAATTTTTGTTTAACATATTTAGGACACAATCAAATGTGTATATAAATTATCATATAATTAGCTGCACATAATAATCATCCATAATCGTCCAAATATCTATATATAAAGCATAGTAACAGCATCATATGTTGCATTACTTCGCTTTTTTGTTTTATTTTTTTCCAACAAGTTAGATATATGATAGTTGTATATACATGAGGGAGATTATTTAAGGAAAAAAAAAAAAAGGCATTATAAGGTCATATTTAGATGAAGGGTGGATACACAAATTATACTAGTAACATATATCTTATCCTAAAAAAACTACATATATCTTATTGGAGTTTTTTTACATTTTACTGGGTTCTTGCTTCCACTAGGATACACGTGGCTCTGCCATTGTGACCAAATCAAGGAGGGGGGTATGGGGTGATATCTACTATATTCGAATTGAATCAAATTAAATCTTAAAATAATCGAGTAAAATTTTGTTATTTTTACTCAAGGTTCGAATTCAAATTTAAATTCGATTTGAGTATCAAATATTAGCCCAAGTTCGATTCGTTTAAGATATTTTATTCCTTGAGTTCGATTTGAAATTTAATTATAATAAATTTAAAAGTTCAAATTCAAATTTAAACTTGAATTATAAATAATTTATAATATAATATATTACAAATAATATAAATTATGTAATAATTAATTAATTAATTAAACATGTTCGTGAGCATTTGAGCCTAATATTTGAATATTCGAATTCAATCCGTTTAAAATTCCAGTTTAAACATAAGATTTATATTCGAATTTTAAACTCGATATTTCGAATTCGAGTCGAGTTAAAACATGTTTGATAAAAACTCGATTTATTTACACCCTTAGTGACATCTACCTCCAAATTTTTTCTTTAAATTCTTTATTTTTTTAGAAAATTTTTATCTTTTATCTCTATATATATATATTTTTGCAAAGTTACAATATTGTTTAATTTTTAACATATATTTTGTTTTAGTGTACTCTCTCAATTCTTACTTTCCAGTTTTGTCCCTACTCTATCATTAGGTTAAGCGGCAAGTTACAACAAAGAATATGTTATAAAAAATATTATAATTTTTTTAAATTTTATTTAAAGACAAAAAACAAAATTTAAAATAATGTTTTTTAAAGTATTAATGGAAATATAAAATTAAAAGGGGGGGGAAGGGGAGTAGCCTCCACCCTATATCTCTTCGTGAGTTCGTAGTCAAAGCCAAAATAATTAATTGGGAAGGAAGATTATACACAATTTTCTAAAATTTTAGGAGCACTTGAGAAATCCCAAGAACTTGCTCCTGGCTTCATTCATGTTTGAATTCTTGGTTCGAGAAGATGTCTTTATTCTAATCAAAAGACAATTAGGTTTCCACCTTCCAAATTTGTGACAACCAGACAATAGCCGACGATTGTACCAAACAAAATCCCACATCGGGGATGTCTGGAAATTCTGGTCTATATTTAAATGCGATCGCAACGCACAAGGTCACGACCTTACTTGAACAGGATCTGTTCTATAGGCTCGTACCTCTGTATCCTTGAGTTCTAAGGAGACAGGAAACCAAGCTTGGTGGATGATACATGGCCACTGGAGTAGGGCGTGACTAACGGCTATCCATCCAGCCTCGAGTTGGGAATGCTGTAGATGATCGCTCTTGACGGGCTTGCCTGTCAGGATGCTCTTGTGGCGGTCTGACAAGCTCACAAATTTTTACTTTTTCTCCAGTTGATCTCTGTTTCAGCTTCGTTTGCCTTCTAATTGGATAATCCCTAGTTGCTCCAGTTCTTGTGTTGGACACACAAGCTCAGAACAAAATAGAAAGTATAACAATAAAACAGAGAAAAAGATCTTCAATTCACGGTATAGTACTGCTTGTAATTGATTGCACGAAAAGGTGTTTTTTACCCCAGTCTAACAAGAGAGAAACGTCTACATTGGATGAACTTCAGCTGTGGGCGCCAATACCCACACAAAGCTTATATGACAAACTAAGAATTGCAAAATGGAAGAAGGAGCTACTTGGGAGGAGTTCAAGTACGGCTTAGGTATAACAGGTTTCAGCATTTCAAAAATGGAAACTTTTGCCAGTAGTTTTCTTTCTGCTCTAATACTTTGCAATTTACACCATTAAACGCAAGAATAATTGCTATGTGAAGATGTTTCAATACTTAGGTAAGATGTTTCAATAAGGTCTCTTAAGGTTTTATGAAAGCTCATGTGAAGATGGAGGAACTTTGGATAACCATTGGATGTTTCAAAAACTTAAACTTGATGATTATTCAAGAAGAAAAGCCAAAGAATATAAAGGAACAAATCAAGGACGAAAAGATGGAAAATAGGGGAGGAATTCCATAACGGCTAGTTTGCTAGTTTTGAGAAGAGAAGAAAAGAAGAGAAAATATTAATGAGAAGAGAAAAGAAAAGAAGAGATTAGTATGTTGTTTGAGAGTTTAAGAAAGAAAAAAATAATTTTATTTTCTCTAGTTTGAGAGTTAAAAAAGAAAAGAAATGAAATGATGTTTTATAAAAGTGATTTATATTTTTATCTTAAAATGTATAATAGAAAATAAATATTAAAGGGTAATGAAGTCATTTCATATCTTTACTTATGTTGACTTTGATCCATATTTCCATTTCTTCCCACGTATGGAGAGAAAGAAATGGAGAGGAAACTTCTCTTCTCTTCCATTTAAAACTCCCAAATTCCCAAAGGAGAAAAATATTCTTCCATCCTCCCAAATCTCTTCTTTTCTCTCCAAATCTCCCATCCAAACTAGCCCTAAAGGAAGTGGTCCTATCTGGGAAAAAGAAAGCACGGCCGCCTAGTATTGCCAGTATTGCCAGAGAGTAGGTGGCGCCGCCTGGTACATGCTAGGTGGTGTTGCTTGGTTCTTGGAAATAAATTCCAGAAACCAAGCGGTCCTACTCGCTTCATAGCAAGTAGGGTCATTTGGTGTCGAGTTAAAGGCAACTGTTTATTATGTTTTTAAATTTTTATTTGTTTGGTCCCATCAGTTTTTCCTTTTTAACTCTCACAACTTTTCTTTTATTTTAAGCTATCAAAGGACATTTAATAGTGCATCTAATGGTTGAGATTATATCTCAATTAGGTGGGACATGTAATCTCTAAATACTCCTTTATAACATGATCAATACAACTTGGTTGATAATTTGAAATCAATTCTATTAAGAGGTGATTCCTCTAGGGTTATTCCCTCAAACATCAAGATCTCTTCTTAGGAAATAGTCTTATCTAAGATCAAGTCTATAAATCTTTAAGGATAATTCAAATTGTAACTCTTGCTAATGAAGGTCTTGGTTCCTTAGTTGTTACAAGGTTGTAATTAGGTTTCTATTTGAGTACTTAGTTCTCCCTATTCTATTGGTTCTAATTCTCTTGTTGAGATCAGGATTTTTGGATATTGGTCTAATAGGCCAAATTCAATACACTTGGGGTTATAGAATCTTAATTATCCTAGGATTATAATCACTAGTCAACCCTCGGATTAAAAAAGAGAAAGTGTTTAATCAACATAACAAAACGTCCAACAAAGTAGAAATGGAAATAGATAAGTTTCGGTTAAGTTTGGACCTGTATTGTAAGTTAAAAGTTTGAGTTTGACATGTTAACGATACATAAGATCTTTTTTACGTTCGAGCCTAATTCATTCAAAAGCCTGTCTAGACTTGAGGCCTATTTAAAATACTGTTAACATATAGAATTCTTTACTTTATTAGTCACATATAAAAATATAATAACTAGAGTTATATAAAATCAGAATTAATACTAGTAACTTCGAATCAAGCACAACATGATTAGAGTTGACATAAGAGACTAGGCCAAACCTAAACCACGCTAAATCATAAACCCCTGATAAAAATCTAGTCTATTTCCATTCTTAGGTACTGGTAAGGGAAACATTTCCAAGTTTCCATTATTTATTTATTTTTTTCACAGAAGAACTCATTTTGTCAAGTTTTATTCCTGTCAATCAAATTAGTATGTGGAATTTGAGGACCGAAAGCAATTCTCAGAAATAGAAAATGCAAATTGTTGCATTGAATTTCATCAACCATCCACAAGTTTGTAGATATTTCAATTCAATTCCTGGATTTATTATTAGTCTAATCCTTACACTCACTTGCTTAAAATAATATGCTTTTAAGCTAAAATTTGTTTGTGGGATTCTCGATTGGTTTTTCACTATTGATTCTAGTTTTTTTTTTTTGTTTCAAACGACAACTAGAAAGGTTATTTAATTAAAAAAAAAATGTTTCATACTAATAGATGCATATCTATAATTATAAGTTCTAATGCACGAGATATTATAATACTTACCGATGAACTCTATTGGGAGCGGACACATGGCTATGCTGGGTCATAGGGCTCCTCCTAATTTTTTAAAATTCTCGTTAGTAGTAATATATTAAATTAAAATTTATAGAATATTTATATATATAAACTCCTTATTTTTTTTGAAATCTCTTCTATTATTGCAATATATTAAATTATATATTACAAAATATTTGTATAATATTATATTATTAAACTCTTTCTAAATCTATTAATTATTATTTTCTATATTTTAATATTTCTTAACCTATTAAAATATTTAAAATACTTATTTAGATTAATTTACCAATTTAACTACTTAAGTACTTAAAAGGTTGGAAACTCACCAATTGAAATTACTTGTGAGGCTCTAAGGCCTATTAAAATGCTTAAACTTAATGTGCCTTTTTTGTTTTATTATTGTCCCTCTTTTTATATTCACACACGCACACACACCAGACAATAGAAAGAAAACTCTGCTCTTTCTTTTTAACATTCTTGCTTTGCTTCAATTGTCCGCTTGTGTCTTCCCATTTCGACCCTTTTTAAATGTTTATTTTGCGTCTGCCTCTAGACTCTATCGAGTATCGAGTAGTATTTTACAGAAGAAAGGAGATTTTCGGCCATCCGACCAAAGGAGGAGATGCAGGGAAGAATTTGTTTAGACGAAGATGGAGGAAATGAAAAGTACAGAGAGAAATATATAAAAAATACACAGATTTCCAGCCATTGTGTACCAACTCGACACACCCACCCAACCCCCCCCCCCACCCCCCGGGCCCAAAAAAAAGAAAAAAAACCCTTCTTGGGTATCAAAATTAGGTGTAAGTCTCTTGTGATGCCAGAGCAGAAACGTCTGGAATGATGAAAGAAGTTCAATAGCGAACAATGGAGAGGATTTGTAGACTCCGACACACAATGTATTAAATGCACATTTAAGCAGGGAATCATTTCATGGTCGCAAGGCAAGATTACAAGGCGAAAATGTTTCTATATTTATTTGATAATATAAATTGTTTTAAATTTTATATAATTTTAAAATTAAAAATTTAAATATATTCTTAAGTAATTTTTTTATCTATTTTAATAATTAGAGAAAGTTGAGTTATAATTAATAAAAAAGGAAAGAATGCAAGAAGAGATAGAGTTAGAAAAAAAATAATAAATGTTTATATAATTTTGTAAAATAATTTATATTGTAAAAAAATTTTGAAGTCCAAAATTACGTGAAATAAATTTAGTATAATTTTTGAATTATATTTTAAGGTAAAAAATAATATTGATGATTTTTTTTTTCAAAAAAGAAAATTATTTTAATAAGAAATTACACAAATTTTAAATTTTGGTGAGGGTGAGGAGAGGCTATCCTTTAAATTTATCTTTCAATTTTTAGTTGTTTGCGTTAAAAATAATATTTTTATTTAAATATAAATATTTTATTTTCACGGAATATAATAATTAATTTATTGATGAAATTTATTTTGAATCTCAATTTAAATTTAAAAATATTAAATTTGACTTCTACTTAATTAAAAATTTAAATATAATTAAATTGAAAAATAGACGAGTCTTACGACTATTCTACATAAATTTTGTTTTAGACTTAAAAATATATTACGATCATATAAAATATTAATCGAATTAATCTATTTTAACCAATTATTCAAAAATTAAATACCGGAAGTAAATCCCAAATAATAGAATCCAAATATTAGAAGTAATTATCCACTGAAATATCTTTGATAGCAAGGCAAGATTACGACCTCAAAATGTTATATTTTTGAATTAATTTTGAGAAAAAAATAGTATCTGTAATTTTTTAAAAAATAAATTATTCTAATAAGAAATTACACAATTTTTAAATTTTGGTAAGGGTGATGGATGGATGATCCTTTAAATCTACTTTCGCATTTAAAACTTAAATTTTAATTGTTTGCGTCAAAAGTAATACTATTATTTATTCAAATTTAATTTTTTTTATTTTGACGAAATATAATATTAATTTACTGATAAAAAATTTATTTTGAATCTTAATTTAAATTTAAAAATATTAATTCGATTTCTATTTAATTAAAATTTTAAATAATCAATAGAAGTCGAACTTAAATTCGATTCAAGTTGCTTTATACATTTAAAAAATTCTGATTACTCCTGTATGTACAACCGAAATAATCAATAATGAGAACATCACGTGATGCACCGAGTCTCACGTGCTGATGTGTTGAATGTTGGTTATATAGCCCGCCAACTGGTTCAGCCCACAAGATTCAATACCAGATTTTGACATAGCATTATAGCATTATGGGAGCAATACAAGGTTTTGATATATATAGTATTATTGGATCACAAATCTTTCCTACATAGAATAAAAACCCATTCTTGTTGAATCTGGAAACAACCCAACAAGAAAAGAAACTGCGAGAATTCATTGAATCGGTAACAAGAAGGAATGGAGGCGACCGGAGGAAAGAAGGTGGTGATGGTGGCGATTGATGAGAGTGAATGCAGTCACTATGCAGTAAAATGGGTTCTTCAAAATCTTCATGATTCTATCGCCAATTCCGAGTGGGTGATTTTCACTGTGCAGCCAATTTCTGAATATAGCTTTCTCGTTGCATCTTCTATGGGTGTTGCTTGTGGGTTTTCCCTCTATCTTTCTTAATCATTTTTACAGTTTTTTGTCCTTTTGAATTGTCTTTTGCCTGATTAAAGGAATCAGCTTTTCATCTTCTTGATCAATTACCTGGGACTTACTAGTGATTTAAGGTGGTCTGAATTTGTTTCTTCAATCACTGTGAACTGAGGTGAAGAAATAACTGCTATGTAAATTTCCATTAAGCCTACAAGAGTTAACTATTTATGTTGTTTCAGGACTCTCCTTCGGAATTGGGCATAAAATCCTCTATGGTTTGAGGAAAACCATCTGAATTAAATTTTGTGGGGATAAACCCTATAATGCCTGACCTGTATTTCTAGTACAATCTTGAGATTCTGGCTTTTTAATTTTTTTATTTTTGTCTCATGCTTGTTGTAATAGATGAAGGAATTTTAAGGTTGAATTAAAAATTAAGGTAATAGATCTGTTGTTTTACACTCGTAGTTGGGGAGTCACTAATTTTCAGTATTTCATGTTCTCTTCATTTCATGTTGCAGCTCCAGAGCTGATAAGGAGTTTCCAACAGCAGCAAGAGAAAACTGCCACTGCGCTATTGGAGAAAGCCAAGGAGATATGTGCGAACCATGGGGTACTTAAATCATCTATAGTGCTTCTGTTTTGCATTTCCTTGTCTTTTCGCGTTGTGGACATCGATGTGACATTTACTAATCTGCTTTTGGCATAACTCATGAAGTCCCAATATAGCTTTTGGATAGATCAAATTAACCCTGAATTGGCAATTATAGCTTCATAGCCATTTCCTCCCAGTCTAGGTGGTATTAAGTGCACGGTGGACTGGTGCTATGTTGTTTCAAATCAAAATTAGCCCAAATTAGACATTGAACTAGTCTTTTTCTTCTTAAGGATCTACACAACTGATCAGGTAACCCGAGAACAGTGGTGCATTGCAATGAGAATGTGCAAGTGGTACACCTAGAATTCTGTTCTCTAGCTATTGAAGATAATTTTCTTCTCTTTTCATGGGTTGTTGATGCAGATAACTGCAACAGCTGTTACTGAAGTAGGAGATCCTAAAGAGAAAATATGTGATGCAGTAGAAAAGTTTAAAGTGACCTTACTCGTATTGGGAAGCCATGGTCGTGGACCTATAAAGAGGTAAGTCTTGATTCTTGAACTCCTGATATATGTCCTCATTGTACTATTTCCAGGCATGTTTAGGAATATCATTTTTACTGTACCATCCTGCAAATCTATGCAAGCTACTTTTTCACCTGGAGCTTTACATCCCTCTAAGAAAAACTTATTGTTGATCTACACCTTTGAAATGGTAACTACTATTCCATTTTTCTTGCCCTATTGAGCAAAATGAATTACTTCTGGTTACCTGGATTCCTATAAATTAGATTAGTTGCTCCACCTAATCTGTATATATACTGATCTCAGTGGCATCATATTGCTGAGTGATAAAAATCTTGAATTATGAGAGATTCGATTATGTTGTAACTTTGACATTGACTAGTTCTTCCGGAACATGATTTTCAGGGCTTTTCTCGGAAGTGTGAGCAACTACTGCGTAAACAATGCCAAGTGCCCTGTTCTGGTTGTGAGGAAATAGATTGAAAGAATCTGCATATACATGCCCTTTGCTAGATTCACTCTGTTTGGCGAGAACTTGTGCACATGTTATATCAATTATACTTGTAATAGAACAGAAGATTCTAAATTATGAGTTAAATATTTGTAAGGTGTACAATAAACTCTGCTCCGTTGTCAACTAATAAATAAGTAAAATGTTGTATAGAAGACATGGTTTTCTGGCAAAATTTTGTAAATTGTTCTTATTCTATTCTTTAAGAGTTTTGCATCAATTCGTATAATTGAAAAGTTGTGTATTCGAAGACCCGTTTACCTCTCAATTTAAATAAGAAATGAAATCGCAATGTAGTTACTGATAATAGTTCCGAGTCTTCTGACCATGTTTCGGTTTCGAACTATAAGGTTCCCAAAAATAAGAATAAAAAAGGAATAACGGTCAATTAGGCTGAGATTATGTAGTTTTATATGTTGCCAAGAAATTTTCATATCAATAATACCTACGGGATGGAGTTATTGAGATAAGATTAGAAGTTGTATGAAACTGTCATTGTAACAGGCACCATGCTTTGAATGGTCAACCAAAGTTCTCCTCTCAGAAAAATCAGACCATCTTAAAGAGTGGATTTTTAAGTGTAACATTGGCTTGCATATTCCGTGGGTGCTGATGAAGCAATTAGAAGATAAGGAAAGAAGGTGATCATTTTAAAACGGTCTCGTCTCACTGACATTTAAATGGTGGCGAGTTCCAGATCCAGAGTATCATAAGATAGGAGTAAGGATTCAGAGCTTAGTATACGTTAGAGTTCTGTTGCATCATACATATCCAAATTTAATTTGTTGAGGGGCGTAGCTTAAGTCTATCGCACGTGTCCATATCACCGCTTCAGCTGGGATCTTTCCCCTTGGTTGGCTGGCGCCGTCAGCCACCGCAGGTGTTGAAGAGGGAGACATCTGAAGGCCACGTGCAGAAAGAATGCGATGAGCCTCAGCCGCATTTGGCAATAGCCCGCCAAACTGATCGTCTAGTCTTGAAATTCAGTACAAAAGCAGCAGTCAGATGAAAAGTTTTTTGGTCTGAGAGGACTCTCTGAATTGAAAGCACAAGGAAAAGTAGTAGTACCAGCGCCAATGGAAGAAGGAAAGACTAGTGTTCGTGAGGCGAAAAGAATAATGGTGGCAATTGATGAGAATGAACCAGGCCTTTGTGCTTTGGAGTGGGCTCTCAAGAATCTTGGTGACTAGTTCTGAGGTTGTGATTTTCCCTGTTCAGCCCTCATCTGCGGTTAACTATGCCAGGGCATCTGACGAGTATGAGTACAGCCAAGTTCTTCAACACCCCCTCCCCCCGCCGCCCCCCAACCCAACCCCAACACCATTTTAATGTTAAGTTCATGAAATTCCTCATATTTCCTTCTGCTAGTCTGTGTGTTCATGCTGGATTACACGTGAAAGGCTTTCTTTTTGTTAACTGAAATGAGTGTTTATTCTTTCCAGGACGTGGGAGGCTTTCGTTCTCTTTTCATTGCACGATTGATTTCATATTCTTCTTCAATTTTCTTGATGGGGCCTTTTCAAAGAAAATTGTTGTTTCCAAATCGTGTCTTATAGTTTTTGTACTTTATATATTGTCCAGCAAACGTTTTATCGCTCATTGGTTGAAGTTCTATGTTGCAGCGAAAGGGCTTGATGAATGCCGTTGAAGAACATCACAGAAAAACTGCTAGTTCTCTGTTGGAAAAAACCATGAATATTTGCAGCAAATATAAGGTAGAAAATGGTCCTTTGTTCATAAGGAGTATTGAGGACATTCGGAACTAGATTGTTAAGAATGAAGATAATGTAGAACTGAAAAATCAAATCTGCTTTTTTTTTTTTTAAATCAATCCCGGGATCCAAGAGAGAATAAGTAGCTTAATTTATCAGAAAATGATTCTTGAATAATCTTAATAACCAAAATCTATTTTTCACTTCAGATAACTCCAAAAACAGTTACAGAGGTTGGAGATCCAAAAGATGCAATTCGTGAAGCAGTGGAGAAGTACAATATTGACCTTCTTTTTGTAGGCAGCCATGGTAAAGGAGCCCTAAAGAGGTCAGTCTGATCTTTCGGAGAAGGAAGAAATAAGGCATTTATGTGATTGTCAAAACTATAAACGCATTAAGGCAGAGATAAAACATGTTATTGTGCGGTATATCTGATACTATTTGTCTGCCAACCAGATTCTCGTGCTTTGAGTAAGTATATTTCCGTATTGAAGTTGATACAAGGAAAGCATAGAAGGGAAAGCTTACAATTCTTGAGGAACTTAGTAGGCAAACTAGTAGTTAAGAAGGCGAAAGCAAGAACGAAATGAAAAATAATTAAGACATACCCCATCTTTTGATGTTACTAGAGGTGCTTTTAGCTAGAAAATTTCAGATGAAGACCTCAGTCTCACGGATTTCTGTGAGGAAATTGCCATTTCATACAATTTCAGGTGAACCTTAAAGGGAAAATCTTGGAAATATTTGCATCCTTACTTTTGCCAATGTAGTAGTTTTCATGAACCTGATACTTGTACCTAGATTTCATCAGAGCATATCTAGAAGAATTTGTCTCCTATTCTCGAAATAAATCCTCTTTCCAATCTGTATGTGGTCCTTTCACTTGCATCTTCCACTTCCCGCCGAGGTCTTCTCAAATTTGAGCTTGGTTTTTCAGGGTATGGCTGCTTAATTTGAATTTGGCTAATTGATATTAGTTGATGAATGAGATTTGATTTTGAACTACTAGTTTTATACTGCTCCGTAGCGCAGACCTCCCTCAGTAATGATAGTCTATGATTTTTTTTGCCTAAGAACTTCCTATTTTTGCATCCATATATATTGAGTTTCATAGATTTGAAAATGTTAGAAATAGAGTACCTACGAACACATACAAACAACTCAACTGAATTGAACAAACACCGCCTATACTCGACCAGGACTCTAACAAATGCAATTATCAAATATCAACAATGCCGGCAAAGCCACACAGTCCAAACGTAACGTAACTAAACCGAATTCAAACTCAATAGACAAGTCAGTAGTATACCTGAGAGACTTGCTCGCGGTTCTACCAGAACGTACACACCTCTGAACAAGTTGCGCCGCAATGTACTGTACTGCTGACCGAATCACCAGTTCAATATTAGTTTGCCTTCAAGAAGTTATTCGTCCCACTCCGGTGCGATGGGTACAGCGACTCTCCTTGCAGGATAAGACGGTCTCCGATCACCGTCAATGCACACCAACGGTGATCACCTCGAAAATCCCCTCAGTTCACCGGTCCCGATAAGCCTAAAATTATAGATCGTGGAGAGAGAATGGAATAGGCGAATTTTCTCTGAAGGAAACAAGATGTGTAAAAAAAAAAACCCTCACCGCGGCTCTGTTCCCTTCGTTTTTTTTTTTTAATCTCGCCTTAGGAAAATTAAAATTCAATTCGAATTAGGGGACCCTAATTCCTTATTAGATTTTATGTTTTTCTTTCCCTTTTCAAGTTAGAGTTAATTGGGCCAAATAAAAATAGAGGACCGTGAAAACATGGGCCAAGCCCAAGCCGGGCCGGGCGGGCGGCACGCGCGTGTGGCATCCTCCATATCTTGGGCTTTTCTATTAAGTCTATAGAAAAGCCTCTTAGTATATAAAGGCTTCCACACTTCTCAAATTTTTCCATGTGGGACTCATGTCTAACCTGAGTTCCCAAATGGTTAAACACCAAACTTTAACAATATTTAATTATGGATTCCTACCATAAAAATGGCTTCTACCATAATCAAAACAATCTCTAACATGTCAAGAACAATTTCCATTAATTGTTTTAGGCTAACTAATCATGAGTTAAAAGTTATTAACTCCCAAATTCGTCATTTTCAACAATCCCCCACAAATTCATAGTTAAAGACTATTTAGGATTTACATAATCTGCTTTCGATAATGGCACCTTCCGGTTTGAACCACTACCTAAGTTATCCAACTTATGCCCCCACAGGAACAGATAGACTAAAGCCTTGAATTTGAACCTTGAATGTGATGGCGTTCATTGGTAACAACAGACTATCAACTATGGAGATAATCTTTAGGGTTGACACGTTATGGCCATGTGTCTTGATCTTGTCTCATGAGTGTATTCAGAGAAAACCCAATTCCCTTTAGTTGCGGCCACACAACAACACTCACATAATTGGCGATCTCCAAGGATGTACTGCTAGCATCCTATCTAAAAGACTTGATCCCATTTAGAGTCAAAACTCTTACTCATTACAGTAAACGCACCACAGGCTTTCAGGGAAAGGACCTAGATACAAAGGTATCAGAATTGGTGCCAGATTCACTCAAACAACTTGTTTATACCACATTAAACTGCCTTATAGGATCTCCACTTGGTCAGTTAGGTTGCCACTGTAGGTGAATCATTACTAGGTTATCAGTCCCATTCCCAACCTGGATTTAAGGAACAAGGATGTTTCTAGTCCCTTAGTTAGGGGGTCTGCAACGTTATCTTTGGATCCAACAAAGTCAACAGACACTACCCTTTCAGACACTAACTCCCTTATAGACTTGAGTCTAACTTGGATGTGTCTCTTAGTCTTTTGATTATACTTGGTACTCTTTATCTTTGCAATTGTGGTTTGACTATCACAATGCACAGATATAGCAGTAACGGACTTGCTGATCACTGGCAAAGAGGACAATAATCCATACAACCATTCAATTTCTGTTCCAGTAGTATCCAAAGCACATAACTCAGCCTCAAAAGTTGATCGAGTTATCAAAGTCTATTTGCAAGACTTCCAGGCGACTATACCGCCACCTAATATAAACACATATCCAGTGCAACCATTGCTACCAGAGTTCTTGGCTATCCAGCTTGCATCACTATACCCTTCAAGTACAATAGGGAATTTCCCATAATGCAGCCCAAGGGAAATTGTTCCCTTCAAGTACCTTAGTACTCTATCCAAGGCCTCCCAATGAGTCCGATTTGGACAACTTGTGTATCTTGCCAACTTAGATACAGAAAATGAAATATCTGGTCTTGAGCCATTTGCAAGATATTGCAAGCTACCAATAATTTGAGAATATCTTAATTGAGACACAGGAACTCCACTTTCATTCTTGAACAAAGCTACAGAAGGGTCACTTGGAGTTTTAGCAATTCTACAATTTTTATAACCATATTTCTCAAGAACACTCTCAACATAGTGAATTTGAGAAATGGTTATCCCCTCAGTTGAGCGAATCAACTTTAGGCCAAGAATTACATTTGCTACTCCCATATCCTTCATTTCAAACTTACTTTTCAAGAATGATTTAGTCTCATTAATTATCTCAACATTGGACCCAAATAGCAAAATGTCATCCACATACAGGCATAGAACAATACATGCATTACCTTTAACCTTACAGTAAACACACTTGTCATTCTCATTTATGTTGAAGCCAAATGATAAAATAGTTTTATCAAATTTTTCATACCATTGGTTGGGTGCTTGCTTTAGACCATATAGGGATTTAACAAGTTTACAAACTTTCCGTTCATTTCCTTTGGCTACAAATCCCTCAGGTTGTTCCATATATATCTCTTCTTCAAGATCACCATGAAGAAAAGCTGTCTTCACATCCATTTGGTGGATGGTTAGACCATATATAGAAGCCAATGCAATTAGCACTCGGATTGTAGTCAAACGAGCAACAGGAGAGTAGGTATCAAAATAGTCTATTCCCTCTTTTTGTCTAAATCCTTTGGCAACTAATCTGGCTTTATACTTATCTATGGTCCCATCTGGTTTAAGTTTCTTCTTAAATATCCATTTACATCCAATTGTAGTGCACCCAGGAGGGAGATTTACCAGTTCACATGTCTCATTAGAGACAATGGAATCCATCTCACTTTTGACAACACCTTTCCAATGCCCTGCTTCTGAGGAAGCCATAGCTGCTTGAAAAGTTAAAGGTTTGTCCTTAACATTGAAAGTGACAAAATCACTTCCAAAGTCCTTGACTACCTTAGCTCTCTTACTCCTTCTAGGTTCTTCCAATTCCTCAATTTGAGTATTGAAACTATTTGGACCTGCCCTCACATCGTTCATCCTTTCCACATGACCATGAATAGAATTAGATGTTAAGGCTGAATCTAAAGTAGAAACATCTTGAGACAAACCAATTTTCATGGGAAACACATCCTCAAAGAATGTAGCATCGCGGTATTGAATAATAGTGTTACAATCTATGCCAGGTATTTCAGACTTAATTACCAAAAACCTCATGACATAGCTTGTATCTACATAACCAATAAAGATAGCATCAACTAGTCTTTGATCCTAACTTCTTCCTCTTATGTTCAGGGATTAGAACTTTTGCAAGACAACCCCACACACGGAAGTATTTTAAGTTAGGTTTCCTACCTTTTCAGATTTCAAATGGAGTTACCTCTTTATGTTTGTGAGGGACTCTATTCAGAATATGGCAAGCCGTATTCAAAGCCTCACCCCATATATACTTAGGTAATCCAGACTTCAAAAGTAAACTGTTGATCATATCTTTAAACGTTCTATTTTTCCGTTCAGCAATCCCATTAGACTGGGGAGAATAAGGGGGTATCTCCTCATGAATTATGCCATTACTTTGGCAATATTCAACAAATGGATTAGACCCATACTCTCCACCTCTATCAGATCTTAACCTTTTAAGTTTCTTATCAGTTTGAGTTTCAGCTTCATTTTTAAATATGAGAAACTTTTCAAGTGCTTCATCTTTATGTTTAAGTAAGAAAACATAGCAATATTTACTGCAATCGTCAATAAAAGTAATGAAGTATTTTTTATGATCCCTAGTCAACAAGTCATTGAATTCACAAATATCTGTGTGAACTAAATTAAGTATTTCTGAATTCCTTTCAACTGAGTGATAGGGTTTCCTGGTTGTTTTAGCTTCCACACACACTTGACATTTGTTCTTCTTATCAATTGAATGTTTAGGGATCAAGTCTAAATTCATCATTCTTTTAACAAAATCTAAATTTAAATGTCCAAGTCTACTATGCCAAACATCAGTGGATTTAATAATGTGCACCATAGGATAAACAGAATTCTCAACAGAAGAAGTTTTATTCAAATCAGAAATACATGGTTTAACTCTTAATTTAAATAAACCATCTGACAAGTAACCTTTGCCAACAAAAGAATTGTAGTGCATAATCACTACTTTATTACATTTGAAAGTCAATTCATAACCCTCTCTAACTAAACATGAGCCACTAAGAATATTCCTACGCACTGTTGGAACATGCTACACCCTATGAAGAGAAAGAATACGCCCTGAAGGAAACTTCAAGTCCACGCGTCCAATCTCTAATACATTGGCTGCAGCTGAGTTCCCCATCTTTACAATTTTTCCTTTAATAGGCTGGTAAGACACAAAAAGCAATTTATCAGCACAAACGTGCACATTTGCTCCAATATCAACCAGCCATTCTAGTGGCTCATAAATAGTAAAGACTTCTGGGTTAACAGAAACATACCTTTCATCATCATTGGAAGTAGTGATGCTAGTCCCAACCTCAATGGTACAAACCTCAACAAGGTGTGTACTCAAATCAGCTTCCACTTGACTAGTATCTTCTACCACCACATTGACTTGAGCTTTAGAATTTGGTCTTTGTTTGACTTTGGACTTTTTAGACGGACAGTCCTTAGCTAAATGTCCCACCTGACCACAATTCTAGCAAGGTTTGTTTGCTTTCGGTTTCTTCTTGGCCTTGCTTTTTGTCTTGTTTATATTTTTAGAATTTGAGTTAACCCCCACATTCCTCTGATTATTGTTCTTCTTCCCAGTCGTCACCACATGGACATTAGACTCCACATGTACAATATGACTATTCTTTCTATGTTGCTCCTCAATGGATATTGATTTCATCAAATCGTTTAGAGAAATCTTCTCCGTCTTGTGTTTGAGGGACATACCAAAGTCCTCCCAAGACTTAGGAAATTTCTCTATCACTGACATCACTTGGAACTTCTCAATAAGTTCCATATCCGATTCATGAAGAGAGTGAATAATCAATTGAAACTCCTGAGTCTGTTCAATCACAGACTTACCCTCAACCATCTGAAACTTCAGGAATTTGGAGACATAATACCTTTCCAGACCTTGATCATCGGTATTATATTTCCTATCCAATTCATCCCATAGCATCTTTGTTGTGTATGACTCAGAACAGTAGACATCAAAGAGAGCATTTGTCAATGCTGACAGTATTGCCCCTCTGCCTATATCACTACAGGAAAAATCGTGATTTGCGACGAATTTTTTGCGACGGCTTCAATACCGTCGCTAATAGCGACCAATTTGCGACGATTTTCAAACAAGTAGCGAGTTGACCAAAACCGTCGCAATTTGCGACGGTTTCTGCGACTGATTTGCGACGACCAATATACCGTCGCAATTCGTAGCAAAATCATCGCTATTTGCGACGGTTTTGCGACGGTATTTATGCCCTCGCAAATTGCGAGGGTTTTGCGACGACAAGTTATTTTAAAAAAAATAATTTTAAATAAATTTTCAAATACGTCAGTCGCAAAACCCTCGCAATTTGCGAGGATTTTGCGACGACTAATAAACCATCGCAAATTGCGAGGGTTTTGCGACGGCGAGTTATTTTAAAAAATATATTTTTAAATAAATTTTCAGTATGTCCGTCGCAAAACCCTCGCAATTTGCGAGGATTTTGCGACGGCTAATAAACCCTCGCAAATTGCGAGGGTTTTGCGACGACGAGTTATTTTAAAAAAATATTTTTAAATAAATTTTCAGTACGTCAGTCGCAAAACCCTCGCAATTTGCGACGACTAATAAACCCTCGCAAATTGCGAGGGTTTTGCGACGGCAAGTTATTTTTTAAAATAATATTTTTAAAAATTTTTTGAACGACCATCGCAAAACCCTCGCAAATTGCGAGGGTTTTGCGACGGCAAATAATCCTCTCAATTTGCGAGGGTTTTGCGACGGATATTTAATTTTAAAAAATATTTTTTAAAAAAATTTGAACGTCCATCGCAAAACCCTCGCAATTTACGACAACCAATAAACCCTCTCAATTTGCGAGGGTTTTGCGACGTGCAATTTATTTTTTAAAAAAATATTTTTAAAAAATTTTTGAACTTCCATCGCAAAACCCTCGCAAATTGCGAGGAGTTTTGCGACGATAAATAACCCTCGCAATTTGCGATGGGTTTGCGACGACAAATTATTTTTTAAAAAAATATTTTTAAAATTTTTGAACGTCCATCGCAAAGTCCTCGCAATTTGCGAGGGTTTTGTGACTGATAGTTAGCCCTCGCAATTTGCGAGGGTTTTGCGACGGTAATTTATTTTTAAAAAAATTGAACGTTCATCGCAAACCCTCGCAATTTGCGAGGGATTTGCGACGATCGATTATTTTTTAAAAAAATATTTTAAAAATTTTTGAACATCCGTCGCAAAGTTCTCGCAATTTGCGAGGGTTTTGAGACGAATTTTCGGCTCTCGCAATTTGCGAGGGTTTTGCGACGGTCAATATTTTTAATTAAAAAATAAATAAATGGCAAAATGTATAGAAAATCTCAAAACCCCAATTAGTCGTAAATTAAGTCGCTAATACGTCACTAATTGCGACGAATTTGCGAGGGTTTTACAACAAAATAGGGTTTTAATCTTTTTTTTTTAAATTTCTTTATGTGTTTATGTGATGGTGTATTTTGACAAATTTATTGAAATATTTTTAATAACATGTCTCAATTAGTGCATTTTATTATAATTTTGTATATGTAATTATGTCATGTTATACACCTAATGTATTGCATAAGTAAATGTATATAGTTAATTATGTTATGTTATATACTTATTCTAATATATAAGTATATGTATATAATGTATATAAGTATCTGTTTAGTTTAATATATATATATATATATATATATATATATATATATATATACTATAACATGTAGGTATATATATACATATGTCTAATTTTTTAATCTATCACTTTGATTAAGTAGTGTATAAAGAAAAATAATTCAAATATCTGTTATTATTGTTGATATCACTAAAAAAATTATGAAATTTATAATGTAGAGATCAATTTGTAATGTTCTTCGTCTCCTACATGTTAATATATATTATACTAATTTAGCTATGTATATACATATGTCCAATTTTTTAATATATCTATTTTGTTAAGTAGTGTATAAAATAAAATATGTAAAGAAAAACAATTCAAATACTTGTTATTATTGTTGAGATTACTAAAAAAAATATTGAAAATTATAATGTAGAGATCGATTTGTAATGTTATTCATCTCGAACATATTAATATATATTATACTATATAGTTATATATATACATATTCTAATTTTTTTATCTATTTATTTGATTAAATGGTGTATAAATTAAAATATATAAAGAAAAATAATTTACATAATAATATTATTATTAGAATCACTAAAAAATAATAAAAATTATAATGTATAGATCGATTTATAATATTATTCGTATTAATTTATGAGAAATTAGCGAGGATTTTATTTTTCGTCACAAATTGCGACGAAATAGCTAGAAATTTAAAAAAAAATTAAAAATTTCCAAAATTTTTCACTCCCTCTTTTTTTTTTTTTTCCCTCCTTCTTCCCCTTCCTTCTTCCTCCTCAACTCCCTCCCTCACCTCCCTCACGGCACCCCCCATCCGGCGCCCCCTCCCGCTCCCCCTCCCTCTCCGCATGGCGACCCCCATCCCGCGCCCCCTCCCGCTCCCCCTCCCTCATCCGCGCCCCTCCTGCTCCCCCTCCCTCGTCCCGCGGCCCCCTCCCTCAACTCCCCCCATCCCGCAGCCCCCCCCCTCAACTCCCCTCCCTCAACCCCCCACACCCCGCGGCCCCCTCCCGCGCCCCCTCCCTCGCCCCCTCCCCGCGCCCCCCTCCTGCGCCCATCCCGCAACCCCCCACCCCCGCGCCCCCTCCCTCAACTCCCCCCATCCCATGACGCCCCTCCCCCCCCCCCTCAACTCCCCCTGCTCTTCCTACCCCCTTCGACCGCCCCCTCGGTCGGCGCCTGCCATTCTCGTGCTATCTACTGTCTGTCATTGCTTTGAAGTTGATTCGTTTGGGTAAGTAGTTAGAATTTATCTCTTTGAGCTACTTCATTATCTTATAAACTTTGGGCGATTTTCATTTCCCCGAAGCTTTGAAATTTGGGCGATTATTTGTGAATGAGCAGAGTTTGAATTGATGTATAAAAGTTGTATTGATGTTGGGGTTGAGTTTGAGGAGATTGTGAGTGACATGATGGTGGTTTGATGTGAGAAAAACAATTTAAATTTGGAATTGTGAATCGGAATTGCTAAATTGTTAGTTGGAATTGTTGTCCTTTTTTAACATTCAATGTGTTTTGATCTATACTTATAGTGCACTCTTTTTTACCTCGTTATAAAAAAATTACTACTTTGATCAAATTATATGAGAACTATGTTTTAGCTATATAAACCCTTATAAATTAATTTGATTGGTTATGATGCCATAATAGGAAGGTTGATTTCTAATTAGTTTAGTAATCTTATTACTTGATTATAATAATATATTAGTCTCTCTAGTGGAAGATTTAACTCTAGTAGAATGCTTTGAAGGCTCTTTTATGTGAGAAATCCGTTTCCTTAGATTATGAAGATGTAGGATGTGCGTTTTGTTCATATAAATTGCCTTTTTGTTGAATTCAAATGTTGGATTCCCCGTGAGTAATGGGTGATTACTCCTCCTGGGTAATGGGTGATTACCCCTAGTTATCCTTTTATTTATTTATTTATTTTTTTGTATAAATGAATGATCTGTCTTTGTTGTTTGCAATTGCATTTTGATTGTATAATTTTGAGGTGGCCTTGTGCCTGGAAAATGTCCAATTACGGGGAGACTCTGTCAAAATTTTTTCAAAATCTGCCGCTACTTAATGTGGAATAGAATAACTACCCTTATCTTGGAGTGTATTATTCGATTGAGCATGAGTATATATCCCATAATAGCATTATTATTAAAAATAATATTGCTAATAAGAATAAGAATAGGAGTAATGAAATGAGTAATAATAATAATTTCATATATAGGTCGATATTAATAATAGCAGGGAATAATATACGTTATAGAGAGAGTTAAAATAAGAATATAATTAGCTTTAATAGTATTTAATCTTAATCAAATTCCTCAATTAAGATTAAATACTTGGTTAAAACGTATATATTGAAGGTGTAAGCTGTATCCAACGATAGCAATTGTAAATTCTATGTTTTGGACCTCTTTTTGTTAGATAATAGAAAGGAAAATGTAATTATACTTCTCTTCCTTTTGTTTAAGGGGTGATTTTAATTATTGAGTTGATTGTTCTTTTCTCTCATTTAGACGTCATGGAGGATCGTAGTTGGATGTATAGAAGGCACGCTTCAGGTGTAAAAGGGATCACTATTGAATTTGAGGAAGGGGTTAAGGCTTTTTTGACATTTGCCTTATCAAATGCAATGTCAAGCGTAATTAGATGCCCGTGTGCAAAATGTAAGAATAAAAAGTACCGGATCCGAGCACAAGTTAAGCTCCACCTGTGGAAGTCCGGATTTGTGCCTAGGTATTACCGGTGGACATGTCATGGTGAGCCATTCGAGTGTCCCTCAAGTGTGTCTACCTCGATCCCGAATCCGATTCACATCAAGAAAATCGGTCTCGCGAAATGGTCTTAGACGTAGCGGGACCCGACTTTCCCCCGAAGCTCCATCGGCAGTTCATTTTGAAGAGCCACCTAATGTGGAGGCACAAAGGTTTTACGATATGTTAAAGGCGGCGAGAGACTCCTATATGGGATGGATGCACACAACATTCGCAGCTTTCACTCGGCTTCAAGGTTATTAAACATTAAGTCCGAAAATAACCTCTCGCGTAAAGCCTTTAACGATGTTGTGCAATTGATGAAAGAGGTTGTGCCTAGCGATAATACGATTCTCGATGATTTCTATCGGATGAAAAAATTAGTGGCTGGGTTGGGTTTGACGGTACAAAAAATAGATGTATGCAATAATGGATGCATGCTTTACTTGGAAAGATGACATGAATCGTAGAGAGTGTAAATTTTGTGGCCATCCTCGATATGCACGAGAAAAAGGTTGGGAAGAACACAAGTAGAAGGGAAATTTCATTCAAGAAGATGTATTACTTCCCGATAACACCGAGGCTACAAAGATTGTACACTTCCAAAACAACGACTAAACACATGAGATGGCATGGAGAGAGCAGATCGGAGAAAGGCACAATGAGTCACCCTCGTGATACTGAAGCATGGCAACACTTTGATCGAATATATCCCGAGTTTGCAAAAGAAGTACGGAATGTCAAACTTGGTTTATGTACAGATGGATTCTCACCATTTGGGATGTCGGGTAAGCAATATTCATCCTGGCCGGTCATTCTCACACCGTATAATCTCCCCCCGTGGATGTGTATGAAGGATCCAGTCATGTTTTTAACAATCATTATTCCGGGCCCCAAGAATCCAAAGCACCAGGTGGATGTTTATTTACAACCCTTGATAGATGAATTAACCAAATTGTGGTTTGAAGGTGTCACCACTTATGACATATCGAAGAAACAAAACTTCCAACTACGGGCGGCACTTTTGTGGACTATTAATGATTTTCCTGCATATGGTATGTTGAGTGGCTGGAGCACTGCTGGGAGACTGGCTTGTCCATATTGTATGGGCAATACAAAGTCTTTTCATCTACAAAATGGTGGGAAACAATCATGGTTTGACTGTCACCAGTCGTTTCTTACCATCGGATCATCCTTACGGGAGGGATACGAGATCTTTTAGGAATGATAGAGGTTCGAGACATCACGACTGTGCAATACCCTACTTGGTGAAGAAATCTGGGATAGTTTGTCTAATTATGAAAAAATTACAGAAACATGCAAAGAAATTGGAAGGAGTAATGGCAGGGGAATATCTCATAATTGGGCAAAAAGGAGTATTTTTTGGGATTTGCCGTATTGGCGTACTAATTTGGTCCGACATAATATTGATGTAATGCACAATGAGAAGAATGTATTTGACAATGTCATGAATACGAGTTCTTGAGGTAAAGGGTAAATCAAAAGACAATTTAAAGGCTAGACGTGACTTAGAAATTTATTGCCATAGGCCCGAGCTACATGCCTTGAATGTGGGAGGAGGAAAAGTGGCTATACCTAAAGTTGTTTACTCGTTGACATCAGAACAAAAGAAACTTTTGCTAGAATGGTTGAGGGGATTGCAACTCCCGGATGGATACGCTTCAAACATTGGAAGATGTCTTGATTTGAATGAGTTGAAGTTATCCAGTATGAAATCACATGACTGTCACGTATTCATGGAGAGACTACTTCCAATTGCATTGAAGGAATTTCTTCCTTCTAATGTATGGGGTGTTTTGACGGAGTTGAGTCTTTTTTATCGTGATCTATGCTCTCCTAAGTTGAATGTAGCTCATATGGCCAAATTGGAGTCCGATATTCCTTTATTGTTATGTAAGTTGGAGAAGATATTTCCACCTGCATTCTTTGATGTAATGGAACACCTATTAATTCATTTGCCTTACGAAGCAAGAGTTTGTGGCCCTGTTCAATATAGGTGGATGTACCGTTTGAGCAGTAATCGAATCATTCAATCTAATTCTTTTCATAGCGAGGTTCGATATAAGTGTGTGTGATTGAAGTCGTATTTTTTTTAAATGACGGTATTTGCATCAATTGAAAATCAAGGTGAAAAATAAGGCTAGAGTTGAAGGGTCAATCTGCAATGCTTATCTAGTTGAGGAAGCATCCACTTTCTTCTCTTATTATTTTGAGCCACATGTACAAACAAAACGTACAATTCCAGCGCGTAATGAAGAAGGAGAACGATTAGAGAGGGTGCAAGAACCTGGTCGTCAATCTGCAATGTTCAAGGACGGGTGATAGGACGAATTCGAACTCGGTTCCTTACTACGAAGAATTCGTTGCAGCAAGAATTTATATGTTGCTTAATTGTGGTGAAGTGCAGCCATACATTGAGTACGAGCTACTACTTCATACATTTTATACGATAAATGATACATCATAATGATTTTGACTCATTCCATCTAATTCTAATGCATTACAGGGCATTCACGGCACACTTACTGAAGTCACGCTCCGACTATATCGAGAGATAGAAATCAATAGAAGTATCGACCTTGAATTTGCGGAATGGTTTAGTGGATATGTAAGTCTCATAAGATAATAACTTGCATTTGGAACTCCATTGGGGATTCAATGGAGTTTCATAATGCTATAACTTTCATAATTACGAGGTTAACTTGTCTAATGTTTTTTAGGTACAAGATTCGGAAAATATGGTTACAAATGAATGCTTGAGGAACTTTGCTTGGGGTCCGTCAAGACTAGTGAAATCATATAGTGGGTACATAATTAATGGTTACCGATTTCACACTCATGATTATGCGGAGGGAAAGAAAACAGGTTAATAGTGGTGTTTGCGTGAAAGGGATTGGAAATGACGCATCGGGACCCGATTACTATGGAGTGTTAAATGAGATTATTGAAGTGCAATTTCTGGTAATCCACGACAAAGCATTGTTCTTTTTAAATGTCACTCGGTTTGATCAAACATTGAATCGTGGTACGAGGTACATCCACGAGTATAATCTTGTAGAAATTAACCACAAAAGGAGCTATGCTAACTATGATCCATTTGTTCTAGCTCAACAAGCTATCCAAGTGTATTATGCATCATATCCAGGGGAGTAAGAGGCCAAGATCTGATTGGTTGGCGGTTTGCAAAACCAAAGCTCGACATATAATAGATGCACCCGTGGTTGATAGAGCTTATCGGGAAGAAGTAGATGCTATCGACGAAGTCGAGCATATCGTTATTTGTTGATCTTGGTATTACGACGCATGAGAATGGTATGAGTGAAATGTTGGATGTTCATGATGAGGCTATAACGACAAGGGATAGTTCTCCTATAAATGAAGAGGAAGAAGATGAATGGGAAACGAGTAGCGATACCTCAGTAGATGATGATGAGTACGTATCGGAGAATGATTCTAGTGAATAGGCTCGATTTCAATTCATTTACAAATAATATAGTTAATGGTGAGGGAATCCTCGAAATCTATTGCATCATTACTATCCCATGTCAAATTTTAACTTACAATTTATTTGTTACTTGAATCTACATGCCTTGAATCTTTTATTATTTTAAATTCCATCACATACAATTTTGTTTCACAATTTTGTCTAATTGTCGGGAATCTCATCTCCTTCTTTTTTTTTGTGAGAATCTTTCGTTTAGACTTGTACAACTCGGAGGATTTTTGTTATTCCTTATTATATTCTTTTGTGGTGTAAACAACAAGGTAGTTTATATATTGTATTGTTGCTTTGTATTGATGAGACAATTCACAAGGACAGAGGCATTTATAATTTTTAGCTTGATTTTAACTATATCGAACATTTTAATTGGAACCCCGTGAGTGATGGGTGATCATTCCCCGTGAGTGATGGGTGAATGAGTGATGGGTGATCATTCCTCTTGGGTAATGGGTGATTACCCCTAGTTATCTTTTGAATTTTTCTATATTTAAAAGATCTGTCTTTGTTGTTTGTAACAGCGTTTTGGTTGTCAAATCTTGAGGTGGCCTTGTGCCTGGGAAATGCCCAATTATAGGGGAGACTCTGTCAATTTTTTTTTAAAATTCAATTTACAAGTACAATGTTTATTTTGACATATCCATCATCAGCAAAGCATTATTATTGTATTACTTTAAACTAGCGAATAGATATAACGTTTCAATGTTATTATTCTTTTATCATTTTTATTCACGGTTATTTACATCCTTCTTTTGGAGTGGGCTTCGTCTTTATTGGTTACTTATTTTTCTTTTTTCATCTCCTTTAGCAATGTCTTCTAATGAAGGATCATTGAGGAGGGGAGTCGGGAGGGTCGGGAGCCTTATACTCCATCCCCTACTCGGCTACAAAGGCTTTCGGTGCCTCGTTCATTACATGGCTCTATTGGAGATGAGGGAGTACCATCCTGACTTTTCAATCATCCGTCGCTTGACTTCGCATTCGTTGGGTTGCAAGTTACGGACTCCCGACCTTGGATTGTTCCACGGGAAACGGGTAAGTAACATATTCATACTTTGTAAGATGTTGATTATTAGTTCAATTATTATTATTATTTTTGAGATTAACATAACTATATTGTACATTGTCATTGCACCAAAAATAGGTTCACGAGCTCGGACAAATGTGTCCGAGAAATTTCAAATATAATACAGACAGTACTTCATTGGTTCAGTATCCGACATACACGCACGTCCCGATAACCGTGCGAGACTTATGGTTTCAAGAATTTGGGGTAAGCAATTTTTGAGTATTTTTTATCGTTTAAGTACTATGTTATATGTTAATCGAAATCTTAATCATGATCATGCAGAAATATTTTCGGTGGAGGGAAGAGTATGCTTCGCTAATTCGATCAAATTGGGAAAAGAAGTGTCGGACTCGATTTTCGGACATAATGTCTAGGTTGAGGAAGAGGGATGATTGGGTATGTCCTCATTGGATAGAGGCACGAGTATTGGAATGACATTTGCGAGTACTGGAGATCGGAGAAGTATCGAAGCTCTCATCCACCAACAAAAAGAATCGTGGGAGTAAGTTGCACCCATACTTGGAGGGTCTATTTCGTTCACGGAACACGAGGACCGTTTGGTAATTCACCTACATGCCTTAATTAATTATTAATCTAAATTGTTTTATTACAAATTTATGTAAGATTGTAATGATTACATTGTGTTAACATAAATGTAGCGGGCCGAGGAGGGAGTTCTTTTAGCTACACGGACATGTTTGAGACATTACATGTCTTTCGGAGCGGGCCACAAAGGGTCGGTTTGTCGGTGAGCGATCTCGCTGGTACATTGGTACTATATAGATTAAATATGTTGAAATTCTTTATCTCGTGTGGAATTTGTATTTTATTTTGATAATTACTATTGACAATTCTTTTTTTTTTTTTAGGATGAGGTGCGAAATCTCATACGGAGCACTCCTCGATCCGAGTCTAGTGACTCTGTAAACTCTGTTATTCCTCTTGATGAAAAAGCCATGTTTGTAAAGGCACAAGGCGGGTTCAAAAGGGACGAGTTTTGGGTTAGGCTCGGAGGCGACACATGTTCGAACTAGACTGTCTCAAAGTGGATCTGCATGCATCTTCTCCTACGGAAGTTGATATTGGACATCTAGTAGAGCAAAGGGTTCAACAGCTGAGCGGAGATTCAATCGACAAATAGACTTGTACTGGGACTTCATGAAGCAACAGCGATCTACATTTGGTGGTTGGATGGCGACTATGTCGGACAAAATGGGTATTCCTGCACCATCTATGCCATCCATAGAGGAGATAGAAGCGCGCATTGCAGTCGCTAATGTCGAAGATGAAGATCCAAATGTTGACGATGGATTTGATCCAGTGATGAGCACCGGGCCCACGTGAGTGGCTCTCGTTCCCCTCCTCCACCTCCTTCTGCAATTGCTCCTTCATTGCTTACATAGACTTGTTATATTTATTTTATACTCTTTATACACTATTACTTATTTTTGTGAATTATTTTACTTTTTTAGATACTTATTATGTATTTTATATTATATTTTAATATTTAATTATATTTATTTGGGTTTATTTTTAATTTTTTATAGTATTTTTTTGGATTATGAACATACTCGTTGATATTTATTTGTATAATATTTCAGGGTTGATTTATAGGGTAATAATTTAAAATAAATATAATAATAAAAAAATTTATTGCAAAACCCTCGCAATTTGCGAGGGTTTTGCGAGGGTAAGTCGTGGCCCTCGCAAAACCCTCGTAAATTGCGACTGATTTGCGAGGGTCACGACTTAGGGTTAATTGTCCCTCGCAAAACCCTCGCAAATTGCGACGGTTTTGCGAGGGTCACACTTGGGGTTAATTGTGCCCTCGCAAAACCGTCGCAATTTGCGAGGGTTTTGCGAGGGTCACACTTGGAGTTAATTGTGCCCTCGCAAAACCGTCGCAATTTGCGAGGGTTTTGCGAGGGCACAAGGGTGGCCCTCGCAAAACCGTCGCAAATTGCGACGGTTTTTGCGACGGTTTTGCGAGGGTCACAACTTGGGGTTAATTGTGCCCTCGCAAAACCGTCGCAATTTGTGAGGGTTTTGCGAGGGCACAAGGGTGGTCCTCGCAAAACCGTCGCAAATTTGCGAGGGTTTTGCGAGGGCACAGGTTGGCCCTCGCAAAACCGTCGCAAATTTGCGACGGTTTTGCGAGGGCTATGGTTTAGCCCTCGCAAAACCCTCGCAAATTTGCGACGGTTTTGCTAGGGCCAACCTTGTGCCCTCGCAAAACCCTCGCAAATTTGCGACGGTTTTGCGAGGGTCACTTTTTTCGTCGCAAAATCGTCGCAAAAATTATTCCTCCGGTGAAGTTTGACCAAAAATATTCGTCGCAAAATCCTCGCAAAACCGTCGTAAATAGCAACGAATTTTTTTGCCTTCGCAAAACCGTCACAATTTGCGACGTGTTTCTCATGGCCGTCGCAAATTGCGACGTCGTTTTGCGACGGCCAAAACCGTTGCAAAACCGTCGCAAAAACGGTCAGCGACGGTTTTGCGACGGTTTTTGGCCGTCGCAAATGGCGATTTTTCCTGTTGTGTATTGTTCCGTTCATCCCACGCAGCAATCTCAGCTACTCTAGAATGCCTTTTAGTTGGTATAGGACTGTCTACCTGCACTGCTGATAATAAGCCCCTCATGGTCAACCAGATTTTCATGTGTTGTTGCCAACGCTTGAAATTCTGCCTTGGACCAATCTTGTCTGGCAGACCATTTAAATCAACCAAAGGCTTATACGCAGCAGATGTAGTACCTGACGAACTGGCCATTGTACACACACAGATAATTGTAGAATAACTTCTTGAAGATTGTTAGAAACAGGGTACCTACGAGCATAAATAGGCAACTTAACTGAATTGAACAAGCACCGCTTATACCCGACCAGGGCTCTAACAAATGCAATTATCAAATATCAACAATGCCGGCAAGCCCACACAATCCAAACGTAACGTAACTAAACCGAATTCAAACTCAATAGACAAATCAGTAGTATACTTGAGAGACTTGCTCGTGGTTCTACCAGAACGTACCAGACGCCGGTACATCTCTGAACAAGTTGCGTCGCAACGTACTGTACTGCTGACCGAATCACCAGTTCAATACTGGTTTGCCTTCAAGAAGTTATTCGCATCTACTCCGGTGCGATGGGTACAGCGACTCTCCTTGCAGGATAAGACGGTCTCCGATCACTGTCGACGCACACCAACGGTGATCACCTCGAAAATCCCCTCAGTTCACCGATCCTGATAAGCCTAAAATTATAGATAGTGGAGAGAGAATGGAATAGGCTAATTTTCTCTGAAGGAAACAAGATGTGTAAAAAAAAAAAACCCTCACCGCGGCTCTGTTCCCTTCGTTTTTTTTTTAATCTTGCCTTAGGAAAATTAAAATTCAATTCGAATTAGGGGACCCTAATTCCTTATTAGATTTTATGTTTTTTTTCCCTTTTCAAGTTAGAGTTAATTGGGCTAAATAAAAATAGAGGACCGTGAAAACATAGCCCAAGCCCGAGCCAGGCGGGCTGTGCGCGTGGCATCCTCCATACCTTGGGCTTTTCTATTAAGTTTATAGAAAAGCCTTTTAGTATATAAAGGCTTTCATACTCCTCAATTTTTTCCATGTGGGACTCATGTCTAACTTGAGTTCCCAAATGATTAAACACCAAACTTTAACAACATTTAATTATGGATTCTCACCATGAAAATAGCTTCTACCATAATCAAAACAATCTCTAACATGTCGAGAACAATTTCCATTAATTGTTTTAGGCTAACTAATCATGAGTTAAAAGTTATTAACTCCCAAAGTTGTCTATTTTCAACATAAAATAATTTTATTTGTTAGATCTCGACCTGTGTTTATGGAACTTTTAACAGGGATTTTCTTGGGAGTGTCAGCGATTACTGCGCGCACAATGTCAAGTGCCCGGTTCTTGTTGCGAAGCAACAGGCTGGAATGAACTCCTCAATCCATCATCTTGAAGCTGCAGTTCAGTTCCAATGAAGTCTGAATAAACTTTCCTATAATTACTGAAAGTAAGTGAATTGTGACAACTCTGTTCACAGCAAATAAAGGTCTTGTAAAATCTTAAAGATGTTTAAATACAGCAGGTATATTTCACTCAAGTATTTCGGCCATTTTCTGTTCGTCAGCCAACAAGTTTTGTTCTCCCTGACTTCCAATACACTACGTGTCGACATATGGAAGAAGAAATCCTACTATCGCAATTGCAAGGTCGTCTGGTTTATGGAAAGAAAGAATGTGGCCCCAATTTAGCATCCTTTTTCTCTCTATAGCCTAAGGAAAGCACTTCCTTTCTAGGAAACACGTTTCTTGGACTCGATGAAAATGGTTGTAGAGAAACACGTTTCTTGGACCACAGTCCAGAAGAGTCAGTAGTTCTACCACCTTTCTCGGAGGGTAGTCAGTAATTTCTTTAAGATTGTTGCATGTTCTTGTTCATGTTCAATGGTCTGAAACCAGAGAAAAGGGGAGGGGAGGCGAATCGACAAAGCAATGGGGGAGGGTGACGATGAGGGTTACAAGAAAGCAAAAACAGACTAAACAATTGATGTCTCTTTCTTTGAACCTTCACCAGGACAAATGATGTATCGCCTGCTAATGGAGTTCTATGGTTTGTGCATCATTTCCGCACTTGGGTTAAAAAAAACCACCAAAAAAAAAAAAAAATCAATTTCAAGAGCTGTCTGATCTCCATATGTGGAAGAAATCAAAGACTAAATGAGCTCCACACGCTATCCCATTCTACCTCTGCAACACAAGAAATATTTATATTTAGTTCACAACTTCTCTTTTTATTCTTTCTTGGGTTTCTTGGAGTCCAATTCACCAATGCACCATTAGTACCAATGCTCATAAACTTCAATTCAAGAACTTCTTTTTTCATCAGTTAGGCCTCCGACAATTTGATCTGATCTCTCCATTTGCACCTGTTAATGGACTGATGTTTCCCATATTTATCATTGATTGAGCAAAGCTTTGGAAGAAGGCAGTCTGGTTGCTACTAAAGCTGTTAACAATGGATATAGTTGCAGCACCTGGAGTTGAGAACAATTCTTGATCTGATAGTAGAAGGCCCTCGTTGGTTTGCAGGTTTGAGAAATAGTTATTATCAAAGGTATTCGGTGTTTTGAGATCAAGATTGACCACATTGAATCCAGTTGCATTCTGGGGACATGTTTGTCGCAGTGTAGCCAAATATGTTGTGTTCAGTAACGGATCAGGATTGCCAGTGTTGTTAAAATTGTAAAGGCGTGGGTTGATTATTCGACACTGTGCACGTCCAAATGTGTGAGCCCCTGCAAAAAGATTCAAGGAAACATCACCACTCTTCAACGATATAAGCGAGTCCCAACTCTACTAGTACCATGTAAGTGGGAACCATAATATACCAGATAATGCTACTAGATCATTTATGTTTAGTCCGACAGCAGAAAACTTGGAAGTGATATTGCTCAAGCTTTCAAAGGGTCCAGGAATGGTGGTGTTGGCTCCTGCCTGGTTTGCTGTCCTGCTGTCCCTTCTCCCTAGTTGTACACTCCATGAAGGACCACCCGCCTGCAGAATCCAAGTGAAAATCTTGAGACAAAAGTTCATTGATCCAAGTATGATTGTGAAACTTTAACTAGATATTGTTCCATCATAAACAATCTCACAGTCCAGGATAGACAGAATCATGATCATTGAGTTAATGATGAACTATTTAGCTGAGAAATTAAAAAAAAAATTGAAGTTTTTTAGGGTAGCATACCAGAGAAACAGATGCTTCAGAAGCAAGTGCCAGAATGTCTGCACAGGAGACAACACCAGGGCAAGCATTTTCAACAGCAGTCTTTATATTGTCGACGACATCAAAACCTCTTGTGGAATTGGTATTTGGTCTTGCACTTTTTTCACTCACTATGGTTGTTCCATTGTCATCCAACAAAATCGACCCATCACATCCCTGATCATAGACAAGTTTGACGGATTAACCCGACGAGTTAACCTATGAGAATTGAGTGACTGCTCCTGAATCTTGAATTGAATGTTGCAAAATGAAGTAAAGGGTTAGGACTTTCACCTGGACAAAGCAATCATGGAAATGAAGTCGAAGGAGGCTCGCACCAATGCGGGGATCAGATTGTAGAGCTTGCTGGACTATGGTTCGGACAATGCTGGAAACATTTGGACATGTACTGGAGTAGAAGGTAGGATTCAGCTGAGCATTTGACTCATGCACTAACGTTGCTAGGGAAATAATGGTGATTGCAATGAGAGAAAGAAAAGAATGCATGTTTGGATGGTTTTCTTTGAACACTAGAATCAAAGATAATAACTTAAGGCTGATTTGTGCTCTTTGGTGACTAAATGATCCAAGCCATTATATATATAAGAAAACTGTCGTGTCTTTCTGTTTCAACTTTGAATTGATAAAAAATAATCTTTGACATTATTTTTTAAAATTTTTTTTAACAAGAGAATTCAATTCTGTTACTTGAAAGTGTGTTATAAGTAAATCTTACTCCTCGTGCAATAACTCGAAAATCACATGGATAGATAAATCACATTAAGTAAGTTCTATACGACGAGATTTTTAGATTGAATATTATTTGTTTTAATCTTTTTTTTTAAATATTACTTATTTTTTAGACAATAATTAAATTGTAATCACAAGAACTTCTCATAAATATTGTTGAGGAAGCAAGCCCTACGCGTCAGCCTAACCAAAGTGCTAGAAACCTTGCATATAATTAATGCGTACCTTAACGAACTACAACTCTATTATATTTTTAGATTAGACATTGACAAGGCCAAACATTGCATCTTTGCAAAAGTAGAAAACGAGTTAACCAATTTAGAAGGAAACAAACGGTGATGGAAACACAGAAATGATTGGCCTAGTTGTGCATGTCGGCTGTGTATAGCTGGGATTAGAGAATATATTTTTATCCACTTACTTGATGTTGATTTAGTCATGAACAAGTGTTCTAGTCCCTTTGAACTCTGATTCCAAACCAGCTTAATTTACTCTGTAATCAACCAAACATGCATGAGGAAGAGTGTGCCAGGAAGACATCGCTTCTTATTGGTTCATTTTCTTACTGCAGTCTTGGAGATACCTTCAAGAATATTGAGAACAAAGTCATTTCGAGTGTTTTTCGTAAAATATGTAATGTCTAATTCTATTTTAATATACGCTTTTTAAAAAAAGAATTGTATAAAATTTATGAAATATTCTTGATATCATGTTAAAAGATGTACAAATCTAACTTTGCTTTAAAAGTATTTTTAAAAAAAAAAAAGATTGTCCAAACTAATGCGAAATAAGTCAATAGTTTTGAATGTTCAAAGATTCCTTTTCTTTTTTGACTTATGATGCATCTTAGTAGATCTGAATGCGATGCATTGAAATGGGGTTTACATATATTCCTTACCTTCATTACAAAATGGATACTTAATGAAAAAGAAATTGCATTATGTGCGAGTGTGCTGGACTTTTATGCCAATACAGAAGACGTAGGTTTGGTGAGAGTGGTTGATGTTTTACCGCATTCTTTGAAAAAACAGCATTTGATTGATGATATTTGGTAGAAGTTTAGAAGAATATCAAATAGTAGGGCCTTATTGATTACTTTATAATACGCGTTAACAAGTGGCTATTAAGCTATAAAGGAAGACTGGCTCAATTGGCACACACCCAAAACACCCGACTTTTTGAAGACTGAATCTCAGCCCAACACTTTTTCTAGGCCTGGGCAAGGCTTTTGGCTACCCATTTTTGAGTAAAATGAAAAGCAAATAATAATTATTATTATTATGTAAAAATTATTCATGTTTAATTAGCTGACTTGAGAAACATTCTCATTGCAGCTGACTTGAATTTGATCTTAAAATAAGGATTCAAGAAGTTCAGCCGGATAGTAACATCACTTTTTGTATTCACGAGAGGTATGGAATTCCATTTTCAACGGAATTATGATAGTGAAACGGCTACTGTCGAATTTCCTAATTTAGTGAGATTTTATTCTGAACATAAAACTATTTAAAAATAAGTCACATTTTGAGAATGCAACCATGTAGGACTAAATATATATTTTTTGTTTTACCAAAAATTAAAAATTTTGAAATTTTTTTAAAAATAAAGTCTTAAGGTCGCCTTCTTGAAATGAGACTTCCAGGTCTCATTACAAGAATGAGACCTTAAGATCTCATTTAGGAATGCGGACCTACACTTATCATAATGTTGCAATTTCTTGCAAGCCTTTGCCGACCCATCAAACTCCTAGAATGCAATAAAAACGTAGAGAAATCATATTTAAAATATAATAAAACAGATTACGAAGAAGTAACATAAATAAAATACATAAAGAAATAAGCTAATCTCTTGAAATACTAAAATTATTATTAGGACAATTTTTTCTACTATATCCACTCCTGTGACAATTACTGCATCTTGGGGGAAAGTTGGATGTGGAACAATTCATATCACAAGATATCCTCAATGTTTGCGAACAGTGGGGAAGTTCATTCCTTATCATTTTTCTAGAGGTGCAAGTGTAAAAATTGAAGGCTTCCAAAATTATTCATCCGTGCACAGGAAAAATTTGACCCTCATATATCAACTCGTAATTTCTTCTAGTATAGAACTCCAAAACAAAGTCAATAGGATTCCAACATCTGTGACGATATAATACAAACCCATGCAAATAAAGTATACCATATATACTCTACTTTTGGCAACTGCATGATCTCTCCCTCAAGCTGATATTGTAAACATTCAGACATTTACCCCCTTATTGAACTAATGATTTGACCCCAAATATACCAGGATGTATATTAAATTCAGTCACAACGCGCCCTCTAGATTTTTCCTCAAAATAAGAATAACTTCCATATTTCAAATGACAAATGGTGTCTTAAATTAGATACCCCATCTCTATGTTCATTAAAATACTTAACTAACTTCATAAATAAAGTTTCAACCAAAACTTTCAATAGGAAAGATTTTGCTTTCTTGAGCACACTATTCATGCATTCAGACAAACTAGTAGTCATTGAACAATATCTATGTCATTCATCATATGACAAAGTTCATTTTTCCAAATCAATTTCCATCAAATAGTGGAATGCATCTTCCATTCGGATCTTGATTTCTTACAAATATGATTAACACTTGGTCTTTTTACTCTCTAGACTAGCCATATATATCAAATGTGTTAAATTATTGTCCTTAAACTTAGTATGAAAATTTGTCTTGATGTGCCCAAGATAATATCGATGAACAACTAAAGGTTCTTGCCACTCATTCATTTGGCGTACAAAATTGATTATGTCTTTATGTCTATCTGAAATCAAACATATATATATCTTTCAAAAATAACATGATAACGAAAGAGTTTTAAGAACAATTCCAACTCTTCGATGACTCTTCCTCCATGATGGCAAATGTAAGTGGAAAGAGGTGATTATTTGTATCCCAAGTGGATGCCACCAACAATTTTCCCCAATAAAATCCTCTTAAATGAATTCCATCAATGAATACCACTGGACGATAATATTTGAACTCAACAATTGAAGGCTTGAATGTCTAGAAAAGGAAATGAAAAGCTTTCAAATTACCCACTCTAGTCCAATAATGTTTCCACCTCACAATAGTCCTAGGGTTGGAATCATACAATGCAAGCATGTATTTTGGAAATGCAATCCATGTAGAGGGCTAATTACTATATACAAGTTCTACAGAAATTTTTTGGGCTTCTCAAGCTTTCTTATAAGAACAACTCGTCTTCTACAATTTTTGAACTTCAGCAATAACATTACTCACATGATATTCATGGTCATTTAAAATCAAGTGTGTCACATTTCGTACTATAAATTGATGATCCATATTTCTATATACATTGTTCACAACTGTAACAATGCATATGTGTTCTTTATTCAAAACTGTTATTTGCCACTTTTCATAAGTCTTCTTATGTATAATATGAATATGCTAAGAGTAAGGATTGCTAGCACTTGTATATTTACATTTGGCATATTAACAGTCACTCTTACTCTCTAAAACTCTAATTTTCCCACCCAACTTGAATATGCCACTTTCTTACCGCATATATAGCCTCATTCTTATTCTTAAATATCATGTGTAGATGCAAATTAGTGTTAGTGTTAGACCAACTTCTTGTAACATCAATAGAGCACCTGTGAAGTAATTCATTAGCACATGCACTAGATCCAATATTATCAAATATTAGAAATCTTGTTGATTCTCATGTAGTAATAAAGGTATCTACTATATAGTATTCCTATCATCCTGTAAATGAATATTAGGCTCATGACATAGACTATTTACTAGAATCCCATCTTCTTCATTGTTATATCTATCACTCTAATTCATTGGACCCTCAGACCTTATGAATTTGTCATCATCAGATGTATGCACCATTGAATCTACATTTACTACACCAGTAACTGTGTGTGATTGAGATGTTATACCATGTGCTAAAGTGGTAGTATACTGAGTGTTGTTTGCCTTCTGACATGTACCAAGTGCTGGATTTCATGTAGGAACCTCAAGATATTCAGAGTTGATCAAGTTATATCTAATTCCCAAACCATTAAATATATAACCAAAGTATTACTCCCAGTTGAACTAATGTATCCATTTCCTGCATTGTTTAAGGTTGCCCTTGTATTTTTTACTGGCTGGTATAATGCTTGAAGATGCATGTAGTTTAAGTTTGCCCCTCTCATGCCTATAGGGAATTGAGAAAATGAATTGTGTTATTTATTTATCGAAGGACTCAAACCTGTCACCTGAATAAGCATTGCCATGAATGAATTCATTGGTGGTGACACTTCAGATAAATGACTCAGGCATTAAGAACTCATCTCGAAATAAATAACATGAAGTTGAATGCTCTGTGACTTAAATTCATTTGACAACATTCACAAAACCTCCATATCATCATTATCGCCTAACTCATTTGCAGTATACTGTTGATCAAATTCATAAAGAAATAAATGTCTTAGTGTAATCTTTATTGTCACATTTCTTTCTCCCAATCCAAGATATCTATGGATCTTGTCAACAAGTTCGAAGTAAGACATTTGACATCAGAGAATGCAAGTTTTTTTAATAGCCCTATCAAACCATATAGAGCTGCAATAATCACGTTGTAATTTGACAATCTCAAAAAAAGCACAACAAAATAGGTGGCTCTAATACATCCATAATAATAATAATAATGTGGGTACAATCTAAGATGTATAGAATATTAACATTATTAGAAAAATTCAAAGAAAAACAAATAAAGAATATTTTGAAATTCATTTTTGTTTATTTTAGTAAAGCATTCATAGCAACCAATGGTAAGCAACATTCACCATTATTTTAGCAAACAATATAGACTTGAAGAAGAAAAGCAAACAACAACATTCAGCGTTATTTTAACAAACAAGAAAAAAATAATAATAATATAAAATTTGCCATTATATAGGTAAAATGTGCGATGGGAATAACCTTATGGAAGAGTATGGTAGAATATTTGCTTCCTAAATAGTGATTTCTTTCTCAAAATCCAACACAATAATAGCTGCATTTTAGATTTGGGGTAGGAGGGAAAATGAAAATGAATATAAATAAGCTTATTGAATCAAAAATGCAAAGAAAAAAAAAATGTATGTTTTGAGTTGAAGTTACCTTGATACTTAAGGGTGTATTTGGATGACAATTTCCCATTTCCATCCTAATTAAAATTTTCACTTTAATTTAAAAATAATAATAATTTAAATCATGCTCCTTTCCCAAATTAATTCAAAGAAAATAAAATTTCCAAGGAATGTCCACAATAATTATATCTTACCTTTCATCCTCTCATTATAGCATAGACAAAGATGTAGTAATAACAAAATAAGTTCAAATCCCCCTATAGCAGCAATATGCTCTGGAACTTAATCACACTATTAAGTTAACCTCTATATGGTACAAGAGTATCAAACTTACTCAACAAACAATTTATATAATTAGAGAAGAATGACCAAAATAGTTTGCATTTACTTGGTCCTAATAAAACTTATCCTGTAGAGAAGCTCAAGAGATATTCAAGCCTGTATTGATATGCAAACCAAATTGATGATGTATGAGAACCAAGCAGATACACGAAGTTTTTATTTCTCCACCCAGCCAAAAAATACTACCAAAATTTGAAAACTAGTTTGTTTTGTTAGTTCATGCCTAAAAAATATTTAACCTTCAAGGATTCTACAATTCAAGCCAAATTTCTGTAATTACAATAATGGTACGGGAAAATCGAAACTTAGAGACGAAATAGTTTCGTCTCTAAATAGAGACCAATTTGAGACATAATGGAGACGAATTGATTTTTAAAAAATTAAAATAGGATATTTGAGACAAAATAGAGACGAATATTTTTCATCTCTAAATAAAACGTTTCTATTTGGTCTCTAAATAGATGCAAAATAGAGACGAAAGTAATACCGTCTCAATTTTATCTCGAAATAGAGTCAAAACAGCGACGACTCTCAATGCGTCTCGAATATCAAAGATAAATTCGAGACGGATATTTTTCATCTCTAACTAAAACGTTTCTATTTAATCTCTAAGTATATATAAAATAGAGACGATAGTAAAACCATTTCAACTTTATCTCCAAATGGAGTCAGAATCATGATGACGGTCAACACATCTCCAATATTAGAGACGAAAAAGTTATTAATCTCTAATATTAGAGACGAAATAGAGATGAAAAAGCTATTAGTCTCCAATGTGTTTAAAATTAGAAACTAATTAGAGACAAATATGTTTATCTCTACCATTTCATTACTCCATTTATTCAGGTAATTGGTCTCAAAATTATAGATGATCTTAGTCGTCTCTAATTGGTCTCTAAATAGTGACGTTTTAGAGATTACTGAATCCGTCTCAAATATTTGAGACTAATTAGAGTCTATATTTTTTGTCTCTAAATTTTAAAGATGAAAAGCATGATTTGCGTTTTTGTCTCTAAATTGACTCTAATTTCAAATCCATCCCTAAAATTGAAGACGGTCTTAGTCGTCTTTACTTGGTCTTTAAATAGAGATGTTTTAGAATTTATTAAATCCGTCTCAAATATTTGAAACTAATTAGAGTCTATATTTTTTGTCTCTAAATTTTAGAGACGAAAAGTATGATTTCTATTTTTGTCTCTAAATTGACTCTAATTTCGAGTCAATGGTCATTATCTCTATTTAATTTTTAATATTTTATTTAGAGATAAAATAAAGACTAGTTTGAGTTGTCTTTATATCTCTAAGTATATTTAACAAATTTAAAAAAAAATTTAATATGTTAAAATGATCATAATTATATGAGATTACAAATTGAACACAAACTTATAATGTAATTCATTTGAGGTTTTAGATGCAATTAAATAAAAAACTATGTTTATCATTTTAAATAATTGACATTAATCTAAATATACTTTATCATTATCATTATACATTGTTATGTTGAACTATATGCTTGCGTTACTTTCAATGAAAATAGGTATTAATGTTATTGTTAAACATTTTGAAGGAAATCTTTACATAAGTATTTACAGATTTATTTTAATCGCACTCTTTATAATACCATTATGCATACTAGAAAAATAAACACATCTATGAAGATATGCATGTAAATTAATGATTACCTTCAAATTTTCCATGATACCTTTTTTTTTTTTTTTTTAACAATTTTAACAAATCTAACGGTTGAATCGTTAATTTGATATACTAATCATTGTAAATGTGTTTTGTTTTTTATTTTTATGTAGAGATTATGTTAGATCATGTAGCAAATTATATCCAATTACCTTCAAAATTGGATATAATACTTTTTGGTAGAAATTTTAATAAATCTAACGGTTAGATCATTAACTTGATATGCTAATCTTTGTAAATGCATTAGGCTTTGGGATTTTATATAGAGATTATGCTAGATCATGTGGCAAAACATATCCAATTATTTTTAAATTTGGTCATGATATTTTTTTTAAAAGAAATTTTAACAAATCTAACCGTTAAATCATTAACTTGATTTGCTAATCTTTGTAAATACATTAAGTTTTGGGGTTTTATATAGAGATTATGCGTAATAGCCATGTCATACCTGAAGATAATGAGCAAATAGAGATTGTAGTAATATCTTTGTAATTTTTTTGTAAACCTTTTTGATACTATATTTTGTTATGTTTTGTAATGTTACACATTTTATTAGGATTATTGAATATACTATTATTTTTGTCTCTAAAATAGAATCGCATATTATTGTCTTTAATTTTATCTCTATGTTCTATCAAAGTAGAGTCAAAGTGGAGATGAAAAAATGGTCTCCAAGATAGTGACAAACAAATTAGTCTCCAATTTTTGTTTCTAAATGGAAGGAAAAGATAATTTTGATTGGTCTAAAAAATTTGTCTCTAAATCGAGTCAGAATAGTGATAAAAACCGGTCTCTATGTTAGAGACAAAATATTTCAAATCCTTCTCTAATTAGTGATGAAAGAATTGGTCTTCATTTTTTTGTTTCTAAATGGAGAAAAAAATTATTTTGGTTAGTCTAAAAAAATTGTCTCTAAATAGAGTTAAAAATAGCGATAAAAAGTCTATCTCTATTTTAGAGATGAAATATTTTATATCCGTCTCTAAATTAGAAACAGAACAGAGATGAAAATTTCGACTCTAATGAAGTGTTGACTTTTTTTTATCTGATAATTTAGAGACATATACCAATATTCTAGAGACGAATTATTTCCGTCTCTAAATTTTAGCAACCAATATTTATGTATGTCTCTAATTAGAGACACCATGTTTATCTACAAAAGTTAATTCATCTCTATTTCATCTCTAAATCCAATTTAGAGTCGAAATTCAGCATTTAGAGACAAATTTTGTCCGTCTCTAAACTATTGTTTTTTCATAGTGTAAATTATGCACTATCCAAAACCATAACTTCATTCATTTTTCCAAAAGACCATCTACCACATTTAATTATATGAAAAAATATTTAAAAACTAAAATAGTTATGTGAAATTTCTTAGCATTTCAAAAAATTGAAAAGTAATGCATACACCAACTTTGGTAATGCATACACATGCAAGCACATGCTTAATTATTTCCATCTCTAAATTTTAGTAACCAATATTTATGTTTGTCTCTAATTAGAGACGCCATATTTATCTACAAAAGTTAATTCATCTCTGTTTCGTCTCTAAATCCAATTTAGAGACGAAATTCAATATTTAGAGACAAATTTTGTCCATCTCTAAACTATTGTTTTTCCACAGTATAAATTATGCACTATCCAAAACCATAACTTCACTCGTTTTCCCAAAAGACCATTTACCACATTTAATTTTATAAAAAATATTTAAACTAAAATAGTTATGTGAAATTTCTCAACATTTCAAAAAATTGAAAAGCACATGCAAGTAATGCATACACCAACTTTGGTATCAATTTAAAATACAATTGTTTTAGCCAAAATATTGCACAATTCCGTAATACATATGGGCCTATTAGTCATCAAGAGTAGAAAGGTTGAAACTTCATAATAAAACCCACAACCAGTTAACAATAATCCATGCTTAAAACAATCTTCCATTCCAAAGTAGTGCACAAAAAAATTTGAGTAGTCATTTAGTACAGTGGAGAAAATTGAAAAAAAACCTAATAGAGAATCAACACAAATTTGAGTTACATTACGAATTCCTTCACAAGAAAAGGATAGAAGAATAAAGAAATTATCATAAATGGATTTAAAAAATTTACCTTGAAATTGGATTCCTTAGCGGAGCAGTAATTAGAACTGTCGGTCAAAGACACTTCTACAGAGATAGTGATGCTCTGGTGGTCATTTGTTTAAGCCGGTGATGGCTTTGTTAAGGCAGAGAACAAGAAGGTACTAGTGGAAACTCAAAAAAGAAGTGAGAGGCATAGGAACTCGAGCGGGAACTCGAAGAACATGGGAGGAAGAATACCAATGCAAAGCCAAAAAAATGCAATCTTTGGTATATAGGGCCTATAGGTCTCATTCTTATAATGGGAGTTTTCATTCTTATAATGAGACTTTGAGGTCTTATTATAAAAATACAACCTTAATTTTCCCAAATTTCAAAATTCTCATTTTTTTTGTTACGGAAAGTATATATTTGGTTCAATAAGGTTGCATTCTAGAATGAGACCTGTTCTCATTTTTAGAATACGAACTCATTATATTCAGAATTTCCAATATAGCTACCCCACTATCGGAATTCGGTTGAAAAAGCACCTATTTAACAAAATTTTCGTGAGGTGTAGCTTAAGAGATAGATGCAATTAGGGCGGGAGTGATGTCCATTCTCCAAAATTTTTTAAGACCTTGTATTTCTCTTTGAAAAATTAAAACTTTTTTAAAAAGATCCTTCTAAATTTTATATTATCCCTAAAAATTTTAAGAAATTATTTCGTGTAACTTACCTCCTCGACCTTAACTTGCTAGTTCTTCCCTGTGTAGCTTCCTTGCAACAGGTTGCTCCATAAAAGCATACACAAAGCTTGGAGACCCTCAAGAAGCTATTTATAAAGTTGTGGAAAAGTTCAACATCCAATTGCTTGTATTGAGAAGTCATGGTTGGAATGCTCTAAAAAGGTAATCCATGGTTAGGGATGTTTAAGACAGACTCCTTACCTTTTTTGCTTGATAATTTGAGCGAGAAAATATTGCCAATATGATACTTTCATGTTTCCATGAATTTTACTTTAAACCAAATTAAATCTTCCACTTGTAACAATTGTGCTCAAGAATGTTGCTTCATTAAAATACATGTTTGAAATATGAGAACAAGTTATAGTAGTGTTACCTTTGTCTGGCTCCACATGATGTTCGGGGTGGCTGAGAATTACCGATAGGAGGAAGGGAATGAAAAATTGTTGAAAATAAATTCTAAAAAGCTAAGAAATTTTGTAAATATATTCACTTTTGTAATAATGATAGTATTCTTTTTAACAAGTTTATATTCATATTTCTCATATATAAAGGTTCAAATATATTAATAAGTGATTTATGTATTAGATCGTACTTCACAATAAAGTACAGATCATGGTTACTTAACGTACAACTAAACAAGTTCTTGATCGATTAGTAGAATTAAGCATTCCATCAAGGTTTAAATCATTACACTATAATTTTCAGGTGATGAATGATTTACCTTTTAACCAGTGAGTAGTCCTCTCACACCAATAGTATAAGCTTATTTGAAATACTAGAATTAAACCTCATGATAGTAATTTTTATAAAAATATTATAATAAATAAAGATTGGACTATTAGTGCTATTGCATAAATAGATACTCTATAGTTAAGGTATGAGTTGAAGGTCTGGTAAAATTAGACGTATATATTTTGATATACTATATGTGAGATTTCTTCCATGAGATCAATAGCCTTGTATGTTGGGCATATATCTTTAGTTGACCAAAACAGACTTGTATAATAGAGCTTTTATATCATTCTTCATAAAAAGAGTGATAATCCTTTTATGACAGTCTAAAGTAATCCGTGTAAATTTAGGGCCTTGAAAAATGACTAAAAGTATTACTTTAAAGATAGTTCCCTTTGGATAAGTAGTTATATTCTAGGAGGTAATAGATTATAGACTAAAAATCAAAGAATGATAGATATTATTGAGATATGTGATACTATCAATCAGTCTTACCGTAATGATGGGTGTTACCTAGATAAGTATTTTCATTATTATGCTATTATAATATTATTCTCATAGTCAATATCTTCATATAATGATAAATGAAGATATTTAAAATGTAAAATGAAGTTATTTAATTAATAGGGGCATTTTGATCATTTTAGTAGTTAAGAATAATATATATTTAATTCTAGAAACTTATACGACTATTTTAGTCATTGCATAAATTGTTTAGATTAATTAAGGAATGAGAAATTTTATTTTTATTCTAAAAAGTTCATTAGACTAGAATAATTGATTAAGTCCAAGATTAATTCATGGGTTAGATTAATTAATTAATTCTAAGAAGTTCAATTTAAAATATGAGCTTGAATAAAATAAATAAGGATTGACTTAATAATTATATCATATAATACATTTATTATTTTGGACTTTAAGTAAATTAAAAGACCCAGATAAAATAATAAATAAAGTGGGTTAAGATTTTATTATTTTTAGGTTTTTAATAAAAGATTCAAGACAAATAATATAAAATTTAATTGGTAGACGAAACCTTAACCAGTCTTAGACTAGAGTTAACCGGCCATAAGGGTTTATATTAAACCTTTTAGGGGTAGGTCACCAAGAAGAAAAATAAGCCCTAGGCGTTGTCCTAGTAGCTCTCTCTCTCAATTTTCTTCCTCTAAAAAAATAATCCTAGCATACTTTTACCGGTAGCTTGATTTGTGAGGTTAAGAAAATACCGTGGAAGATCAAAAGTTTCTACCTTTACATGCATTTCATGCATATAACCATATGTTTGACAAGTCTTTCAGTTAATTCATCCCTAGAGTTTACGGTTCAGATAAGTTCCAAACAATCTATTGATCAATCAAATCATGTTACGGGCATAGTCTCTTCTAATTCAAGAAGGAAAAATAAACATGTGATCCTAATCTTTAATTAAATTTTAATTTTTTGCTACACTTATTTGATATTGGATCCTATAGAAACTAGTTATTCATACCTCATTTCACTGAAGTTTTGCTACCCTTGTCCAGTCTTCTACTATTGAAGCACAAGTGGATATTCCCAAGCCAAATTGGTTGACATTCTCAAGATTAGTGATCTATTTCCAACTTCATTGTAGACTTCATGATGTGTTTTGCACAATGAATTTGATTAACAAACTGGAAAAATATAGTCTTTGATATATCTCAACAAGGAATTGCTTTGCGAGACATTTTCAAGAAAATGAAACAAGCTCTTGATTTTTAGTTCTGGACTTCCAGTGGTAAGATTGAAACTAGCCAACAAGCAAATGTAACTAGAAATTGTGTGAGCTAGTAGTTTCGGCTGAATGTGAACATTATGTTCTTCCATCCTTCCCTCGTGTTGGATCATATATTTGGACATTCCTGGGGAGTATTGACAATTGTTGTGTCCATCATGCCTTGTTCTTGTAGTGAAGAAAAAGCATGAAGAGATGCATCAAACTGCCTCAAGGTGGTAAAAATACAATGGTGGTCTAATGTGCATGAAAATAATGCCTCTGTATTATTTGTAATCTTTCTTTAATTCAATGGTGGTAATGCCAGAATTACATAATTCAGTCAAATGAATTATGTCACAGGCGAAGGAAGAATAAAATTTCACTATAAAGAAGATAATATACAAAAAGTATTCCTAAACCTATAAATGCTACTAATGTAAAACCCATACTTTTTTGAAGTATTTTATTTATGGAGATATTTTAAAATTTAATTGGTAGACGAAACCTTAACCAGTCTTTGGTTAATATTTTAAGTAAGTAGGGACTTGAGTGAAATTATTTAAGGGTTAGGGAAACCCTACGATTTATTAAATGAAAAAATATGTGGAAAATATCGTTATTTTCCAATAGTCGTCAATAGACATAAAAAGAGAGAGAGAATTCAACTAGGGTTTGAAGGAAAGAACACCGTAAGTTGTTATAATTTTCAAGCATCGATATTAAGAAGTAAGTAGAAATGAATCTCTTCGATTTTCTTATATGAATAATATAATAAAAGCGGTATTTTTGGTTAAAATTCCCGAATAAATTTTGGTATTTCCTCAAAGTATATGTTTTAATGAATGATATATGTATTGTGTGAAATTCGATGTTTGTATTATGTACATTATATATAAATGCGTTTGATAGTTTTTGTATATGACAAATTTATATGTTTATATATGTATTCGATAGATTTTGTATATGATAAAATTGTGCTTATATTTCTTGGAATATAATTGCCTTTAAGGTGGGTTAAACCTTTTTAGAATAATGTTAAGATTGAATTCGTCTTTTTAGAATTTATGCAAGGCGAAGTTTCAATCTTTTTGGACTGCTAAGGCCAGGTTAAACATTTTTAATTTTTTCTAATTGAATAAGTTAATTCAATTAGAAGGGGGTAGTAGTTGTATGAATGTACATGAACGAATATTTCTACACATCCTGTTTTTATCTCTTTAATTCTCGATATTTTTCTTTAAAAAAAAAAAAGAATTCTGTGATTAAAAAAAACGAGAAGTGTCCTGCCGGCTGACTCACCTGATGCGGAACATCGAGACGAATAAATTCCCGAATAAATTTTGGTATTTCCTCAAAGTATATGTTTTAATGAATGATATATGTATGGTGTGAAATTCGATGTTTGTATTATGTACATTATATATGAATGCATTTGATAGTTTTTGTATATGACGAATTTATATGGTTATATATGTACTCGATAGATTTTGTATATGATGAAATTGTGCTTATATTTCTTTGAATATAATTGCCTCTAAAGTGGGTTAAACCTTTTTAGAACAATGTTAAGATTGAATTCGTCATTTTAGAATTCGTCAGGTTAAACCTTTTTAATTTTTTCTAATTGAATAAGTTAATTCAGTTAGAATGAGGTAGTAGTTGTATGAATTTACATGAACAAATATTTTTACATATTTTGTGTTCGACATTGGCATGTATGCTATCTGTTTTATCTCTTTAATTCTCGATATTTTTCTTTAAAAAAAAAAGAATTCAATGATTAAAAAAAACGAGAAGTGTCCTGTCGGCTGACTCACTTGATGCGGAACATCGAGACGAATAAATTCCCGAATAAATTTTGGTATTTCCTCAAAGTATATGTTTTAATGAATGACATATGTATGGTGTGAAATTTGATGTTTGTATTCTGTACATTATATATAAATGCGTTTGATAATTTTTGTATATGACGAATTTATATGTTTATATATGTTTTTGATAGATTTTGTATATGATGAAATTGTGTTTATATTTCTTTGAATATAATTGCCTCTAAGGTGGGTTAAACCTTTTTAGAACAATGTTAAGATTGAATTCGTCTTTTTAAAATTTATGCAATGCGAAGTTTCAATCTTTTTGGACCGCTAAGACCAGGTTAAACCTTTTTGAATTTTTTCTAATTGAATAAGTTAATTCAGTTAGAAGGAGGTAGTAGTTGTATGAATTTACATGAACGAATATTTTTACATATTTTGTGTTCGACATTGGCATGTATGCTATCTGTTTTATCTCTTTAATTCTCGATATTTTTCTTTAAAAAAAAAAGAATTCTGTGAAACGAGAAGTGTCCTGCTGGCTGACTCACCTAATGCGAAATAGCCAAGCAGGAGCCATCCTTCTTATTGTTAAGAGAAAATAAAAAAAAAAAAGTTTTGCCTTGGATTAAATGGCCATGAAGTGAAGCCCCTTCATGACCCACCAATAGGTTTTGTTTTGAAAAAAAAAAAAAAAGACAAATAAAGGCAATGATTTAACAATGATGCCCACTGAGACGATTTGTTCTTTTTTAAACTCCTTAGTTACGTGATGAACCCGAGACATGAAGTGTTGCCTTGGAAAGTGATTTTTAAAGGAAATAAAATGTGTTTTGTTTGTTAAATTAATTGGTTTGAGTTTTGGAATAAAAGAAATTAGTTTGTATATTTTAAAGGTTTAAAATTTATATCCACTGAAAATAATTTGAGATTCATTGAGGGGTTTTTTTTTTTTTTATGTAAACAAAAGTTTATATTCTTCTTAGTATGTTATAAGAATAATTTAAAACTAAATGTTTGATAATAGTTGTTGTTATTATTATTGTTGTTGTTGTTATTATTATTATTATTATTATTATTTGTAAATGTGATTGTTAATATAGTGTACATGTATGTATATTATGTAAATTTTATTCAAAAGAAGTGATTCATTATTACTTAATAAGTATGTGGTTGGCTCACCTTTCAATATTTCCTCCTTTCAAATTTTAATGATGATTAGTGGTACAAAGGTCTTTTCTATTAGGAATATTTTTGGAATATAGAATGAAGTCAGAATTCAAGTTTTTTTTTTTTTAGTGCTTTTGTTATTCTTTTGTTCAAATTCTTTTCATGTTAGTTAAGCACTTGATGGGACAAGTGTAAGATTAGATTTTTATCCTTCATGTAATAAGTTATTCAGATTGTATTTGGGTTTCGGTCAGACTTTTCTTGAGGAAAAATTTAGTTATAATATATTTGGTTTATTATTTTTAGGAAAGTATTTTGATTATTCAAGTTTTTAATATAAGACTTTGTATTATTAGAGAAATACTCTAGTGATACGACCGTGCCACATCCTGCGGGTGTGGGGCGTGACATTTAATACAAAATAAGAGAACTACGAAGAACAAATGCTTAAAAAAGCTAAATGATCTCTTATGTTTGGTGTTGTTCCATGAAAGCCACATAAACGCCTAAATAAATAGGCACAAAAGGCAATGAAATGGTTTGCCAAACTTGAGGTGGGATTTCGTGGGATGAAAGTCATTTTAACAAATCTTTACTTTAACTTATATCCCAAATTCAAACATGTAGTTTTGCTCTATCTTCTCCAAAAAAAAGTCAAAAACCATAAATCATAAATAGTAAATACCATTCAAGCCCAATCACTCCTTAAATGGCTTACAAATTCCAGTTGTATCTTCTCCAATAGACAATGCGTATGCGACTAAATTTGCATACTTTTGCGGTGGACGAATATTTCTTCTTAGTCTATTCTTAGTTATGGAATATTTCTCTTCTTCATCAAAAATTACACCTTCATCATAAATTACAGATACCTGTACTAAACTTTATTGAATAGAAGAAGTCAACTTAGAAGGACCAAAATTGCTAATTTCAACTTTTATTTGCTCGTGTACTATCTTCATTTGTGCGAAATGAAGCAGAAAGCTTTCTTTTGGAATTTAATATATACAATTCATCAAATGTAACATGTCTAGTGATTACAAATTTTGGTGTTTTAGGAACTAGAAACCATAATCTATATCCTTTTACCCCACAAGTGTACCCAAAGAAAATACATTTCTTAGCTCTAGGCTCCACTTTCCCATCATTTTATATGCATGTATGCTAGATACCTAAAAATTTTTAAATCAGAGTAATTAACATACATATCTAATCAAACTTCCTCAAAATTTTAAAATCAAGAGCTACAGAAAAAGCACAGTTGATAAAATAACAAGCCATAAAAACTACCTCTATTAAAATATTTTTTGTCAACTCTACATTTGAAATCATACAACGTACTCTTTCCAAAAGAGTTTTGTTCATATGTTCAACAATACCATTATGTTAAAATGTCATTCTCACTATACGATACTGAATAATTCCTTCATTCTTACAAAATTCATCAAATTCTCTTTCACAAAATTCCATATTATTATATGTCCATAGCCGCTTAGTTTGTTTATTGATCTGTTTCTTAATCAAAACTTTTCATCGTGTGAAAATTAGGTATAGACCTAAACTTTTCTTGAATAATCATCAATGAAACTCAACATGTACCTGGCGCCGCCCTTAGAAGGAATACGAGATGGAACCTAAAAATCTGAACGAATATAATACAAAGTATTTTTAGTTTGGTGAATTGCTAGTAAGTTGAAACTTATCATTTTCTACTTCCCAAAGATATAATGCTACGCCTTGGTACGTACTTTGTCCACCCAGAAGGCCTCTCTTGCTCAATATGTGTAGACCTTTCTTATTCATGTACCCCAAACGCATATGCCACAATTTCGTGATGTTAAATCAGATAAAGTTGATCTAGAAACTATAATAGAAACTGGGACAGTAGTTCCCTACCAAGTGTATAAATTATTACCAGACTTGCAACCCTTTATGACAATAAGAGTACCTTTACAGACTTTATAACTCAATCTTTAGTTGCATATATACATCCAGGAGCTTTGAGGGTATCTAAAGAGATGAGATATCTTTTCGAATCATGGACATGTTTAACATAAATGAAAGTCCCCACTATACCATCATAGATTTTAATTTGAACTATACCCATACCCAGAACATTATAAACAATATAATGGCCTATCAAAATAACTCTACCATTACAAATTTCATAAGTGAAAAATAAATTCCTATTGAAACATATATGGAAAAAACAATTCGAATATAAAATCAATTCATTTTCCAGCATTGCCCTATTATTAGTCATAAAGAAGATGTTTTCTTCACTCTTATGTGCTAATACACTAGTTTCTGCAGTTTCAGTACATTTTTCTTTATGCTTATCATTATTTTTCAACTTAATGTATTCTTTTTTATGATAATTATTGCAAACCAAATTTCCATATTCAGATTTGAATCTAGATTTTTATTTATCATTGCCACAATTTCTATTTTCTAATCTATCCCTAGCCACCAAACCTTCCGCCTGATTTCCACTAACTTCTCCAATTAATTAAATCTCTATCAATTATTTCTTTTGATTTCAAAATATATTTAATTTCTTAATACGAGATAGTTGCTTTCTCATACAATATACAATATAGTATCTCGAAGATACTTAAAGGATTAGGAAAGGAAACACAAAAATAAAATAGTTTAATCTTTATTATTTATTTTCACATCAATATTACTAAAATCCTAAATCAAGCATATCAAGATGTGAGATAATAGATTGACTTTCAACCATCCGAAGAATAAATAATGTTTGCTTCAAATAGAGCCGATTATCCATTATCTTCTTTATATACAAAGTTTTCAACTTTTCCCACATAGTTTTAGCTATAGTCTCAATAGCGACTTCTCTTAAAACCTCATTAGAGAAATCTAGAATAATACATGATCTCGCAATTTCAACCAGATCTTCAAATGCCACTATTGTTAGCGACTTCTTTTAAAACTTCATTAGAGAAGCTTAGAATAATATATGACATCGCCCTTTTATCTAGATCTTCAAATGCCACTGTTGTTACCTCCACTGACTTTTTTTCTTCTCATTTGGAAGCTAAATCAACCCTGTTATGAATTCAAATGGCCTCTATCTTGAGCTGCCATATGACGAACTTGACATCTTGATTGAATTTCTATACCTTAATTTTCGTTATCGCCATTGCCATAGAGTTAAAAGTTAGAAACTACGATACTACTTTGGTAGGATAGGTCCCAAAACAAACCAAAACCTCAATGATAAAACCATATAAAACGATAATAAAGAAATAAAATAATAATAATACAAAGAAAAATAAAATAACGAAAAATAAAAAGAAATTCAAAAATTACGTAATTCGATTAAATAATTTACATCTATGAACAGAAGAAAAAATAAAATTTCATTATAAAAAATAATGTATAAATCTTTCAGAAAGTATTCCTAAATTTATAAACACCACTAATATAGAAAATCTAAGTCTATAAACATCATTAATTCAGAACAAAACTACGAAGAACAAAAATTTAAATAAGCTAAATAATCTCTTGTGTTTGGTGTTGTTCCATCAATGCCACACAAAGGCCTAAATAAATAGGCACCAAAGGCGGTGAAATGGTTTGCCAAACTCGACATGGGATTTTATGGGATGAAAGTCATCTTGACAATATTTCTGGTCTCAAATCCATAGCTAACACTGGATGAAAACACCATGGCAACGTTTTTGGTTTTGGGACTGGTATAGACCTTCCCCAGATGTTATGTAAGTAGCTCCTTTCTTGCTGCCTTGCTCACCATATTATTGCATCTCATGATGGGTTTGGGTGGGGGGCTTCACCAACAGGAATATAATTATCTAATAAATTGAATTATTTTAAGATACAAATCACCAAGTCAATATCACCACTAATGCAGAAGTTGGTCTGCTGTCAATTTCATTTAATATCATGGAGGCTGTTAAGTCCTAATGACAATTTTCAGCCTTGGATAGAAAATTGATTCCGTTTTTATAATTATATAGGCAAAACAAAATCTCCACTGTAGACATAAACGTGGGTTCAAACGGGAAAAAAACCATTAACTTACAATGGGACCTGAAGTGTGCATCATTTGACATCTGTTACCAAAGTGCTTAAAGATATCTGGCTCTTCTTGAAATGGCAGACACCTAAATATTCATGATTGTTGCTACTCTTTACTCAATAGAACAAACACAGGAACAAATGGGCGATAGCTAGCTATTTAACGAACCGACAACTGCAGTGACACTCAGGCTGCTATGTTTTCTGTCTCTAATGAGAACAAACTGATAATTTCCACTGTTGTTTCTGAGCCTTGAATTCATCGGAGTACTGCTCAAGAAAGTAGTTTAAAATGGAGACTGATGCGCTGGAAAAGAAAGAAACTAAGATGATGGTTGCCATTGATGACAGTGAGTTGAGCTACTATGCTCTGATGTGGGTTCTTGAAAATCTTCAAGAATCCATCTGCAAATCTTCTCATCCTTTGATACTTTTCACGGTTCTGCCACGTTCTACTGGCGGCAGCAGTTTTGCTGCATCTTTTGGCTATGCCCTCCGGAGGGTTTCTTCCACCAGTAAGTTATAGTAGTTCTCTAGCATGTTTAAAGGTTTTGAACCTTCTTCGTTTACTTTATCCATTAATGTTTTGCTTACTGGAGTGGAAGAGGAGATTATGAGTTTTCGTATCCATTCGCCTAGTGTATATGCTTGTTAGTATCATTATGCATGTTTGATTGGACTGGGCTTCTATTGGGATAATGCTCCGAGCGGATTTGTAGACTGGTCCCACTAGCAAGCTAGGTAAATCCGGATGTAAACAAACAGATAAGAATATAAGAACAAAGTAGCTTTGTGTCTAAATGGTTTATGCTGTTAAGATTATCAAATAATTGATCAGTTTTTCTGGTGAAGACACAGTAAATAGCAAAAGCAAACCAAGGGAGATTCAGGTGCAGTCAGAAATTTATTGTTTTGATCTTTGGAGTATGATGACAGAAGAAATAGGATGGACTAAGGCTATAGATTAACACAAGAATGGTACTAACGGGTTGTTCAATTATTGAGTGCAGCTTCAGAATTTGTCAACTCTGTTCAAGAAAGAAGTGATTTGGTTTCAGCTTGCATTTTGGAGAAAGCAAAGAGCATCTGCGACAGTCGTGGGGTATAACTGCTGTTTATTTATCAATTTGATTAATTGGGCTTATCCTGATCGATAAAGTTTCACCCAAAGCTAGTGGATTCTTTTTGTGGTTTTCTGCTTACTTACCTCTGTTGTGTGCCCTTTTCCTTCTGATATCCATGATTTAGCTTCAAAAAAAGTCATCTCCAAGCAGTAATAAGCATCTGGCAGATATGCTTTCTCATTGCGTTGGGTTACATGTTTACATTTTTTGTGCAGATAAACTCAGAGACAATTACAGTAGTGGGGAATGCTAAGGAGGCAATATGTGACAATGTGCAGAAGTTGAAAATAAACTTACTAGTTCTGGGTGATCGCCAAAAGTCAGTAATCATTTATCTGATATTTGGAAATTTTAACAATTACTACAATTCTTTTTCCTAAAAAATGTGAATGTGTTAACCTGATTTCATCTTTAACTCAAGCATGTCAATGTTGTTATCTAAGTGTTAACCATTTCTTCATTGCAGGACAGTTTTAGGAAGTGTGAGCAACTACTGTGTTCTTAATGCCAAGTGCCCTGTGCTAGTTGTAAAGAAACCTGAATGAAGTTTGGCTCAAAATCAACTTGGCTGTAAATATGGCTTTACTTAGTGGCTGGTCATGTCCTTTGAAATCGTATGATTGGAGGTGAAGATTAGTCAAAAGGCATATTGAACTAGTGTTTGATTTGTAGCTGCTGCAAATTTGATAAGAAAAAATTTTCTTCGGAGTAGAATTGGAATAACTTCTGCAGGAATGAAGTGAACTGTCTGCTTGAAAATGTAGTATGCAGGAGACAATGAAGTGTGTTTGCAGTTAAAATAAAATAACTTCTACTTCAAACTGCATATCTGCAGGAGAGACGGGTGGGGTAATTGTTGACTGCCCTTGCCACACACCTGCCAATTATGTCAATTTCATATCTCCAGTTACTTGTTATACATTTAAGCAGAATCATATGTATCTAAAAAAGTTCCTATCACTGTTGACCCCATAACCTTAAGGCCTGAAGGCAGCTAAGATCTCAGAGAAGCAGGTAAACACAGCGTCCTAATTATCCAGAAAGAGAAGTTAGATGCTCAATGCTGTAGTTATAAGTGCAGAGATGATTGGGAGTTCTATGAGAAAGCAATGACAGCCTTTCTCCACCGCCATTAAGGACTATTCTAGAGCTGCAAATTGCAGCTAAAATCTGCAATTTGCAAGCTTCCACCGTCATTCTAGAATCCAGGAGAATCACAGCCAACTTGCAATCTTGAAGTTCTTGAAGCTTCCAATGCAACTTACATCCACCGCCATTATCAAGGAAATTTCTTCGAAGCTCGAATATGTTGGTTAACAATTACTATATATATGTGTGTGTGCTTTGTATGTAATCCACGAAAATGAAGAGTAAAAAAGAAGGATAATGAAGTGTGAAGTGAGGTGTAGTAGACAGCACACAGAATTGTAAAGTGAAGTGCTTGTGTGAATTAAATAATAGTGTGTGCATGTGAGTGTGGCAAGGAAATTTTGAAGGTTGTGTGGTGTGTGTACGAGGGTGTAGTTAAAGTGCACTAAGTACTCTTATTTGTTAGTGGTGTTTGTGTGTGAGAATGTGTGCCCTTTCAATAGATTATTATTATTATTTTTTTGTCCTCTCTATTTTCTCAACATTTTGGTATCAGAGCTTAATTTGTGAGATTCATTAAAATTCCAAAAAGTTAAAGAATAGTTAGGGACCGTGCTCAAAGTAGTCTGTTTGTGATCGTGACACGTTGAGATTCTGCTGATGCACAATCAATGATTATGAAGTTAGTTGTTCAGGGACTAGACTTACTTGGATAAGATGCGGGACATCACCAAGTCAAGATGGCAGACTTTGTTAATGCGAACAAAATTGAAAAGTTCAGAGGACAATTACAACATTGGAACGTGTGCCTAAAATTCTATTTGAGAGGACAAGGCCTATAGGAGCTCGTAGATGGAAGCCAAGCAACACCACCACCACTAGAAAATGTTGGAGAGTACAACAAATGAGACAAGAATGCTGGTACGGCCCTATCCATTTTAGCCTTAACAATTGAAAAATAATTTTTAGAATTGATTAAAAATGTCAAGACACCAAAAGAAGCTTGGGATATTCTGGCGGGGAGATTCTTCAAGACTAATGAAGCTAAGGTGCAAAGGCTTGAAAACGAGTTATTGGGAATCTCACAAGGTAATATGACAGTGAGTCAATATTTTGCCAAAGTGAGATCCTTAAATAAAAATTTTTCAAAATTAGATCCTATTTGTCCTATTGACGAGACTAGCATGAGAAGAATTATAATTCGGGGGTTACGACGAGAATACACCCCAATTATAACAGCAACACGGGGATGGCCTGAGCCACCGACACTCAATGTGTTGGAAAGTATGCTAGCAAATGAAGAAGCCTTAATGAGACCATTCTACAGTGGATCAACAAATGAGGAAGAGAAGGCTCTTTATGGCAGACGAAGAGTATATGGAGGACGGAAAAATGCCAGAATACCAATAGAAGGAGACAAAAATAACGAGAGACGTAGTTTTTGGCAGAAAGAGCGTCCGGAGAAAAATACACATCAAGGGGGAGCACCACCATAGTAAAGTAACAACATGAGGAGCCGACGGAGAAATAACGAATGTTACAACTGTGGAAAGAAAGGTCACTTCGCTCGAGATTACTAGCACAGACAGGCCAAAGGGAATGTTGCCACCTCTTCACATACTCAAGAAAGTGAGGATGAATAGGACTTTCATGCGTCCTGCGCAATTGAAGAAGACGAGACACTGTCGAGCACAGTTCAAGAAAAGGAAGAAGATCTAGCACTTGTCATGGTAAGTAACAAACTTATCAATTATAAAAATTATTGGATAGTAGATTCGGGATGCTCTAATCATATGACAAGGGATAAAGAAAAATTATGTACTATGGAGAAATATAAAAGTCGACGCGTCGTGATTACTGCTAATAACTCTAAAATGCCAATAACATATATTGGCAAAGCTCTAGTAGTATCACGATTCAACTCTACAAAAGTAGAGTTAGAGAATGTGTTGCACGTGCCAGGTATGAAAAAGAACTTGCTATCAGTATCACATCTAGCCTCAACAGGGAATTATGTCATATTCGGCCCAAACGACGTGAAGGTGTATCATCAATTAAAAATTAAAGGCGAACCAATTATGGAAGGACGAAGGTTAGAGTCTATCTATGTAATATCTGCGGAGACAGTATATGTAGATAAGAACTTGCTATAGTAGTACCACGATTCAACTCTACAAAAGTAGAGTTAGAGAATGTGTTGCACGTGCCAGGTATGAAAAAGAACTTGCTATCAGTATCACATCTAGCCTCAACAGGGAATTATGTCATATTCGGCCCAAACGACGTGAAGGTGTATCATCAATTAAAAATTAAAGGAGAACAAATTATGGAAGGACGAAGGTTAGAGTCTATCTATGTAATATCTGCGGAGACAGTATATGTAGATAAGACTAAAAAGAACGATACACCAGATTTATGGCATGCAAGATTGGGACACATGAGTTACACCAGACTAAAGGTGATGATAAAAAAGTCAACGCTGAAGAGTCTACTACAGTTGGAGATTCAAGACAATATAATTTGTGCTGACTGCCAATATGGTAAAGTACATCAACTATCATACGAGGAGTCGAAGTTTAGAGCCAATGTGCCTTTGGAGCTAGTCCACTTAGATATCTTTGGCTCAATGAAGCAGCCATCAGTAAGTGGTTATCGATAAATGATAACTTTTATCGATGACTATTCTAAATATGTCTGGATAGATTTCTTGAAAGAAAAGTCTAAAGCCTTAACAAAGTTCAAGGCATTCAAGGAGAAAGCAGAAGGTGAAACTAGCTATGAAATAAAGCGTCTTCGGACAGATAACGGTGGAGAATACATTGCAGAGAAATTTACAGAATTCTTGGAACAAAACAAGATTCGACAACAATTGACATGTCCAAACACTACACAACATAATGGAGTTGCAGAAAGAAAGAATCGACACTTAGCAGAGACTTGTAGAAGCATGCTGCATGCGAAGAATGTTCAACCACGTTTTTGGGCAGAATGGTTGAAGACAGCAGTATATATCACAAATTGCCTACCACAAGCAAAGCTCGGCATGATTGCACCTTACGAAAAACTATGGAAGAAGAAGCCCATTGTAGCTCATTTTCGAGTTTTTGAGTGTGTATGCTATGTATTAGTACCTGATCATTTAAGGAGCAAGTTTGAAAAGTAGGTAATTCGTTGTATCTTTGTCAGATACGATTCCAGACGAAAGAGATGGATTTGTTGTAATCCTAACACAGGTAGATGTTACACATCTAGAAATGTTGTATTTGATGAAGCATCATTTTGGTGGTCATCTCAAGCCGAGAAGCTTCCATAATTTGAAGAAATTTTAGAAAAGTCAGCGAAAAAGCTGGAAGAACAAAAAAAAGATCATTTGACTTCTAAAACATCTAAAGAAGATGACAAAGAATCATCATCAAATGAGTTACTATTAAAGAGTCCGTGGCAGACAGGAGTACATAAAATTACAAAAGATCAGAGGCCCAACCAATATGAAGAAATGGACGAAGAAGAGGAGGCGCAACCACAACTTCGAAGGTTTACTCGACAACGAAGACCCAATCAAAAATATGCAAATACAGCCTTAATCGAGGATACTATAAGAGAGCCAGACACATATGAAGAGGTATTCAAACATAAGGAATGGTGAAAGGCGATGGAAGAAGAAGTACTAGCATTAAAGCAAAATGAGGCGTGGAGATTAGTGCCAAGACCGAGGAATAAACAACCCATCTCTTGCAAATGGATGTACAAATTAAAAACTTGACCAGATGGATCAATTGACAGATATAAGGCACGACTGGTAGCACGAGGTTTCTCACAAAAGTACGGGTTAAACTATGACGAGACGTTCAGTCCAATAGCAAAAATCACTACAGTTTGAGTATTACTTGCCCTAGCTACAAGCAAGACATGGAAGTTACGGTAGATGGATATGAAGAATGCATTCCTTCATAGAGAACTTGATCGAGACATATACATGGAACAACCACAAGGATTTGAGAACAAGGCACATCCAAAGTACGTGTGTAAACTTAATAAAGCACTTTATGGATTGAAATAAGCACCACGAGCATGGTATGGGAAAATTATAGAATTCTTGATTCAAAATGGATATTTGATAGCACTAGCTAATTCAAGTTTGTTTGTTAAAACTCGAGAACGAAAGCTAACCATAGTATTTGTGTACGTGGACGATTTGATCATTACTGGAGATGATAAAGAAGAGATTGATCGAATTAGGTCAAATCTTTCAATTCGCCAAATGAAGGAGCTTGGAGAACTAAAACACTTTCTTGGCTTGGAGATAGAACAAGCGAATGATGGGATATTTTTATGTCAACAGAAGTATGCATATGATCTTCTACAAAAATATGGCATGCTTGACTGCAAACCAACCTTTACTCCAATAGAGGTAAATGTTCGACTATGCTCAATTGAAGGCAAGGAACTTGAAGACGGAACGATGTATCGACAGTTAGTGGGTAGTTTAATCTACTTAATACTAACAAGATCAGATATTTCATATTCAGTTGGAGTCGTAAGCAGATTCATGCAAACACCAAAGAAGCCACATCTTGATGCAGTAAAAAGAATACTAAGGTATGTTAAAGGTACTATAGACCATGACTTGCTATATAAAAAGACAGATACATCTCAAATGATAGGATATTGTGATGCCAACTACGCTAGTGATTACGACACACGATGATCAACCACTGGATATGTTTTTAGCCTTGGATCAAGAGTTGTCTCATGGTACAGTAAGAAACAACCAACAGTGTCATTATTTAGTACAAAAGCAAAATATCGTACTGCAGCAATGGCACCTCAAGAATGTTCGTGGCTACTACAACTCTTGGAAGATCTTTATTAGCCCGTGAATAAAGCAGTTCAATTATATTGTGACAATCAATCAGCGATACGCTTAACAGAGAATCCAGTATTTCATGCAAAAACAAAACATGTGGAGGTTCATTACCACTTTGTGCGGAAAAAAGTACTATGTGGTCAAATTGAAATGAAGCACGTGAAGACTATGAACAAATTACAGATATTTTCACCAAATATCTCAATGGAGTAAAGTTTGAAGAATTTTGAAGAGAACTCGGTATGATTTCACAAGAAAAAATAAAAAAGCAGTCATTGAGGGAGAGTATTGAAAAAGCAATGACAGCCTTTCTCTACCGCCATTAAAGACTATTCTAGAGCTGCAAATTGTAGCTAAAAATCTACAATTTGCAAGCTTCCACCGTCATTCTAGAATCCAGAAGAACCACAGTCAACTTGCAATCTTGAAGTTCATGAAGCTTCCAATGCAACTTACATCCAACACCATTATCAACTCGAAGAAAACTTCTTCGAAGCTCGAATATGTCAGTTAACAACTCCTATATATATGTGTGTGCTTTGTATGTAATCCACGAAAATGAAGAGTAAAAAAGAAGGATAATGAAGTGTGAAGTGAGGTGTAGTAGACAGCACACAGAATTGTAAAGTGAAGTGCTTGTGTGAATTAAATAATAGTGTGTGCATGTGAGTGTGGCAAGGAAATTTTGAAGGTTGTGTGGTGTGTGCACGAGGGTGTAGCTAAAGAGCACTAAGTACTCTTATTTGTTAGTGATGTTTGTGTGTGAGAATGTGTGTCCTTTCAATATATTAATTCAAAAGTTTCTTTTTTTTTTTTTGTCCTCTTTATTTTCTCAACATTCTAATGGTATGAGGAGCTGATGACCATTTATTGCAGAATTCAACTTGTTTTTGCCCATGAACATAAACTCCCCAGATCATCCTCTGCAGAGGATGGGAAAATATTCTTAACAGCATTTGCAGCAGCTCCGCTTAATCTTGACTGTGATAAGCACACAAAATTAGCACAGTAAGAGACATAGTTTACCCACAGAGACTAAAGACAGAAGGAAGAAAGAACCTGAGAAATCCTACAAATTGCAAAATGGCCATCAAATCCTCATCCATGAACTACCAGGAACAAGAAAAACAATGCAATAAGAGCTAAAATGTGAGATTCCAATGAAATTGTGCCACTAAAAACTCGGTAAATAAGAACAACAGTTCGCACAAAGTAATCAATTTCCTTCCCTACCAATTAGAGTCATGTCAGAGCCAACTGGACTGCCAATGTGACAGAATGGAAACAGTGAAATATGTTTGCAGTTTTTTTTTTTTTTTTCCTCTTCCACAATGAAAAATCTAACCATTTATTTATGTTACATTCCAATATGTCTAATGAAATTGCTTGCAGAACTCTGGGCAACTTCCATAATTTCTCTAAAGTACTTCTAGCAATGTAGAATGAAGAACTTTCTATCTGCTGATTATAGTCCAGTAAAATTGGAACTGATGCATCCTTTGTTGTCAACCAAATATCCGGTTTAGTATGGCTGCCAAACGAACTCCACCTTGAGCTAGCCGCAAATTTACAGTTGGTAAACGGGTTAAGAAATAGTCGTCTGCAGATTGGTATATCCAGATTATTCTCCGAAGATAATCAATAGATGATAAGTGTGGAGTACATAGATTAAATGAAGTGTTACTTACCTCCAAGAACAGAATTATTGTGGACGCCTTTATATGCCCAGCTACAGGCTGCTTTGATACTTTCAGTAGCATATCTGCAGGAAGCACCAAAATATGAATCAAAGTTCGTGAATGAGGAGAAATCATGTGTGGAGAATGTGGCTAAACGTACACATCTGGGCAGGCTGGTTTGCGATTTCCGCAGGCTTCCCAGGTCTCTACTTGATCTGCCCACTCATCCTAGCAAAAGTAAATGGCAAGTATTAAGTACATCAAACAGTCCAAAAATTGGAAGTCAGACAAAAATCTGTGAGGAAATGGAGCTGCAAATTACTGTAATGTTCTTTTTGAGGGCGTCAATGAGCCCTTGTACATCAGAGTCATAGAATCTTTCTTCAGATGTCTCTATTATGTTATCATCCCAGACCTGCATTGGTTTGGTTCATAAACTCAGTTTCCAGTTGCAATTACAGCTGCTGTAGTTTGTCAGGAAAACCTACATGATGGAGAACTGCTTTCCTTGTGTACCAGTGGACATCAATTGTGTTGCCTCCCTTGTCTGAGGTAAATCCAACATGGAGAGGCTGCATTTCCAAGTAAAGAAGAAGGGGGAGAAAAATGTGACCACAAAGTCTAGTGATCGCAAAGTGCTTGGATTTGAGTTCCCAAATACCATACCTGATGGATGTCTCCCACAAGATGAGAAAGGAAGAGCAGGGCTTCTGTGAGATTATCTGATTTAGACTCAAATCAAGCACAAATTTTTATTAGAACCAAAGTAAACCAGTATATGCAGCCTTTACTTCCATTGGAAAAATAAGCAATTTTGGCATTGCTTGCCAAAAGGGGAGGAGGTGCACTAAGTTAAAATTGAAGAATAAAGAGGTTACATTCATTATCATTCCCATTGCTGAGTAGTTGGGTGGTGTAATTATTGATGGCCCCCGCTACACATCTGCCCAATATGCCATTTTCATCCCTGCAGTCCCCTTTACACGTGGTACAATGCGTATCATTATTATCACTGAATCCTCGAAATCTCAGCAGTGGAATGCAGAGCAGTATCAAATTCTTAATTTTTAAGAAGATCAAAGAGAAGTAGCCAAATAGGCAACTGTGATAAGCCAGAAAGAGAGGTTAGATGCTCACTGTTATAGTTATAAGTGCAAAGATCATCAGGGGTGTCGATGTAATGAAGAGGGGATGACCAGTGATAGCGGAACTTGACTCGATCTGCCCATGAACATAAACTCCCAAGATCATCTTCTGCATAGGATGGCAACAGATCCTTGACAGCATCTGCAGCAGCTTCGCTCAATCTTGACTGTAAAATGAAGGCAGAAAAACTCAGCTATCCAAAAACCCACATGAGACTGTGTCTACAGAAGTAGTAAAGAGGGAAAGATGCAAGAACCTGAGCAATCTCGCAAACTGTGAGATGCCCATCAACCCCCCATCCATGGACTGTTGGGCACAGAAACAACAGCAGAAAAAGAGCTAAAATGTGAATTCCAGACAATCCCATTTTGTTTCCCCCAACTTTCAATGCAATGATTGGGCAAAAACGTTGTATCTCTATCTATTTATGCAAAAATTTGGTGTGAAATAATATGAAAAAGAACGTTTTCTTCAAGATTTTTTGTTCAGACCTGGCTCTGGCTGCCTTTCTTTTTAGGAAAAAGAAGTGGATATAAATCGTGGTTGGGACGGAAAGGAAATGGATGTAACGGCTAGAAATAGTTGGATATTTAATTGATTTGATTTTGTACATTAGGAAATGAATCCTCCAAGATTGGGATTTTGGATTTGTTGCACCATCGTACCCTTAAATATATATATGGGCATTTGATCGCTAAAATTTATATGATAGATAGTGAAATTATTTAAAATATGTTACGTATATTGATTAAATTTAAATATAATAATATATATATATATATTTAAACTTAATTAAATACTATAATTAAATTATGCAATTTCATTGGATCCTTAAGATTGATAGTTTTGATACGTTCCACTAATGGAGGATAAAAACAAGGTCGTTAGAATATTCTTTGGATATTATTTCTACTTTGGCACCAAAAAAAAAAAAAACTATGTAGGAACAATATGAACGTAGGGCTTCTTGCATTTTAGACCATAAGTTGAAGGCTTGATTTTTCACTACAATATAATTGGATATCTCCTTCTCCTTTTACCTCTTATAGAGTTCCCCTCCCCATCCCACCAAAAGTAAGCTTTATTAGAATGACATTAATGATATTATATTGAAGGAGAATTTCATTTTGGTCATAATGGTTTATTTTTATCTTAATTTTGTCCATTTAATTTTTTTTTCAATTCATGCTTTTTAATGCATTCATAATTCATCTTCTTATCATTTTTTTATTCATATATTTTCTTAAGAAATTTTTATTTTTTTTATAAATAATGTTCTTTTAAATTTTATCATCACCTTCTCCCTTTCAAAAATTTTTGAAAGTTATAACATTATCATATAACATATTTTTTCGAATAATTGGTTTCACCAGAGGAAATGTTACCTAAGATGATCAAATTAATCTTTTCAAATTTCATTTTTCTAGCCACTTAAAGAGAGAAATATTCAATAAATAATTCTGAAATATCGTGCCAATGGATGTGCAACCTTTCAAAAATTCTATATATGCTAAATATAGAAGCATTAATAAAGTGGTCTTTACTATAAATGTTGCTAATTAATCCAAACATTTAAAGAAGAAAAAAGAAGCTAGGATTTGTTTTGGAGATAATATTTATTAGGACAAATTATTTTGATAACCCTCCAATTATTGAGAAATTTAACTTTTGCATTCTAATTAAAAAAAGCGTAAAATGCTTCATTGAATCTTTTAATCGTCCAAATTTTACCTTTTCGTAAGTTAACCAACGAAAAATTTCATTAATTGTTAATGGCATTTTGATAATTTTTATATTTTATATTAAAATATATTATGGACAAATTATTTTAATAATTCTCCAACTATTAGTTTGTTCAACTTTTGCTCTCCTATTAAAAAAGTGTAAAACAGTTCCTCGAACTTTCTAGTCGTCCAAATCTTACCCAGTCAATTGACAATTCTGTTAATTTTTAAAGGTATGTTAGTAATATCATATTTTTAATTAAAATTATATTGTTTTTCTTATTTTATTTATTTTAAAATAATTTCTTTTATCTTTAATTTTTTCTTTCTTTTCTTCTTCCCATTTCCTCTTCTTCTTGCTCGCTCTTGGTTGCAGCTACAATTCCACTTTCACCAAAACTGGAGAAAGACAATTCTGCTAGGTGCATCTTGGAAACAAAGTAGGTGGATCGTTTTATGGCTAGAAGTTAGGGAAGGATCACTAGAAGTAGGGGATCATTGTCAATTAGGCTGAGATTGGAGCAGCACCATCACTATCTGGAAGTTTGTAAAGGTTTAAAATGGCAAAAATCATCAAAACGAAAGTATGTTAGGAAAACAAAAATTTAACATTTGTGATTAAATGGCTCTCTTTGCACTGATGTAGATGTCTGTATATGTGAAACCCCGGTCAAAACCAACCTTAGAGTAAGGGGATTGGGATGCATATCATACTTTATTTCATAATTAAATATATTTTTATATGATTTCTATGTATTTTGGATTTGATTTTTATTGTCTTGAAGTCTTGTTAGTGAGTATTGTGTGAAAGGGGTAAAATGGTAATTTTTGCCCGAGGTGAAAATAGGGAGATAGATTGTGGATTGAATAGAAAATAATTTTTCCTAGTGGAAATGACAACAAGAGTTGTTGTGATTCAGTGGTTAGACCTTGGAATTAATTCTTGAGGTCTTTGGTTCAAATTCCATCATAGAAGTTTTAGCTAGATTAAATTTTATTTTTGCTTGGGGGGAATTGGTTTCGACCCTAAGGGCCTAGAGCAAGGAGTGATGATGTCCTAGGAGAGACATGATAGGAGTAATCTCATTCTACTCCTTTACTCTACTCGAAATTCTTAAAGGGAAATTCATTTTTCCTTGATCTTTGATTTTCCTCAATTCTCAACTCCTTAGTTTGATCAAGATGTTCTAGCCTTTTTCTTTCCAGAAAATTCAGTAAAGTGCTGAGGTCTTTTAGGACCAAAGTGTCTTGGTAAAAGATTTCTTATAGTCTGAAAATATGGAATAGTTGTGGGAAATTCCAAGAGGAAAAATCCCTCAGTGAGCTTGCTGAAATTTCATTCTAGACTAGTTCATCTTCCTTCATGAAATGAGTTGAAATTTTCCAACTTGTTGTACCTTCAAAATGTTGAGCTCCTTAGCTAACATTCCCTCCCAAATGCTGCCAGAAAAATGGCCTTAAGTTCAGCTTGAAACATAAATTATTTCTACCATTTTCGGACTGCTCAAGGGCTGTACAAAACCAGTGAAAATTCTGGGCAAAATCGCAGCTTTGGAGGCTCAAAATCAAGCTGTTTTCTTCCAGATTTTGTGCAGCACCTTAGCCATGTTTTTCCTCCATGAAGAAGGCTGTAAACCAGCCTTGAATACCCCAGAAATCCCCCTCCAAACTCGCTGCAAATTGGCTAGAAGTGGCAGCCGAAATTCTGCCCAAAAAAATTTCTGTTCAGCGAAATTCTGGACAGTCAAACTTCCAGCTTTGTTTCCTATTTTTCTTCCAGCCGAAACACCAGCCCTAATCTGTCAAAACCTTCCTTAAACCTCCATTAACAGAGCTCCATAATTTCCTTCAAGCTTCTGGACGAAAGGCAGCAATGGCTGTCCGAAAATCTCTCCAACAAATCCATGCAATTTAGCTTAATTGGTTTGCAAAATTTCAGCCATCTTGTTTAGCAACTTTCCATAAAATCTTACCCCATTGACCAGACATCTTCTTCACCATTGTGCACCTTAATTTCGGCCATCATAAGCTACCTTGAACCAGCTTTAATTCCTCAGAACAGCTGCTTAACCAATCGGCCATAGTAGACCTTCAAAGCTGTCCAAACAATCAATATATTCTAAGAATATTTAGTTTCCAAAATCACTTCCTAAAAATATTCTACCAAGATTGTAACAACTAACCTTTCCTTTTCCCTCTCAAATCAGAGAAAACATCCTCCTAAACCCTACAGAATTTCGGAAGCCCTAATTCCACAGAATTTCGGCAGTTACAACATCCATTCTCTCGATTTTTCTTCAGCCACCAAGAACACACACACTACACCAAGAACACCTACTACTTGCTTTCACCTAATACGCCTTCAAACCACTTCAAACCCTCACGAAAATCTCCAGATTTAGTCTACTCACTGCTGTGAATCCATCAACACCATTCTTAACATCAATCTCCATGAATCATCTTGCTACTTCGGATCAAAACCAGAAATTTTTGTGAAGGACAAGAACACAATCAATGTAAACTTATTCTAGCAACTTCATCTTCTCTAACCTTGATATCTAATAAGAACCTATGCGAATAAACATACTAATGATTTCTTGTTCTCTCTCTCTCTCTCTCTCTCTCTCTCTCATGGCCGAAATCACTCTTCTTTGGCCGGATGACTTCTTCTTCCATAATCTTGTTCTCGCCATCTCTCTTGGACAAGGTTAGCCATCTAGGAGTTGGAATCTACTCTAAACTCCTTCAAAGCATTCATCAACCAAGTAAGTACCTTCAATCTTTCTTTTAAACTCTAGAATCATGTATCTAGGATGATGTTGTTAAAAGATGAATGGCGATGGGATTGAGTATGTGTTGTTGATGATTGAAGCATGAGTACATGTATGATTGTGAAAGAGATGAGATTTATGCATGGAAAGATTATGTTGGTTGATTGTATGTGGAATTGAGTTTGATGCATGTCATAGGTAGTATGTGTGATGAAATATGTTAGAGATTATGTCACCTTTGGTGAATAGGAGTTATATGCATGACTAGAATATTGAAGCCATGATCATGTTTGTGCTAGTAAATGTTAAATCATGTCTTAATAAATTTAGATCTATGCCTATATGCAAGATTTGGATGATTTAATGAATTGAGGGATTGTGTATGTTCTTGATTGAGGATGGCCATAGAAATTTGATCATGATCTAGTTGTCCCTAAAACTAATTTTCACTTTATACATAAAATACTCAATAAAATAATATTGCTATTATTTTCGAAAAACCCTAGGAAGGGTAGATTTGGAATTATTATATATATAAAGGATATTTTAGTCAAATAAATAATAATTTTGCTAGAAAATAAAATAAATAAATATTATTTAAAATAAAGAGATCAATTAAAGCTTTATGAGAATGATTCATAATTCGTAAAATAATTATTAAATCAAAACCCTTAAGGATTTACTTATTATTTTCCAAGAAAGGCTTATTAAATTTAATCTCAACTAGTTTTAGCTATTAATTATTTTCTAACAACTAAACTATCATTAAATCACTATTTTACCTAGTACCATCTATGACTCTGGATCAAATAAACTCTAAATTTTTCCTAACAAGGTTTAAACTTTCAACTTATTAGAATTTATTTCCCAAACCATTAATTATTTTAAATAAAAAATTAAACTTAACTTATAAACCTATTTAGTTATTATTTTATCTTAAAGTTTGGGACACTAGGATCATGGTAGTAGTGAATTGAATTGATTTAAAATTGAGGAAGTGGTTTGTGACTTGAAATTGATTAAGATTTGTATTTACCCATGTGGGGTTAGGTCAGCTGTTCGAGACCTTGTTGTTGTGAGCAAGAATCAGGTAAGCTCCTGCATAAAACCTGTTTCATGCAAAATGTTTATTATGGCAAGCCAAGTGTAGAGTGCGTGGACACTCATTTATGTAAAGGCAATTGAGGGTTAAATCCTTTCTTATTTCAAACATTTGAATTATTTAAAAGCCAATGAACAGATTTACTCAAACTCAAACTCTTTCTAAAACTGATTTTGTTAAAGATTTTGAAAAACCCATAAATTGCCATTTTCATGTGGAACAGTGTTTTGTTCATTTTATCCCAAGTGAAAAACGTCATTGAGTACTCAATAGGGGTGGACTACTAGGACTAGTCTTTGAAGGGTTAGGGTAAGTCTCTCAGCAGGTGGCCACCTCTGAGGGGTGAGTCCTTCCCGGATAAGATGTCAGTCCATTGAGTCGTACCGGTCCGAGCTAGCAGTTTGTTTTCAGTCAAGTGGCTGTGTTTTGCCGGAATGGACACCCAGTTGTTGTTTGGGTATAGAGAAGGAGGAGTATTTTGCCCAGTAGACCGATCACCTACTTTTGTCAGTCTGCACAAAGTGTCGGCATTCTGACCAGTTATGGGGCCCAACGTGTGGTAACCCATATCCCTTTCTTTCGAGTGGTTGATTTCATTACTTATGTACGGCTAGATAAGCCAAAACGTCACTCTTGCTTTTGACTAATGTTTGATGCTTGCCAATGTTTCTCTTGTAAAAGTTTCATACTTTGCATCCACGAACTGTTTTCACTAAACACCCAAAGTACACACGAACTTACTGAGATTTCTGTCTCATCACCTTTTTATTATGATTTCAAGTTGATCTTGCTGTGGGGTCGAGTAGCTAGTAATATCTGCCTTGGAAGAGAATGTGTCTTTTGATTTTATGTATTGCTTTGGGGAGACGAGAGTGGATAATTTTATTTATGGTTTTTGTTTTGGAGTTTCATGGATTTACTCTTGGAGTATTTTAGGTTGTAATGAATTTTTAATTTAAAGTGTTATTTTATTTCAGCCATTTTATTTGTGTGACATAGTTATAAAGACCCCTTGTCCTTTGGACGGGGCGACATCCCCGGCCCTGGCGGGCCTAGGCTTCGGGGTGTTATAGTATAAGGATATTTGAGGCTAGTGGCTCATGTCCTTACAAACATCTACTGCGTCTCATCCACGTGAAGCTTTCGATTTTCCAAAATGGTGCACGTAGCACAGCCGGTGAAGGCTTAAATAGAGCTATATTCGAACACGAACGAGCCGAATATTACATTTTTGAACTCGAGTTTAAATATAATTGAACATTGTTCAAGTTCATTCGTTTATTATTCGAACTCGAGTTCGTTCGATTATTGTTTAATAATATTCGAATTCGTTTAAATTCGAGTTTGAAAAACTCGATTAACGTTCGAGTTCGAATTGTTCGAGTTTGTTTATTTTATATTTTATATTTTAAAATTTATAAAAATAAGAATACAAATTTTCATTAAAATAATTAAATATTATAATATTAAATAAATAGTATAATATAAGATTTATTAAGAAAAAATCTTAATATTATAAAATATAAATAAACTAATTAATATAATATAATTAATTTAAAAAAATATAATATATTCGCGAATGTTCGAATATATTCATGAACATGTTCGAATTCGTTCATTTATTAAACGAACGAGCCTTATTCGAACACGAACGAGTTTGAACGAGCTTTTATTCGCGAACGTTCGGCTCATTTACAGCTCTAGGCTTAAAAAAGTGGGTTTGCAATATGTTTCTCTTCTGTGAATATTTTACAGAAGCTTGTTTCTGTGAATTGGGTTTGCCTTCAACGATTTGGTTTTTCCCAATATGTTCTCCAATGAAAAGCTCAAGCAATAATAACTTCATTCCTTTTCATTTTACACACCCCGAGAGAGTGGCTAACTGCGTGAAAACAGAAAACTCCATACGTTCTGTTATCTTTCATGCAAAACAACACATGATCCATCCTGTGTTATTTTTTTTAATTAATTAATTATTTTAAAATTTTAAATTTTATTTTACCATTGGTCTCATTCATTGGGCCAAATAAAATTATTTACTCTTGGGTTTGAACACCCATAAATAATAAATTTTAATTATTTATTTTCTAGACTATATTAAATAGCCCAATAAAAAATTAACAAGTTTAAATAGACAGATATAAAATTTTATACATTTTATCTAATTTATATTCAGATTAATTTTTTAAGTATTTAATCTAAGCCTTGGGTCCTGAATAATTAATTAATCAATTAAACTATATAAAATAAATACTCTCTCTCAGACAATTTATTTTATTCTAGTCCAATAATAAATTAGACTAACAAAATAAAATTAAACTATAATTATCAAAACCAATTCTTTAACACAAATATTTCATAATTTAAGGGCCATTTTGAGGATCAAAAGATACATCATCTTGGCTACTAAAATGACCAAAATACCCATGCTATATAAATAGCTATATTTTGTATTTTAAATATTTTCTAATATTACCATAGGGAAATATTGACTCCAAGAACAATGCTGTGTTAGCAAGTTTTCAACCTATAGGTGTAATAATTAAAATACCCCTCTATGCATCGCCGTGCAATTAGAAAAGAATAGTGTACTAACACCTCTTTAATAGACATTTACCATCCTTAAACCTTTAATCTAATGATCCATGACTCCTGAAATGTTTCCACTTTTCAAGGGAGTTACCTTAAAGTAAACATCTAAGTCATGTGTCCCCAAGGCCCTGAATAATTAGATCATTTGAATAGTCACAAGGGGCGATATAGTGTAGAAACTATCTTGTACAAGTCTATCTTAACTAACTAGTCGCATATACCCAACATACAAGTCTGTCTTAACTAATTAGTCACAATGATCCACGACTCTTGGAATGTTTTCACTTTTCAAGAGAGCTACCCTAAAGTAAACGTTCAAGTCATGTTCCTCAGAGCCCTGAATAATTAGATCATTTGAACAGTCACAAAGGGCGATATAGCATAGAAGCTATCTTATATAAGTCCGTCTTAACTAACTAGTCACATATACCCAACATACAAGTATATTGGTTTTACGAAAGAACCTCAACTATAGTATATTAATGTATATGCTTCTAACTTTATCAGACTACCAACTCATACTCAAGTGGTAGAGTATTAGTCCACGTTGTAGCAGTAATAGTTTGGGTTTCTTTTAAATAGTATTTTTAGAAACCACTATTACAGGTCCTATTATACGTATTCGAAATATGTTCATGCTATAAAGTGAGTGGACTATTCACTGGTTAAAGATAAGCTATTCCCCATTTGAAATTCATAACACAATAACCTACCCTACAAGAAAAATGCACTTTAGCGACGGAAATTAGCAACAGCTTTGTTACCGTTGCTAATTTGCGACGGAATAGCGACGGCAAGCAAAAATTTTTAATTTAAATTTATTTTTTTAAAATTTGTCAGAAGCCGTAGCTAATCCCTCGCTATAACTACTATGTACGTAATTAACACTAATACTAATTAATTGTTCGAATGTCGTAGCTAATCCCTTACTAATTAGCGAGTGATTAGCTACGGCGTACGTAATTAACACTAATACTAATTAATTGTTCAAATGCCGTAGCTAATCAATCGCTAATTAGTAAGGGATTAGCTACGGTTTATTCTCCCTCACTAATTAGTAAGGGATTAGCTATGGCATACGTAATTAAAATTAACACTAAATTAATTGCTCAAATGCCTAGCTAATCCCTCGCTAATTAACTAGGGATTAGTTACGGTCGCTAATCCCTCGCTAATTTGCGAGGGATTAGCTACGACATTTATGATTATTTATTAATATTAAATAATTGTTAAAATAATGTCGCTAATCTGTTGCTAATTAGCGACGGCAAATCGGGTCGTCGCTAATCCGTCACAAATTCTTTACAAATTCATCGCTAATTTGCAAAAAAAAATACTATATAATTAATATAAAGAACAAAAAATCACAAGAATATCAATAGTCTAGTGGTGGAGCATGTGCTCCCCCACAACAAGGGCACGAGTTCGAGCCATGTGTCCGACATAATCTCAAAAAATTATCTGGCGGGTCAGGTCAGGCCGAATCTGTTAGGCTGGGTCTTGACTAATTAATTTTTTTAAAATAAAATTTGTTGGCCGTCACTAATCCGTAACTAAATTTAGCGACGGCCTTAATTGCAAATTTAATTATAAATATCATTACTTAATAGCCGTAGCTAATCCGTCGTTGTTAGCGACGGATTTTTGTTCCATTGCTATTTGCGATACCAGTTTTAGCGAGGGTCAAAATCCGTCGCTAAACTCAATTAGCGATGGATTTGGCTGTCGTTAAATTGTTGTTTTCTTGTAGTGCTATACATGATGAGATTTTCATTCTCATCAATCGGTTAAGAACAAACATTTATGTAGTAAGTAACCCGTAATCCATACCTTACTATAAAAGACCACCATTAACATGGATCACTTACTTGAACATAATGGATCCTTTCCAAATGAAAATCGTGCACAAATAAAACGTAAATTCACAAATAAATTTTGAAAATAAATTCTTTTATTAATAAATTTGATAATTATATAAAATAAACTAGTCTAGAGAGTATATATTCCAATAGTTTTTTTTCTTTAATTAACTTATGACCCTTACTTTCGAGCAATTTGCGATGCCAGTTTTAGCGATGGTCAAAATCCGTCGCTAAACTCAATTAGCGATGGATTTGACTATCGCTAAATTGTTGTTTTCTTGTAGTGCTATACATGATGAGATTTTCATTCTCATCAATCGGTTAAGAACAAACATTTTTGTAGTAAGTAACCCGTGATCCATAATCACTTACTTGAACATAATGGATCCTTTCTAAACGAAAATCGTGCACAAATAAAACGTAAATTCACAAACAAATTTTGAAAATAAATTCTTTTATTAATAAATTTGATAATTATATAAAATAAACTAGTTTAAAGGGTATATATTCCAACAGTTTGTTTTTCTTTAATTAACTTACGACCCTTACTTTCGAGCAATTATTCTAATCTTGCTTTGCTTGCCTACTCTATTATACTGTCCTTAGATTTCCAGTGATTTGTTGATTCACATCGATAGAACCAATTGTGTGTCATATACATGACGTGAATCCTGAGCTTCTAGTTACCGATAGATATCAATTCAAGAGGCCACCGGTCCAAGAACTATTGATTCCTCTTCTGCCTTTTCTCCTTTCTTGGTGGTCTAAAGCAGCAAGAGGTTAATAGAGGTCTGCAGCCATGAATGCCCCCGACAATTACAAGCGATTTGTTATCCCAAAAGGCGTCAAGAAGTAATCTTTTAATTCTTGACGAGCGTAGTAGTGATTTTCTAACTATTTTTGTTTACTCAATCATCGCAATTTTGATTTATTGTGAATTTGTAATTTGGTAATTTGTAGGGTTTCTTACGAAAGGGATACAAAGATTATTAATGCAGTTTCATTCACTGTTGAGAAAGTAGATCACATTGTCGGAAATATTCTCTGCATGTAAAATCATGAAATTTATTTTCAATTGTTGTTTCTTTTTTCAAATTACAATGTCCTACAAGAGGGACTACTGCTGCTTGGGCCTTGGCCGCCACACTCCCATTTGGGAGCACTACCTTACCTTCTCTGTCTAGGCCCGAATTTACTACTAATTAAGTTCTCTGGAAGATGATATACCCACTTCGGTTTCAAGATGCGTTTGGAAGAATTGGGTTTCTACAATTCTGATGGAAGTGGAATTGCAGCAGCAACTAAGAGTGAGCAAGAAGAAGAGGAAACTGGAAGAAGAAAAGAAAGAAAAAGAAAATATAAAGATAAAATAAATTATTTTAAAATAAATAAAAACAAGAAAATAATATATTTTTAATTAAAAATATAAAATTACTGAAATACTCTTAAAAATTAATGATATTGTCAATTGACCAACATGCAATATTTGGATGATTAGAAATTTCGAGAAACTATTTTTCGCTTCTTTTTTTTTTTTAAATTGGAGGACACACCAATAGTTGGAGAATTGCCAGAATAATTTTTTCATAATATATTTTAATATAAATGTGAAAATTACCAAAATGCTATAAACAATTAACAGAATTATTAGTCAACTGATAAAAGGACAAATTTTGGATTATTAAAAAATTCGAAGAAGCATTTTACGCTTTTTTTAATTGGAGGGCAAAAGCTAAATCTTGTAATAGTTGAAGGGTTATCAGAATAGTTTATCCAATTAATTATTATTATTATTTCTTTAATTAAATAATAAATTATCCATTAATATATAGAAATACGTGTAAAGTCATTAGGTTCAAAATATTCCCTCCAATTCCTCCTCCACTATAATAAGAGAAGAGAAAGAAATCAAGAATGAAAAATATATCACATTTCAAAGATGCAAAGTGACTACAATACATAAGAAACAATCTCAATAAACTTTTTCACAGTGTCTCTAATGTCATTTTTAAATTGCATCAACATATCAAATTTAGGTTTATGTCCAATATCTTGCCAAATGAGTTGTGAATTTTGTTTGAAAAATACTAAGAGAGAAGTTAATTATGATTTGTAGGTAAAATGAGAATTAAATATTTAAAACTACTTTACATGTCTAACTTAAATCTAACTCTTTAAAACTTTAATATTATGCATTAATAATATGTATTAGGGCGTTCCACTACTATAATTCTAAATTCGAACTCCTCTTGAAATATGTTAAACAACCTTGTCTTTTCTACGTGGTTCGACTATCCCACACGTACGAGAGTAAAGTTTACTTAATATGCATTTTCTGGTAGCAACCGAAGATTTTCTTATTTAAAAAAAAAAACTGCATATTAATACTTAAAATAAAGTTTCTTTTATGTAGGGTGCTCTCTCAAGCCACAAATAAGTGACTAAATTGTCAAAACTACGAATATTAAAAAATCATGAAATTTCACAATAAAAAGAATTAAAATATTCATTCTACTCTTCTTGTAATTTTATTACTAGCTCTTTTATCTCATTAATTATTCTTCTTGTAATTCTTTTTATCCATTAAGAGAAGAATTAATTAGACTTGAGACTATTTATATAAGAGAATGTGTTGTCATTATTAGTTAAAATAAATTTAATACTAATAGTTGTAATACTTTTTTATTGATGAAAAATTATTGTAGAGATAAAATTAAAAAAAATTAAATACAATTTATATTTAGAATGTAGATAGTTCTTTTTTATCACTTATTTGAGGGAGTACTTAAAAAAAAATACTCTACGGGCCAAGTAATGTTGAAATACTAAATAAACTTTTTAAAAATAAATATTTTATTATAGTAAATAAAAATGATGTTAAAGAAAGTAACCACAGTATGACCAGTATGCACATCCAGCCCAAATACACCTCATTTTCTTGTCTCTGTCGTTTCTTCCATAGAAGATAAGAATTCCACAAAGATACACATTCACACTCCACGCAAAAGACAGCCAAATTTGAAGAGTCTAGAACAAAAACTATTAACCAAGCAAATCCTAAGCCGTCCAATTCCTCATCTATTGCAGCTCTTTTAATCTCAACCACACACCAACCACTACACCCATCCTAAACAAGGGTAGCCTACCGTACATTATTTTCCATAACCACCACCCACAAACAGCATCAAGAAATCCCAAAAAATTAAAAAAGAAAAAATCAACAATCTTCACTTAAAATATATAAAAAAATAAAATTGAGGAAAAGAACAACCACGTGTCAAGATATGAATGGATGGAATTGTCAATAAAAAGAACCAGCACATAATTGACCCGGATTTATGACTGCTAGAATCTCCGGACTGGACCGAACCCAAATCCAAATCCATTTTCTTTTTTACATTTTTTGACCTTTTCTGACGTGTCCTGCATCCTCATCCAATAATTTTCCACCAGGTCATCCATGGACAGGCGGAAAATGTTATTTTATTCACAGCTGTCCCTTATCGCCACCGTTATATATCGCCTCTCTCGTAGCTTTCCAAACCTCTCCTTCCACCTCACGTCTCCCCTTTCTCTGTTTTCTTTCAGCATTATTCCGAGCATCTTTCTCTAAGAAATCTGTCCATTCCAAACACGTTTTTTGACATTCTAGTTTCATCTTTTTTATATACCGGAGAATCCAATATGGAAATTCCTGATATTAGTATGATAAGCAATTTCGAAGCTGGGATGAAATGCTTGCAGACTCCATCTTTGATTTCTCGATTTCTCCCGCTTTCCGGCATTGAAAAAGTGCCCCAAGGGTACAGTTTTTGGAAGTGGGGTGCGGTGATTCTTGCATTACTCGCTACTTTTAGCAGCATAGTAAAGAGATTAAAGCTCTTGATTATTCACATTCGGAGAATCAAGCCTTCACCGGAGTCGCTTCTGCAGCATCTTGATGTGGACTTGGACCTTAGCGACGAGGATGACGATGACAGCTCGAGGAACTCATCGGACGACGAGGAAGACGAGCCCTCAATTTCATTTTGGCATCGAATGCCCGGTGATGAAGATTTTCGTGTAAAGGGCTCCGGTCATGTTCCTAGAAACCGGTGGCAGAATGCTACTTTAAAGCTCCGACGACGCATCCGAGGTGAGAGAACCAGCGAAGGGTTCACCTGGGCTGACTTTCCTGCAGGAAAGAACGTTGTCAAGCTCTGGGATAGTCTAGGTTTAAGTCTAGGTTTTGATTCTTTTGAAGACTCTGATACCGAAGGCGTAGTTTCTTTATGGGATTTCAATAAAGAACAGAAAGTTAGCGATATTTTTGGTGCCGCAAGTCATCTCCAGGCAATGACAGTGGCGGCGCCGCGGCGGTCGGTTGTTTTGTCAGCTAAAAGGAATGTAAAAAACAACGGCGTTATTTTGGGTGCCTACGACACAAGAATGGGAAGTCAAGTTACTGCAGCCTATGCGGACTGGGGCCAAAATCCACTTATGCCGGTGAATGTGACCACCGGCGGCATTGATAAAGTTTACGTCAGAGATGACGGCAAAGGAGTCGTAATCGTTGGCGACATGAGAAAATTGAAGAAACCGCTAGAGACCTTAACGGAGACAGACGGCGATCTATGGTGGGACGCTGACGCCGTTATTGTAGAGGATGAATTTGTTGACTGTTCAAGATGAATGGTAGAGACAACTCCTGAGCTGGCATTAACGATCAAGGCGATACCGTTATTGAGAAACGAGTCAACACGGTCGACTCCGAGTTGATTCGGAAACAGTAAAAAAAAAAAAGGTCAAAATAGGAAACATGGAAGAAACTCCATTCAAAGACCATTCACCATTGTTGACTGTACAAAATTTATTTGAATTGGTAGTAATTGTAAATAAATATTTTAATCAGCACGATTTATTTTAATGACACGTTAAGTGTGATTAGGCTTTCTTAATCTTTATTTTGTTTTTTTTTTTTGTTGTCTGATTTAGCTTGAAATTTAAGTTTTGAATTTGAGTATGGATTAGAGTTGAGAATTTTTTTAATCGTGTTTGGGTATGGTTGGTAGGGACATTGTAGCATGAGACAGATTTTGTTGTTTAATATTTTTAAAATAAAAATATAATATAATATAATATATTACTCCATCCGTCTTAAAAAAGAATATCAATATAACAAATGACCTACAAATTAATAAATTTTTAAAAATTATATAATTATAATAAAAAATACTACATTCGTTTCAAAATATTTATTCAAATTTATATAATTATAATAAAAAATACTCTCCCCATTTTAAAATATTTGTTCATGAAATCTTTTGCACACAAATTAAGGGTATTAAAAACAATACAACATAATTTAAATAAAGTTCATATTCTATCCATATTAAAAACATGATAACTATTGGTTAGTAAAAATTTCTAAAAAGTAATAAGAGAGAAGAGTTTTAGAAAATTATGCCGTTAACTTAAAATAAATTAGGATAAAATAGAAAAACACTAATCATTAGTTCTAGAAATATGTATATGAATAAATATTTTGAAACAAAATAAAAAGCTTAATGAATAAGTATTTTGAAATGGAGAGAATAATTATTATATCATTGAATAAAAGTACACCTTCATTAATGAGATTGGGAATACACATATTTAATGAGTCAAATATTTACTGAATAGTTAAAAAGGGAATAAATTAAAAATATACGTAATAAATACATTCTTAATTTATAAAATTAACAAGTATTTTGGTATAATAAAAATAAAAATTTTTAATATCACGGAAGGAGTTTTAATTATTAAATTCACGATTTGTCGATTTAATAAAAATTCTTTATCAACTAATCAATTTATTACTTTGACATAGAGGTACATAATTTGCAAGAAGGCAAGAAAGAGTAAGAAATAAGGAAATGATAGTATCTCCCTAAGAAACCATTAACCCAAAAGCTTAAAAGAAAGAACTTGTGCTAATAAAAACGGCAAGTTCTGATTCACCCTAACTAATATATACACACATACACAAAATATATATATATATATATATATATATATATATATATATACAAAACTATTAAAAATCAAATATTCATATTTTGATTTTGAATTATTTAAACATAAATATATTTTTTTATAAAATTAAAATAAAATATTTAAATTTAAACAATAAAAATATATTTTAAATGACAATTTTATGTATAATATAGTGGTTTTGTCCTATTAATTATTGAATCAATAACTTAAAAAATCTGTGTACCTAACAAAATAGTTGTAGTTTATAAATAATTAATTATACATATAGTACCATTTGGTATCAATCTTTTAATCCACTAGAGATTCATACTCAAATCTTGTGCATTATTTCCCTTTCACTTCTTACCTGTTTGCCGCACGAAAACGGGAACTTCTTGGTTGTGAATATCGTGCATTCATTCATTCACCGACCGCTGCCTTGCAATTCTTTTTTCACATTTGTCACAACAATTTCTTCAACCTTTGTTTTCCTACGCAATACCCCATTTAAGTCTCTGATTTTGAAAACTCCCCCCTGCCCCCCCCCCCACACACACACATATATATATATATATATATATATAACACTCAACACACACTCGTTGAAAATTAAAATTTAGAACGTTTACAAAATTGAATATTTGTAAGTGATCTAATATTTCAAATGATTTTAATAGTATATTAAAAAATTTATTATCATCTTAAAAAAATATTTGTTAGAAAGAAAAATATGTGAAAATACTTTAATTAATGTGAAATAACTCAATATAAATAAAATATAAGTATTCTAAGAGTTCAAAATTTTAGGGCTACAAAGTGTCAACTTTACTTATTGCGAAGGTTACATCAAATGCCTGCAAAGTTGAATTGCTTTTGCCACATTTTTGGCATGTTATTGACATTGACATTCACGCTTAGGAATAGATTCACGTCGTGGTCAAGACAATACACATTCTTGATATATTTCAAGCCACGACAAAGGTGGATACTTGTGCATTTGGGGTCTTCTTACAATGCTGCTTTTACATTTGCATTGTATACTACATTGACTTATCACTTTTAAAGCACCCAATGCGAGACCATGTGATACATGTTGAATCCAAATTTTATTTTATTTTATTTTTTAAAAAATAGATAATTGATTTTTGGTCGGAAATAGGATAGTATGAACTATGAAAGATATATTTTTTTGCTTCGAAATAAATAGTCGAGTTAGTTGGATAATGAATGCAGTGATTAGAAGGTCACAAGTTCTAATTCCACAAGATGCTTATTAGCCTTCTCGGTTGAGTCGATCAGTTGAGGCTTACCTATATTTATTTATATCTTTGTGGTTCTTTGTCGATTAAGACCACAAGACGAGTTTCATCTAGTATACATCTAAAAAGATAACGATTGTGAATTTCTTCCCGATCTATAGATGAAAGATATATTTTTTTAAAGAAATTAGAAAGAGAATTAGGTAAGAGAGAATTTATAAAGCCAATCACTACACCTGGCCATAAAGACAAAATTGAATTGCGTATGTAGCGAAAAGGGTTAAAGAAAAATAAGGTAATTGTCGTGGTCCCCCCCCCCCCCCAAGTCCTTCTCCAATTAGAGACTGCACTAGATATAGCTTGATAGAAACTATTTTTTCGAACTAACCAACTAAAAAAAATCTACGTTGCACATGTTTGTTGAGGTAATTGCACATACATTAGAAAATTATAATTATTTGTTTTAAATAATCTTTTTTGTTCAAATTATTATTCATATGTCAATATCATCAACCAATGCCAACAAATCTATAAATGAAATGAAAAAATTTTGGGTGGATCAAGTCAATAAATTTTATATAATGGGCCACTTGCTGCTACTTCACTGACTATCTTGAGACTTTTGTCTCAATTGTAAAGATGAATATTACTAAGGTTCTATTATCTTTGACAACTAATTATGATAGGGAGTTACAACAATTTAATATCAATAATGCATTTTAATTCAAAGAACTCAAGGGTTACAACTATTTAACATCAATAATGCATTTTTACATAGAGAACTCAAGGAAGAAATCTACATGGAAGTGACACAAGGTAACAATAGACTTGCCCCAGTTCTAATTTTTCACGGTTCAATTATGGATCGGAATTGGGGTCAATGGTTCTAGAACTGTTGACCACGGTTCAAGGTTCAAATCGTGAATCGTAGTCAAAGGTCCAGTTGAGGTTGGGGGCTTTTCCCAATCGACAACTGCCGATTTATTATTATTTATTATTTTTTTAAAGCAACGTGTTAGCATTTACGTGGAAGTGGAAAAATTTTTTAAAACAAAAAATAAAAAAATAAAAAGGGCCATAATGGCCGTTGCATTTCTGGACATTGTGAAATTTTCCCCCCTTAGCTCCTTCTATAAATAACACATCAATTTATCCTAATTTTTTATACTTCTCTCAACTCTTTCAACTCCCTCAACTCTCTCACAACTCTTTCAACTTTCTCAATTTCAATTTATAATATATTATTGTTAGATATATTTTTTTAAAATGTCTCATGCAAGTAGTACATGTCTCCGGTCCAGAGACATTTACTACTCCATTCGGTTATCAACCGATTTTCAGTTTTGATTCAAATTTTTTTTTCGACGACATTTTCTCCTTCAACAATCGACCAACTAGTACAAGTTGGCCAACTATCAAACCGAAGGTTGGCCAACCGCAATCATAACCTCCAATTGCCAAATCGTAAAGCCCAAACTGGGGTTGATTGAGGTTTGTCATTTTGGCTAACCGTCAATCAAAGATTGGCCAACCCCGACCATGCCTAGGTTATAGGAACAATTTGGTTGCTCAAGCTATTTGTAAGTCAAAAAAGGACTTATATGGCCTTAAACAATCTCCACAAATATGGTTCGACCAGAGTTATGATAGCCATAGAGTATAAACAAAGTCAAAAGATCATACTTTGTTCATCAAATACTCAATTTCAAAGGGAGTCACAATACTCCCAATGTATGTTGATGATATAATAATTCTTAGGAATGATGATAGTGAGAGACAGTATCTACATCAGTGTTTGGTTAAGGAGTTTGAGATCAAGGTGTTAGGAAGGTTGAAATACTTTTTTGGGGTCGAAGTAACTCATTCTAAGTAGGGTACATTCATTTCTCAATATCAAAACTCCCTTAAAAAAAAAAAAAAAAAAGGCCTTAGAAGTATCTCACCTTAAATCAAGAGGAAGTGGTTGGCTCGAAAAGGAAAACATATCAAAATCTTCTTGATTGGAAGCTATTTCAAAATTTGATCATTTGACCACATCTCAAACGAATTACAATTATCCATCAGAGGAACAGCATCAAAAATAGTCTCTTGAATAGGTTGATCAAATTGGAAATCCAAAGCATCATGTTCGTAACTTTCACTGATTCATAACACAACAAACCAAACCAGATGAAGAAGACGAGTGAAATTTTCTTGTAAAAAAAAAAAACCTAGAAGTATCTCACCTTAAATCAAGAGGAAGTGGTTGGCTCGGAAAGAAAAACACATCAAAATCTTATTGATTGGAAGCTATTTCAAAATTTGACAACATCTCAAACAAATCACAACTATCCATCTTTGTGGTGCCGAATAAGAAATCTTGGTGCCTTTGTGGTTTTCACTAATGCCTGATGACTAAGAGAAAAAAAGACAAGGATGAAGGTGAAGAGACAAGGAGAGAAAGAGATAAGGAGGAAGATGAAGAGACAAGGAGAGAAAGAGATAAGGAGGAACATGATAAATATGTAGTATATAGTCATTTCTGTGGCTTTTCTACTGATCATTTCTGTGGCCATTTTATAATTTGATAAGTGGATGAAGAATTGGAATACCATATGAAGACTTTATTTGTATGTGAAGAAAAAAATATGAAATGAAATTATTTCAAATTGTGCATTTCATTTCTAGTATGAAATGGAATAGAAATGGGTCAATTTTTCTCCACTTTACTCCCCCCCCTCGTACCCACTGCATCTTTTTTTCTCTTTTATTTTACTTATATGAATAGATCCCCGTGAGTGATGGGTTATCATTCCTCGTGAGTGATGGGGATCATTCCCCATGGGTAATGGGTGATTACCTGTACATTAATTTTATTGAATAATTGTTGTGATAGTTAGTGTTTTTTTTTTTTTTAAGGTTGTTGATATTGTGGTGGCTTTGTGCCTAGAAATGTCCAATTTATAAGAGAAATTCTGCCGAATTTTTTTTTTTCAAGTCATTTTCGTATTGCTTTTCTTTACCTAGCTCGTTGATGATTTATTTCCTTTTCTTCTTGCAGTATTTTCCTGCGAAGCTCAAGTGGTGAAGCAAATTGTGAGGAACACAAAAATGTTGGGAAGTTTGCATATTTTACGAGGCTAATGAATGTAGATATAAAAGCTTGCAAATTAGTCAATTAGTTCTATAGGAAAAGTAGTTGTATACAATTGTGGGTGTATGTTAGATATGTCGTCAAATGATATGTAGTCAATTGACTTCAGTAATTGACTTCAAATGAGAAAATTGAGTTTTATTATATTTGGTGTTGAATGAGTTAATTCTATTGTGTTTGACAAGAAATTATACGTGTGCAAGGTCAAATTCAAAAAAAATTTAATTTTTAATTATACGTGGTAGATTGCTAAGGATTTGCCACGGACTATACTTGCTTGAGAAATGTCCGTGAAAAATCCGTGATAATCTGCTACGAATGGTACTTGCTTGAGAAACATATGTGGCAAATCCGTGGCAATCTGCCACGGATTTGCCACGGATGATATCTGCTTGAGAAACGTTCGTGGCAAATTCGTGGCAATCTGTCACGAATTTACTACTACTGTACTTGTTTGAGAAATGTTCGTGGCAAATCTATGGCAATTTGTCACAGATGGTACCTGCTTGATAAATATCCGTGGCAATCTGCCACGGATTGTACCTGCTTGAGAAATGTCCGTGGCAAATAGCTACGGATTTGCTACGATTCCCTCGTAATATTTCTTCTCAAATGTGATACTAACTTGAACAATCCGTGACAAATTACCACGGAAAATATTTCCATGGCAAAAAAATGCTTAGCAACGAAGGTATTTGCCACGGACCCTTTCCGTCGCAAATCTGTGGCAAATTCCAGTTTAGCCACGAATTTTCCACGGATTGTTGCCATGGCAAATTGGCAGATTTCTTGTAGTGATAAAAGTCTATTACTGATCTTCTCAGAAAAACTAGCAAGATAGCATGCAAACCGATTATTAGTGTTGTAAACCTAAATCTTAAACTTGAATAGATAGAGGAGGAGTAGGCAGGGAAATATATCAACGCCTTGTAGGTAAACTTATTTTTCTATCTCACACATAGGAGTGTGATCAATCAATTCATGCATAATCCAAAGGAAGTTCATTTATAAGCAACATATCGATATTACAATCTAAAGGGACACTAGGAAAAAGTATTTTGTTTAAACGAAATGAAAGTCTAGTACTTGAAGTATATACAGATGCTGATTATGTAAGATCGGTTATTGGCCAAAAATCAACTTTTGGCTATTACACGTTTTTTATTTTTTTGGTAGGAATCTTGTAACATGGAGGAGGTAAAAGAAAAATATAGTAGCAATGTCTAGTGCAAAAGTAGAATTCTAAGCAATGGCTCAGGGTGTGTGAGAACTACTGTGGTTGCAAATTATCTTAAAAGATTTAAAAATTAAGTGAAATAGTCCAATGAAACTTTATTATAATAATAAGTGAGGGATTAGCATAGCTCATGATCCAGTACAACATGATCGAACAAAACATATCGAAGTTTACATACACTTCATTAAAGAAAAATTTGAGAGTTGCTTGATTAATATACCTTATGTTACTACACCTAGTTAACTTGCGAATGTACTTACAAAGGGATTGAGTAATTCAATATTTGAGAGACTATATCCAAGATGTGAATGGATATATTCACTTCTCAACTTAAGGGAGAGTGTTGAGGTGTAAATAAATTATAAATTGATTAGGAATGAGTTGTAAATAAACTAGGTTGATCACTTTTAAATCCCTTAAATGAAGAAAATATGATTATATTAGTTTAATCCCTTAAATAGAAGGTTTCGATTGCTATTCAAATTAAGGAATAATCATTTTTTTCTCTTATAATCTATTATATAATATTATGTAAAGTCAATTTATAAAAATGAGAAATTCAAAATCCTTTTCACATATTTTGATACATATATCTTTCTCAAATGTATAATTTGCAATACACATAATATAATTATTTAAAGTATGGAATGTGAAAATAGAGTAACTCAGTAAATTACAAGCACTGTTATTAAATAAGTTTTAATTTTGATTTATATCTCTATCTCTTCGAGGTGTAAAAGAATATAGGGATTATGTGTCACGCCTTGTGCTTGTGGACCCGAAAGCGCAATTATGGGCCTAGCAATATTTATGGTCAACTATTGGCCGTTATCCTCGCTAGACCAATTGGATATATATTTCAAATTGACAATAGGTATTTAGGCCCATTTTATAGATATCCCAAGTTAACAATATGTACTTAGTCCCACAGCTAGTCAGCATGGAATTCTGTAAAAGAATATAGGGATTATGTGTCACGCTTTATACCCGCAGACTCGGGAGCGCGATTATAGGCCTGACAACACCTATGTTCAACTATTGGCTGCCGTCCTCATTAAACCAAAATGAATATATAAATATTTAAACTCATTCTTATATACCATTCTGACTTATCAATAGAATCTTATATGGGATTGGTGTATCACATTCACCCCAAAGAATATAGGAATTATGTGTGAATATAGGAATTATGTGTGACGCCTTATACTCGTAAATTCAGGAGTGTAAATATGGGCCTAACAGTATCTATGGTCAGCTACTTGGTTGTCATTCTTGCTTGGCCAAATGAAAATATCAAATTGACAATGAGTACTTAGGTCAATTCTTATATACTATTTAAATTTATCGTCAGAATTCCATGTAGGTCGGTGTATCATATGTCACGCCCTGTGTCATTGGGGGAGCTACTGGAGTTTGAAATATTCTTCAATTAGCTCCAATATTAGCGCGCTAATCAAACATAGAATGTAATGAAAATCCCTTAATTCAAAGGGAAATTAATATAATGTTATTATCAAATGTTTTTGGTGAAATAGACTTGAATGGTTGTATTCCTAATAATCAACTTCGAACATGTTCTTCGAAACAGACTTGCTTAAAAAAGTCATGGACCAATTATTATCTTTTGAATTTTTTATTAACATTGCTAGAAAAGTCAAGGAGTATTAATGAAGTCCTTGATTAGTTGTTGTCCCTTTAAATTGTGTAGAATTCAGCATCAAATTTTCTCGTTCTTTCTTTTTATCGTTATAACTATTTTGAATTTACATAAAAGAATGATAAGGCTATAATTTAGTTAGAAAAGTGCTTGTTATCAGTAATAAAATTCCGAATTTGATCCGCATTTTCTCCACCAATGTATTAACAAAATTGCTATGAAGAAGAAATTTTACTTAATTAATTTTTTACATAGTTTTGCAAGTCAATATAGAATTTAATTCTTTTAAAAAAAGGAATCGATATAGATGATTTCAAAAAATAAACTATGCGATGACAACAAGAAATGGCTGAGATTAACAATTGTGAATTTGTTCAGAATCAGAATTTCAAAACCATGGATGTTACTAATTAATAACTTATTTTGTTTTCAATAAAATCTTCTTTTTTTTTGGTTAATTTAACAAAAGAACAATAATATCACTTTAAAACTGGGGTTTTGCATATCTATACAAATTTACAAAGGTATAAAACTTATCCTCTTCATATTTGAAAACTAACTTAGAACATATGATATAGTTAAAAATATTCGTTATCATGTTATATATAAATTTAAAATTTGTATATTCTCTATAATTATACATATCACAAGTAAAAATTTTGATCAAATATACAGGATATAACGTTTATTTCCAAAAGAGAGATTTGGTGAGCAATAGATTGTTTGAACTATAAAAAAAAATTAGAATGCCAAGCCACCATCACTTCAATCAAGCAAGAACTGTATTATAAAAACTACAGTACAATACCTTGAGGTAGCGTTTGATTGTTACGTGGGAAAGTAATATTGCAAAATTTAAATCCTAAGAAAGCGAATGTACATAATATAAAGAATCAGTACAATACTATATTCAATAAGGATTTATTTTTCTAATATTTTACATTTATTTTCATAAGTATGAAAAATCAGATTCTTTAATTTCTTGAAACATAATTAATGAACTAAAGATTGAATATTAAAAAAATACAAAAAAGTGATTATTTTCGTTCACTTTCTTAGGACAATCAACCGGAACATGAGAGATTTCTTCTTTTTAATGCAAATAATCCACTTCATAGCAGCAAATACAAATGAAGGGGCATTACTCCGAATTAGATAACCAGGAATTCGATGAAACAAAATTTAAAAAACCATGTAAGTGTTAGCTCGATTAGCTGAAAGCTCCGCCCAAGTAATAGAGATTCATCAGTCGGATTTGTCTGACCAGACTAGAAGATGGGATGTTCTGCAGTCCGTGCTATCATTCCGCCAGCCTCACCTCCGCCGCCAAACAAGTTTTTCTTGGAAATGCACCAAATTATTGTATGTGATCATTCTTTGAGCACTTTTGGATGGATTCATATAATTTTCTAGTCTGATGGGTATTATTGTTTTGCATATAATAGAACAAATGGAACAAGAAGCTGATCAAATCAAAGAAACTAAGCATACAAACTGTGGAGGTCCTTTCGTCCTCTGGAAACTGGATCCATGTGCAAGGAACATAATTCAATTTTACAACGCATTCTTTGCAACTTTTCAAACATTCTAATCCTTAACATGGACTTAAGTTAAAAATGTCACCGTAAATTTCCAGTTTTGCTGGCTACCATGCGATTGAGATCACTGTTTGCAGAATCACTATCCCAATCTCTTTAATTCTAGGAAAAATTATCTTAGAAGAACTTTGCAAGATAATTTGAAGAACCATTCTGGCGCTTGCTGTTTAAAAATCCTTCGAAATGTAATTTCATGCATCTCAACTTATATTACCAAGAAGGGCTTAAAGGCAGCTCATCAATTGCTGTATAGCTAATGGCTTCATGGAGAGACATAAAACAGATTCCCAAAGAAAAACTTAAGGGTTTTGGAGGTACTCCTCTAATTCTGCATTCAGTTTCATTTTATCGTCTTCAATCATAGAAATTCTTTGAAGGATTTAAGCTGAACTATTTTATATATATATATATATATATATATATATATATATATATATATGTTTCGTCGTACAATAGCATATTCTTTTAGTTAAATTTTATTTTGAGACAGCTGGCGTTATTTACAGATGCTTTTCTTCGGTGATTTTTAAGGCAATTTGGGCATGGACTGCATAATGAATATTTGTACGTAATCAATCAAGTATTAAGCCTCTTCATATATAGTATTGGTTTGTCAGAAGGCATTATTTGATGCTCTGAATGCCAATAAGAAGTCAATTCATTCATCACCATGAATCGTTGATGCAACTTGTTAGTACTAAAGAAATTTCTTCATCAAATTACTACTAATTAATAGCTAAAATTTTTGTAAACCGAGGTCATAATCAATAAGAAACTGCAACTTGCTGCTAAATTTTAGTGCAGAAAGACATATCCATTAACCAAAGAATACCTAAGCACTAAGAAACTGCAATACAAATAAATAAATAACGGCTGTAGCAGCCAGCCAAACGAAGAGAGGTCAATCTTTCCTTGGATGGCCAGAGGCCAAATTAAAATTCTCTACTATTCACACTGATTTGGTGCTAACAAACATGAATTTCTTTCCCTGATTTTATGAACAGAAACCCAGGAAACATGAAATTGAATAACAAGAAATGAAACCTATGAATTAGAGAATGTTTACCCACATTGGACGATGGATCGAAGACCCATTTCCATTCGACTCAATTAGTGCTCGGGAAGCTCGTTCATATTCAAGAACTCCAGAAGTGAAGGCGACAATGAACCAACTATACTTGGCGATGGAATTACCACATCAGGCTGTTTGAAAAGACCCTGTGGGGAAAAGAATAGATTGCTTGAATTTGGTGTAAATAAGGGAATTTCAGCCATGTATGGATTCACCCCTTTGTAGTTCTGATCCCCTTCATATTTCTCATCACTCGTGACAGAAGAGTCGTTATCTTCGTGACCAATGTCCTTCTCAGATTCCTTCTCTTGATATTGATGATCAATATCAACACCTCTAATTTCAGTCTCAGACCTGGAAAAACCAGTGAGCTTTTGCACCAGAGCCATGAAATCTCGAGGTTTCGTGTGGATGATCTTAGGAGAATGAGTGTAAATAATCACCGGCCGTCTCTGTTGCTGCTTTGTCGCCTTAACTTGACTGGAAACATTGTTCATGGACACCGGAACCGAAGAAGATGGTTTCTGTATCACATGGGAATCCTTTCCAATCCTCAATGGAGATGGACGTGGACCATTGAGGACCACCCTTCTGTCCTCTTCATGAAAATTTGTTGGGCTCATCATTTCAGAACTTGCAGGCAAGTTTTGACCAAAGACAAGGAAGAAGAAGAAGAAGAAGAAGCTATGAAACAAAGTTGCTATGGGCGGAGAAGCAATGGGGATTGGATTGGATTATATATATAGATGTACATAGGAAGCATCTGAGAAGGAGAAATAGATGCAGATTAAAAAGCAATATTTTGGATTAGCCTACGATTCTGACCGTTGACATTCTTAAGGTAGCAAGAACATGTGCTGTTAAAGTCTTAGGGTTTAGCGGAAAGCAGTTGAGAGACGGTACCGCAGTTGCCATTCCACGCGCCTTCCATGGCTGGCTTTCTAAAGCTGCGGTACTCAGCTGGCAAGTGAAGAGGTGGGGTCCATAAGAACGGAGTTAAAAATTTAGGGTTTTATTTTATGAGATAAATTATAAACAAATAATAGAAGATAAAATTTATATTTTAAAAATATTTTTATTTTTTAGAAAAGATAGCTCGGCCCTTTGGGAATAATCTAAGTGAGAAGGAGGTGCAATTATTCTTTTGAACAATAAAATTGAAACCTTTCTAGTTTTAGAAATAAGTTGACACACAAAATTCTTTTTCATTTCAAAACTATTATACATTTGATTAGTTTACTTCTAGCTGAGCACGAATTTTCACCATAGGAGTAGGCTAATTAATCTAGTGCTGATTTATTAAGGAGTTATCGTTATTTTCCCCGATCATCAAAATTGAAAATTTTTTAGCCTCGAATTTGATGTGGGACTTTTTCCCATCATTTTTTTTATTTCCTTTCTCGCTTCTTGTATTCCCTCCACTTATAAAAAAGGGGGGAAAAAAAAAGAAAAGAAAGAGATAATCTAACATAGAGACTTCTACATAATTTCTAAACTATTACGTGTATTTGATTAATTTACTTTATACTGAATGAAATTGAGTTTATATATATAAATTATACATGCACATGCATGCTGTCATATGGTGGGCAAGTTACATCTTGTAACATCATGAATGATAATACTGACTTTGAGTGTTTGAATTTATTAAGGAAAATGTTTTGAAGAATGGTGTGAAACAGCTTCAAGTGTTTAAATATATTTAGAATATTTTTTTGATGAGTCAACCTGTTTATACTCATCTAGTGATTAAATACAGAGAATTAGTCCACTAAATATCCCTTAATCTCTGCCAGTTTTAGTGTAGTGTAGGCATTTTATGAGTTTAATCTGAAATATCTGTCTTTTTTTTTGTGTTTTTATTTATAATTTTAGAATTCTTGAATTGCAAGATTAAACTTCTCATAAAATTATATTATATGTAATATTATTCTTAAAAATAATATATTTTCTTGTATGAGGATTTGTTTTATTTTTTGATCCGTTTATCCGTTTATGTATTTATTTTATTGTAAAATTATATACATATGATGAATCAGAATTATAATTATACGAGTTATTATATATTTAGATGAATTATTGATTGACTATTTGAATCAGAGATTATTAGATTTTTTTTCACATGAGCAAAGAATTCACATTCATCAAAGTTTTTTTATAAAACTTTTTTTTTAAACCTTTTCAAATGAAAAAGAAAGAACAAAAATTGTCAAGGTCTATTACCTTTGTTGAATGGTCTGTACAGTCAAATTGAAAAACCGCCAGTTGTCGGTTCCACCCGTTGACTCGATTTTTGGAACCTCCAACGGGCAACATTAACCCGTACCTGGGGACTTTGACCGCACCACATCAAATCAAACAGAGTTTACTGTTTGGCGTACGCTGCTCACGGTTCAATTCTTCCACATCTTAATATACCTCTCGATTGCAATTTTAAAATATCCGTCCAGATATTTCAGAATAAATCGAGACGAATATTTAGATTTTAATCGAGATAGGTATTCAAATTTCGATTTTAATAAGATAAAATTAATATTAAATTTAATTTTTAAAACAAATCAAAATAAAAATTCGAGTAAAAATATAAATACAACAAATTAAAAATTAAATCGTTTTTATTTAATAAAATTATTTTAATATAAATATTATTCTAAATATATATATAATAATTAAAAATTCTAATACAACATCAAATCAAACATAGACTATCGCCTGGTAGTCATTTCCCCCACAAATAATTTTATGCCATTGTTTTTTAATATTCAAAAGCTTCCAAAATTGAAAAAAAAACAAATATAATTACTGCTACAAGTTATGTAGAATAATAAAAAGTAAAAAAAAAAAAAGTCTTCGATCAATATTCTACAACAAGCAATTCATTTATTTTCAAACTAACCGATTTACTATCTATTATTTAATTGACGAATTCTTTATATTAGAATAGTTGAAGGATGAAATAGCTTGACACTTGACAATTCTTCATGAGGGGATGAATCCAGAGATTTTTAAATAAGAGGTCTTGATTTTTGTTCATCCTTCGCGGTAATAATATTTCAGGGTTTGCATCGCAAGTTTAATATATCTACTATACGACTATTAATTAAAATATATTTATGGTTAACTAATTGTTGAGTTACACAAATATTACTTGGAGGAACAAGATTATAAATAAAAAAGATAGAAGATAATATTATAAATTTAAAAAAATTGAGAGGTTAGAAAGTATAATTTATATAGTTTTTTTTAAGTATTTAAACTTTTTAAAAAGAAATAAGCAGTTTTCAAATATTTTGGATCCTAAATCTGTCACTAGGCTAGAATTTTAAAAAAAATGGTTTTATGGTGTGAACGCAGCAGAAGTAAAAAATCATTAGATTTAGAATCTTCAACTAACTAAAACAATTAAATAAATGAAAATTTGATTGGGCTTAAACCGCGTTGGAACTGAATTAATTAATGAGCACTAGACAAAAGCACTAGACAAAAGAAGACTTTTAATGTTTGGCATAGAATTTTCTTGAATTTTTATATCAATTAAAAAAATATAAAAATTAATACTATCTCTGTTCTACAATATAAGTTTTTTTAAATTTATGTGTAAGAATTAAGAGTCTATAAATTTTAAATAATTTTAAAACTAAACTTTCAAAAATATTCTTAATTAAATCTTTATTTATTTTAATAATTGAAGAGAGTTAAGTCATAATTAGTAGAAAGAAAGAGATTGTATAATTTCTCTGTTTATTAAAAATGATAAAAACACGAATACTACATTAGCAAGTAACTGTATATACATTATTTTGGTGGTCTGTTCTCACACTATTCAAATGGCAACTAATTCTATTTGCAAATAAAATATTTCAAATAGATTTAAGTAACAAAATATAATCTATATTCCCTTGACATTACATGAATGGCTGAAACAGGTACTTGGCGGCTACGGTTCTTTTTTTTTTTTCTTCTAAATTCATTCCCCAACCTCAAGAAGTCCTCAAGTATCCTTTCATTTTTTTTTTATTTTTAAAAACTCGTAATCACTACTCGAAAATACATACATAAATTATATTCTAAGAGAAATTTAAACTCGAGATATTAGTATAAAAAATCACAACACCAATTATATCAATCAACCCAAGTTTTTTTTTGTATGTGCGGGACACGAATTAGTGTATATTATATCCAAGTTTTTTTATTAATAAATAAGGTATGAGACGCATCATTAACATGATACATTATATATAAGACCTAATTAGTCAATAATATTACGTTATTGGTAGTATTTTTCTTTTTTTCTTTTTGTTTTGGAGGAGGGGGGAGGGGGGGGGAGGCTAGGAGGTGGGCTACGTTATACAAATACAACATAAAAGAAGTCCCCCAAATTTGAACATAACTAGTGTTTTTGTGTCCCAAAGTCCAAACAAGGGGTTTGTGTTCTTCTTCCTCTACTCTCTTTTCTTTGATTGGAATTGAAACACGTGCATGGTTTCCTTTCGTAGGCTTTTGAAAAAAACTTTGGCAATGCACAAGTTTGGTAATATTTTGACTTTGACTTGTTTAATAATTTAATTAAATATTATTTAATAAACGAATATATTAAATATTTAATTAATTAAATATATTTAATAATTTAAATTTGAAGTCTCAATATATTAAATATTCATCTAATTAATAAATATAATGTAAAAATAAATTATAATTAATTCGAATTTCAAATTTAAATTTCATATTTTAAAATTTAATATTTAAATATTCAGTTTTCAAATTTTAATTTTATAAAGCGAACGATGTACCCGCTTGGCGCTTACAATGAAAAAACCAACTTTTTTATTTGATAAATACATTTTTTATAAAATATATAAGGGATAAAATATAAATCGAATTAAATTTTTTACTTAGTAAGTAATATATTTTAACTAATTAAATTAAACACGAAATAATTAAGATATGACGTTATAGTGCGTACTGATAGAATTATAAGGACGAAAAGATTTACTGATCTTCTCCTCGATCAAATTTTCCTTTTACCCAACGTCAAAGTTCAAATATTTCTGCCTATTTTTCTCTTCAATTATTAGAAAAGTATAAAAGTTGTAAAGAGCCAGCAGTTTTAATGGAATTAGTCATTTTCTAGCCCCAGTAAAATATTCAAAATTTAGCCTCGATTCGTAAAGTTTGAAATTTATAATATTTTTTTTTATAATTACGATCGTTAATAATTTTTTTTTTTGTTTTTAGAGATTATAATAGCATAAAACAATTATTAAGGACTATAATGATAGAAAAAATATTGAGAATGAAAATATTATAAATTTCAAAGAGATAAAATTAACTAATTTTTCTAAAATATTTTTCCTAATATGTACTGTTGTACAAGTTTTTTCTTTTAAAAATAAAAGAACAAAAAGTTTGTATTATTAATGTTGGGCTCCCTCTTAATACCGGGTATGTTGATCCATAATTTTATTAAGCTGCTGGTAAGGTCCAATTTTGGTTGCTTGTCTTGATGGGCCTGGGCCAAATTCAGTCCATCAACAAAAGACAAATTCACCTATTAAAAAATATAATTAAAAAAAGCAAATAAAAAATTAATTATTATATTATCTCTATCTCAAATTATCTGTCCTATTTAATTTATTATACAGATATTAAAATAAGTAATTTTTTAATTAATTAAACATTTAGTTCTATTTTTACCCTGAAATTTTAATTTATTCTTTATTTATTAAGATGTACTTAAATTCTAAAATTTTGATGTAATCTAAATTATTTTTCTCTCTTATTATTTAAATAGGGTCAATTTGTTGAGAAAAAAATTATTTAATATGTTTGAGAAATAGAATATTATTAAATGGAGGCAAATTTAGTATGTTAAATCTTAATTTCCTAACGAGACAGATAATTTAAGATAAAAATTAAAATAGAAACAAAACAGATAACTTGGGATAGATAGAGCATAATAGTCAAATAATAATTGTTTTCTTTTGTGATAGTATAGGATTTTTTTTTACTAAAAAAGTATCAGTTAAGTGGCCAAGTACCTTAAAAGCAGTAATGAAATTAAAAATTTGAGATTGAGAAAACAAATTTTATGAAAAAATATATTAAAAGATATTGTTATAATTTTTAAAACTATTTTTAGGGTGGTGAAAGATAAATTTCAAAAGGAGTTTTTTTTTAAAAAAAATTAAATTTACAAAAGTAAAAACAAAATTTTCTAAAATCTTGGGGGGTGGGTTAGTTAAAAAGATCAGCAGATCAGGACAAATCTTTGAAGGTTCAAAAATATCTATGTCCTAATAGAACAATAGTGAATCTGAGTAGCTGTCTGTGCCTTCAACCAAATCCAGTTCGGCAAAGTTCTATTGTTAAGGATGAGAAAGGCCCGAAATGGTGTCTTGACCTTTGCTTCTTTGCCCCAGTTCAAAATGTTACAACAGCACCAGACCACAAACCAAATTATGGTCCATATTAGTTTGCAATTTGCTTGTGTTTTGGTCTTTTGTGAAAAGTACATATTTTTCAACTGTTTCAAATAGTTTCAGGGAAGGTATTTGACAGATATGGAAACCAAAGAATTGCGTAAATTTGGGGATAAGTTCTTGGCAGTTCGAAAAGGTCGCAAAAACGTGGTGGCTTTAGATTAACAATAATCTTTGCTACATGATTGATGATGTTTCCTTTCACGCCCGTGACTTTGGATAGGATATAAGACTTATAATTTGTTGGTATCTATATATTACTATTTAAATATTCTTCTCGATATAAATTTAGGTTAAACTTTTACTATGATTCTAGATGCGAGTAGAATATCACACTTGTCTAGAATCAAGTAGGTTTGAATCTAAACTAGCAAACAAAGCTCAAGACCAAATCAGAACAAATCTTTGAAGGTTCAAAAAATTTATGCCCTTGTTAGAAGAATAGTGAATCTGAGTGCACGACTGCTGTCTTCTAACAAATTCAGGTTCAACAAGCTGCTATTTTAAGTATTATTCTCGATAGATCAAAATATATATGACTCAAACCTTGTATTATTATTCCATATATAATTAAGATATCACACTCAATAAGACTTGAGGATATTTGAATCTAAACTAACAAATATAGTTCAAGACTAACTAAACGTAAAATTTTAGATGTAATACACATATATTCTAATAGTAATTATCACACCTCATGCTTTTAAACCTGAAATATGACTAATGAATTCGACAATATCTACAAATAATTATCTTATTATTATTTGTATTGAACTAAAATAGATATATTTCAATTTGTCAATAAATATTTAATTCCATACTCATATGTCGTACAAATTTTCTATTATTATTTCATATACTATTCATATTTCACATTTTCTACTGTGACTTGTATTACATTCTATGTTACATGAATATTCTTTTTACATCCGAGACATTACTAATATTCATGTGAATAAAGGATAAACGAACAGCAAGAGTGTCAATGTCTGCTTATGATAGTCCAACTATCTAAGTGGATGGACACTCGAAGAGACTAAAGAATATATAAAAATGTTGAGCATGCAGAGAGAAAGGAGACCTACAATAACCCTCTATTGTGTGCTCGAAAATGGTCAAGAAGCCGCTCCAAGAAAACAAAAACCAATGGCAACCTTGCGTTCTGGGAACAAGAAACAATGCTGTGATCAATGAGTTTTCATGACCATTGCATAAAACTATATATATATGTCCTTAGTTTAAGGCTGGCATGAAACATATATAGGATCATGCGCAAAAGGAACCGCACGCGGACTGACTTGCACTGTCACTTCTCTTCTTCCTAGTCTCTGCAGAGACAAATTGCCTCTCTTCTTTGAATCTTGGGTTTCTGCTAAATTGCAAATACCATCATTTCTTGGGCACTATTCAAGTGGTTTTTGTTTATAGTATTTGCTTCTGTACAATGCATGGTTGTAGAATGTTTGCATATGATAATGACAAAATGCTTCCAACACACTCATTCTCACTTTTCGATATTTTTGTCTTTCACTCTTTTGATCATTTCTTGGATCTCCCAATTCTTCAATCATAATTCCTTGGTTTGTTTACTAATATAGGTACATTAATCTTTGTGCTTCTCTGAGTAGAAAAACGTTGTAAGAAGACATTCTTTGGTGAGCTTAGTCAAAACCAGCATGTCCAAGTTCAGCCATTGCCGATGCTGGCACGGGTATGTGTGGTTTTGGCATGCGCCTATAGTGGGTCACACATCCCATAGCTGTTCATTAGGAAGAGATAATCATGAGTTCTTTGGTCTGGATGTTCATGTCTTTTATGTCTACATCTATGTCAATTCTATGGAGATTTCATGATGGTGGCATATGCTCCAAGCTGCTAAGCAAGAAAATCTTGCAAGTCACTGTTTTTTTTTTTAAAAAAAATTGTTTTCACAGATTCAAGAATGATAAATTTCTTTATTGTGTAAGAATTGATAGTTCTTGAATAATGAAAAACACAATGGATAAATATCATTTCAATTTTCATTATAGTACTAATCTTCCACGGCACTTAAGTCCTAACACTTGGCCAGAATGCATTGGTCCTCACCCTATCCAGAAAGTGGTAGTTAGAAAAAGGGCTTTTATCCCTTTTTCAAAGCATGCATTGTCAAGAATCTGTAGCAATTTTCATACTGCCGGTTGATTAGTTGCTCGTCACTAACATCCTATAATTAACCATATGGCATTGGATCTTGATTTGCACATTATGTTAATATTTCCTATTGCTGATGAAGATTTTGACTGATCATGCCGAAGCAAATTTGCATTCTGATCCACTTGAAAAATCCTACTCCACTATTGCATAGATAAAGATTCACCTGTCAACGTTTCTTATGTTTCAAAAGCATCGATCAGGATCAGAAATTCTTGTATAGCTTCATTAAAAATTGCAGTGTACTTCATAATTATATTGTCAAATCCAAGGTTTTTATGCAAGAATGCAGCCCTATGTAGGCCTGCAGTACAGGTTGAGTAAAGCTGGAGCCAAGCTTGAAGATGGCCATCTTATTTAAATTCAGCCATTGATCACCATATAACCAAGTACCATAGGGGGTGGTTGAGATGTACCATTTTCAAAGAATGCAGAGTGCCCATTTCCCATATGCATTATCATGAGTCTCCATCCAAAAGCCTCATCCTTAATGAGCTGGACGTATACTACACAGAGAATGGGACCTATCTATGATTAGTTATCCAATACATTCACCATTGCCTCTTCACTGCACAGTTCAATCATAGGTTCCTCATTCAAGAAAAGTGATGATCAATCAAGCAAAACTAGGAATCAGGAACAAAAAAAGAGAAGCATACTTTCTTCAAGCTTTGAATGCTTGAATGCAAATGTGAAAGAGACCTTCTTCAACAATATTGGATTCGAGGCCGGTCCCTATATTCCCCACTTATATAACTTTTGATTCATCGCGTTTAATATTTTTGTTCACCAAACTAGTTATGAGGAACAAAAAAAGAGAAGCATATGTGGTCTCTTCTCCCTTTGAATGATTGAACGAAATGTGACAGGGACATTCAATTTATGTAGAGTTCGGTCCCCCATGAAGCCTGATGACCAAAACCTCAAGTACAAGGAATTGTGTGTCTTAAAAAACTTTGGAGTAAAGAAAGACAATGACCATATATGAATTCGGCAAGGGAGGCATAATTACAGAAGTTTCTTTTCATCTTATCAGAAGCTTCAGAACCTTGGAAACGAATAGTTGGCCTCTCATGCTATAATTAGCAATGCTACAATTGTCCAAACATCCAAAGAACTTTGCTGGCAGTGAAGTTTGTGAACCCATCTTTATCAAAACCCCCAAAATAGTCAAGATATTTTTTGCCACCCATCTTACCTTGCATGGCTCACCCTATGCCGACCTAATTTCATCCTCTACAAGTTAGGTCAATTTTCCTCTTCCCTACCAGTTGAACGCTTTTCTTCCTTTGACCCTTAGAGGCTTGTACACATCAATTTTAAAACGTTGCAGGAAAAAGAATATAAAAAATTTTTACTACATCGTGTAATTTCATACTATATATATGAAATATTATTCTTTCATATTGAAATATAAAGTAAAAACCCTTGGACATATGACTTAGCGGGTAAAGAGTGAGTTTGTAAATGATAGTATTTGTGAAATTACGAGTTCGATTTCTAACTTTGTGTCGTACATACAAGAATTCAGAGTAAGAGTGATGGAAATGCTTATAATAGGATGTTGTCCCAAAAAAATAAAGAAGATCCATTTATCAAGATTTTTCTGTGTAACCATTCATATTTTTTACAAAATATGATAAACATGCAGCTTTTGGTTCAAAATATTCTCAAGAAGAAAATAATTGTGTTCTATAGCTTTGTCACACCATTTGGGAGTTTGGAAATACCACAGAGGAAAACAGAAAAGCAGAGACGAAAGTGTAAATGTTGTGACCGTCGTGCCAATTGGAGAAGGTCACAGATTGAAATGAAGTCAATTTTATCCACCATATTTTAAATTCAAACATGAACATGACCTCCAAAAAAACCTTAATGAAACTTTAATTTAAGTCCCACATTAAATTTTAAGCTCTGTCTATTACTAAGAAAGCAGAAACTAAAGAAAGATTTCGGGTACATTGGTCCCCTCATATAAACCCCATTAATTTCTACATCATTCCACATCATAAAAATTGATAATCACATGAGCTGGATTGTCCCTTTATATCAATATGTTAAAGGACGTTAGATAAGCTCTTATTGTCCTTTACATAATTCTTAATTCTCCATCACGATTTACCTAACAGAAAAGGATGAGATTAATTATATAAATAATTCATGTACCACACAAAAAAGAGTGGGGAAAAAATAGTACCCATTGCTTTTGGCTAAGCTAAGTGGAGTGAAATAGTAGTATTTCCCAAAATCTAGGTTTACTTTCCATTAAGTGGGGAACATAACAAGTGAATACCAACTTGATTTTGGGAGATGTCAAAATCCAAACACCAAATATCTTTAGGTTGGTTCTACATAGTGTTAAGGAAAGCAAATTAGCGATTGCATTACTTTTTTTTTATATCGAATATTTTTTTATATTTAAAGAGTTTAAAATATATCGTTTATTTTATATTCGTTATCACATTTCTTTTTTAAATTATTAATTTTTTTTATATTTCAAACAACGTAACTATATGTACGGTGTAGATCTTAATCGATCTTATACTTAATTATTGAACTATTAATTTAATATAAGTAATCTTTTCACAAAGTAAATATTCACTTAAATAAGGAGGAGCGCACTTCTCCGAAGATTGATATTGAAAGGATGGCTTTCTTTTCCATTGACTTCCCAATTCTAAAAATTGACAATATACCAATTAAGAATAAGTTGCCATTTGGATTTGAAGGATTGACGGAATGTCGTTATCCGTAACAGCGACTTTCATTCAATATTGAGATGGACAATTGAAGGAATTTGCCTTTCTCGTGCAAACATGAAAATATTGTTCCCAATCCACCCTTCAACGGAGCAGAAGAGAAGATCAAAACCACAGCCATATTGAGAGTGGGGGTGGGGGGGTCGTGGACGTGGGGGAATAGGACCACACTCTATTTGCAATTTAGACCATTTCATAGCTGATTTGCCAATCCTACAACGACTTGTGGGACCCTATTAAGTCCAAGGATTTCTTTTCCATTCTATACTTCGAAAAGTCACCATTTTGTTAGAAAATCTTTCATTCTAATCAAGTAATTTTAGGCCATCTACACCGTAGATTTGGCTGCGCAAGTTGAAACTTTGTACACTTAAAATTTATCGTCCATTGGATGTATAAAATTCGTCTGTCAAACTAGAATAATCAGAATCGTGGAGTTGGAAAATGAGTGAGATGAAAAGATATGGATAATATTATAATTTTTAAAATATTTTTTAAAAATAAAATTTTTATTTTTAAAAAATTATGAAAATTTAAAAAATTTTAAAGATAGATGTCAATTGTTATCTCTTTAATTCCATCTTTATATTTTTGACTCATAAAGTCAAATTTATAATACTTAAACTTGTATCGTACGTATAAAATTTATTTAATTTTATCAAATTAAAACGTAATACTTAGATTTATATCTTTATTAAAGTCATAATACGTGATCGATAAATATTTTGAAATGTCAAAATTTTGAGTACGAAAAAAGTATGTGAATTTAAAATTAAAAAAAAATAGGGCAATCTCACCCAAGTAAATCATCTTTCCTAAAGAAATGGGAAGGTAAAAATATGGGGAAAAAAAGAAAAAAAAAAGTAGAGAAAGTATCCCTTTGATGACTAATGCCTAAAACACTGTTTTTTGGCACATTCTTTTCAAGATTCTATCATTCCATGGCCTTTGAACATTTCTCCACCAAAGCCTAAAATGTATACAATTTTAACTACACTTTTGGTACCCCAAAAAAGGTACATTTTGTATTCTACTACTAATCCCCTACACCATAAAAAACACAACCCCCCAAATCTTATCCCATTGCACATTTGGATTTTTCCTTTTTTGGGGAATTTTATATATATAGCTCCAAAAAAATTAAGACATAATAAGCAAGAGAAACAAAAACAGAGGGGAGAAATGATTTTTTTTTTTTTTTGAGTTCTTGAATCTCTATATTCATAACAAAGTTAGCAGTCGTTCTCAAGAGGGAGGAGAAAGTGAAAAAAAAAACCCAAAAACTCCAACGGCCGCCATATATGTCCTAAATAATGCTCCAAAATTGGTCGCCCCTGCAAAAGGCTCCAACCAATTATGAAAATTCTTCCCAACAAAAAAAAAAAAAACTACACAAAAAAGGGGGAAAAAAAAAGCAAAAATAATAGAAATTTTAACAAACGAGGGAGAAAGAGAGAACTGGAAACAGCTGGAAAACCTACTCCATCAAGAACCGCTTCACAATCTTCATGCTTGGTCCCAACACCTGTTTTCCCCATATCTCCGCTGCTCTCTCGCCGGATTTTGACGTCATCATGGCCGCCCTGAATGCCTCCGTGGCATCAATCTTGTGTAGGTCCCATCCTGCGTCCCTCAGCCGTAGGATCTTCCCCAGTTGCCGTTTTGCAAGATGACACGTGTTGTCCTTGATTGCCTTTACGGCCTCCTCGTATAACAATCTCCTTCCTTCCACGTCAGCAAGATGCTTTCCTCCGTTCCGTTTGAAATATCTCTCGAATTCCGGTACACCGATGGCCTTCTTCAACCCAGTCAGATTGGCTGAATCAGGATCACTGAAACCTTCCGACTCGAAATAGCGTGCGAGCTCTTCGAACATCCCATCCTTCAGCATGTCATCGACCCGCTTGTCCAGGTACTCATTCAAAACGGGCAGAGAGACGTCGACCCAGAGGAAACAACAGTTGTAACGGAGCTCTGTACATACTGAGTTAGCCGATTTGGACTCGTCAAAGACGTCGCAGTTTGGATTGAAGCGTTTTGCCAAGAGGGCATAGATGAATGAGTTCGATCCACCAACGATCATTGGTAGTTTCCGTTGGGAGGCTATTTGGGCAATGGTTTTGGAGGCAAATAAACGGAAATCAGAAGGGGTGAACTCAGTATCCGGGTCAAACTCACCGAGACAGTGGTGGGGGACGCCGCGGCGGTCATGCATTGAGATTTTATTGGTGGTGATGTCTAGCCCTCGGTAGACTTGGATTTTGTCGGAGTTGATGATCTCCGAGTTGGGGAAAAAGTGTGTGGCCAAGTCGATGGAAAGCTTGGATTTACCTGACCCGGTGGGTCCCACAATCACAACTACTTTCTTCTGGCGGCGGTGGTGAATGGCGGTGGCGATGGCGGTGGTGGCCCTGTGTGGGCACGTGGGCTGGGACGGACATAGTGATTTGCTGAGTGTGAAAAGAGAGGAAAATGATCTGGTGGTGAAATGGAGCAGCGGTTGATTCTTAACAATTGCATCGGCGGCACTACTAGTATTGTATATTGCTGGGAAAGATGGTGTTAATCTTTTCATAAGGAAAAAGAAAATACAGAACGATATGAGTATCAAGGTCTGTGCCTGTGTTGTCTGTACATATAGCATAAGGAAAACATGAAAGACACTGCGATGTTCTGTGTGCGCGTGAGAGAGAAAGAGAGTGAGAGAGAGTATCTGAATATTACGTACTACGTGGGCAGTGCCGCGAAGAAACGGAATATGTAAGACGGGTTTGGTACAAGTTTGTTACAGCTAGAGGAATACGAACAACGATGATGACACCGCCACAGATAACACACTGAAAGAAACAAAAATGGAAAAATATGTACTGTACTGGACCAAGATTTACGATCAAGAAGACGATATTGATGAGCCCTCGTTTCTCATTCGCTCAATGTGGTCATTGTTTCATTCTTCATCCGTTTCAAGCTGCTGCTACTGATTCATGTTTCGTATTTCTTTTCTTCTGATTCATGCACGTATTAAAGCAGAGTGCAGAGCTGTAAACACAGACCAGAACAGAACACAGACACACCTCACACACACACAAGTCTTCTTCTTCTAGTGATATATATATATATAGATACCTACAGTACCACTGATTGGTGGTGGGGCTAGGGGGTCAGTGATATGGGCTGTGTGGAGGAAGGAAGGCGCAAGGTACAGTAATGGAATTGAGATGGAAAATGGTGAGCAGAAGGGAGCAGGGGATATTCGAGTGGAGAAGGCAGTGTCTCCGGCAGGACTCCTTTTGTTTATCGTACAATCCAGAAACTAGAATAAAGCTAAATGGCTTGGCCAATTGCCACTCCCACCGGTGTCGCAACCTCTTTCTTTATTTATATATGTTTTGTTTTTTTTTTTCACGTACTACTAGTAAAGTTTTCTTCTTTGCTTATAGGATGTGACATGCAGTACCCTGCCCTCCTTAATATTTTAGTTCGATTAATATTTTTATTTCTAGTTATAATAAAAAAATAAAAAAATAATCCTTTATATTATTATATACTAACAGTCTTACGACACTCAGTGTGTATCGATATATAATATAGATCGTCTTTATATAAAATTAAATATTTATTATAAAATTAGGGTAATGTTAGAATAAAATCTACACACTACACATTAAGAAAATTCTAATTATTCTTTGCACAAAAATTTTTCTCTTTCTTTTCTCTTACAATTTTCTCTAATCTTTCTTTCACTAAATAATGGTGTATTACAAGTTTAGAGAATAGCTCTATTGATAAAGCTCTAATTAGTGGATTACATCACAGCATACATCATCTTCCACTAATCTTAATTAGTGGTGTCTCCACTAAATGGTGGACATTCATAAAAATTTTCTCTAATTATTCACATAAATTCATAATTAGTGGAGCCTCCACTAATTAATGGAGATTCCAATAATTCATGACACTCCCCTTTGGATGTCCATCCATTACATAAAGAATATGCCTCGTTAAAACCTTACTAGATAAAAACCCAGTGGAAAAAAAATCTAGTGAAGGAAAAAGAGTACACTATTCTCTATGTCTGTTTATTACTCCCCTGATGAGATGATTCATTTAAATCTTTAAACCGACGCATACCGATTTTATATCTCAACTTCTCAAATGTTGCAGTCGGTAAAGTCTTCGTGAAAATATCTGCGAGGTTATCATATGACCGAATTTGCAGCACATCAATTTCACATTTCTTCTGGAGTTCATGAGTAAAGAAGAATTTTGGTGAAATATGTTTTGTCCGATCTCCTTTAATATATCCTCCTCGTAATTGAGCTATGCAAGCTGCATTGTCTTCATAAAGAGGAGTTGGAATATCTTTGATTGATGATAATCCACAACTTTCTCGGATATAATGAATCATGGATCTTAGTCATACACATTCTCGACTTGCTTCATGAATGGCTATAATTTCAGCATAATTTGAAGAAGTAGCTGCTATCGATTATTTCGTAGAACGCCATGATATAGTAGTATTTCCACATGTAAATAGATAGCCCGTTTGAGAACGTGCTTTATGTGGATCAGATAAATAATCAGCATCTACATAACCTATCAATGTTGGATTGGTTTTATTTGAATAAAATAATTCGAGATCAATTGTACCTTGGAGATATCGAATGACTTGTTTAATTCCATTCCAATGTCGTCGTGTTGGTGAAGAACTAAATCTTGCTAATAAATTGACAGCAAAAACAATATCAGGTCGTGTATTATTAGCAAGATACATCAATGCACCAATTGCACTGAGATATTGTACTTCAGGACCAAGAAGTTCTTCAATATCTTCTTGAGGTCGAAAAGGACCGGACGATCATTGGAATACTCAATGGATGTACTTTGTCCATGTCAAATCTTTTTAGAACTTTTACTGTATATGTTGATTGATGAATAAATGTTCCACTCTCCAAATGTTCAATTTGTAAACCAAGGCAAAATTTGGTTTTACCAAAATCCTTGATTTCGAATTCTCTTTTTAAATGATCAATTGTTTCTTGGAGCTCTTCAGGAGTTCCAATAAGATTAATATCATCAACATATATAGCTCATATCATAAATTTAGAATCAGATTTCTTAATAAAAACACATGGACATACCTGGTCATTTTTAAATCCTACTTTTAATAAATATTCACTAAGACGTGTGAACCACATGCACCCAAATTGCTTCAGGCCATATAATGATTTTCTGCAACTTGATGGAGTAATTTTCACGAGGATAATGTTTATATGCTTCAGGCATATGAAATCCTTCGGGGATTTTCATGTAAACATCATTTTCTAAATTTCCATACAAGTAAGCAGTGACAACATCTAATAGGCGCATATCTATCTTTTCATGTACTGCCAAACTGATAAGATATCGGAGTGTAATAGCATCAACAACAGGAGAATAAGTTTCATCATAATCAATACCTAGTATTTGTGAAAAACCTTGGGCTACTAATCGCGCTTTATATCGAACGATTTCACTCTTTTCATTGCGCTTTCGCACAAATATCCATTTGTAGCCAACAGGTTTTACACCTTCTGGTGTTCGAACTGCAGGTCCGAAGACTTCACGTTTTGTCAGTGCATTTAACTTCGATTGAATCGCATCTTTCCATTGCAGCCAATCTTTTCTATGCCGACATTCATCAACTGATATTGGTTCAGGATCATCACTATCATGTATAACATCAAGAGATATTATATGCAAACATATGATCAATAATTGTTTCTATCCGATTCCAACTTCTACCGGAAGTGGTATAATGGATAGAAATTTCAGTGTTACTTTCATTTATGTCTGGTTCTTTGTCATAAGTTTTCTCTTGATCTTTATCATTCTTTGCTTTAATATGATCATCTGGACCATTAATCCTCTCTTCTTTCGAGGATTTTTATCTTTAGAACCAAGAGGTCAGCCATGCTTCTGGCATGCTTTTGACTCAGCAGCTATATGTAAAATCTTTTGTTCTGTTGGAACTTCAATTAGAATAGGAACATTTATAGCTGGCATATGCAATTTTGTTACTCTTCTAGAGTCAACAAAAGCGTCTGGCATTTGATTTGCAATGCTTTACAAATAAATTATCTTTTGAACTTCAAGTTCACACGCGCTTGTATGCGGATCAAGATAATTTAATGATGTTGTCCAATCACGATCTTTCTTGTACTGTTTTTGCTCTCCCCCCTAATTTAGGGAATAATGATTTCACAAGAGAATAAGAAAAGAAATATAAGAAAATAATGACAAGCAGGAAATGCCAAGAAAAATATCTCCTTTTTTTTTTACACTCTTCCCGGTACCGACTTTTCATCTTCCTCTCTTATATTTTCTTCTCCTCCGACCCTCTACTTACCATCTACCTCTTCTTCTTCCTCATACAGATATATATATATATATATATATATATGTATCGATATATATCTCAGTTATCAGTCATTAGTAAATATCAAAAACAAAAATCACAAAGCAGATATGGAGACTCGTAATTCATTTGAGACATGGTCAAATTTTGACTCGGTTTCTGCAGTAGATGTTGATGTATTTTCCTTTCCAAACCAACCGCTTCTGCCTAATTCGAACACAGAAGATTTTGATATATTTTCCTTTCCAAACCAACCGCTTCTGCCTAATTCGAACGCAGAAGATTTTGATATGTTTTCCTTTCCAAACCAACCGCTTCCTCCTAATTTCAGGTGAGATACCTTTGAGGGCTTCCATTTGTTTTTAGTATGCTTGATAATGAATTAAACTCTCTTTTAGTTTATTTTTTATGTAAATCAGTAGAAATTTTGAACATATTGCTTTGGACCAAGTTGATCTACCCCTACAAGAGACTGCTTTTGATACTATTCCTCTTGATGCTATTCCTTTGAATGAGGATATGCTTGTGCATGATCCTTTCTACTCTCTAATGGATTTTGAACAAAGTCAGAATATGTTTTCAGGTTATTATACATTTAAACATGGATTTTGAATGGTATTACCTTTACTGATATTATTTTCTTTTTCTAGGAGAAATAATGAGTGGTCTTGGCAACGAAGTCGGAGTAAGTACTCATGAAATGCATAATATCGAAGTTCAAGATATTATTGCAGACAAAATTCCTGGGGAGAAGAAGATGATTAAGTGGCAAAGAGAGAAGAAGGGCAATAACTCCCAGACACTATCAAGAGAAACAATTTCACAATATTTTTACCTACCAATCAAGTGCGCAGCCAAAGAATTGATTATTGGCATAACCCGTCTCAAGAAAAGATGTAGGGAGTTAGAAATTCGTCGATGGCCTCACAGGAAATTGGTGAGTTTGGAGACCATAATCAAGAATGTTCAGGTTCTCTCTCATACATACTTATAATTTGCAAGTATGAAATTATGAAAGATTTATAAGTAAATAACCGATGATATCACTTCGATTTACAGGAGATGCAAAATAAAGAAGAAGGAGGACATATGGCTGAGAAGAAGTTGAAAGAAGCCATTGCGATACTGGAATGTGAAAAACAGTTGGTGGAAGAAAGTCCTAATACGCAGTTAGAGAATCAAACACAGAAATTGAGACAAGCATGCTTCAAGGCCAAATATAATAAGAAATTTAATTATAATAAACTTAAGGAGATCATAAAATCTCAAGACTCATTTCGCAGTACTTTTACGGCTAATTCTGCTGCTAGTCTCAATGCTGGCTCAAAGGGAAAAGAAAATGAGGAGGATGTCGAAAAAGAGGAGCTGAAGTCCATAATTACTAATTGTTTGTCTTCCTCTAATGTAAATATTGAAAAAGAACAATTACAAACCTTCATCTTACATTTGTCAGCTCAATTACAAAAGAGCAACTATAAGCATGTATCCTCAAGTTCATATGAACACTAGTGATATGAATAAAAGATGTGATACTTATTATTAATGGAAATATCTTTTTCCCTTATTATCTTTTCTATTCCACTTCAGGTGGCTAGTATTTCTCACAGTTTGATTATGATTGTGATAAGTGAAATATCGAGCGTGTATACGACCATAACCACGACCACGGCCACGGCTATGGCCACGACCACGACTATAACGATGGCTTCTGCTAGAGCCAACATCATTCACTTCTGGGAGTGTTGTTGAGCCAGTTGGTCTGGCTTCATGATTTCTCAATAATAACTCATTATTCTTCTCTACAATGAGGAGGGTAGTAATTAAATCTATAAATTTTGTATACCCCTTTTCTCGATATTGTTGCTGTAGGACAATATTTGAGGCATAAAATGTGGAGAATGTCTTCTCCAACATATCTTCATCAGTCACTTTTTCTCCGCATAATTTTCATTGAGATGTAATTTTATACATTACGGAGCTATATTCATTCACGGTTTTAAAATCTTGCAACCTCAGGTGCAACCATTCCTACCGTGCAGTGGGTAGTACGACCATCTTCAGATGGTCAAATCTTTCTTTTAAATTTACCCACAGGACATATGGATCTTTTTCGGTAAGATATTCTATTTTCAAATTTTCATCGAGATGACGACGAATAAAAATCAAAGCTTTAGCCTTGTATTGTGCAGATGCACTATTATTTGCTTGAATAGTTTTACTAAGGCCTTCAGCATTTATATGCATTTCTACATCGAGAACCCATGACATATAATTTTTTCCAGAAATATCAAGGGTTACAAATTCGAGTTTAGCGAGATTAGCTATAGAGATCAATAAATGCGTACCTGTCTTCTGGTTTTGTTAACGGTAGAAACTCGTGCTTAGTCTTCTGGCTTTTGTACCGGTAGAGACTCGTGCTGATAACGTGTTATAAAATTAGGGTAGTGTTAGAATAAAATCTACACACTACACACTAAGAAAATTCTAACTATTCTTTGCACAAGAATTTTTCTCTTTCTTTTCTCTTACAATTTTCTCTAATCTTTCTTTCACTAATCTTTCTTTCACAAAATAATGGTGTATTACAAGCTTAGAGAATAGCTCTATTTATAGAGTTCTAATTAGTGGATTACATCATGGCATACATTATCTTCCACTAATCTTAATTAGTGGTGTCTCCACTAAATGATGGACATCCATAAAAATCTTCTATAATTATTCACATAAATTCATAATTAGTGGAGCCTCCACTAATTAATGGAGATTCCAATAATTCATAACAATATTTGTATTTTTGTATTTTAAGATATAAAAAATAAATATCTAATGCGTTGTACATTTGTTAAAGCAACGATCCCCTGCTTTCAAGCTCTGTATTGCTACTCTAGTGAACAACTTCAAGGATTATTTTTTTTTATTTTAATCCTTTTGGAGAAAGTAAAAACTATAGTGTGTGGTAAATTATTTGTGTAAATTCTCCTTGGTGGATGTGTTCCCTTTTTAAAAAAAAATACATAAATTATTTATTTTTAGAGATTTTAAATGTGTATTTTGAATTTCTAAAATTGTGTCATTTGTTTATTTATTTATATATGACAAAGACGAGAATGTAAATAAAAATTTAAAATCTATATATGTTTTTAATCAACTGAGTCACGAGGTTGTCCCCAATTTTTCTTTTTTTTTTTTTTTTGACTTTCACTTGGATTGATATTCAAAATGCAAAAAAAAAAAATGAAAAATTTATCTTTTTCAAAAGAAAACAAAAAATTTAATCCAAATGATTCGATCATTTATTTGTAAAAAATCACACACCGTCTCTCTAGCCCCACATAATTTTTTTTTTTCAAAATTTAAATTCCCATTTCAATTTTCTTCTAAGTAATTAAAAAAAAAAAACAGTTTGTACTAATCATTATCTAACTAACTAAATTTTTTTTTTTGGGAGTTAGGAGAACATTTAAAATATGAATTTAAAGATTTCGTGCTTTTGAAATATTAATCAAATCTATGATATTAAATTCTCACCAAGAGAACAATTTAAAATTCGCCTCCAAATACTTTATGAGGTTAGATTTTTTCTTCTTTTTTTTTCCCTTTTGGATTATAGGGTAGAGTTTAATCTCTGCTAGTTCTTTCTTCCCCGTAATAAAATATTAAAATTATATTTTTATCTACCTTGCAGTTAAAACTTTGTCATTAAATTAAAAGAAGAAAACTACCATAACAATGTTTGATTTTCTTTTTCTAAAGAAAAGGCCATCCTACTAAATTGTGAGTTAAGGTAATAATTTAATTAGAATTTTTTTTCTAGAGAATTTTATTATATTCAAGTTATTTGATACCATGTGCTATATATAATAGTCCTGCAATCCTAATTTTCTTTTTTTTTTAAGAAAAAACTAATATTAATAATTTAGATCGAAAAATTTGCTCATTTGATGAGAATATATATTTTGGGACATTAATCCAAAATGAAATAAGGAATATAGTATGATAAGTATTACTAGTTTTTACTATATGTCTCCACCTATTTGTGTTACATACGTGTTATATTTTTATTCTTTCTTACTAGGGATAGAACTAGAAGTTAGGGATTGGTAGGGCAAATTATATAAAAATATATGTTATAGAATAATGATATAATTTCTTAAAAATTTGGAGGGGCAAAATAGGAAATTTAAAATAGTTATATTAACAAAATTTAATTTTTTAAGGAATAATTTATAATTTTAAAAAATTTTAGTGGGTGCATGACACTCTCTACCCCCTTTGGTTGTATCATTGTCTCCTGTGTTTTTACTTTTCTTTGCAAAATTAACAAGAATTAATATTTTAAATTGTTTCATAAGTATTAACATTCCTTATTTTAAAAGAAAGTACTAATGTCTTTTTTGTTGTTGTTGTTGTTGTGTGTGTGTGTTTTCTTGGGAAATTCTTCTATGGATTAGATCTACGTAAATCAATTGTTTTAAAGTATTGTACATTTTTAAAAGTGTATAATTTTTACTGTACATAATACAACATTCAAAGTAGTTATTCACATTGGATCGAATTCACTTAAAACTTCTGAAATTCTAATATAAACTTGATCCACATAGATTATATACATTAAAATGTTATATATCATATAATAAAAATTATATAATATAATCCCTCAATATATATAATTCATGAATTTACGTTCCACGGAAGAATTTTTCTTAAAACTTCCGCATTTTCTTTAGTCTCAAACTTCAAGGTCTCTATGCTTTAGTCCCTTGATGAAGGGAAGCTGTTGGGATCCTTTGTTTTCGCGATTGATGACATGAATTCTAAACCAAATCAATTCACAAAATCTTTCCATGCACGTAGACGTAAAACTTTTCATGAAAGTAGACAATTGAACATGGACACCTTCTTTATGGTTTCCTCCCCCCTCCATCTCTTTATAAAAGAGTTACTTTATTAAGGGTGCGTTTGGTTCGCGTGAAAGTGGAAAGAAAAATCAGAGGAAAAATAAAATAGGAGGAAAATGTGTAATTTACTTTGTTTAGTTAGAGTAATTAGAAGGGAGAAGTATATGTGGAAAGAAATTAGATTCCTTCAACGTCAGCTTTTTCTTCATCTCGATTTTAGAGAATTTGAGAAGTAATTGAGGATTAAAAGATCCACTTGTTCTACTGGCATTTCTATTATTACAATTCTACCCTCAATGCAATATCTTAATTTTGGGCTCATGAAATTGTTATTTTTTTTTTCTCCTCCTGAGAGTGTTATGGTAGTTACCTTCAATTCCTACTCGTATTGTTTTTAATTAAATATATCAATGAAATAATTTATAACAATTAGACTTGTAGTTAAAAGGTGATTATTTTAGATAATTGAATTTCTAATTTATGAAATTTATTTAATTTATTTTATTCTCAAAAAAAAATTAATAATAGTAGAAGAATATTCTTGTTGATAATTTATGAAAGTTTGAAATGGTATTATTCATTCTCAGTGATGATGATGCATAATATATATATATATATATATATATATATATATATATATATATATATAACATTTTTAAAAAAAAGGCCTACTTTGCAAATTTTTTATGAATTAACCTTATGGGTATAATAGTAATTCAATAATTATTTCCTCCATGTATATCTTACCACTAAACAATGAGAGGTAAATTATATTTACTTCCCTTACACTCCAACTAAATAGGATGAAAGTAATTACATTTATTTCTCTCGATGGAAATAAAATACCCCACTTCTCCTCCCTTTTCCCCTTCCCCTCCCCTTCGCGAACCAAACTTAGCCTAAATAATCTGAGCATTTGTGGTAAAAATAGAAGCAGTAAGAGGTGGAACATCCTCCATCCATACGAGTAACTTTCAGCTAAAAGATGTATATATAATGATATTGCAAAATATAAAATCAAAGCCAAAATGTCCTTCCTCTATATAGCCTCCAAGCAATTACCTTCAATCCAAAATTTTGGCCAAGGCTAACTCAAACCCCTCCCAACACTGCCAATACTTAGGCATGATGTAAAATATAATTGGATCAGTTATTAATTTGCATGAGTCGATAATATAAATTACTCATGAATGTGGATGCAAACGACGTTTATATAATATATATGTCGATGAATTTTATGATTTATATAGTTACAAATCGAATCATGCATGCCGTTCAATAATAAAAGCGAGGCATGCTTATATTTAAGTAGAAGAAAATTATTATTAAAAAAAACATTTTTTGTATGACGCTATTTGTCAGCGTATGCTTCTTGGAAATCATTTAGTTGGTACAAAAATTGCTAAAAAACGATCAAAATTTACTCTTGGGCTTAGCATTATCATCCCATCAAAGCTGTTCCAAGCAACTTTCAGCATCAATTTGGAATATTTTAACCTTAGCAAGTGAACTAAAAACACTAATTATTCATCCAAATTTCCTTTAAAATATGATAAAATTACAGCAATATTTGATACATAAAACCAGTGCATGAAGACATAATTGCCTTTTTCTTCATCGTTGTCTGATCTGACATTGTCTCTATTACTAGTCAAAATTTTATGTATTTCTTGGCCCGTCATAATAATATATTGAAAATTTCTTACGTGGATTGTGAGCTTGTAAATCGTGAACTTATGGACTGTATGTATTAATAAGTTGTGTTATATAATTTACACTGCATAATGTATAATTTGTCAATGTATATAATTTATGTAGATCCAATTCACCTTAGAAATTTTGCAATATATTTGTAGAAATTAAAATACAGAAAGATTGCAGAAGAGAACTTGAAGAAACTTTCTCTGCTTTTCATTCATTTGATTAAAAAATGTACAGATTACAAAAGTTGTTCTTATATACACCATTCAGATCCAAAACAAAACCATCAACTAAAAACTAAAACTAAGATAACATCCAATAATTAAACAGTTGACAATAAACCATGCTGAACTGGTTGTTTGTTGCCGCCAAAATACTTCCAAATTATTCAACCGGGATCAAAAGCAAACATGGATGAGTTGGCCAATGAGCTGGCTCTTTGCAGTGAGCTGTCATGCTTAACTGCTAACTTGGTTGCTGACTAGACAACAGCAATAACAGATTTAACGTCTGTTATTGCTCCAACTTAACACTTCTTCTTCTGAGTCTTAACATCTCCCTGCAAGCTGGATGCAGAGAGAACCCCTAAATGAGACAACAACAAAGAAAAAGGAGCAGGAGATAATGCTTTGGTGAAGATATCAGCTAATTGCTGTGCAGAAGAAACTGGTATGGGTTTAATGCAGTCAGTTTGAAATTGATCTCTAATGAAATGACAATCAATTTCTATATGCTTGGTTCGTTCATGAAAGATAGGATTTTCAACCAAATGAAGTGCATTTCTATTGTCACAAAAAAGAGGAACTGGTAAGATGCAAGTAAAATTAAGCTCCTAGAAAAGATGCCATTTTCATACAGTTCCAACTCTCATTCGGAAGGGAAACTAATGAATACAGAAATCACATACCTTATTGCACCATAAAGACTAGAAGAGGAAATGCTTACTCTGCTAGGATGGACTCCTGGGTTGTCTTGCCCTACTTGGGACCCGATCAAAGGGCAGTGACGGAATGCCAGTATATTTACACTAAGAGTGTGTCTGACAAAAGGGTTTTTCTTTAAAAAAAAAAAGCCGCTACTTGACTAGACTGGAGTGACCAAAGTGCTCTTCCTGAAAGAGCACCTTATTCTCTTCCTCCGTTAGCTTTGCTTCCAAATCTGCTAAAAAGGGTGACTGATTTTGCTCCATGGCCCTTTGAATTGAAGACCACCAGTTCTAGCTAGAAGCCTCTTTTTCCTACGGAAAAGGTTTTCGAAGACTTCTTTTTTTATTCCACTTTTTAAATTCGATAGCGATATGGAGCGCTACTGAAACAAAGGACACAAACAGACTGAGCTAATGCTCTATATTCTGCTTCAGCTGAGCTTCGAGCAACCACTGATTATTTCTTGGATTTCCAGAACACAAGAGCAGAACCAAAATAGACACAAAAATCAGTAATGGATCTTCTGGAATCCTGACAACCTGCCCAATCTGAATCAGCATATACCTCAAGACCAAAACAAGTATCAACTGGAAAATGCAGACCAAAATCAATAGTGCCCTTGAGATATCTCATAAGTCTATACACAGCTTGAATATGCAAAACTATTGGAGCATTGAGATATTGACTCAACTGCTGAACTGCAAAAGTAATATCTGGTCTGCTATGAGTCAAATATAGTAATTTCCCAACCAAACTCCTATATAAAGAAGCATCTGGAAATAACTCTGAATCTCTAGCAGATAGCTTCAGCTTACTATCTAAAGGGGTAGACACTGGTTTGTAACCAAGATAACCATGTGTTTGAAGCAGATCTATCAAATATTTCTGTTGAGACAACACAATTCCAGCTGAATCTCTATGAACCTCAAAAGCAAGAAAATAATGAAGATCACCCATATCTTTAATTTGAAACTGATGATGTAATTGATTTTTAACTTCAACAATGGCATCTAAGTGACTACTCAAAACAAGGATATCATCAACATACACCAAAACTGCAATGAACAAATCAGTAGTTCTCTTAAATAATAGGCTATAGTCACTCTTGGACTAATGGAAATCAAGTGAAAGCAAATAAGCAGTAAGTTTTGCATTCCACTGCCAACTAGCCTGTTTAAGGCCATATAAAGGTTTATCTAGTTTGCAGACTAAAGAAGCATTATTAGTTGTAAATCCTGGGGGCATATCCATGTAAACCTCCTCAAACAAATCTCCATGCAAAAAGGCATTATTCACATCTAATTGATGGACATAACAGTTAGACTTTGCAACAAGGGCTAACATTAGTCTAATAGTGGTAATCTTTACAACAGGTGCAAAAGTATCCAAGAAATCTACTCCTTATTGTGTATAGCATTTTGCAACAAGTCCTGCCTTATACTTGTCAACAGATCCATCAGCCTTATGTTTGATTCGATATACCCATTTACACCCAATAGTCTTCTTACCAGGTGGTAGAGGAACTAAATGCCATGTTTGATTTGCCTCCAAAGCTGCAATTTCAGATTTCATTGCTGAACACCATTCTTTGATTTGCACAGCCTCAAAATAGTGTTTAGGTTCAAAGTGCTGGTTAGCATTATTAAGGAATGTTGAACAAACAATGGAAGAAGGTAGGAAGTGTGGTGTAGTAATTCTATGCACTTTAGAGGAAATGTAATTAGAAAGATGAGTAGGTGCAGTGATGGTTCTAGTAGATCTTCTAAGAGGAAGTTTAGGAGCAGAAGAAGAAGACAAATGTGAATCTTGTTGAGAAGAATTATGAGGTAGATGGATTGAAGAAGAATATGGTAGAGGTAAAACAGGTCTGCCTAAACTAGAAGTAGATGAAGCCTTATAATGCACAAAAGGAAAACAAGATTCTATGAAAGAAACATTTCTGGACATGAAGACTTCTCTAGAAAAAAAATTCCCTCGTGAGTACATCAAGGGAGTACTCTTCTTGTGAATGTATATACATACGTATATGTATATTTATATAAGACTTGTTCTATATAAGACTTCTTAGAGATCTGAAATTCTAAAAGAATCCCCTTGTGAAAACCGTTCATATAGATCAGTCCATACATCATAAGTATTGTCCATCCAAATTACACTTTGAGCTATAGAAGATGAAATTAACTTGAGAATCCATGACAAAATCATATTATTGCATTGTTCCCATGCTGCATATGAATTGTGAGTGCGAATTGGGACTTTGATACTGCCATTAACAAAACCTAACTTGTTCTTAGAAATCAAGGCCATCCTCATTGCTCTACACCATTGATGATAATTTCTCTCAGTCAAAGATGGTTGAACCAAAACCAATGATGGATTTTCATTCGGATGCATTTAGAATGGACTAGATACAGTAAAGTCTTGAGTAGTCATTATAATTCAATCCAGGATTAACAACAATCGCAGTCTAGACGATAACCATAGATCACAGAACCAATTGAGATCACATAATCAAAATGAAGATTATGATTTTGCTGATTACCTCAAAAAAAAAAAAAAACAACAACAACAACAAACGAATGTATATTCTCAGCTGATTTCAATCATACTTTCATCTTCAAGTTTGAATCACCCATGAATTTCTCTTTGATACCATGTAGAAATTAAAATACAGAAAGATTGCAGAAGAGAACTTGAAGAAACTTTCTCTGGTTTTCATTCATTTGATTAAAAAATGTATAGATTACACAAGTTGTTCTTATATACACCATCCGGATCCAAAACAAAACTATCAACTAAAAACTAAAACTAAGATAACATCCAATAATTAAACAACTAGCAATAAAGCATGCTGAACTAGTTGTTTGTTACCGCCAAAATACTTCCAAATTATTCAACCCGGATAAAAAACAAACGTGGATGAGCTGGCCAATGAGCGGGCTCTTTGCAGTGAGATGTCATGCCTAACTGCTGACTTGGTTGCTGACTGGACAACAGCAATAACAAAACGTTATTATTGCTCCAACTTCACACTTTCTTCTTTTGAGCCTTTAACAATATTACCATCTGAGGAAAGCTCTAGAGCTAATGGCTTCCTTATTTGGCTACCATAAAATTTCACCGTGAAAAGAAGCAGCAGAAATGGTCATCATTCGTCGGCACTGAAATTTGGTCCGTGATGAGCGTTATCTTTCTCTTTCGAAAGGCATGGTTTTGATCTCGGATTTTTCTCTGCTTGACTAAGGTGGTGGGAGGGAGACTGGAAGTGCTCGATCCTTTTCGGTCTATACTTTCGGCTAAGGATCGTACGGACAAGATCATCCTTTGAGCTCTGAAAGGGATTGCAAGAAAAAGCCTTATTTGCTTCAAGTTCAAGGCTTGAAAATTCTTGTACCAATACCACAAAAAAGAACGATAACCCGAATAATATTGATCGGTAGTTGATGACTACGACTTTAATCTTCTTTGGTGCGTTAGGTTTTCTAGTCGGATTGCATAAAAATGTGCTTGAAAATAATGTGAGTAGAACACGATCGGTATCAATATACCAACTTGGTTTGGCCGCACTTTTACTAGTGTTTGGGTGGAATTACCTTTACTTGGTAATTGGTCATAATATTATCCTTTGCTTCGGCCAAGGGTAGAATCATTGGAATAGTAGTACCTATGATTGCTATAGCAGATAATTTAGATTAATTCTCATGATGTTCCAAGAAGATTGGTGCCAATTTTACATGAATCAGACATGGAGAGTCAAACATCGATGAAAATAAGGAATGAGAGATTAAAAAAAATGGTTAAGGAATTGTTTTGTATATGGACGTAGACGCCTGATGACTATTAAGAAAAAAGAATTCATATGAAACTCTATCCTCAATCGTTGCTGAATCTTGTCTTCAACCGTGGCGAATCCATTCTTTCGCTATCAGTGGCAAAAAAACTTGATCAAGGAATAAAAGAATTGTGGAAAGATAGGTTAACAAGTTTGTTTTTTCTTGCCTTGAATTGGAGGGACTTGATAAATTAATCTACAGGTTTTTTGGTTTTTTCATAAGTTGCCGCTAGTTTTGCATTTCTTCTTCACTCGTGAAATTTGGTGGCAAATTACATGGTACATTCATGGTATGAAATGACATTCATGTTGTAATGAAATTCTGGGATTCCTTCTTTTGTTGCTACCGGGGAATAAGAAAGAAGCCAATGATTGGACACAGCAATGAAGAAAATAAGAGACAGAATTTGAGAGGAAATGGAACGAGAAAAACGACCACCAAACTAACGACGACCTGCTCTTCTCATCAACACAATGTTCTTCACACCAATCACCTATGGACTACAAACCGCCACCGCGTCCCCCTCTCCCCACGAAAAACCACCCACCTTCCCCGACAGGAGCCGAGTCAAATATTTTGATTTTCGAAGAAAGTACAAAAAATATATATATTATAATATAATCTTAAAATTTTTACAAATTTTTTGTAGTATAAGTACTTTTTTTAATTTTGAATTTTTTCTTTAAAAAAAGATAATTTTAAAAATTTTGAGAAATCGCCACCGTCTCGATCTCCTTCTAGATTCACTTAATATTTCGAGATATTTTTATTTTTGTTAAATAAATTAACTTATTGTAAATATATATATATATATATATATATATATATCTCACGAGCATATTTTGATTAATATGAAATATCTAAAGTGATAGAAATTATAATGATATTCGTGTAAAAAAAAAAAGAAATTGTTTATCGTATATAAAAGAAAACCTTGTAGAACAATCCTCGTTACTTCCTAAGAATTTCATAAAATCTATAAAATAATGAAGGCGCGTGATGGAAGCTGGGTTAAGATAACATCTCAGCTCGTAAAGTTTTTTCTTTTTTTAATCGAATTAGTACGTCTCAATTTTGATATTTATCAATCGTATTATTGTATAAGATTTCCTAAAAAAAAAATAAATAGAGACAGAATGAGGTAAAATTAGAAATCAATGTCATGTTTTCCATACTTTTTAACTGCAATATAGCTTCAAATTTCAAGAAGACATAACTAGTTAAAACTTGTTTTCCTTTTTTTAAAAAATATATATATATATATATATATATATATATATATATTAGACGACTAAGAATGTGAATAAATTCAAAAGTTATTATTCAATAAAAAAAATACTTTAAATATATTGAAATATCATCTTGTCGCTAGAGTTAAAACTTTTATGTTCTCTTGTGAAATTTTAAAAGTAAAATAGTTCGATTAGTTTTTTCATGTGTAGTAATAATTTCACCATGTTCATCTCATTGAACTTTTTTCAATTCGAGTTAGTAAATTTCAAAAAGAGCGGGGAAAAAGTTAATCTTAATAATGAAATTAAGAAAATTTGATTTACAGTGTAGATTTTACTGTCGGCATATATAGTTATATAATCGTGAGAGACTTTTTTTTTGCCACACGATGATTAAATGGAGACCATTCTATGCATCAAAATTGACTTAGAAGATTGACATCCTTTTCCTTTACGTAAAAGTTTATATTGTTGTCCATCGTTGAACCATCTTGGATTCAAAACATTGAAATTTCATGAGGTGTTTTGAGGAATTTTTTCAAAATTTACTTATGAAAAAAGTTTTTTTTTATGCATAATTTTTTTAATATAATCAGACCCGGTTAAAATGTTTTACCATTTTTTTTATGTAGTAGTTAGTGCAATTGGTTCGAATCACATCTTACCAATGAAGGAACTAGGGGGCGGGAAGAGGGGTGATATCTGTCTCTAAAATATATATAATTATTTTTTTAAACAACATTTTAAATTTTATGTTTTGCCTTGAAATATTTTTTTAAAAAATTATAATATTATCTTTTAATATATTATTTCATGTAATTTGTCCGTTCTCTTCTCAACTTTAAGTTTTTGATTTTATCTTTAACCTTTACAAGAATAGATTCAGGTTTAATTCACATCTCGTTCCCAATAATAATAATAATAATAATAATAATAATAATAATAATAATAATAATAATAATAATAATAATAATAATAATAATAATATCTTGTATATAAGATAATGTCAACCACTGATTTCTAAAGTGCAAATTCCACAATCCTTGGTCATAAAAAGAGTTTCACACCATGATATTATCAACAAATATTGAAGATTTTCAAATTTCTCATTTAAATATACAAAAAATATCTCTAAAATTTATTTAATCTTAAAATATTAAATGTACTATCTGTATAAAATAAATCATTGTATAAATGTACTACAAATGGTGTTCCAATATAACATTTCGAATATATATATATATATATATATATATATATATTATTTTCGTTTCACAATATAAATCATTTTAAACTTATGTACAAAAATTAAGGGTTCTAAATTTCACAATATTTTTAAAATTTTAAAAATATCCTTAATTAAATTTTTATTTATTTTGATAATTAGAGAGAGTTGGATCTTAATTAGTGGAAAGAGAGAGATTGTAAAGAGGGATAGAGGTGAAAAAGTAATAAATATTTATAAAATTTTATAAAATAATTTATATTATAAAAAAATTTAAATTCAAAATGACTTATATTAGGAAATAGAGATAGTATTAAAAATCATATTCGCTAGATGCAAATGGTGAAGCGACCGAAAATATTCGAAGAAGAAAAAAAATGAAAAGGGAAAACAATGGGCTTCTGAGGCCATGCCAGTATGTTATAATGGTGCCACCACCTTTGACCCGCAAAACAAAGACCCGTCGAGTGGGGTCCACTGTCAGATTAATTCACCGACGCGTGGGCTTGATCCACACCCCCGATTGGTTCTTAGATTCAGACCCGAAGGGCTCTGACGGTGAGCGTGCGTGGGGACTCTCACATGGCCCCATAAATTTTCTCTTTTTTTTTTAATTTTTTTTTATTTCTTTAAGAACCAAACAATTTAAACGTAACGTCTCTAGTTTGTGCATGAAGATTCAAAGATGAAATGTATGCATCGTGCATGTGCTTCGTTAGGGTAACCTCAGCTGATTTGCTTCATTCTTGGAGGCCAAGGGGAAACATTAGACATGGTGCTTCCACTCCTTGTTTCCTTGTTTTAGTTATGGAATATACTCAAAATAATCTTTTGGTAGAGGGAATTTTGGCACATGAAATATTTATGAATCTATAATATACTTTTTTTATAATTTTTTATATTAGAGTATTATAACCTTAACTTAATAGGATAAAATATAACAAATATATAAACTGAAGTAACTTACGTTAGTCAATACTATTATTGACTAACCGTCAATAGATCTCTAACTCATTTTTTATAATTTGTGGTACTAAAGTGTCACTATTTCCTAACTTAATTAAGGTAAATTGTAATAAATCCATTCAAATTATACAATTATATATAATACTATGTCATATCACAAGTTTGGACGATTTGATAAAGTGGAGTGCGCCACATATTTTGTTTTTATAGAATGATATTATTTTTGTCACACAAAGTTTCGTGCATATTTTTGTAAATATAGTGTATAGATTATCACATAATTTGCACGGTCAGATGGCAAGGCCATAAATTCATGACAAGTCTATCCTAATCAACGATTTGGATGTAGAAGCCTTAATCATGTCATTGCCCTTTCAGAGCAATTAATCAATGGCGAGACCTTTGTGATCAAACTAATTAATGAGCTTACCCATTCACATGATCAAACTCTTTCTAGGTTTAACTATCCAACATGGTCGTCAGCTGATGTGTAGGAAAAATAATAGGGTTTGTATATTAGAATCTGGGATTTTCCAACTTCTTGTGAGAATTGTCTCCTGGGAGTACTCTTCTCTATGTCCATATTGTCAAGAACATCACAAAGTTAGAGCCATGTCTCGGTGTTGTTTTATTGGCTAGATGTTTGGATCATTCTCTTACTTGTATTGTGTTTAGCCAACCTTGCACATTGTTGCATATTACTTGGTCGTGTTTAGTCAAATTGAAGAGACAAACAAAGACATGCATTCTCGAATCTCACTAATGTTCATGCCTGGTCTTTGTCTCAATGCTTCAAGTTTTTGGCTTATTGAATCCTCACCATCTTAAAACATCTCAAAGATTAAAAAAATCAAATAAAAATGAAACTCTTCATAATGAAGGAGGATAAACGAGCAATCCAAATTTAGAGTCTAAAAATATAAATCGATTACCTTTTTGAAATTTTCTTAATCAACCATCGTGAGAAATCATTATTTGTACATGTCTATTCGAAGGTGTATGTAGCCTTTATTCAGGTACATGATTTTGAAAATACTTCTAGGCAGATTTTTGTTGCTTTATTATATTGACTCCCTAATAGTGATGACACGATTGAAACTTTTGAATGATTTTTTGATGTTCTTTTGATTGTTAATTTGTGATTCACAATACCTACACAATTTCCAATCCCTTGAATATGCCAATACTTCAATATCATTATGCACAATAACTTAGATTTAGTGTCACAATTATTGGCAATTTGCCACTTGCACTAAATCATCATCATGTAAATACAAATTCTACATTTTCAATAGGATATCAATTAGTAGTTCACTGCTTACTCATTGAAATTTTCATCTGCGGACAACAACAAAAACAAAATCTCTCCCTTAATTTCTTGACAAAAGATCTTGGATCTTGGTCACCTTTCTCTATGCAAGACTAAGAATAAGAGTTTTCAATCATGGTGATTTTCTATTAGACAACAAAAAGTCCACTTCTAGCTATACATGACTTATCATAGAGATTCTCAGTATGTCTCAAATTAACAGAGGCGGAAAATTTTGTGTGTGAAATAATAACCATGATTTGTTTAAACGTGTCAAAGGTTTTATATACAAAAAGCCTCGCTGTGAATCTCACATTAAATGGATCAATCCAAGATTTCAATCAAGAAACATATTTTTTGGGACGAACAGTAACAAGAATGTCTCAATTGTCAAAATGAAAAGCGAGTTCTATGGCAATTATCAATCAAGAAACTACCAACTTGATCATTGAATTGAAATGACTTAAAACCTAACTGAATGAACTCAAAAACGTATTTCATTCTTGAAAAAGCAAGGCTGCGAGCCTGATATAGACGAGTGAGCTTGACATTCGATGGAGTACCATTTACTTGACCTTTGTATTCTTCAAATTTCTATCTTTTCTTTGCTAGTTTCAAGATATGCCACATTTTGGGATCATTACTTGATGATATGACCAAGTACAGTACTTTCATGTTGTAATAAAAGAAGCATCCAGTAATGTGAACTCCAGGTTGTAGTCCACCCAGGTCGATATTCTGATAAGCATGCTTCATTCCCCTCCCTCAAAAAAATTGTCTCATAGTCAAAGTTCCTGGGCCAATGTAGTTTAAGAATTCCATGTTTGGCCACTGAAGTTCATCCAGTGCACAGAAGATTGGGGAAGCTAAAAGATCAAAGACAATCATGGAGAAGAAAATGAAATAAAGCAACTTTGAAAAGTTAAATATAAAAGCCATCTTACAATCAAAGTAATCATGGTGATGAGGAGTTCGCTTTCTACTTTATCATAGAATTTACAACACTTTGATTCAAAGATAGTAACATTAATGGCAAATCTTCAGGATTGTGACAATAATTATTTGTTTAGAGAGCTTTTAATACAAATCAGAAGACATGGACGTGACTAATTAAGGGCTAATCTCTCTCGATTTTAGTTTTTGTTGAATAATTGAAAACACAATCTTCTAACTTTTACATAATTTCTGAACGAATTAATAATTAAGGGATCAATATCGGATGTATGTACCGACAATGTGTAAGAAGAAGTTATATAAACGAAGTGAAACTTTCCTTCTTCGCCGTGGTTTTCACTGAAGAATATGACTTTTACCATCCAAAAGATATGCATCCTTAAAATCATTTGAAGGTGGGTTCCTCTAAAGATCTTTTGTGGGGCTTTGATTAAAAGGTATAAAGATGCCATTACTTTAATTCCATCATTTCTATCTTGTAACAATCATTCAACATTGTCAAGCAAAAAAGCGCGCGCACGCACGCTTGGACTTGAAAGTCCTTTCCGACTTGAAAGCGCTTCTATTGCAAAGAATATTATTTATAAAGTTCTATCCTCTTCCCCGTTTTCTTGAAATCTCCCTACTGATGATCACAGAAAAAGCAATGGAATGCTTCAGTATGAACTAACTTTTTCTCTTTGGATGCTTTCACATCAATTTCCACCATGCATAGCATTTATATTTGCAGGAAATCATGAGCTTTATATCTGGTTGTAGGATTCATGCTTTAGAGATCTTAGTTGAAGAGGGAATAGTAGATCGCCTCAAATTTTGGATTTATCGCGCTAGTTTATCATGTTTATGGCGTCCAAAAACGCGCAATTAATCTACATAACAAATGAAACCAAACCAAACATTTCAATAGTTTTGTTCTACATTAGCTTGAACAAGAGTTCATATATCTGTTTAATATTGTTACAACAATTGAAAATTGTAATAATAAGAACTAAAAGGCTCACTAATATTCAATTGTCTATATAGTAAGTTTAAAATTAAAGAATCATACTAAAACTATGAGCCCCACAGGGTGTTGAATAATTTGTTTGTTATTGCAGACTTCAATATGTTACTTTTTTACTGTCAAGGTTATCCAGATAGATACGAATGCAATTCTTTATGTGGAGGGTCACTTTCTTTTGCAAATTATTACAGGGGTTCCAAGGTAAGATTTCATGTAACAGTGACGTTCATTGATTTATTTCTCGATAAATCATACAGGAAAAAGGGATCAAATTCACAACTTCTTTCTTGGTACAAAATGCTTTCAATAAATTAAATTATAACTGTTATGCCTTAGTCTGTGTTTATGGAATCTCTGATATAAAGATTGTTTTGTATAAAAATATAACGATGAGGAATGTAGTTTGATTGCTTAATGGCATTGTTTTATCTTTAGTACAGTTGTAATAAAATGAAATCCTGTTTGATCCTCGGTTTTGTTTTGCTTTGTTTATATTGTTTGTTCTTTGCAGTGATGTTCAAAAGATTGGCTAATTACAAATTTTGTTTGTTCCTAAAGTTCATTAAAAACAAGGAAAAAAGTAGATGCTTAATCTTCTTAACTAACAAAGCAGAATCAATCAGCTTAATTTTGAACTCAAAATTTGCAATTTATAAGTTCCATCATTGATTTACATTTGTAATGCCTTGATTAACTTATGTTTATGCCTGTAAAACAAGAAATTGCCAGCTCTACATGAGAACAAAAGACTGCAACATAAAGAAATATTGCAGGACAAAACATTGCCAGCAAATCCCTATAAAAATTAATATCTTCACACAGATTTTGTTTCTTGTTGCAAGTCAAATAGCCTGCTTAATCTGATATCTCATTGGCCAGTATTTAAGGATTAACGAAGAATTTATATTGTACGTATTTAAATAATAATGTTCTACGAGTCTCAATCTTGATATCATTTTTGTTGGCGACAATGCTTCGTGGTCCAAATAACTTCATTTCAAGTTGAGGATAATACAATGTTATTGTGATTAGTTCTAATGATGCAATGTAGGGTCCCATGCATTACATGATCTATGCATAATTAAACATAAAACACAAACTAGATTAGAACATTTTTTAGTTAATCTGCTGATCAAGTGTAGGGTCCCATGAGAATTTGCTATCGTTTGAGCATGCATATGATCATGATTTTAAAAATGGGAAACTTGAAGCATAAAAAATGATAAACCAGAAGGGTTTGCTAACGATCACATTACAACGAACATGTGAATAAGGAAGACCAAGAACCCAGAATCTTAATTTTAAATTAGGGCAAGGAAAAATGTCAATTGGATTGGTGTTAGAAATCAAAATAGAAGTCTAATCTAATATAAAAAGATTGAATATCTTTTGAATTATATAGTAAAGTTGGTGAATTCAAAATATATAGTATATATTGTGCTTAGGTCATAGCATACATTGAACAAAATCAAACTTTATTTTTGTCAATGACTTTCCTAGAATACTTAATCAGTTGAAAAATTGATAGTAACGTTGTATATGCCTCTGAAATTGATTGTTTTAATGCAATTTAGGATTCGCAATTCAAAAACTTGTAAAACGTTACTCAAATCCTCACACAAAATTCAATATGTACCAACACAACTTTTCTATGGTATCAGTCTAAACTACTTTATGATTGCAGGAAATATATTACAAGGAGGATAAGATTGGCACAAATTCGTCATGTCTCTGCAATAGACACATTAATATCAAACTCTCTCAACAAAAACACACACACACACACACACACACACACACACATATATATATATATATATATATATATATATTGAATATGTTATAAAATTAGGGTAGTGTTAGAATAAAATCTACACACTACACACTAAGAAAATTCTAACTATTCTTTGCACAAGAATTTCTCTTCAAACTTCTCTCTTTCTTTCTCTCACAATTCTTTCTCCAATCTTTCTTTCACTAATCTTTCTTTCACAAAATGATGGTGTATTACAAGCTTAGAGAATAGCTCTATTTATAGAGCTCTAATTAGTGAAATACATCATGGCATACATCATCTTCAATTAATGGTGTCTCCACTAAATGGTGGACATCCATAAAAATCTTCTAATAATTCACATAAATCCATAATTAGTGGAGCCTCCACTAATTAATGGAGATTCCAATAATTCATAACACTCCCCCTTGGATGTCCATCCATACATAAAGAATATGCCTCGTTAAAACCTTACTAGATAAAAACCCAGTGGGAAAAAAATCTAGTGAAGGAAAAAGAGTACACTTCTATATGTATCTTTATTACTCCCCCTGATGAGATGATTCCTTTAAATCTTTAAACCGACGCATACCGATTTTATATCTCAACTTTTCAAATGTTGTCGTCGGTAAAGTCTTCGTGAAAATATCTGCGAGGTTGTCACATGACCGAATTTGTAGCACATCAATTTCACATTTCTTCTGGAGTTCATGAGTAAAGAAGAATTTTGGTGAAATATGTTTTGTCCGATCTCCTTTAATATATCCTCCTCGTAATTGAGCTATGCAAGCTGCATTGTCTTCATAAAGAGGAGTTGGAATACCTTTGATTGATGATAATCCACAACTTTCTCGGATATAATGAATCATGGATCTTAGCCATACACATTCTCGACTTGCTTCATGAATGGCTATAATTTCAGCATGATTTGAAGAAGTAGCTGCTATAGATTGTTTCGTAGAACGCCATGATATAGCAGTATTTCCACATGTAAATAGATAGCCCGTTTGAGAACGTGCTTTATGTGGATCAGATAAATAACCAGCATCTGCATAACCTATCAATGTTGGACTGGTTTTATTTGAATAAAATAATCCGAGATCAATTGTACCTTGGAGATATCGAAGGACTTGTTTAATTCCATTCCAATGTCGTCGTGTTGGTGAAGAACTAAATCTTGCTAATAAATTGACAGAGAAAGCAATATCAGGCCGTGTGTTATTAGCAAGATACATCAATGCACCAATTGCACTTGAGATATGGTACTTCGGGACCAAGGAGTTCTTCATCATTTTCTTGAGGTCGAAAAGGATCTTTATCCACATTTAATGATCGGACGATCATTGGAATACTCAATGGATGTGCTTTGTCCATGTAAAATCTTTTTAGCACTTTTCTTTGTATATGTTGATTGATGAATAAATGTTCCACTCTCCAAATGTTCAATTTGTAAACCAAGGCAAAATTTGGTTTTACCAAAATCCTTGATTTCGAATTCTCTTTTTAAATAATCAATTGTTTCTTGGAGCTCTTCGGGAGTTCCAATAAGATTAATATCATCAACATATATAGCTAATATCACAAATTTAGAACCAGATTTCTTAATAAAAACGCATGGACATACCTGGTCATTTTTAAATCCCGCTTTCAATAAATATTCACTAAGACGTGTGAACCACATGCGCCCAGATTGCTTCAGGCCATATAATGATTTACGCAACTTGATGGAGTAATTTTCACGAGGATAATGTTTATATGCTTCGGGCATATGAAATCCTTCGAGGATTTTCATGTAAACATCATTTTCTAAATTTCCATACAAGTAAGCGAGTGACAACATCTAATAGGCGCATATCTATCTTTTCATGTCTTGCTAAGCCGATAAGATATCGGAGTGTAATAGCATCAACAACAGGAGAATAAGTTTCATCATAATCAATACCTGGTCTTTGTGAAAAACCTTGGGCTACTAATCGCGCTTTATATCGAACGATTTCACTCTTTTCATTGCGCTTTCGCACAAATATCCATTTGTAGCCAACGGGTTTTATACCTTCCGGTGTTCGGACTGCGAGTCCGAAGACTTCACGTTTTGCCGGTGCATTTAACTCCGATTGAATCGCATCTTTCCATTGCGGCCAATCTTTTCTATGCCGACATTCATCAAGCTGATCTTGGTTCGGGATCATCATTATCCTGTGTAACATCAAGAGATATATTGTATGCAAATATATTATCAATAACAGTTTCTATCCGATTCCAACTTCTACCGGAAGTGGTATAATTGATAGAAATTTCGGTGTTACTTTCATCAACTTCGGTTCTTTGTCATCAGTTCTCTCTTGGTCTTTATCATTCTTTTCTTCAATATGATCTTACGGATCATTTAATCCTCTTTTCTTTCGAGGATTTTTATCTTTAGAACCAAGAGGTCGGCCACGCTTACGGCGTGTTTTTGACTCAGCGACTATAGGTATAATATTTTGTTCTGCTGGAACTTCAATTCGAATAGGAGCATTTATAGTCTGGAATATGCGATTTTGTAACTCTTACGGAGTCAACAAAAGCGTACGGCATTTGATTTGCAATGTTTTGCAAATGAATTATCTTTTGAACTTCAAGTTCACATGCGCTTGTGCGCGGATCAAGATAATTTAATGATGTTGTCCAAGCAAGATTCTTTTTATGCTTGTTTTGGTTCTCCCCTAATTTAGGGAATAATGATTCATCAAAATGACAATCGAGCAAATCTTGCTTGTGAATACATCTCTGTCGGGGGTTCAACATACACGATAATAGAGGGAGAATCATATCCAACGTATATCCCCTTTCTTCTTTGAGGACCCATCTTTGTACGTTGGTTTGGTGCAATGGGAATATATACGACACACCTAAAAATTCTTAAATGAGCAATATTTGGTTCGACCCAAAAGCCAATTGCAAAGGAGAGAATTTATGATAACTAGCTGGTCTTATACGTACAAGTGTTGCGGCATGTAGAATAGCATGTCCCCGAGCAGATGTTGGGAGATTTGTTTTCATTAATAATGGTCTAGCAATTAATTGTAATCGTTTAATTAAAGATTCGACAAGACCATTACGTGTGTGAACATGAGCTACGAGGATGTTCAACATTAATCCCAATTGACATGCAATATGCATCAAAAGCATGTGATGAAAATTCACCGACATTATCCAAACGGATATTTTGAATGTGATGGTCCGGAAATTGTGCTCGTAATTTAATTATTTGAGTAAGTAATCTCGCAAACGCCGGGTTGCGAGTAGATAATAAACATACATGTGACCATCGAGATGATGCATCAATTAAGACCATAAAATATTTGAACGGTCCACATGGTGGATCAATAGGTTCACAAATATCTCCGTGAATCCGTTCGAGAAATGTAGGACTTTCAGCTCCTACTTTTACTGAGTGATGGTTTAACAATTAATTTGCCTAGGGAACATGCGGTACATGCGAATTTTTCCGATGTTAATATCCTTTTATTTTTTAAAGGATGACCATGTGTATTCTCAATGATTCTTCTCATCATGGTAGATCCCGGATGACCCAACCGGTCATGCCAAATGCTAAAAGTAATAGGATCAGTAAACTTACGGTTTACTAGATGATGAATTTCAATTGTACGTATTTTTACAAAATATAGACCGAGTAGAAAAAGACGGCAGTTTTTCTAATATCGATTTCTTACCCAAATGCATTTGAGTAATAAAAAGATGCTCAATCCCATTTTCCTCATTTGTTTCAACATGATACCCATTTCTGCGGATATCTTTAAAACTCAATAAATTTCTTACGGATTTTGAGGAAAATAGTGCCTTATCAATAATAATTGTTGTTCCTTTAGGCAACAATATACTAGCTCTTCAGGAGCCCTCAATTACATTTGCACTACCGTTTATCGTATAAATATTTATTTCTCCCATTTTGAGATCGAGAAAAATATTTCTCATTTTTTAGTATGGTGTGTGTAGTTCCACTATCAATAATGCATATATCATCATTAACAACGACCATCCGAACACAAATATATATATGTAAACGTAAATATTATTAGAATAGAATGAAAATGAAAATACAAAAATATCGGGGTGAGGCTTTAGTTCTTTTGGACACTTGCCATCACCAATTAAATGGTCTATCCTACCGTCCGGGTGTTCAAAAAAATCCGATACATCCATATGGGTAATATTGATATTAAGATCTTCGGGATCACTATCGTCATCCTCAACATTATTTATTGGATGTTGAGAAAAATTTGCTTCCACATTTTTATTTTTCAATGAAGCTTGATACAATTCAACTAAATGCTTAGCCGTACGACGGTTTCGTGACCAATGACCTTTCATGCCACATCTATAACATATATCCTCATGCTTTTCTTCAATTTCTTTTTCTTTTCCCTTTTGATCTTTTCTGTTCCACTTCGGTGGCCGGTATTTCTCACGATTTGATTATAATTGTGATAAGGGAAATATCGAGCGTGACTACGACCATAACCACGACCACGGCCACGGCCACGACCACGACTATAATGATGGCTTCTGCTGGAGCCAACGGCATTCACTTGCAGGAGTCTTTGTAGAGCCGATTGGTCCAGCTTCATGATTTCTCAATAATAACTCATTATTTTTCTCTCGCAATGAGGAGGGCGGTAATTAAATCTGTAAATTTTGTATACCCCTTTTCTCGATATTGTTGCTTGCGGGACAATATTCGAGGCATGAAAGGTGGAGAATGTCTTCTCCAACATATCTTCATCGATCACTTTTTCTCCGCATAATTTTAATTGAGATGTAATTTTATACATTGCGGAGCTATATTCATTCACGGTTTTAAAATCTTGCAACCTCGGGTGCAACCATTCATACCGTGCGAGTAGGTAGTACGACCATCTTCGGGTGGTCAAATCTTTCTTTTAAATTTACCCACAGGCCATATGGATCTTTTTCGGTAAGATATTCCATTTTCAAATTTTCATCGAGATGACGACGAATAAAAATCAAAGCTTTAGCCTTGTGTTGTGCGGATGCACTATTATTTGCTTGAATAGTTTCACTAAGGCCGTCGGCATTTAGATGCATTTACGCATCGAGAACCCATGACATATAATTTGTTCCGAAATATCAAGGGCTACAAATTCGAGTTTTGCGATGTTAGCCATAGAGATCAATAAATGCGTACTGTCTTACGGCTTTGGTAACGGCGAAACTCGTGCTTAGTCTTCGGCTTTTGTACCGGTAGAGACTCGTGCTGATAACGTGTTATAAAATTAGGGTAGTGTTAGAATAAAATCTACACACTACACACTAAGAAAATTCTAACTATTCTTTGCACAAGAATTTCTCTTCAAACTTCTCTCTTTCTTTCTCTCACAATTCTTTCTCCAATCTTTCTTTCACTAATCTTTCTTTCACAAAATGATGGTGTATTACAAGCTTAGAGAATAGCTCTATTTATAGAGCTCTAATTAGTGAAATACATCATGGCATACATCATCTTCAATTAATGGTGTCTCCACTAAATGGTGGACATCCATAAAAATCTTCTAATAATTCACATAAATCCATAATTAGTGGAGCCTCCACTAATTAATGGAGATTCCAATAATTCATAACAGAATACTCATATTTTTCAATAATTAAAGATATGCTAGTGCAAAGATTGAATAGCGACGACCTTTTACAAGTTGCCATACAAAGACAAGAATCTAGCATAAGAAAAACGGCAATAGCTCAGCATTTTCTACTGAGAATAAAGAGTAAGACATGACACCGGTTGACTTAAAACTCAAGTTAATTGCACCTGTCATCAAGAAGTGAAGATCAATCACACACACACACAGACATATATATATATATATATATATATATATATATATATATATATATATATATATCTTTTCTAACTATTTTTACAATATGTATTTATCATATTTGAAAGGAACATTCAAACGAGATAAACTTCAAAAATGCACATATTATTATTACTATCCTTCACACGACTTCATCTAGATTATTTAGATTAAACTCCACTTGGCAGAACCATAACTATGCGATCTACTATTGCTTGGATTTCATTTCCTAGCGACCTTTCATATTTTTTGAAAAAAAAAAAGTACAGTTTGGTTATACAAAAATATATATACGTATCATTTTTGTTTTTTATTTTTTTTGGGGGGGGGGGGTCAAAATATAACTTGGTAGGTTGATAAATAATTATCGATGACAAAGGTTTTCCAGTTGGATATTTGTTAAAAATGGGACCCCATATTTGTTGTCAGCTCAAATAATTTTATTAGTTTTATGTCTTATTAGGTCATGCACTTGAAAATACTTGGTGATTTTTTTGTTCAAATTGGCGAAAAGACGCATAAACAAATACTACCAATTCATAAGAAAAATTAATATATTTTGAAGTTTTATACCTATGTGATATTGTTTATCTATAAATAAACATAAAAAAAAACTCACGTAAATTAGTAATTTTGTGTGGGCGTAAGTTTGCACTGAACAGATATAAGAAAAGATTGTGCATTAAAAGTTTGACTTCTACAATTCTTGATACAACTATTTGTGATGCAATAACTTTAAACCAAGTCGATCTCTTTACAATATTTTCTTTAAAGTGATAGATTTTTTATTTATGTAGATGGAAGAGTACCATTTAAGTCATTATTAGTGTTAAAGAATTGTAGATGTATCTAGCACAAAGAACTAAAGATATAAAAGTGTATTTATACACCTAAATACAATATTAATGTTACATTTTACTTATAAATGTAACAATATTAGAAAAATCTCAACTAAGATATTGAGAAGGAATGAGCATTTGAAGGTCGGATTAAATTATACTTAATTTGTAATGAAAAAGAAGTTTATTGCATTAAATACGTGTTTTAACTTCGTTTATGTTAAAATCCCAGGTGGATTAGACTTTTGAAGCATAAGAGGATATAAAATCCAGAAAATAAATGTTAAGCTTCATTTCTTATAGGAAAGTGACAAAGTTAAAAAGGAAAAAAAAAATGTTTTGTACTAATCAAATCCCACATGGAAAATGAAGAGAAAACTATTACACCTTATAAGTTTGATAGATGAGGCATTTGGTCGCCGAGCTCGGTCACGTGAGCTTGTAATCCGAGTGCGGGCCGTGGAGTGTTGGGACAGAGGATTGACCCAGCTGGTCGTGCTTCCCCCGGTAGTCTGTTGGCCTGTCCGTTTCAAGTGGAGCGTTGGGCCGTGCGACCCTAGCTAAAGCCTGGGCCATGCGACTCCTGAAGTGGAGGGGGCCGCGCCAGGCTGGTTTCACAGCGCAGCGAAAACCTCCCTCCCTCTGCAGTGGGAGGATCGCAGGCCGGTTGTGCTGCCATTGCCCACCACAACCAGATGGGTAACTTAATTGGACCAACGCTTTTTCATTTTACTATTTGGATTTCTTCAGCCAATGTACTGGGCTTTGACTTTAAATTGATACGTTCTTCAATCAATGTATTTTCCAAATGTGGGCTTTGTCCTCCAGCATAATTCTTTTTTTTTTTTTTTTTTAAAGAACACCTACGTTATTACACAAAGAAAATATGTAATGAATGATTTATAGGGTAACTGCTTTGGCTCAACTTCACTACATAGTTGCACTGGGAAAAAGGTGAGAAAATAATAATAATAATAATAATGGACTGAATGAAGTAGAAAATTTTATTTCATTTCAATATGTTATGTCTCTCCTACATACATATTAGTCGCATGGTGGTTCTTAAACTGGCTAAGTTGAACAGATAACATGTAGAAAATATCAGACACATATATTCTTAGCTTCAAACATCTGTTAACTTCCGGAATATATATATCTCAAGCACTGCTTTAATCAATCTGAACTAAAAGGCGCAAGGTTGCTCATCCAAGAAAAGATGTTCCTAGCTTTGAGTTTCTTGTGCTCTCTAGATCGCCCAACCGAGTTCCAAAACGTCAGGGATATAGCCATTTGACTGCAATATTTTCATCAATCCTCTCAATGAAGCATAAATCTCCTCTGCTTTGGAATGTCTCTCATCAAAGGAGTAGAACTCAAACACTTCATTGTCAACCTCAATAACGCTGCAGCCTGGTAATTTTCGAGATCCAGTATCCCGCATTGCAACTTTAAGTCGTGCCATATCTTCCCATCTTCTAGAAGCTGCATATATATTTCCTACCATCACATAATTTGCAGGGTTCTTTGGTTCAACTTGAATAAGGTTTTGAAGAGCAAACTCAGCAAGCTCAATATTCTTGTGAGTTCTACAAGCTCCAAGTAAAGCTGTCCAAATTACGCCATCTGCTTTCACGGGCATCTTTTTCACGAAATTGAAAGCACGCTCTAGAAGTCCAGCACGAGCCAGTACATCAACCATGCAACCATAATGCTCAATCCGTGGTGCAATTAGATATTCATCTATCATGGACTGAAAATAGGTAAATGCATCTTCAACTAGACCCATATGAGAACAAGCACATAAGATGCCAATATAGGTAATTCCATCTGGTCTTTCCCCAGCATTTTGCATCTCAGAGAACAAGTTTAAGGCATCAGCTCCATGACCATGCATCGCTAAGCCATTAATGATGGTGTTCCAAGATATCAAATCTTTTCTACCCATGTTCCTGAATACATCATTCGCATTTTCTATCACCCCACATTTTGCATACATGTCAATCAAACTATTACAAACAAAAATGCTGTCCTTATATCTGCTGCTTTCAGCATATGCATGCATCCATTTGCCCAAATCAAGGGCACCTAACCTTGCACAAGCTGACAACACAGTCACAAATGTGGCATCATTAGGCTGCACATCGGATTCGTTTAGCATCCTTTCAAAAGCACTTAGAACTTCAAAGAACTGGCCACTGTTAGCATAACCTGCGATCAGTGCATTCCAAGAAAATATATTTTTTTCTGGCATGTCTTGGAAGAGTTTTACACATCCTTCAACATCTCCATTATTCGCATAACCGTTCAACAATGTATTCCAAGATATCAAATCCTTATTTGGCATCACATCGAAAAGCTTCCTGGCCTCTATCATGTTACCACAACCAATATATCCTAATACCATCGTATTCCACAACACAACATCCCGCTCAGGTGCCGAATCAAACAGCCTCCTTGCAGAAATCAAATCACCATTTGAAACAAATCCATTAATCATTGAAGTCCAAGCAACAACATTCCTCAAAACCATCTCACTAAACACTCCTTCCGCATACCTAACTTGCCCCACACTTGAGTACACATCAATCAAAGTAGAACCCACGTAAGTATCTGACTTAAAACCAAGTTTGCACACCAAAGAATGCAACTCTTCTCCTTCTGTTAAAGCCATCAACTTCCCACAAGATTTCAAAACCATTGGAAATGTATAACGATTAGGCTTCACATTCTTACTCATCATGTCATTAAACATAACAAATACTCTACTATGCATCTCGTTTTGGATATACCCTTTAAGCATTGCATTGTAAAGCGATGCATTTCTGTTCGCAATTTGATCGAACATCTTCTGGGCATACGAAATCCCATCTAAAAGAAAACATCTTGCGAAAAATTGTGGGGTTATGTATTGATTGGTGGGGTCAAGGCCATGAGCTATGATCTGGGTTTGGAGTTGTTTGAGGTGTTTTTGGGTCTTACATGATTTCAACAGTGAAATCAACCATTTTTCAAGAAGCATATGAGGGGCTTCTGAGGCCAAGTCTACAGCAACTTTAGCCCCTATTTTTCAAAGTGTTCGGCTTGTTATAAAGCAAGCCGAAGGCAAGTTATTGTTCTAAGCTATTTTTCAAAGCGTTCGGCTTGTTATTGTGCAGAGTCTGCAAAGGCGAAAACAATTTAAGATGGAATACTAAACCGCAGCGCTAGAGAGAATGACAGAACCGCCGCGGAAAGAGCAGATCGGAGGTGTCTGATTTATTGTTGAAACTAAGCTCGTCAATGGCTACTGCGTACTGGTTATAATAGATGAGGTTTCAATAATAAGGAGGCCCGCCAAGGCTTCAAATCTGTTTTTGTATTTTTTTTTTTTTCAGAAGTAGAAATTTGTGGAACCATAAAATATGAACACATTATGGCAAATGGTATAGATATTTTTTTTTACTAAGAATATGATCTACATTATGATTATATTTATTTTGATTTTCTATTTTAGTTCTATGTTTTTTTATATAACAAGTTGATGATTTATATTTTGATAATCTTGTTATAGGTCATTTATTAAATAGTTTGTCTAAGAATATCATGAGCATGTGATAATACGTAAGAAATTTTATATTATTGGAAGAAATATATTGATATGATGGTATTTTTTTTTCAATTAAATTATGTATTTAATAAAAAATAATTACACAGAAAGATCATGAAATTCATACAATACCCCCTTCCACAATATAAGTCAATATAAGTCGTTTTATAAAATTTTATAAATATTTATTATTTTTTTTCAATTCTATCTCTCCTGCAATCTCTCTTTTTTTATTATGACTTAATTTTTTTTACTAAGAATATGATCTACATTATGATTATATTTATTTTGATTTTCTATTTTAGTTCTATGTTTTTTTATATAACAAGTTGATGATTTATATTTTGATAATCTTGTTATAGGTCATTTATTAAATAGTTTGTCTAAGAATATCATGAGCATGTGATAATACGTAAGAAATTTTATATTATTGGAAGAAATATATTGATATGATGGTATTTTTTTTTCAATTAAATTATGTATTTAATAAAAAATAATTACACAGAAAGATCATGAAATTCATACAATACCCCCTTCCACAATATAAGTCAATATAAGTCGTTTTATAAAATTTTATAAATATTTATTATTTTTTTCAATTCTATCTCTCCTGCAATCTCTCTCCTTTTTTTTAATTATGACTTAATTTTTTTTTAATTATCAAAATAGATAAAAAATTAATTATAAATATTTTTTAAATTTTAATTTTAAAATTATATAAAATATTTAATTTTTAATTTTTATATACGAGTTTAAAACGATTTATATTATAAAATAAAAATAATAATAAAAAGTAATCATATCTCAAAATCCAAATTAAATACAATGTAATAATAAAAATAAAAATAAACACACAAAAAATTCCTGGCATTTTGCCATCTTTGATAAGCTAACCTCAGTCAACGCAAACACATCCTCCACTCGAATATTATCCCAAATCCCAATCAAACTATTTATATATGGCTTTGTCTTCTGTAGTAGTAATCTGGTCCGTCTATGATTTCCACGGTCTAATTCAGATTAACTAAATTCCAGATCCAACCTCGTAATTGCAAATTTATATAAAGCTTTTTGCACACAAATTAAAAATGTTGAAAATAATATAATAATTTAAATAAAATTTTTGTTCTATCAATATTAAAAATACTATAGTTATTGATTAGTGAAAATTTTTAAGAAGTAAGAAGAAAGAATAGTTTTGGAAAGTTGTATAGTTGATTTAGAATAAATAGGGATATAATAAGAAAAAATTAATCATTAATTCTAGAAATATGTACATTAACGAGTATTTTGAAACAAAATAAAAAAATTTCATAAATAAGTATTTTAAAATGGATGAAGTACTATTATATGCAAATATCGAGATGCTCTCAACATCTCACCTACTCTCTTTTTTTTTTAGTATTGTATACTCTTTCATTCTTTATTTATTTGTCATAATTAATTATTTTATATAATTTAAAAAATATTAATTAATCTCTTAAATTCATACAACTTTATTTATACATTCTAAAAATATTCTTGGATTTAATATTCTCCATGACTATTTTTGCTTTGTTTGCTTAATTCTCTCTCTAAAGTTATTATACTTTTTTATTTTTCAAAACTATTTAATATAAGAGTATAGTAATAAAATTAATATTAATGACACTTAAATTTTTCAATTAAATATGGACGGAAGGAGTATCCTCTAAATTACTATTCCTTTCGTCCTAAATTATATTATTTATATTTCACAATATAAGTAATTTTAAACTTATACACAAGAATTAACGATGCTAAATTATAGACAATTTTAAAACTAAACTTCTAAAAATACCCCTAATTAAATCTTTATCTGATTTAATAATTGAAAAGAGTTTGGTCATAATTAGTGGAAATAGAGAGATTGCAGGAAGGAGAATAATAGAAAAAAAAGCAATAAAAACTTATAAAATTTTGTAAAATGACTTATATTGTGAAAAAAAATTAAGTCTAAAACGACTTCTATTGTGAAACAGGAATAGTATGTTTTATTTTTAACTTAATTTTTATCATAAATTATGTCTCTTTAAGAAATTAAGATTTAACATTCTAAATTTATCCTCATTTAATAATATTATATTTCTCAAATATATTAAATACTCAATCTGTTTTAAAATATTTGTTCATATACATATTTCTAGAATTAATTATTAGTTTTTTCTCATTTTACCTTCATTTATTATAAGTCAATTACACAACTTTCTAAAACTCTTTTTTCTTCTTACTTCTTGAAAATTTTTATTAACTAATAACTATTATATTTTTAATATATATAGAATATGAACTTTATCTAAATTAGAATATTATTTTCAACACCTTTAATCTGTGTGGAAAGTATTTCATGAACAATTTTTTGAAACTTTCCTAATAAGCTGATTCTATTTAATTAATAAGAGAGAAAAGTAATTTGAAGTATATCAAAAGTTTAGAATTTGAGTATTGTTTAATAAAGAGAGAGTAAATTGAATTTTAAAAGCAAAAATGAAAGAAAATATTTAATTAACTAAAAAGATTTATTTATCTTAATACTCACGTAATCGATTAAATGAGACAAATAATTTGAAATAAAATAAATATCTTGAATTAGTGACACGAAAAAATTTTAAATTCTTGCAGTGAAAATTAATTGTTAGCATATTTACCCGGCTGCTATCTCCTATCACTGCAAAATGATATAAGTAGCTATTAAAAATCATGTTGTCAAAATAGTTGGCTTCGAGTTAGGGAATGAATAAAATTTCTTACTTTCTACTCGAGTTTAAATTTGTTTCAAGAATTCAAACTACTCCTAATATATAAGTTTATTATGCAAGATTTTCTTTAAATTTAGTATTATTGGCAAACTATTATATGAAAGTATAAAATTTTTATTAAATTATGTAGTTTGCAAACTATTATACGTGACTTTATAACACATTATGCGAACCATGTTACTAAGGCATAAGGCTTCTCTTAAATTAAGTATAATTTGTAAATTACTACACTAGACTTAGAAGAAGTACTTGGACAGTAACCCATTTGAGAAAAATTTATTTGAATTAAGAATAAATTTGAGTTTTAACCCAAAAATAGTCGGATCAAGAGAAAGGATATGATATTTTGTAAATAAATAATAGCTGTCGAGAATTGAAACTAGTTTTCGAGATTTAAAAATTATTTAATTTGATTTTTTTTTCTAACTGAGTTGGTAAGGTTTTTTAGTATTGCGGAATTCCCACAAAACAAAAGGCTATTATTGAGTGATATAGTTTACAAATTATTACACAGAACTTATTATTGCTTTATGCGAATGATTAAATTAAAGCATAGGACTTTTAGCATAATTTATTATAAATTATTACATGAGATTTAGGTTGAATTTAGGAGGCAATTCTTTTCAATTCAAATTAAAATTTTAATTTAAAATAATATTGTATCCGTTTCACAATATAATTCGTTTTGAATTTAAAAAACTTTTCCACAAGATATGTCGTTGTTGCTGTCAAAATAGAGAGCCAATGCAAACGGAAATCGGCTTCGTATCCGATAAACACAAATGATCCGATATGGCGTAATAGAAAATGGTATCGATCTTTTTTGAATTAGGGATCGGGTTCCTTGAACTTACTATAAAAAGAGTTCAAGAAAGTCAGCTGAGAATGCTAAACGAAATGACCTTTCTGGAAAAATGGAATAATATTTGTATTAACCTGCTTAATGAAAGGTACAAAAAAAGTGAAAATACGAACAGGAAGCTGTAAGAAAAACTGTAAACAAAGCTTGTAAAAAGAAGCAATAACAAAACAGTAAGAAAGCCGTAAGGAATTGAGATTCTAGATTAGAAAGCTGTAAATGATGATGAAGTAAAAGAAATCGAAATTGAATATTACTGGTTGATAGTTTGGCTGTGTTGTCAGTCCTGGGTGATGCTCTCATTTTATACTGGCTGCAAATGAGTCACTAACAGATCGTGGAGTTTCTTCCTACCAAAGAATGCTCCCATCGGTCGTGCAGGATTCTTGCGCCGAAAGATCATGAATCTATTTTTTTTCTTATCGGCTTTGCAGTGCCGATGTTGACTATGACTATCAGCTGCTTGAACGGTTGACTTTATCGGCTCGTCCCAATTTATTCAATCGGTATCGGTTCAAAGTAGCCGTTGTGTCGATTCGGCAGAGTTGACGTCAACAGTCATTTTACAAAATCTTATAAAAATTTATTACTTTTTTTCCAACTCTATCCCTTTTATGCAATATATCTTTTTTCACTAATTATAACCCAACTCTTCTTAATTATCAAAATAGATAAAGATTTAATTATGAGTATTTTTAGAAGTTTAATTTTAAAATTATTTGAAATTTAAGACTTTTAATTCTTGTATATAAGTTTAAAACAACTTATATTATGAAACAAAAATAGTATGAATTTAAATAATTTTTATTTTTTAAAAATTATAATATATTCACAATATATCATATTTAATAATATTTTATTAAAATTTAATAAATCCATCTCAATCCAATAATATGTAATGAATCGAGCCCATATGCATATGTACAACGTGGGTCTGTGGTTGGTATTGTTTTTTGGATCGGATCGAATCGGTCTGTCGGACCGATTAGATAGTGAACCGATTCCCAAACTGGTTTGGTCTACTCTTTTGAGTTGAAAATCTCAAAAATTGACCTATTTTGTTCAAATCGATTTAGGTCCAACCGGTGAATCGATCGGTCCAACCAATTGAACCAGTCCTATTTTTTTTTCCCTCATAAATAAGATAATATATTCATAAGAAAAAAAAAGTTATACAAATGGAATAAATAATCTATAGTTAGCAATGGTAATTGGGTCGGCCCGCACGGTTTCGCCCTGGGACCGGACCGGGACTTAGGCCCGTGTGGCCCGCGGGCCGGTGCGGGCCAGCTCGTGGCTTATTCCTCTTTTTTTTTTTCCTACTTAACATAATTTTTTAAAATTATAAAAAAGCCACCTTGAAGTGGTGGGGGTTTGGCTTGGACCCCTGTCTGTTTTATTAATTAATAAAATAAAGATTACATAAGAGGGGGATTTGATGCCTAAACCTCTTAAAAATATTACAATGATTAAAATTTAAAAATATAATAAATATCATAAAAATAAAATTAAATACATAATATTACTTATCCTAAATTCCTAACTACAAAAATACTAAACTAACTACTTGGTTCATCCCATTCATCATCTGAGTCATCATCAATAATCCACGAATTAGTCGTCCTATCTTCGGCTGCAAACCAACTACTACAACACATTAACATCTCCAAAGTTTGAGGAGCCAATCGAGATCTTCTTTTATCGATTGTTCTAGCGCTCTCACTGAATACGCTTTCCGATGACATTGTAGAGACTGGTGGTGTCAAAAGATCACGTGCCATTTTTGATAAAATGGGGTATTGACTTACATGAGCCTTCCACCAACTACAAATATCAAAATACTGATCTTCATTTTCTACCAATGGCTGCATCTCGTAAATTGTCATCTCGTTGTAGGTAGTAGTCGATCTTTTTTTTACGTTTCATAATACCCCATGGATTAAATACTGATGAAATTGATGAGGTAGATTTTCGCGGAGGTTGAAAGTGACTACTAGATGATGAAGGTTGCCTACTTAAATTAGGAGAATTAGAAGAAGAAGACTCAAACTCATACAAATGATACATGTTAGATAAAATTTTAGCTGTTTTATCTTTTATGTCTTTTATCATACATTGTTTAAGTGCTTGGAGAGAATTGGAGAGTGTTGATGAGTTTTGAGTTGAATTGGGAGTATTTATAGAGTTTTGGGGGTTAGGGACCAAATTACAAAAAAAAAAAATTACTTCAGCCGTTTTAGGGGCTAAACTACAAAAAATAAAAAATAAAATTAAATGACCAAATTAAAAAAAAAAAAAAGCAAAGGCGGGCGGCCCGTGACGGGCCAGGGATTTTATCCCCGAGCCCTAAGACCGGACTGGTGAACAGTTCTCGGACTCTCAAGCGGGCCGACTCGGCCCAATTGCCATTGCTATCTATAGTAATAGAAAAAATATCATATTTTTTTCTAATTTCGTTATTTATGTATTTATGAACTTGAATTATATTATATTATTAATTAATTTTATTCTTAAAAATATTTTTTTAATTTTAAATAATAATATTATCGATTTAATTATAATTTAATTACGATTAAATTATTAAATTATAAATTAATAAAATTTTCAATTCGGTCTAGTTGTGAAAACAATGATAAGTGAAACAAAAAGTTAATGGCTGCCTATTTACCCGCTATGCCTCTAATCCAATCATTTTGTACTGTGCTTAGTTGGACTATAATAACGTCCACGTTTTCTGTATGCCGATTGACCGCTTTCCGTGATTTGACAGTGGCCTCTCGGCATAGTGCTTAGTGCTAGCACTTTCGTTTTTGGTCCAATGTGGATTCCTTTTCGTACTATTCGACTGTGATCCGCCATGGAAGTTGCTCTTACCTCTTGTCTCCGGCCACAGCTGCAGCCGGCCTTCTCTCGAAATCTTGATTTTTCTAGTTTTCTCGGGGGAAAGTTGAGCCCAAAATCAAATGTTCCACTTTCAAGAACAAGGAGGTCAGTGATCATCATGGCTCAGAATAAAACAAGAATTGAAGGAGTTAGTGATGAGCTAAATAACATTGCTTCCCAGAACTTGGATTATGCTCCTGCTCGCAGAAGGGTTCGATCTGCTTTTACTAAAGTTCAGCAGCAGCTTGATCATCTCCTGTTCAAGGTTTGTGTCTTTTTTTTTTTTTTTAATTTTGGAAGTTAATTTGGTTCTCTTGAGATTTTTTTTTGCTTTTATTCAGTAGCGATTGATTTGTCTCTTCTTTTTATGTATTCTTTTTCTTCAAAATATTGTTGAAATGATCCAGATGGCTCCAAGTGGGATCAGAACGGATGAGGTATGTTATTCTACTACTGCAGAATCGATAGAAATTGTGTACAGTAACTTTAGCTTTAGTGGTCTGATTCTCAAGAAAATAAGTGAATCCCATATCTGTTTCTCGTGATTGTTATCGGCATCCATAAAATTGATTGCTAGAATCACCTTGTCATGATCGAATTAAATGGAACTGAGAGAGTTAATATCCAGCAGGTTTTGAGCTTTGGGCTACTGAATGTGAAATAATATCAGTTGAAATTAAGTTTGTGTTGTATACCTCTACATATTTCTTTCTATAAAAAATAAAAAATAAAAACTTGATACTGATGGTTTGTCTCAAAGATGCTTTTTTTATTTTCTGGGTGCCGAAAATATGTTTGTTGTTCAGAATCTACTTGTTTTCAGCTTCTACATTCTGTGTGTTAATTTTTCAGTGGTATGAGATAAATTCAAATGGCCAAGAAATTTTCTGTAAAAGTTGGTTGCCAAAGCCTGGTGTACGAATTAAAGGTGCTCTGTGCTTTTGTCATGGATATGGTGATACCTGCACTTTCTTCTTTGAAGGTTAGTAATGTTTTCTTTTGTAAAAAAAAAAAAAATACTATAGGATATCATTATTGTGCTCTTTAAGTGCACTTTATCTCATCAACAGAAACGAGAATTCTGAGAGATTATTGATGGTTCTTCTCTTCTTGTGTTCCTTTCCTCCTCATCCCCTCTCTCCTTGTTATGGCAGGAGAGGCCTTAGTATTTGTTGTGTTTGAAACTTAGATCCCGTGTCTGATGAACATGAAATCTGATGGTCAGGTGTAGCAAAGCACATTGCTGCTTCTGGATATGGTGTTTATGCTATTGATCATCCAGGTTTTGGTCTCTCTGAAGGATTGCATGGTTATGTGCCCAAATTTGATGCCATAGTGGATAATGTCAACGAACAATACAAAAAAATTAAAGGTATGCCCCTAGTTGCTGTCTGTTATAATCTTAATTACAGTGATTATCCAAGAATTGGGAACTTGGAGTAATGCTCCTCCATTTTTTTTTTTTTTCTGATTTCCTTTGTGTACCATAAAAGGTTGATGCTTGTTCTGCAAAATTATCATAAAATGCCAAAAGTCAATAAGAGGAGTTTCTACATGAGCAAACTTAAATTTTTTGTCAATCATGTAGTTTAATTATTTTTAAACTTTTTTTCTTTAAAATTGTGACAGGGAAGCCAGAGATAGTAGGGTTACCTTGCTTCATATTTGGTCAGTCCATGGGGGGAGCAGTTGCTCTTAAAGCTCTTCTAAAGGACCCGCATGAATGGGATGGCATAGTTCTCGTGGCCCCTATGTGTAAAGTAATACAATCTTTAATCTCTCAAGCTGAACTATACATAATTTCATAGTTTTATATTCAAGGCTATTCATTTGGATGAATAATAAATTCAATATCTTGAAATCTAGATTTTTAATCAATTCCTAATAACTAGAATCTCCTTGAGAACTGAAAACAAAATGTCATATACCTGAATTTGGAACCTCCCACTTCCGTTCTCTCTCTCTCTATACCTTTTTTTTTTTTTGGGGTGGGGAGTGCTGAGTTTTCTAATTAGGTGAATGTTTCAATTTGTGTTGTGAGCCAGTCTGATAGGAAGAGATTACTTCTTAAAGGGCACCACCAAAAACCCCAACCAGTTTCATTGTTAAGTAGGGTGATTATTTGCTCTTGTAGAGTAGTATGCCCATATTTACTCTGTGGTTTTGTTATTCATATCTATGAGTCAATCCAGCACAACTAGATGCTCCAGTTTACCTACATCTGTGCTTAGCCAACATTGCAGCTTAAAGCATTTGGCAACCTCAAGTGCTTTGATTTCTGATGAAGAACATAACCGGACTAATTATAAAATTAGCTTGCACAAGAATCATATAGAAGAATTTTTTTGGCGTTTCATCTCCATTGTGCACAACTGCGACAATTTGTTCTTCATTGTTCATTACAATTTATCACCAAGGCATTCACAGAATCAAACTAAGCTTAAAAAAAATTAGATTTTATCATTCTCTATGACATTAGTTTGCTGACCTTGAGGTGCTGCTAAGATTGCAGAAGACATGACACCTCCAGTTCCTCTTCAGAAAATCTTGATTCTTTTATCTACAATCATGCCATCAGCAAAGCTTGTTCCCACAAAAGATTTAGCAGAGCTGGCATTCAGAGAGTCAAAGAAAAGGAAAATGGTTCGTTCTTTGCTTTACATCCTGATTTTTAATTCAATAGTATTGGATTTGGGAATGAGCCTTTATCCCCCCAACCCCCCCTCTCTTTCAATCTAGCAGTAAGGTAGGTGGGAGGGTTGTTTTGAATACCCTATGGCCCAGAGATACTTGTAACTGCAAGAATCAGAAAATTTATTAGTGGCTGCTCCACTGACTTACGGAGCTTGAGCTTCCCTAGACTGGATAGAAATGCAATGCAAATGCTAATAGCAAAATTTTGTATAGCATCACATCTGAAATGGGTCATCCGAAATGAGCAGTTAACTCATGAAGGCGGTATTATGTCCTGCAAGATAGCTCTAGTAATTTTTAGTGAGATGATGCCTATGCATTTATCTTGCTGTCTGTTAGTAGATTGGTATTAAATACAATGTTGCTGCTAAAATTGATCAACTATCTATATGTAGAAGTCATTAACTTGGTTTGCATCAATGCAAAGCATCCTACTTCAGTGTCTATCTGCAAAACTTAAGAACATTGCCATGGTAAGGGATAGAGCAACTAACAATTCCTGTTAAATAGAAAAGGAAAGTATGATTTGAGCTGTGCTATTTGAAAAAGAAAACTGTGTAGGCAAGCAGCAGCATTGAAGAGGACATAACCCAAGGAGCGCATAGCATTTGGAGATTGCCTTCATGTTTTCATTAAAGATGGATTTGTAATGGAAGATCAGCTTACACTGCGAATATGTTCTGATATTTTGGCCAGATCCTTCAATAAATATTCTGAAAGTTTAGAGAATGGTACCTTGATCTATGGCACATGATTTCTAACCATGAATGTTGTCCATCTAAAATAGCTGCTCTAAAATGCCTAACATTTTTAAAATGTCTGAAACTGCTATATGTTTTGAAGAGGTGTGATAGCTTAACTCCAGTCTACTGGTGGTATTAGCTTTGTGCATTACTACTTTAAATGAATATTTGGTGGGTATATCATTAAATATCTTGTTTCTTTTGCCATAGGCTCCATTTAACGTGATATGTTATTCCGATAAAACACGACTAAAGACTGCTGTGGAACTCTTAAATGCTACAAAGTATATAGAGTCACACGTGTACAAGGTCAGTACACATCATCTATGACTGGAGCCTGTTATTTTTTAACTATTGCAAGTATTCGATAGAGCTTCACATTGCAATTCTGGATTCATAATTTCTGAGAATCTAGCAGGTTGCGTCTCCCATGCTCATTCTTCATGGAGCATCTGATAAGGTGACAGATCCTCAAGTTAGCCAGTTTCTATACCAGAAGGCTTCTAGCAAGGACAAAACTTTGAAGCTCTATGAAGGTGGTTACCACTGCATTCTTGAAGGGGAACCAGATGATAGAATTTTAACAGTTCTTAATGACATAATATCATGGCTTGATTCACGATGCTCAACGAAGTAGTACTCCTATTTTTATTTTTTTTTCCTCTTCCATTGGATCACTAGAGTCTCCTGCCCCACCTTTTTTTCCCCCCTTCTAGGATATGGCTATCAATTGTTTTGTAGCTATTGTTGAAGCAAGTAGCCATTCCCTTAGTAGCAAAGTAGTTAAAATTCAAACACTACCTCTGTAAAAGAAAGATTGATGTAGCAAATAAGGAAAAGAAATGAGATTAATCATCAAGATTCGTGTGTGAGACCTGTTTGTTAGGAGGCGAACATGCACTAGGAATTCTTCATTTCTTGATATTGAGATAAATAACACCTTGTTCTTAGCAGAACTGGAAATTCACTTCTGTCTTTTGGAGTCCATTCTCCTTATAATCTCTTTTGGTGCTGGTGCTCTTTACACAAGTACGTACATGACTATGTGGTGGAGGCAAAGTAGAGAGTTCAGTGGCAGGGTATCATTGAATCAGAACTGCTTATTGAAAAGCAATTATAAAGATCATAAGCTATATTATATTAAAATGATAAATGGAAAATGGTGCCTTAATTGGTCACTGCAAGGTTGTTTTTTACTTTACTTTTTTCTGTTATAATATTCAAAAAGAGAGTAGAAATATGAATCGTTTTCAAGACCGGTAGTTGATAGTCAACATTCCTGACTAATTAAACTACCATATTGGCTTATACTTCCATGGTTTCATGACTTCAAAATAGGATTAATTTTTAAGTTCATCTTCATAAATATTCAATTGTCTTAATCAAATTCTGTGAAATATTACTTTATTCAATTTAACCATTATAAATATAAAAAGTGTTTCAAAGTACTATTTCCATCGAAAACTTAATGGTTAATTTTAAAAAATCAAATAAAGTTGGACAAAGTAAAAAATATGTCAATATTCTAATAGTAATTTTCAAATTAATCCTAAAAAAATATGAGGATGGTCTCAATCAAGTCTCTCAAATATTATTTTATTTAATTTAATCATTATAATTATGAAAAGTATATCAAAATATTCCAAAAAGTAATTTTAAAAATAAATATTAAGGTTTATTGTAATTTACTCCTATTAAATTGATGAATATTGACACTTTACTATCACAAATTGTAAAAAAGACGTTAGAGGTCTATTGACCGTTAGTTAATAATGATATTGACTAATGAAAATTACTTTTATAATAAAATATCTATTTTGCCCATACTAATTATAAGATAAGAAAACTTCAAAATAACCACCAAAAAAAAAAAATCTAAAAATAAAGATTTAAAAAAACTTTCCTTATAAGAAAAATTATTAAATACAAGATTTGATTGTTATATATTGCCTATATTTTTAGCAATTATCATTTTTTGTAAAAGACTTTCTTTTATCTACATTTTAACAATTACCTTTTTTAATTTTTTCTTTTTTCTTTATTAATTTACTTCTGTCAATTTAAAATTTATTTCCCTTGAAGAGGACACCAACTACCATTAAGCATTTAGGTATGTTAATGATTCTTTTTTTCTTCGTTAGTTTATTTTATATATTATTTTTTCTCTTTCTTAGTAATAATTTTTTCTTATTTACATGAATGATTTTGTAATATAAAAAGTTTATATTTTTTATTTACATTATGGACTGATTCTTATTTAAAGTTGATATTGAAAAATATCATAATTTTTTAAGAAGTAATTATATTATATTATACAGCTTTTTAAACTTCATATTAAAATTTGAGTCGATTTCATATTAAATATATATAAAAAATAACATTAGAATTGTATTGAACCTTTTTTTTTGGTGTTAGTACAAACATCTTTTTAATAAAATTCCTTTTATTTAGTGATCCATTCCAAATCTAAAGTCTAAGAATTCCAATTTTTTTTGGTCGTAAATAAGGTAATATAAAATGTCTTATAAACTTTTTTTTTATAAAATAATAATTTTTTATCTTTTTTATAATTTTAGAAATTGTATTTATTTTTATCATAATAAATTATCAAGAGTAGATTGAGGAATAAAATAAAAGATGATTTTTTTTTGTAAATTCTTTAATCATATATATCAAGAAATATATTACTAGGAGTTTTGACATTAATTCAATTATAAATAATTTTAATTGTAAAAAGAGCAAAAAAGCATAATTTAAAATTCAATTGTGATGCGAACATCCCTTAAAGGCAGCATTAAAGTATTGAAGCTCTTATTCCAAAATAAAAAGTGCAAATATTTTAAAATAACTGAATGACATGTTACAAGAACAAAACCTTAAAAAATTGTAAGTTTTTTTTCCTATATTTACTTTATCTTATATTTAGAGATATCGTTTTAAAATATAAAGTTGTAAATCGAATATTAATTATATATAAATAATAAATTTATTTACATATATATTAAGTTAATATTGAAATTATAAATTTTTGTTCCTCAAAGTAATAGTTCTGGTTCCGTCCAGGAGTGTACTCGAATCGAATCAAATCGAACTTTAAAATAATCGAGTTGAATTTTATTATTTTCACTTAAGGCTCAAATTCAAACTCGAGTTCGATTCAAATGTCATACTTTGACCTAAGCTCAATTCATTTAAAATATTTTAAAACTCGAGTTCGATTCGAAATTCAATTATCATAAGTTTGAATTTGAATTTAAATAAATAATTTATAATATATTATATTATAAATTATATAAATTATATATTAATTAATAAATATATTTTCGAGTCTTCGAACTAATACTTAAATATTCGAATTCGACTCGTTTAAAATTTAAACCTAAATATAAAATTTATATTTAAGCTTGAGCTCGATATTTTAAATTCGAATCGAGTACAAACATATTCGATAAAAATTCAATTCATTTACACCCATAATTCCGTCCCTGCAACAAACCAATCTATTAAGTCATCATTTGAAATACCCTTCCTTGACAATCTAACAATCTGTTAATACTCTCATGCCAGAGAACAGAGTTAGCAAATTTCCCGAAGCCATGTCAAAGTGAGTTAGATAACTCGGTCTCTATAATCCGTGTGATTGGTACATATCTTTGGTGCCTTGTTTTTTTTTTTTTTTTGTTATGAAAAAATTATTGATATAATTTTGTAATTTTATTTTGGATACGTATACTTGAATTTCATTGTATTTAGATCATGGTAAAGTTGTATGTGATATTTTTAATTTTAAAAAATTAATTAAAACTTTAATTTATGTGCTTACGGTATTTTATCTCATTAAATTAAGATAATAACACTTTAATATTAAAAGTTATAAAAAATTCAATAATTTCACAAATTTCACGTGCCAAATTTCCTCTACTAAAATGTTATTTTGAATACATTATAATTAATATAGACAAAATAGATATTTTATTATAAAAATAACATTTGTTCGTTAATGCATTAATAAATCTCTATACTTTTTTATAACTTATGATATTAAAGTATTAATATTCCAGATAAATTATAGTAAGCTCTAAAACTAATACTACCAACTTTGATAATTAATTACTTAAACTTTATATATATTATTTTTTTATATTCTTTAAACATAATACCCTTATATTCTTTTTTTTCAAAACATATTTTACCTTAATATTAATTTGATATATTTTTTTCAAAAATTTTCTCTTATGATACTTTTAAAATAATTTATTCAACTGTTTTCATCAAAGGAATAATTGCATATTTCTAATTCTTTCAAAGGTTTCCAAAAAAAAAAAAAATTGTGTTGGTATTTTCAATTTTTTGATTAAGATAATTATATATTTCTAAATGTTATGAATTATTGGAATCTCCATTAATTAGTGGAGGCTCCACTAATTATGGATTTATGTGAATTATTAGAAGATTTTGATGGATGTCCACCATTTAGTGGAGACACCATTAATTGAGATTAGTTGAAGATGATGTATGCCATAATGTGTTTCACTAATTAGAGCTCTATAAATAGAGCTATTCTCTAAACTTGTAATACACCATCATTTTGTGAAAGAAAGATTAGAGAAAGAATTGTGAGAGAAAGAAAGAGAGAAGTTTGAAGAGAAATTCTTGTGCAAAGAATAGTTAGAATTTTCTTAGTGTGTAGTGTGTAGATTTTATTCTAACACTACCCTAATTTTATAACACGTTATCGACACGAGTCTCTACCGGTACAAAAGCCGGAAGACAAGCACGAGTTTCTGCCGTTGCCAAAGCCGAGAAGACAGTACGCATTTATTGATCTCTATGGCTAACATCGCTAAACTCGAATTTGTAACCCTTGATATTTCGGAAAAAATTATATGTCATGGGTTCTCGATGCGAGAAATGCATCTAAATGTCTGAAGGCCTTAGTGAAACTATTCAAGCAAATAATAGTGTATCTCGCACAACACAAGGCTAAAGCTTTGATTTTTATTCGTCGTCATCTCGATGAAAATTTGAAAATGGAATATCTTACCGAAAAAGATCCATATGGTACTGTGGGTAAATTTAAAAGAAAGATTTGACCACTCGAAGATGGTCGTACTACCTACTTGCACGGTATGAATGGTTGCACTCGAGGTTGCAAGATTTTAAAACCGTGAATGAATATAGCTCCGCAATGTATAAAATTACATCTCAATTAAAATTATGCGGAGAAAAAGTGATCGATGAAGATATGTTGGAGAAGACATTCTCCACCTTTCATGCCTCGAATATTGTCCTGCAGACAACAATATCGAGAAAAGGGGTATACAAAATTTACTGATTTAATTACTGCCCTCCTCATTGCGGAGAAAAATAATGAGTTATTATTGAGAAATCATGAAGTCGGACCAATCGGCTCAACGAGCACTCCCGAAGTGAATGCTGTTGGCTCCAGCAGAAGCCATCGTTATAGTCGTGGTCGTGGCTATGGCCGTGACCGTGGTCGTGGTTATGGTCGTAGACACGCTCGATATTTTCCTTATCACAATTATAATCAAACTGTGAGAAATACTGGCCACCTGAAGTGGAACAGAAAAGATCATAAGGGAAAAGAAAAAGAAATTGAAGAAAAGCATGAGGATATATGTTATAGATGTGGCATGAAAGGTCATTGGTCACGAAACTGTCGTACGGCTAAACATTTAGTTGAATTGTATCAAGCTTCATTGAAAAATAAAAATGTGGAAGCAAATTTTTCTCAACATCCAATAAATGATGTTGATGATGATGATATTGATCCTGAAGATCTTAATATCAATATTACCCATATGGATGTATCGGATTTTTTTGAACACCCAGACGGTAGGATAAACCATTTAATTGGTGATGACAGTGTCCAGAAGAACTAAAGCCTCGCCCTGATATCTTTGTATTTTCATTTTCATTCTATTTTAATAATATTTACGTTTACATATATATATTTGTATTCAGATAGCTGTTGTTAATGATGATGTATGCATTATTGATAGTGGAACTACACACACCATACTAAAAAATGAGAAATATTTTTCTGATCTCAAAATGGGAGAAATAAATATTTATACGATAAACGGTAGTGCAAATGTGATTGAGGGCTCCGGAAGAGCTAGTATATTATTGCCTAAAGGAACAACAATTATTATTGATAAGGCACTATTTTCCTCAAAATCCAGAAGAAATTTATTGAGTTTTAAAGATATCCGCAGAAATGGGTATCATGTTGAAACAAATGAGGAAAATGGGATTGAGCATCTTTTTATTACTCAAATGCATTTGGGTAAGAAATCGGTATTAGAAAAACTGCCGTCTTTTTCTACTGGTCTATATTTTGTAAAAATATGTACAATTGAAATTCATCATCTAGTAAACCAAAAGTTTACTGATCCTATTACTTTTAGCATTTGGCATGACCGGTTGGGTCATCCGGGATCTACCATGATGAGAAGAATCATTGAGAATACACATGGTCATCCTTTAAAAAATAAAAGGATATTAACATCAGAAAAATTTGCATGTACTGCATGTTCCCTAGGAAAATTGATTGTTAAACCATCACCAGTAAAAGTAGGAGCTGAAAGTCCTACATTTCTCGAACGGATTCACGGAGATATTTGTGGACCTATTGATCCACCATGTGGACCGTTCAAATATTTTATGGTCTTAATTGATGCATCATCCCGATGGTCACATGTATGTTTATTATCTACTCGCAACCTGGCGTTTGCGAGATTACTTGCTCAAATAATTAAATTACGAGCACAATTTCTGGACCATCACATTAAAAATATCCGTTTGGATAATGCTGGTGAATTTTCAACACATGCTTTTGATGCATATTGCATGTCAATTGGAATTAATGTTGAACATCCTGTAGCTCATGTTCACACACAAAATGGTCTTGCTGAATCTTTGATTAAACGATTACAATTAATTACTAGATCAGTATTAATGAAAACAAATCTCCCAACATCTGCCTGGAGACATGCTATTCTACATGCTGCAACACTTGTACGTATAAGACCAGACTAGTTATCATAAATTCTCTCCTTTGCAATTGGCTTTTGGGTCGGAACCAAATATTGCTCATTTAAGAATTTTTGGGTGTCTTGTATATATTCCAATTGCACCAAACCAACGTACAAAGATGGGTCCTCAAAGAAGAAAGGGGATATACGTTGGATATGATTCTCCCTCTATTATCGTGTATGTTGAACCCCCGACGGAGATGTATTCACAAGCAAGATTTGTCGATTGTCATTTTGATGAATCATTATTCCCTAAATTAGGGGAGAACCAAAACAAGTATAAAAAAGATCTTGCTTGGACAACATCATTAAATTATCTTGATCCGCGTACAAGCGCATGTGAACTTGAAGTTCAAAAGATAATTCATTTGCAAAGCATTGCAAATCAAATGCCAGACACTTTTGTTGACTCCAGAAGAGTTACAAAATCGCATATTCCAGCTATAAATGCTCCTATTCGAATTGAAGTTCTAGCAGAACAAAACATTATACCTATAGCTGCTGAGTCAAAAACACGCCAGAAGCGTAGCCGACCTCTTGGTTCTAAAGATAAAAATCCTCGAAAGAAAAGAGGATTAAATGACCCAGAAGATCATATTGAAGAAAAGAATGATAAAGACCAAGAGAGAACTGATGACAAAGAACCAGAAGTTGATGAAAGTAATACTGAAATTTCTATCAATTATACCACTTCCGGTAGAAGTTGGAATCGGATAGAAACTGTTATTGATAATATATTTGCATACAGTATATCTCTTGATGTTACACAGGATAATGATGATCCTGAACCAATATCGATTGATGAATGTCGGCATAAAAAAGATTGGTTGCAATGGAAAGATGCGATTCAATCGGAGTTAAATGCACCGACAAAACGTGAAGTCTTCGGACCTGCGAGTCCGAACACCAGTAAGGTGTAAAACCTGTTGGCTACAAATGGATATTTGTGCGAAAGCGCAATGAAAAGAGTGAAATCGTTCGATATAAAGCGCGATTAGTAGCCCAAGGTTTTTCACAAAGACCAGGTATTGACTATGATGAAACTTATTCTCCTGTTGTTGATGCTATTACACTTCGATATCTTATCAGTTTGGTAGTACATGAAAATATAGATATGCGCCTATTAGATGTTGTCACTGCTTACTTGTATGGAAATTTAGAAAATGGTGTTTACATGAAAATCCCCGAATGATTTCATATGCCTGAAGCATATAAACATTATCCTCATGAAAATTACTCCATCAAGTTGCATAAATTATTATATGGCCCGAAGCAATCCGGCGCATGTGGTTCACACGTCTTAGTGAATATTTATTGAAAGCGGGATTTAAAAATGACCAGGTATGTCCATGTGTTTTTATTAAGAAATCGGTTCTAAATTTGTGATATTAGCTATATATGTTGATGATATTAATCTTATTGGAACTCCTGAAGAGCTCCAAGAAACAATTGATTATTTAAAAAGAGAATTTGAAATCAAGGATTTTGGTAAAACCAAAATTTGACTTGGTTTACAAATTGAACATCCGGAGAGTGGAACATTTATTCATCAATCAACATATACAAAGAAAAGTGCTAAAAAGATTTTACATGGACAAAGCACATCCATTGAGTATTCCAATGATCGTCCGATCATTAAATGTGGATAAAGATCCTTTCCGACCTCAAGAAAATGATGATGAACTCCTTGGTCTCGAAGTACCATATCTCGAGTGCAATTGGTGCATTGATGTATCTTGCTAATAATACACGACCTGATATTGCTTTTGCTGTCAATTTATTAGCAAGATTTAGTTCTTCACCAACACGACGACATTGGAATGGAATTAAACAAGTCATTCGATATCTCCAAGGTACAATTGATCTCGGATTATTTTATTCAAATAAAACCAGTCCAACATTGATAGGTTATGCGAGATGCTGGTTATTTATCTGATCCACATAAATCACGTTCTCAAACGGGCTATCTATTTACATGTGGAAATACTGCTATATCATGGCGTTTTACGAAACAATCTATAGCAGCCACTTCTTCAAATCATGCTGAAATTATAGCCATTCATGAAGCAAGTCGAGAATGTGTATGGCTAAGATCTATGATTCAGTATATCCGAGAAAGTTGTGGATTATCATCAATCAAAGGTATTCCAACTCCTCTTTATGAAGACAATGCACTTGCATAACTCAATTACGAGGAGGATATATTAAAGGAGATCGGAAAAAACATATTTCACCAAAATTCTTCTTTACTCATGAACTCCAGAAGAAAGGTGAAATTAATGTGCTACAAATTCGGTCATGTGATAACCTCGCAGATATTTTCACGAAGACTTTACCGACTGCAACATTTGAAAAGTTGAGATATAAAATCGGTATGCGTCGGTTTAAAGATTTAAAGGAATCATCTCATCAGGGGGAGTAATAAACAGACATATAGAATAGTGTACTCTTTTTCCTTCACTAGATTTTTTTTTCCACTGGGTTTTTATCTAGGAAGGTTTTAATGAGGCATATTCTTTATGTATGGATGGACATCCAAGGGGGAGTCCATCCACCATACATTAGTGGAGGACTCCACTAATTATGGATTTATGTGAATTATTAGAAGATTTTTATGGATGTCCACCATTTAGTGGAGACACCATTAATTGAGATTAGTTGAAGATGATGTATGCCATGATGTATTCCACTAATTAGAGTTCTATAAATAGAGCTATTTTCTAAGCTTGTAATACACCATCATTTTGTGAAAGAAAGATTAGTGAAAGAAAGATTAGAGAAAGAATTGTGAGAGAAAGAAAGAGAGAAGTTTGAAGAGAAATTCTTGTGCAAAGAATAGTTAGAATTTTCTTAGTGTGTAGTGTGTAGATTTTATTCTAACACTACCCTAATTTTATAACACTGAAGATGAATTTAAAAATTAATTTTCAAAATATATTAAAATAACACAATAAACCAAAAATTGAAGGACCCAAATGCAAGTTAACAACTATGTATAATTCCTTATCTAACAAAACTGCACAGGACCCCAAAACAACCTGTCTCCTGCAATTGACCATTTTGTCAAATGCAACTGCACATTTGCAATTGGAAAATCCGCGAAAGCCCTTTAAATCTCTTTCCCAAGTAAATTCAAAGGCGGTTTGATCGTTTGATGATCCAAAATAGTTCGCATTAGATTCAACGTTCAATAATTACATAGTTCATATTCTGATCTGCCTGTGTATTTCTACTGATGTCGGTGTTGAATCAACTCTTTAACAGGGGACTCATTGGGCAGAAAGGGTCAGTTGGCAATTCTATGTTTTTAGTTTTATTCTATTTCTAGATTTAACAAGTTTTTTTTCCTAATTAATTTGGAATAATTGGAGCATTTCAGCATTTTCTGTTAAGTTCTTGACAATTCTGAAATGTAACATCGAAGGATTTAATGCATGATTTTGTGTAATTATGCCAGTGGTTTCACCTTCCTTGCATTTGACTATGTGTCTCTGATTTCTGAATAACCCATCTGTTATCTGTGCTCATTAGGCTTAAATTCATGGTCCTTCTGCCCTTAGTGTATCTGTGTTCTTGGGTGCGATCTTGTGTTTGTGATTATGCCTTTGCAAGATATTTACAGAAGCACAGTTAATATGATTAAAAGATTGTTCCTTTTTATATTTAGGATATCACAATGTTCGGATCTTTAGTTTTACAACTTTTGTTGCTTGCTTGCTAGCCATTGTTGATTGGGAATTTAATATGTGTTGCCTTATGTAATGTAGATATGTTCCTGTTACAATGGTTTCAATAGATATCCTTTTGAGTTAGTGCAAAATACGATTTGTTGGGCATTTTTTTGCAGTAAAACATGCCTGACATTGGCTATCTCACGCATTAAGTTGCTGCAAAACAAGAGAGATGGACAGCTCAAGCTTATGCGAAAGGAGATAGCTCAGTTTCTACAGGCTGGCCAAGAACCAATTGCTCGAATAAGGGTGCGATTCTATATTGAGTCCAGTCTTTTGTTGGTTATTTCTTGCCATAAATTTGCATTCTTACTTGTTTTTCTGCATTCATCGGTTAGGTGGAGCATGTTATTAGAGAACAAAACATCTGGGCTGCTTATGAGATTTTAGAGATGTTTTGTGAATTTGTCCTTGCCCGTATTCCAATCCTTGAAAGCCAAAGGTAAAGCCATTGGGAATTGTTCTCGTACATATTCTCAAATATGGTAGAGTTAATCGGATATCTTTCCTATATTGAGTTATTTATCGTCAAATTATAATTTTTGCCCCCTTTCTTCAACAGTCCCATGCCTACTGTTTTATGCACTTAGCCTAGTATTAAGTCTAGCTTTCCTGTAAGAAGGCTATAATTGCCTGCTAGACTGGGCTTGGCACCTGAAAATTTCTCTGGGATCTCCTAAGTTTATAGCTGTTCTCCTCTTCCCCCAACCTGCACACTACTTTTCTTTTTTCCCGCCCTTCCGTTTGGACTAATGGGGAGGGTCAGGGTGTTAAGTATGGGCCAGTACCATTGGTTACATGAAATGATTATCAACCTTACCTGTTAATCCTGCTTCCACTTGGTCTAGCATGCCAATTATACTGTCCCACCACACCTAACTTAGATTGATGGTTAGAGGGTTAAGAGTGTGAAATGAAAAACCACCAACAATTGGTCTAAACAACCCTTCTTGGTTTAATATGACGAAAGGTTTTGCATTAAGTAAAAGAAATTGTTAACATACCAAAACAGAGCAACAAGACAATGGTAAAGTTTGGTTTACATTGAATAAGAGTTTCACATGAAAATCTGGAAATGGCCTTTCTGCAAGAAAATTTCCTTTTTTTTTCTGTGATAGACATATTGTACACAGTTTACATGGATTGATTCATGCCTTGAAACAATTGTTGTTCAGATATTCAGAACTCTTTAGAATTTCTGGTTTTTCATTGGCAATTCTTGTTTCCTTTGAATAAAAGCATTAACCATCAGCAGAACATTACCTAGATTTGGCCATCAGCAGAATATTACCTAGATTTGGCCAATCAAATGCAGCATCTGTATGATTTCTTCGGTCAAAATCATAAAGAAATCGTACATCCAGTGCTCTTCTCACATTATAGGAGCTAGGAACGTGTAGTGATCTTTAATTTATCTGGAGGTTTTTTTAAAGAAAAATTTAATATGATCAGGGTTCTCTTCTTTGATACAGTTATACATTCACTGTTGATTTGTCTTGTAGTTGAGATGATCAATATATGGATTCTGCTCACTCATTTTGCAACCTTAATTTGCAACACCTGTATTGCACTATGTGAATAAGACTCACAAATATTCGGCCATACATTGCAGTTCTCATCACTGCCTAACCATTTTCAATTTTTTTCCCCTCATATTCCCTCTCTTTCTGAAACATGTGTAGCATAAACAGCATTGGGTACATGAAAGAAATGGAACCTGTTTGCTTTTCTTTATGTTCGACATATTCTGATTCTACTCATTGCATAAAATAGGGAATGCCCTACTGAATTGCAGGAAGCCGTGGCCAGCATCCTTTTTGCAGCTCCCAGATGTTCTGATTTACCAGACCTATTGCAAGTCAGGAATATATTTGCTGCAAAATACGGGAAGGAGTTTGCATCTGCCGCCTCGGAGCTTCGGCCTGACACTAGTGTCAATCGCACAGTTAATTAATTACCTTGAACACATCATTTTTCTTGTAGTTAATGAATGATGCATCTTTTGGCTTATTTTTTATATAGGGAATCTTTTTCATTGTCTTTCTCTTTTTCAGATTATTGAGAAACTTTCAGTAAGTGCACCATCCACAGAAGTAAGGCTTCAGGTTTTAAAGGAAATTGCTCAAGAATACAATGTGCAGTGGGATTCTTCCAAAACTGAGGCAGAATTCAGCAAAAAACCTGAGGATCTTCTGGTACTCCATCCATTTTCCTTGATTATGTTTTTTGTGTTAATTGCTCCTAGAATTAGTTAGCTCTCAATATAAACCCTTTTTGTTGGAGAAGTAATGAACACTGTGTTTTTGGGTTGGAGGCTTCTTATGGGGTTTGTTTTGCAATGGCTTATTTGGACTTCAAGGTGACTTTCCTTGAGAACATATATTCTTTTGCATTTGCATGTGTGCGTCAAGTATGAGAGAAGTGGACACTGTTATTGGATTGGAGGAGCTTCTTAAGGGAAATCTTGGCACTGGCTTTTTTGGTTTCCATTGTTCTTTTTCCTTGAGGATATATGCTGTTGTCTAACTCATGCACATGACTATATGTGCTTGAGTGAGAGAGAGAGAGAGCTTAATGACCCAAGTTTACCTGCAAAATAATCATTTGTTTCTCTATGTTTGTGTTTCCATCTTATAAGGTGCAATGCATTTTGCAAAATGTAGTGATGATTGACGGAAACCAAGAAAAACAGATGTACAGAATATCAGCAATCAATCCCACAGTTTTAGTCCACTCAGGCAGTCAGGCTAGTCGATTAAAGTTGGAGCTTAGTGGTGATGATTGTTTGTGATGCCTGGGACTCTCAGCTGCAGGGATTTGGTTTGGACTTGAATCATGAGTCCAAACTTATTGTCCGATTTATGAAGGATAATCAATAATATAATGACTAACTGGCTTTTATGGTGTTCAAACTTATTCTGTTTCTCGATATTGACTTGCGTTATTGCCATCTCTATGTACATTGCAGAATGGACCAAAACAAATAGCTGCACCCTCTTGGGCTGCTTCTGAACATGATTCGCATAAACCTCCACCTATTATGGACCATTCCACCACATCTATAAGTAGCAGTCGTGAGAGCAAGGGCCATCAATCTTCCACTCCACTCAGCAACTCCTCGATAACTGCCGACGCAAATAAGTTGTCAGTTGAAGGTAGCACGTCAAGACCAAAGATTGGAACCAATGACACAAGATCACAATCATCTGATGCACTGGAGAAAGCCCGAGCTGCCATTGCTGCTGCAGAGCGTGCTTCGGCTGCTGCCCGTCTTGCTGCTGACTTAGTGAAGCTTAAGTCTAGCTCATGAAGCTTGAGGAAAGCAAAGAGTTAAAGGCCTTTTAATTGGTTCTTGTAGTTTATTTGTTTGGATTTTTTTTTCTTGTTGGTGCCAAATGATGCTGTTGTTAAAACCGCAGCATTCCTGTCTGAAATGGACAGTCAAGAGACAGGAAAACAGACTGCCTGCTGTTATTAATCCGTGAAACATATATATCTTGACCTCTCTTACACAATGAGGTTTATTTGTATATATTCTCTGAGGTTAATATTTCTTTTTTTTTTTGAATCTGTATGACTTGCAATTTGCCAATGTTATTGATCAATCCGCACCAGGATTCTTATCCAAGTAATCAAATGGGCCTTTAGGGGACAGAAACCTTTGGATTTTTCACCAAATGGCTGGTGTTTGGCCGAATAGCATGCTGATCCGCCTGTTCTCTTTTCTTTCTTCTGACCAAACTAGGATGAATTCATTCCCTCCTGGAACAAGTTCAAAAACACATTACAAGAATTCATTTCCGTTGTGTTAACTTTTTATACATTGGGTTTTGGATTGAATCCAAGATCTTTATCTATCAGTGGCTTCTAATTGATTTTTTTATTTTTTTTGAATTTAATACTTCAAAATTTGAATTCTTTGTCTTTTACGATTACAAGTCAAGTATCAATTTCTTTTCATATCCAATTAAAACTCCCGGTAGAAATTATCATCATCTTGGTAAGGCATACCCAATAACATGATGACTTGGTGCAAGGGACTGATTCACACCCACGTTCGAAAGCTGAGTAGGAATAGAATCATATGTTGTCAAGGCCTTTGTCTGATACGCTAGACACATACTGATCACATATAATTGAACTGGGCTATTCTCTGGGTAATATGTGTGTTTTGTGTTTGATACAGTGATGCATTCGGTCATCCACGAGCTTTGCACTGGCAGGTACCATTTGGACAGTTATACTTGTCTTGCTGAATGTATATCAATTTTCACATGTTCGAGTTGTTCTCATGCAATTCAAAACCAGGTCAGCTTCACAAAAAGGACCCACAATTTGGTGAAAATTCCAGCAAATAGTGGCACACAACACACATGCAGACACAGACAGGGAGAGGGTAGTCCTATATATATATATATATACATACATATATATATATATATATATAATAGAAAAAACTCGAGGACAACAAAGCCAGCAAAAGTCCAAAAGACTATTTCATCTTTGGACAAATATGCGTAAAGATAGCTTGGATATATAGCACAGTATAAAAAATAGAAATTATAAATTTAATTTTTAACTCTACGTGTATATTCTTCACAGGTCCTAAGACATACGATTAATACATTTATGTATACATGTTCAAAATTATTGTGTATAATGAAAGATGCTATTTGCGTGCACGAATGGCTAGACTACCGGTCAAGGAACACGTATGATGATGATGATGATGATAATGGGTGAAAAGGATGTAACAGTAGTTAGCAGGAGATCGCTAAGGACAGAAGTAAACAAAAATCAATAAAGGGCAAGACGCTTGGACGATGATGATGAGAACAAGGTGTGTACTGATGTGTGACTCAAACGCGTGATATCAACTTTGAACCAACATTGATTCAATGGAAATGAACAGTCGTTTTCGTCTTGAATTACGTTGTAACACGGACATATTTCCATTGGTCAATGTAGATTTTCTGTGCAAATTGCTATTCATATTTCTTATTTAGGGAAAACAAAATGCAGCTTTCTACCGTGTCTGTATCTTATTTTCTGGTGAAGACGGGTAAGTGAGCTAGTAATGGTGTAATATCCATGGAATAGGATGTATTATAGGCAAAAGCAAACAAAAGAAGAGGTATTATTCTTGTTGAGTAAAGATAAGTGGCATAGCAAGATGCAAAGATTGAACCAAGACATGGCTTAGTTGGAAGAACATCCTGGACTAGGACTAGAGAGTTGTAATTGAATAGAGCTGTTTGTGATCAAAACTAGTTTGAGTTTGTTTGTGTCCATTAACCTGTTTGATAATCTAATTGAGCTCGAAAACAAAATAAGACTAAATTAATAATCTCTTTTGTTTATAAAAAAATTATATATATATATATATATATATATATATATATATATGTGTGTGTGTACAATTTTTAGTTATTATTATTGCTGTTGTGTATTCTTTCTTTTTCTTTAATTTGGGTTCTTTTCTCCCCAAACAAACAAATACTTATATTTATTTTACCAGCATGAAGGTATTGGTAGGGCTTAAATTGAATTTAGTCGGACTTGGATCTTTTTTTTTTTTAAATTTGAACATTGATTTTTTTTTAATAACGTTTCAAGAAAATAAAATAAAATAAATGAACTTATGTTCGAGTCATCCGATCAACTTGAATTGAAAACACTATTCTAGTTGTTTGAACTTGAACAATTTTTGAACTTTACACTATTCATGCTACCCCTTTCATTAGAACTACAATTTCCAATTTCATTTCTCTCTGTCTCTCCCTCGTGTGGACCATGTATTTTTAAGATGGTTTAAAATATATATATATATATATATATATATATATATATATTTATATATACGTGCTTGTTTGCTTATAATGAAAGGATGAATCTATAAGAGTTGAATTTGTGAAGATTTGCATTATGTCATCTATATTCTAACTTTGGGAAATGGTTGTATTCAAGGATGTTGTACCTTATTGAGTTTTCAAGCTAATTGCGATATTGTTTATATCCCCCCACCCCAACGCGCAAGCTTAAAAATAACCCTTTTGTTACCTATAATTTCAAGAATACAAATCTGAGGAGGTCTTTGCTTTGTTAGGACTAGTCGGTAATGATAATTGGATTATGCAATCCCTTTATTAGTGTTATGAAGGCTTAAACCAAGACATGCTTCAGTTTCTGTACATTGGGGATGCTTTTTCAGTTGTGAATTTTTAACTTATAGAAAAATTAGCTGAGCATTTATTATGTGAAAGGATCTTCTGTGCTCTTTTCATCCATGATGAATAGAAACATACACCAGTGGGCCTAGGAGCTTTTATATGGTGGGTAGGATAGGACATAGTTCAAGGCAGTGTGAGTAACCTAACTTTGATCTTTGCTTTCTTCTATGTATTCTGTTGCATGTGTTACTTGAAATTCCACATAATAACATCCTCTTTGTTTGGTTGAGGTTTCATCATCCCCATAAGTTTTCTCTTCATAAAGTTGGCCTTGAAGCATACTTGTCTCAGTCTCTTTGTTCGGTCTTCCAACTGCGTATCAGGGATTTCTTTCATCAATTTCTTTTCATGTTCCAATATCTCAATGACTTCTTTCAACTTATTCTTAGCCATATGTCCTCCTTCTTCTTCATTTCGCATTTCCTGAACATTCTTGATTAGGGTCTCTAAGCTCATCAACTTCTTGTGAGGCCATCGACGAATTCCCAACTCCTTATATCTTTTACTGAGAAGGGTTAGGCCAACATTCAGTTCTTTGGCCGCCCGAGTGAGTAACATGTAAAAGTGCTTCGAAATGATTGTTCTTAATAATGTCTTGGAGCTACTGTCCTTCTCCTCTCTATGCGTCCTAATCATCATCTTCTCCATAGGACCTTCATCTGAAGGCCAACATTCAGTTCTTCTCCACTGGTACGCCTCGATATTAAATTCAAGATGCATTTCATGATTCTTCACTGCAAATTCATTGCCAAGACCACTGCATATTTCTCCTGAAAAAGAAAAATAATCTCAGTAAAGGTAATGCCCTTCAAAATTCATGTTCTAATGTATGATAACCTTGAACTATATTCTGACTTTGTTCAAAATTCATTAGTGAGTAAAAATGATCATGCATAAACATATCCTCTATCAAAGGAACAATATTTAAAGCAGTCTCTTGAATGGACATATCAAATTTTCACAGATTTGTGAAAATCCAAAGATTTGTGAAAACTTTTACATACTCTTTTGGACATACTACCTTTACTACTGTGAATCTGTGGAACTCTCTTGAATGGACAGATCAAAATCCAAAGTAGTATGTCCAAAACTTCCACAGATTCACATCACAATAAACTAAAAGAGAGTTCAGTTTCATTATCACGCAGTCTTCTAGATAAAGAAGACGGGTGAAAAGTAAAAAAAAAAAAGGTCCTTAAAAGTATCTCACCTGAAATCAAGAGGAAGTGGTTGGCTTGGAAAGAAAAACACATCAAAATCTTCTGTATGAGGAAGAGGAGACTCCATGAATATATATCTGGTCCCTTTGTGGATTTTTGAAGAATGTATATACTATTTGGTTTTTCATTTATTTAAATAAGGAGGAAGAGGAAGAGAAAGAGGAAGAGGCAGATGACAGCTAGAGGGAGGGAAGATGCATTTGGACTGAGGAGAGGAAGAGACAAGGAGGAAGAGGAAAAGATGATACCGGGAAGAAATAAGAAGGAAGGGAAAAATATGATACCGGAGAGGACTGACGTACTCAATTTTGTTTCTTATTTTACATATACAACTGTTTCTAATAGATACCTTGGCATTTCCTACTTGTTATATATGTAGTATTACTTCTCTTGTGGAGTTTAAGAATTATTTATGATTTAAATGTTCAAGAGATTAATTTTGATTTGTTTGGCATTAAGCAAATTGTGATTGGTGTTGAATGAATTGAACGGATTGTATTTAATTTGAAATTGTGGGTTGATAGGCCTAAATACCAAGTAATTATTTTATTAAAAAAAATTAATCAAATACAACAGTCACAAAACTGTCGCATTTGCTTATCAAATGCGATGGTTACAAAACAATCGTATTTGCTTATCAAAAGCGACGGTCATATTTGGTTATAGCTTAGCAGAACAAATACGACGGTCAGAGCCGTCGTTTTTACTAATGGTCGCAATTGTTGAGTAATTAATTGTGACGGTAGTAATTACGACGGCTGGCAACCGTCGTAATTACTCAGCAATTGCGACGGTTAGGGCCGTCGCAAATAACCGTCGCAATTAACAAGTATTTGCTACGGTTTAAAACCATTGTATTTACGAAATAATTGTGACGATTTTTTCACCAAATACGACGGTTCGCAGAATCTCAACCCGAGTGAGTAATTGCGACGCTTTTCCCTGACCGTCGTATTTACACCGTCGCATTAGATAAATACGATGGCTTTTTGGCCTTTTTAAATAAAAACGATGGCATTATATACGACGATCGAGAAACCGTCGTTTATAGTAAAAACAACGGTATTTTCTTGAATACGATGGTTTTCTGACTGTTGTATTTGCCTGAATTTTTAGTAGTGTTAGAAGTATAGAAGTTATCTTATATAAATCTATATTGACTAACTGGTCACATATACTTAATATCTATGTATATTGGTTATATAGTAGAACCTCACCTACAGTATATCAAAGTACAGGCTTTTAGCTTCGTTAGAACATCAACCCATACTCAAGCCATAGGGTTTCAGTCCACGTTGTAGCAATAGTAGTTTATGTTTCTATTATTTTATTACTTTTAAGAAACTACTACTACGGGTCCAGTTCTACGTATTTTAAATACGCTTATACTATGAAATAAGAGGACTACTTATTGATTAAAGGCAAGCCACTTTCTATGTGGAATTCATAGTATAATAACTTTGTCCTGATAAGATTCTCATTCTCATTATCTAATTGAGAACAAAGTTTATATTATTAAGTAATCCATAATTCATACATTACTAAATACCTCAATTCACATAGATCACTTACTTAAACACAGTGAGTCTTTTCTAACAAAAATTGTGTATAACAAATTAATGTAAAGAATACAAACAATTTTGAGAATACAACTTTATTTATTTATTTGAATTTACATCAAATACATAGTTTGAGGGCATATATTTCAACAATCTCCATTTGCATTCTAAGACTATGTAAGCTCATAAGTGCTAATTTGTATGGCATATAAGTATCTTCTAAAGATTCTCTCTGCCAAAGGTTTAGTGAATAAATCTACTAGATTATTTTCTGAAGCAATTTGTTCCACCATGGTTTCCCATCTTTGAATGAATTTCCGGATCAGGTGGTACTTTATCTCGATATGATTTCCCTTCTTATGATTTTTGGTTCTTTAGATTGTGAGACATCTCCTGAATTGTCACAATACAGTGCAATTGGCTTGTCTTTCTGTAGCACAACTCCAAGTTCTGAAAGGAATTTTCAGGGCCAGACTACTTCCTTGGATTCCTCCAAAGCTGCCACATACTCAACTTCTATTGTTGAATCAATAATACAAGATTGCTTGATACTTCTCCAAGAAATAGCTCATCCAAACAAGATAAAGATATATCCACTAGTGAATTTTCTTTCATCCTTATTTGTCTAGAAACCTGAGTCTGTGTATCATGTTAGAACTAAATCATTGGTTCTGTAAACTAACATATAATCTCTTATTCCTTTAAGGTATTTAAATATATGCTTTACAACTTGCCTATAAGCCTCTTATAGGTTTGACTGACATCTGATGACTAAAACTACAATAAAACAGATATCTAACTTAGTATACAGTATGACATACATGAAACTTTACATAGTCGAAGGGAATCCTACTTATCCTATCTTTCTATTCTTGTATCTTAGGGCACTTTTTCGAATAGAGAGATAACCTATATCTACAAGGGATCTATGTCCCTTTGCATGAGTCCATGTTAAACTTGACCAACATTTTGTCAATGTATGTAACTTAAGATAAACCCAACATTCTCTACTTCCTATTCTTAAGAAGTTTAATCTCGAGAATGTAACTAACTTCTCCTAAGTCTTTTATACTGAATTGACTAGAAAGCCAAACTTTTGTAAATAACAATGTCCCTACGTTATTACCAATAAGTAGAATGTCATCCGTATATAACACAAGAAAGACAATATTAATGCCTTCCAGTTTCATGTACACGTATGGTTCTCCTCATTTTGAATAAATACGTAAGACTTTATAGTCTTATAAAAAAAAATGTTCTATGCTCTTGATGTTTACTTAAATCCATAAATGGAATTTTTAAGTTTGCAAACTATGTGTTCTTGGTTTTTTGCAACAAAACATTCCGATTGGGACATATAGATGTCTTCACTAAGATTGCCATTAAGAAAAGTTGTCTTGACATTTATTGGTTATATCTCATAGTCATAATGACATGTCATGATAAGGAGAATACGGATAGACTTTAAGCATGAGTACCGGGGAAAAGGTTTCCTCATAGTCGATCTCTTCTTTCTGAGTATAACCCTTTACCACCAATCGAGCTTTAAAGGTTTTCACCTTCCTATCTGCTCCTCTCTTTCTCTTATATATATATATATATATATCTACTTACACTTAATGGATTTTATCCCTTTAGGTGAAGTTACAAGATTCCAAACTTGATTGAAATATTTGACTTAATTTCAACTTTTATTACTTCATGCTATATGTTTGCATTGACATCATTAACAACCTTTTCGTATATAGTGAGATTTTGTTTCTAATGTTCAGAGACTAGTTTAAAGACCTCTTCTGTCCACTTTTCTGAAACCTTAGATATCCTCCCATTATGAAGAGGCTCTTTTTGCATAGGATACTTAAACTGTATATCTTCTTATTCCACAATTGGATCACTGGAAGTTGACTTAGAAGACAACTTCTCCATTAGTTCCATCTTGGTTGAACCTTCAGTGGATGTACTTTGTTCATCTTTCAATTATACAGTATTGATATTTAGTAGTTCTTTTTGCTCCCTTGGCTGATAAAAATAACCACATTTTGTTCTTTTTGGATCCCTAATAAAATAGCACAATTTTGATTTTGGTTCTATTTATCTTTCTTGATAAGTATATAAGCAGGATAACCCCATATCTTCAGATGATTCAGACTTAGCTTTTGCCCTGTTCATATCTCATAGGGTGTTTTCGATACTAACTTAAAAGGTACCAAGTTCTAAATATAAGCTACTGTTTCTAGGGAATATCTCCAAAAAGAAATTGGAAGAATCGCATGAGTTATTATATTTCGGACCATTTTCATTAATGTTCTGTTCATTCTCTAAGCTACTCCGTTCTATTTAGGTGTTCCAAGAGCACTGAGTTGAGATACTATCCTATAATGTACCATGTAGTCCTTAAACTCATCTAGGAAGTACTCTTCACCACGATCCAATCGAAGGGTTTCGATTAGTTTACTTGTTCGATGCTCTACCTCAATCTTATACTCTTTGAACTTGTCAAAAGAGTTAGACTTGTGTCTCATCAAGTAAGCATAACCATACCTTATACGATCACCTGTGAACGTGATGAAGTATTCAAAACTTTCCCTTGCTGGTGTTGGTAAAGGGCCACACATATCAGTGTGAATTAAACTCAATATTTTCTTGACTCTAACTGTATTTTGGGTAAATCTTTTGGTTATCTTGCCCATAATATATGATTCATACTGAGGCCAACTTTTCAATCCTAATGAGCTTAAAGGCCCATCATAAATTAACCTTTGAATTTTGGTCGAGTTAATATGACCTAGTTAGATGCCATAAATATAAGTTATTGACGTTACCCTTCCTCTTCTTGTTTATAGGTTCACATTGAGTATTGTTTGCTTGATTGTTAATGGAATTTATGAAGAATAAATTTCTATATATGTGCCTAGTACATAAAATTTTTCACTTCTACTGATAAAAATATTAGAATGGAAAGAAACAGAATATCTATGATTAATAAGTTTTATAACTGAAATCGAATTATGTTTAAAACCAGGTACATATAAAATATCCACCAATAAAATAATTCTATTACAATAAAAAAAACTAGTTCTAGATTTCCTACTACTCCAAGTCTATACTTATGCTCTATTTCCCATACGGAGACCATGCTCGCCTTTCCAGAATCGCCTTATCTTTCTAAACCCCTGCAAATTGTAGATATGGTCAATGGCTCCAGAATCAACGATCCAAGTGGATGATGGTCTAACTATTTTTATAGAATCAAGATAGTATACATTACCTATAGGATTTTTCTTGGCTAAAAGGTCTGGACACTCTTTTTTCTGGTGTCACTTCTTGCGACACTTGAAATACTTTCCTTTAGGCTTATCTTTGAGCTGGGACTTGGGTTGGGCTACTGGCTTTTCTTTCTTCTTCTTGAACTTTCTAGACTTAGGCCTAATCCTTAAAGAAGATGACATAGGGACCAAGGCCTTAGATTGTGGCCACATGACTTTCTCTGCCATTGGGAGCTCATTCATCAATTCCGTTAGAGTCTTCTCTAACTTGTTCATATTATAATTCAACTTGAACTATGAGAAGGAGTTTGACAAAGTCTCAAGGACCACGTTTACCTGGCTTTCAGCATTTCTGCTTTCTCGAAAGCAGCAATCATTTTAAACATGTGCTCACTGACTAACCCTCTCTAAGCTATTTTGGTGTTCATGATCACCCTAAGAGCCTCCTACTTCATAGTTCGGCTTTTATCAACAAGCATGGTGGCCAGTGATGTGCTAATGTCATAAGTAGTAGCTACGTGCTCGTGTTTGGATTGGATCACATTTGACATGAAGGCTAACATGTAGTAACGAGCCATCTCATCAGCCTTCTTCCATGCATTTTTTACCTCACACTCTTCCTTAGTATAACTCTCTCCAATCACAATACAAGGATTGTACATAACATACTTATACTCTTTCACAGTGAGTATTATGTTCAGGTTTATTTTCTAATTCATATAGTTTGGACCCAATAACTTATCTCATAGAGAACAATAGCCGAAGGACTGAAAAAATTACCACCGACCATTTCTAAAATTCGAAAAATAAAGAAAATTTTTCAATTTGTGTAAAATAAATAATTTGTGCACTTTTTCCTCATGTTATATCTAGATAATAGTTAATCCTATCACTATTTAGTTATAGCATGAATAGTTTGACTCTTAGAAAAACTGACATAATTTCGTGAAAAAATTAACAGTTTTCTAAGTTAAGTGTGTTAAGTACAACTAATTGACTACTCTTCTAAGTAATAATTTAGAAGATAACTCTACCGATGGGATGGTCGTTTCTTCTCATTTTCTATAGATAAACCTCACACTACGACTTCACACGTGGGCTGGTCGACCATTGCACGTATCCCCAATATCAATTATGTCCATCCATCAGCTTTAAATTATTGTGGAATCTTCATCCTATATGGGTTCACTCTCAAGATAATACGAGGAGATCCACGATTTCTAATGAGGACTATGATAGAAGTCATAAGGTCATTGTAATTCCTCTCCTACTTAGTTTTTTAAATAAGTTTTCTCTTTCTAGAAAAAATATCTTTTTGCAAAATTTCATTAAGTTTTCTCTTAATCAACATAAAATATCTAAACCCATAAAATTTCTATGTTAAAGTTGATATCCTTTGAGAGATTGGACATGGATTTATTTTATTTAAGTAAAAAACTTAATGATCTCAAAAAAAATTCCATTAAAAAAACTTTTTGGAGATTTCAACGTCTAGTTTGATGACAAAAATGTTTTCAACAAAAAATTAATTAAATTGGTATACCATTAACTCACACGAAATATCTAAATCCAAACTTTTGAGAGAATAAAAAAGGATTAATTTTCTTTCAAGTCAATAAACCTTTTAATTAAAAAAATGTTTTTCCTTTGTCAAAAATTTCTCAAGATTTTGGTCTTGAAAATTATGCACTTAGGTTGACCTAAAAAGGAAATAGCATGCTCAAAAATAATAGACGTTTTTCATGCATTTTCTATCCTTTTAAATCCTAAGTGATTACATAAATAGATTAAACATATTTGTTCAATTTAATTAATGATCTTATTTTATCCTAATCCATTTACTATTTTTTACATGCAAAACATCTCCAGAATATATCCATTGCAAAGAGTAACCTCGTGTGTTATGGGACCAAAAAGAAAAAAAGGAAAATTACAGAGGAAAAGAAAATTGGAAAACAGCTCTTCAAAGAACCTAGATGCTCAACTTGTATAGATAAAAAATTGAACCCCACTGCAATGGGCCAAATCGCAGCCCACTTAAGAGAGCAAGCCGTGGCCGGTTTGTTTTGCAGCATAGCCGACCCGCGGCTTGTTAAGGCCCGTAGCTAGCTATACCTAGCTATCGGCTTTCCCCTAATTCTGCATCATTTTCCTTCGATTTTTCCTCCATTCTTCTTCTGTCTTCTTCGTCTAGAATAATCTGATCTCTACTAAAAGAATTAAATTGTTACAGAAGCTTGTGCCTCTACGTTGCGAGGCTTACAGTGATTCTACCAATACCAAAAAAAGCATGAGGGATCATAGTCGGCAACTAGCAAATTAGTTCTGGCTGATTTTATTAACCTAAGCATACATCTACGTTTGCCAAAGACCAACATTCTAATACCACATGAAAGTGGACTGCAACAAACAAAGCAAACAAAAACGAACACGCAACAGAAGTTTTAGTGTTTCATATCTTTACATTTGCTCATAAGACTGGATTGCTTAGGAAGAACAACCATTAGTTGAATAGCTTTTGGTTCAACCGATAAGGACTCTGGATTAAAGCCAGCAAGACATCGGGTTCTTCTTGGCATGAACGAAAGATCTATGATCTTTTGCAATATATCCTCTACCTATTCACGCCGATGACAATAATATGGCTTAGGAAGATTCTAGTCTTTTCTTTTTCTTGACGATCTGCTAAAAAAAAGTGTGATACCCCAATCCCACATGGGATTGGGATGAGAAGTGTGAATGGTATATAAGAATGAGCCTAAGTATCTATTGTCAACTTGAGATATCCATTTTGGCCCAATGAGGACGGTGGCTTAGTAGTTGACCGTGGGTGCTGCCAGGCCCATAGTTGCGCTCCCGAGTCTGTAGGCACGGGGCGTGATATTTGGTATCAGAGCAGGTAACTAGTCCCCGGTATGGGAACTAAGTGCTATACCGTGCATGGTGAGAGCCACCTCTAGAATCCTATGCTGTCTGGTTGGTCTTGGGTTTGGCCCCTAAAGTATGGGCTCAGCGAGGACGCTTAGGTCTAAAGGAGGGGTGAATGTGATATCCCAATCCCACATGGGATTGGGATGAGAAGTGTGAATGGTATATAAGAATGGACCTAAGTACCCATTGTCAACTTGGGTTATCCATTTTGGCCCAACGAAGGCGTCGGCCTAATAGTTGACCGTGGGTGCTGTCAGGCCCATAGTTGTGCTCCCGGATCCGCGGGCACGGAGCGTGACAAAAAGTATCAAGAAAAACTTCTTCCTTTCGACTTCTACTGGAGAAGACAAGGAAAACATAGAGAGAAACTTGACCAAAGAATTAAGCTAGAGAGAAAAGGATTCACAATGAGGAGATATTTTTTTTCTTCTAACTCGAGCTCAACTCAGTTATTTGAGAGAAAAAACATCTCTCTCACCCCTAATCACGTATATCTATTATATCTTGGATTTCAAACCCCTAATAGAATACTTATCATATCTGTGACATCCGGACACTTACATGGCATAGTCGGCCAGCCCTAGCCCTACTAAACTTGGGATTAGTTCTTGAAACTCTGGTCCAGACTATTAAGCCAAACTTAAATATTTATTTAACCTTAGACTAACAAAGCCTATAAATAATTAATTAATTGAGCCAGATGAACCAAAATAATTACTCAAGCATTTTCTTAATTCAGACCTAGGTCAATCCTAATTATTCAATTTAGGCTCAAACTCTAAATAATTAATTAGCCTACTAAACTAGGTAATTAATTTATTCTTTCTTTGGACCTTTTATTTTATTTTAACCCAATAATAAATCAGGCTACTTAACTAAAATAAAACTCATCAATATTTATGACTATTTCCTAGCCTAATATTAAATAGGATTTACAGGCTATTCCAAGAACCAAAAGACATATTATCCTTGGCTACTAAAATGACCAAAATACACCTACTATAAAATAGTTGTGTTTTACATTTTAAATATTTTCTTTTATCACCATAAGAAAATATTGATCACAATGATAATGATGCAATAGCAATGTCTCTAACCTACGGGTGTTATGACTAAAATACTCATCTATATAACACCTATCATTGGGATAAAAGAAATATACTAATATCTCTCTTAATGACATCTACTATCATTAGATATTTAGTATGATAATCCATAACTTCTAATATGTTTCCACCTATTTCTGGGAGCTACCCAAAAACATACAATACTAAGTCACATTTTCAGGACCCTAGACTATTTAGATTATCTTGGACAATCACAAAGGAGTGGTATATCCTTTAGGAGTATGGAAGCTATTTTGTATGAATCTATTTTAACTAACTGATTATATATACCCACATACAAATATATTAGTCCTATAGTAGAATCTCATATACAATACATCAAAGTACATACTTCCAACTTTGCCAGATCACTAACACATACTCAAGCCATAGGATATTAGTTCACACAATAGTAGTAGCAGTTTGGGTTTTTATTATTTTAGTACTTTTAAAAAATCACTACTACAAATCCAGTTTTATGTATACTAAATACACTTATACTATGAAGTGAGAAGACTATTCACTGACTAAAGGCAAGTCACTTTCTATTTGGAATTTATATTATAATAACTTTATCCTGATGAGATTCTCATTCTTATCATCCAGTCAAGAACAAAGTTATGTAACCCATGATTTGTACGTTACTGTGAAAGACCTCCATTTACATGAGTCACTTATTTAAACACAATAGGTTTTTTCTAATAAAAATTGTGCATAACAAATTAATGTAAAGAACACAAACAATTTTGAGAACAAAACCTTATTTATTTATTCGAATTTATATCAGATACATAGTTTGAGGGCATATATTCCAATAATAGCCTAACCCTTGTTCCTCCGAGTAGTGGAGGAGCCGCTAAGACTCCTATCTGTTCCAACACTGCTTCATCTCCTCCCAAATCCAAGAGTCAATCTAAAAAAGGAACTAACCAGCTGGGGTCACCTTCTAGACCTTCGATAAGGTGTCTGAAATGCAAGTCCTATACTTGTGCTCCCAATTGAATTGGATCTGAGCACTATGATCATCAGCCCAACAAAATAGCTTCTACAAAAAATTACATTATTTTCCAAGTTGTTAGTATATATTAAATGACTAAAAACATATATATGAAATACAAAATGTATTAGTATTATACATTTATATAATAATTAGTAACTTACTCCAAACTCTTTGAACCAGATATTCTTCACATGCATTAAGACATCTGCAAATATGGTATAGGCCCCAAAAAATACCTCGAGAATATTGAGGTGGTTTCCCATACACAACGATAGGAACCAACAAATCTTTTTTGTAAAGATAAACAAAATATAAAAATTAAAGTAAGTGAAATATACTTAACTAATTATAAATAAATTATAAAATGCATAATAATGTACAAAATAATACCCGTTTGCTTGTGGTGCAATTAAAGGTCAGGGATCCTAATCTTAAGATCCAGGTTAATATGATGCTGCAGATGATGGAACGGCATGAGACTCACTGTCCCGCCTAAGTAGTGCATCCCCTGAATACTGATCAGGCACAAGTATCTGTAGAGCACACCCAGGTGATGGCGTACGATCCATGTACAAGTATGCTCTGCATCAACAGAAGGCTGCTGCTCTCCAATAGACATATTTAAGAGTAAAAAACATAGTTAAAAAAATGTAGCTGAAAAGAAAAATGTCACATATTCTCACATATAAACATAAAAGAAAATTGTCAATTTGTACTTTGTGGTTCGATATTTAGATAAACTTATGAAGAATTAATCAACTAACTAAAATGTACTATTTGCTTAAATTATCTTCTAAAATGGATTCTTTAGAATTAACTTTTGTCTGAGAATCTATTTCCCAATCACCCTCATCATTATCTACATCGTAGTTCAAATCTTGGTCCTAATCTAATACCTCCTCCTGAATGTCTAACAGCTTATTTATGCCTTCTCGATGTGTTAAGGGACCCAAGATCAACTACCAAAGATATACTCATTACATCATTATCATCAACTTTTGTTTGGTAAGCCCTATTAACAACATGTGCATTAATCACATGCCGAACTTTTATTTTGCATACTGCCATCTGGTCAGATTTTGACCTTTTACTGGATATGTAGAAAGTACACTTGATATGCTTGTTGGGGTAATATAAAAGGATCATATTTAAGATAACTCTTGTTACTGTTAATGTTTACCAACTTATATTGATGGTATACTCTTATTCCCTGATTTAGTGTAGGGTCAAATCAATCATACTTAAAAAGTACAACTGTCTATATTGGATGATCAGAAAATTGAACTTCAATAACCTTCTTTGACACCGCTTAATAATCAACACTATTATGCTTATTCTTGCCATCTTTAACACAAACTCCATAGTTAACACTTTTCCTACCTTTTGCATGCTCACTTATGTGAAATCAGTAACCATTAATTAAATACCCTTGAAATGATTTAATCTGTCTTAATAGTCCTCACGAAAGGTTTTACAAACATTTGTTTATCACCTTATTGATTAGATCATGCACCTCCAAGAAATTTGCAAATGCCTAAATTTGTATTTAAGATATTTAATATATACTCAAATTCAAATATTATTTAGAGAACTTACGTAATTTTTAAACCGTCTAACAAATTCATTCTCTATCCTTCTCTCGACTTCCAACTTTGCGACAGCTGGGTATTGGGATCTTAAAATAGTAGAGAAATTCCTTATATAAGAATGTACCTCTTCATAGTAAGTAAGATGTAGTTTGTGGCAGCTTTGAATTCCTCAGATTCCAGGAATTGAGTTTGGATCTTTCCCAATATCCTTTCTTGAACTCTGCAAATTAACAACAAAGGTTTTTTCAGCCTGTGCTCAGTTGCAACCTCTACATTACGAGCCATTTGTGCATGTCTTGTTTAAACATGTTCCTTAAAATAGTAGAAAAAAAACATCGGTACTTTTTCAATTAAAAAAGCATTACAAATTGATCCTTCAACTCTTACCTTATTTTTTACCTTAATTTTTAAGTGATGCAAGGACTTACAATTTGAAACAACATCATTTAGAGTATACTTTTGAGTTGTTATCATTATCATGTACTATAGTGCAAATAAATTGTTATTGAATGTCTATCTTTCAAATGGATACATCCACCTGTACTGAGTTAAACCACAAACATGAGCTTCATATGGTAAGTAAATCACTAGGTGCTCTATTATATCGCAGAAACCTCAGGAGAATATTTTCTTAAGCTTACATAAGAGCACTGGAATTTCAGACTCTAATTTCTTCATATAACTGACACACAATTTAGGTAAGCTCAAATCCTAACAAAAAAGACTTAATTTAATCAACATGTTTCACACATTAAGTGGAGGAAATTCCCTTAGAGAAATTGGTAATAATAGTTCCATGAACACACAACAGTCATGACTTTTCATACAAGACATCTTTAACTCCTTCAAATTGACACATGTTGATAAGTTTGAAGCATATTCATCTAGGAGTTGTAGTTCCTTCACCTACTCAAACAGTGCTTTCTTAGCTATCGTAGTCAATGAATAACATGTTTTAGGCATGATAACCTTTCCTTCGCCTGCTCAACTAATTTGTAATTCAGGCCTATGGTACATCTTGACAGCACGTTTCGACTTTAGATTATCTTTTGTTTTTTTTCACATCCATAACAGTATTGAAGACATTATCAAACACATTATTTTCATTATGCATGATATTTATGTTATGTGGTACCAATAGAGTTCGCTAGTAAGGTAAAGCCCAAGAAATGCTCATTTTCACCTAGTTATGATTCACAACTCCACCATCACTCCTCCTAAGTTTATGTCCTAAATCTGTAATTTTTAAAAAGTGGCACACCTTGCCCTACAATTGGTCTCCTGTTGGATGGGCTACAAGCGATGAAGTTTCTTGTTCTCTTTTCTTTTTTAATGACCGTGTGTCCCTTCTAAATGGATGATCTAGTGACAAGAACCGACGATGACAATTGAACCAAGAAATTTTGCCCCCAAATTGTGGATGGAAAGATTTTGTGTACTCCATGCAATATAGACAAGCAAATCTGCCTATAATGCTCCACCCATTAAGGATTCCATAGTCTAGAAAGTCATCAATTGCATCCTAAATCTTTCATTGAGTTCAATGTAATATTTTGTTATTTATTCACGTTCTGTCAATTGCGTCTACAGGTTAACAATAAATTGAATCATGTAGATAACCATGCCTAAAGGCTATTTCTTGGGGACCATCTCGAATTGTGAAATCCTTTAAAGGATACGTTATGAATGGATATAGGTTTCATACTCATTCACACAATGAAGGAAAAAAGACATGCAATAGTAGAATTTGTGTCAAAGGAAGTGATACTAATTTAGCTACTTCTGATTACTATAGAGTCTTGCAAGAAATCATTGAGTTTGAACTCCCTCTTACTTCTGTTCAAAAAGTGGTAATGTTTAAATGTGATTGGTTTTATCTAACTAGTAATCGGGGGAGTGAAAGTTCACCCACAATATAAACTTGTGGATATCAACCATAAAAGGAGATACCCTAGTCATGACCCATTCATCTTGGCTCATCAAGCTATTCAAGTTTACTATAGCCTTTATCTTGGAGTTAAGAGACAAAAAAGTGATTGGCTAGTGGTGCAAAAATGTAAAGCTCACCATGTCATTGATGCTCCTCAAGTTGAAAAAGCATATCAAGAGGATGCAATTGGTGTAGAATTGGCTATTATAATTCATGGGGTTGATGATGTCGGATCTTTGTCTCATGAATTCGGTGATAAAGAAATTGTAGAATTGATTGTTAAGTTACCACAACTCGAAGAACAAGGAGATTTAGAATTAGGTGAAAATGATGATGATGAAGAGGAAGAAGAAAAATGGAATACAAGTGACGAGAGTTTAGAGAATGAGGAAAATGAATTGTTAGAAGAATTCGATGAATAAAAACAGTAAGTCCAATGAAAAAAGCCGTCAAGCATTAGTGAAACATACTGTCAAGCATTCTCTTTCTCATATAGCCTCCAACAAGTTGTCAAGTATTCATCTGCTGCTTTTATGCAAAATGTATTTACATTGAATAGGATATTACGTGATCCATACTTGAGTTTTGATCATAACTTGTATTTTGATTTTTTTTCTTTTTTGCTTCTTTTATGGAGATGGATAATTCAAATATCATACGTGTATCAACCAATAGGGTCAACAGTATAGACCATTCTTCAAAGGAATATCGTTCTCAGTCTTCTCCTAGTGCTAATTCTCAGTTTTATCCGGCCTTAGGTAGTCACCCTTCATCGGTCATTCGTAGTTACAATTCTCCTGCGATAGGGTCACATTCAGGGATGGAGGCTGATAGTCTAACTAGCACCACTGTACTATCTGCCTCATCCAGTGTACTAAATGCAATGACATTGATTGAGCCATTTGGTGATACGTAAGTATAGTACGGGAATTTGTGCTTGTCATTAAATTCATAATGTTTTTTATATTTTCATACGTTATTTGCCTAAGTTATTTTTATTCTAACTTTCAATGTTATAATACCATATACATGAAATAGGATGACTTTGCAATCAAAGCGTGCATCGTTCATTAGTGATATCATTCATAAGAGATATTTTGGACCATACCTTAGTTTTGCTAAGGTACCTAGGGACATTAAAAAAGTATGGTTGGGTGAGTTTATGGTACTTTTCACTTGCTCCTACTTCTTGGAACGTTGTTTTATCAAAGAAACAATATTTTACCAATTTCACATGCTCCTCTTCTTTTTTTTTTTTTTTTTGTCATAAATGTCATGTATGGTTTGAGTAGTCTCTCATATAATTCAAAAAAAATAAATTACTTATTTCAATTCATTTAAAATGTTCTATTTAGCTAAAGATGTAACAAATGCCTTATTTTATGTTTATTCTACTTTAGATATACTTGCATCAAATTCCTTTTTAACTTAATCATACTGTTCCTTCTACAGTAATTGTATAGATGGGATCCTTTACATGAGGGGAGTATCAAGAAGACATGGGAGGCTCGTTGTGCAATAGATTAAAAGATCACTTGCACAGAGTCCGCAAATCCCAACGAAAACCACATTGGATCTCTGATACTATTTATCAGAAGTTGTGTGAAGAGTGGGCTAAGGAAGATTATGTGAAGAAAGGCAAACAAATGCCCTTAAAGAGGACACGTGCAACGATAGCCGGGGTGCATCCAAACACTTTGGTGGATCTGTCTCCTTTTCGGAGCATGAAGCTAGGATGGTATGTAAATATTACATTTTTTTTTTTTTTTGGCTAGCTGCCACTTCTGCCATCCCATTATTCTTACTCTTACTACATCACTCTAGTATTATGAATGCTTTTCATTTTTTTACATTTTTCTACAGAGAGAGAAGATGGGGAATCAATTCACATACCATAAATGTTGGGAACAACTCCACACTATTCAGAAAGATTGTCCTGAAAAAGGGCAATTCGTAGACCCTAAACCTAAACAAACTTGGGTAGATATTATTTTTATTGATTTTTACATTTTCTTTTCCTTCATCAACATAAAATTGTATGTTCTAATTTATAATGTTTTGTTTTTTAGGAAAAATTTGATTTGCTTGTTGAGCAACAAAATCAACAAACTCAAGGCTCTTCAAGCTCCTCACAAGCCATAGATAAGAAAGAATTGTTTACTGTTACTGCAAAGGGACTAAATAAGGGTCATGTGTATGGGATAGACTTCGAAAGTAAACGAATCAAAGTAAGAAAAAATTTGCAAATTAGTGCATCTCAGTCCCAAGCTTCTTCTGCAGAAAGAGAGATAATTAGCAACCTTACTTCCAAGCTTAGTGAGGTGGAAAAGAAGTTGGCCACTAAAGATGAGCAAATTCAATTTTTGCTAGACCAACAAAAGAAGATGCAGTAGATTTTAGATGAGCTACAAGGAAGCAATAGGAATATATGCATGAACGATGTTTCTGCTGCTATTGGTGACTTAGGATCTAATGAAGATTATTTGACTTGATGTATTTTGTATTCTTTCCCATCCATCTATGAATGAATGGGTAAGTTTTATTACTCTTAGCACATTTTTTGGAACTTTTAGATTTTATGTGAATGAATGCTTAAGTTTTATGTTGATTGGAACATTAATTTTCTATGCGAAGCACTTGTTATATGCTATTCGAATTACGTGTGTGTGTGTTTTGAATGTTGAGTGGCTGTTGTTGAATGGGAACTGGAGATTTGAATATTGAGTTGGTTATTGTTGAATGGGAAACAAGGTAGAGGAGTTTAGCATTGTAGAAATGTGTTTGTTGTTCAAACAGGGCATTTCTGGGTTGTAAATGGCCACTGTGTGGTCGCAGGTTTGCAATTTCTTTGCAACCACATAGCGATCGAATGTAGCAAATAATTAAATAAAAATTGAAAATTTTCGATCGCAAATCGGTCTGAGGTTGCAACCGATTTGCAACAAATACAACATTTTAAAAAAATAAATAAATATTTAGCACGCGATCACAATTTAGTAGCAAAACCCTAAAATAGTGACGCAACGTGGCAACCAAACCAGCGACACTTTTGCAACCAACGTCCGGTCGCAACTTGCGACCGAACGTTTATCAATCGCAAATTTCATTTTAACTACTACTGCAGCACGTTTGGGGCCTTAAAATCGCTATTTGGTCGCAATTGCCAATTTTGCGACTAAATTGCAACCGATATCGTGGTCACAATTTTGCCCTTTTTCTTGTAGTGAGACAATGAGGATTTAGCAAAAGCAAAAATTCAAAACAAAATATTTAAACTCTGCAGTTAAACCCTCGCTGATTTCTATGGATTTAGCTACAGAAGTGGTCCGTAGCTAAACCGTCGCTAATGCCTCGCAAATTGCTAGGGTTTAGCTATGCCATTAAATTCAAAACAAAAAATTTTAATGGTCGTCTATGACTTATTCATATTATATTCCCATTTTAACAAAAATATAATACACATAATATTAAAAATAATATTTATCGCTTTTAAAACATATTTTATGAGTAAAAATTATCCGAGTTGTCTAGAATAATAAATAAATTATATATACTATGTGTATATATATATATATATATATATATATTGTAGGAATATTATAAATATAATTATCGTATGTTATAATTTTTGTATTTTATTGTATATAATATATACTATATATTATATAGAATAATTAATAATGTATCATAAATATATATATATATATATATATATATATTCCACTTAATAAAAAATTTTCGCACATTCGACTAATTAATTAAAAAAAGTAAAAACTAATATAGTATAAAACATATCTATATACTATACTTATAATTACTTTAGATACGTATTATGCACTAACATATATTATTTATACACATATATTAATATATATATATATATATGTATATACATAAATATATATATTTATATATATATATATATATATATAGTATATATTAGTGTATATGAGTGGCTATTCATATGCTAGTGTATATATATCTAATATTATAATAATCATATACTATAACTATACATATATTCACATCTATATGAAATAAAACATTAAAACTTTTGTGTTTAATTTTTAGATTAGTGACGGTTTTGCAAGGGTATAGGATACCATTTCTAAATAACAATGGATCCGCAATGGCTTACGATACTATAGCTAAGGTGTCACTATTTAGAGACGATACCTTATTCTCTGGCACATCTGTCACAAATTAGTGATGGTTTCGTGACAGACGTCACAATAGTCCAATGTTAATGAATAAATAGCTAAAGCCGTCGCTAAATCGTTGCTAAGTTGTGACAGTTTTGCGAAGGCTAATAGAATATTCCTTTATATATATATATATATATATATATATAAATATATATATATATATATTTGGACTTTGGATTCTCGTTGCAATGTTGTCTCTAAGCAATCGCAATTTGTGACAGCCTGGCAATGGTTGGTCAAACCATTGTTGCTGTTTTATTGCCATCACTGTACTATGTCAAATTAAAAATGGCAAGACCCGTCGCTAATTGTTGTCGCTGTTGATGCTTTCTCTTGTAGTGTAATCAATTTCTAAGAGAAACAAAAGTGATGAAATTAAGTGTAAATTAAAAATATGTAATTAATATGTAACTACAGCAAAAGCTATGAAGTATGGCATATGTTTCTCTATTCCATAGAGTTCTTTCGCCAGTAGAATTAGATTTGAGTACTTTTTATCTCTTTTTTAAACAATTTTTAAACTCATGGATTCTTTTAGAGTCTTCCAAATCGGTCCTTAAGGAACTAGATTTAGTTGAAATTTTGATGCTAATGTGGTGGTGAGTGTGCTAAGAAGAAAATTTTAGAATGTTTGTTTATTTTTTATATATTGCAATTTATTCACCTAAGGTTATGCGTTATGATATTAGGTACCCTACAAGAAAAATGCAAATTAGCGATGGCAAATTGCGACGCTACTTTTTCCGTCGCTAATTTACGATGGCGCTACTACGATAACAAAACAGGAACGAAGGGTTGACTAGCAATCGCAATGCCACCGCTAATTAGTGATGGCCACGAAACTCGTTGCTAATTAGCAATGGTCCTGTGATGGTAGTCCAAAATTAAAAAAAAAAAAAAAGTTTTCAATGTGCTGTCGCTAATCCGTAGCTAAATTACGACGGTTCAGTGACGGCCATTCTAATTTTACATTAATACTAATTAATTGTAATGTCTTCATAAAGTTGTAGCTCATTAGCGACAGTAGTCCAAAATTTAAAAATAAAAAAATATTTTTTTATTTTTCAATTAGCCGTCGCTAATTCATAGCTAAATTGCAACGATTAAGTGACAACCTCTATAATTATACATTAACACTAATTAATTGTAGCACCATCGCAAAGCCGTAACTAATTAGCGATAGTAGTCCAAAATTCAAAAATAATTTTTTTTATATAGATTTTTCAACCAGCCGTCGCTAATCTGTAGCTAAATTGCAACAATTTAGCGATGGTACCCTAATCCATAGCAATTTGTTGTCGCTATTTAGTGACTATACTCTAATGCCTTGCAAATCCGTCTCTAATATGCGACAGCATAGTTACGGTACCCTAAGCCACAGCAGTTCTGTCGCTAGTCTATAGCTAAATTTTGACAATCTATTCTTTCTAATTTCCATACATAGTCTCATTTTGATTTTTTTTTATTTACCGAATTTTTCATAAAGTATATATTGACAAATATATTTAAAATTCATGATGAACTTGTCTACATGAAACTGATTTTTTTTTTTAAGTTTTAAAGTTTAATTTTATATACATGTGGATATGAGTATAGTTATAGTGTATGAATTTTATATTATATACATTGCAACTATATAATATTAGATATATTATATGTGTATACTAATAGTATATAATTTTTACAATATTAGATCGATATATATACATTAATATGTGTGTGTGTGTCGTAATAAGTATCTAAAGTGATTATATGTATAGTATATATATGTACTATACTAGTATCCAAAGTTTAGATGTGAATTTTTACTTTATTAAATTAATTAGTAAAATGTGCAAAAAGACTTTATTAAGTGGAATATATTTAAATATATATAATATAAATATTATATATTACTAAGTATAATATATAACGTATAAATTATTATACACAATGAATTATAATATACGATAATTAGATATGTAACACTTTACAGCATGAAATATGTTATATATTGATTTCCAAAAGACAATTGTATAAATAATATAACTACTTATTGCATTGTATAACTTTATTATTTTTTATTAATTAAAATAATTTACTAATATTCTTCATAATACAATAAACAATATAATTAATATAAAGTAAAAATTATCACAAGAACAAACATGGCACATGCTCCTCCACAACAAGGACGCGGTTTTCGAACCTACATCCAGCAAATATCTTGATCATTAATGAGGGAAATAGCGACGGGGCATTCGGGTCGGGTTGGGGGCCGGCTAGTTGGATCGGGTTATTCCGAGTTGACTAATTAATTATTTTTTAAAATTTAAATTTTGTTTACTGTTGCTAATCCGTCGATAAAAAGCCGTTGCAAAATGATACGAATATAATTATAAACTTAATTAATGACAACACTAAAATGCCATCGCTAAGCTGTCGCAAGATGGTACGATATAATTATATACTTAATTACAATGTCATTAATTAAAATGGTTATCGCAACTCTATCGCTAAAAACTTGTTGACTTTTTCCTGCCTTACCGTTCCCCGTCGCAAAACCGTCTCTATTGGCGAGGGCCATATTTGCTACAGTCGTGTGCCATCGCTAATCTAGTTTAGCAACTAATTTGACATTTGCTAATTTACATTTTTCTAGTAGTGTATGTTACTATAAAATTTTAGGTCATCTATATAACTTGTTCTTCTTTTTTTAATTAATAAACTAGTTGACACATCCACGTTATATGCGGAGATCTTGCCCAACGATTAAATATCATTTATAAATAAATTATTAGTTAGAGAGTTTCAAATAAAGGTTAATGTTAACAAAATAATTTAAAGCATATTTTTTTAAAATTATAAGTATTATAGGATTTCACTTTTGCTATTGATAGAGCATATACATTTAAATATATAAAAAAAATCAACAACTAACCCTATACTTTTATGAGTTTTTATATGTTTGTTGTCTCTAACCTAAAGATATAATAAAAAAAAATAACTATAATTTTCTTCGATTTAATAATCAATCTAAAAAATAATAAATCAATTATCTTGTAAATGTGTCTATTTATGTATTTGTACAGGGTGAAGAAAAGAAATTATACAAAATTCAAACTTGTGAGACAAACTCTTCTTAAGTTATATTATCTCAATTCATGGGAAATTACTATATCATTTTTGCATTTGTATGAGTTGCTAGTTTTTTTTTTTTTTTTTTATCATATGTCTCCTGCAGCAATAAATATTAAACAAAAAAAAAAAAAATGAGAGATTAGTATAATGTTGAGCTAAAAAGTGGTAGATAAAATAATTATCGAAGTTACTCGTAAAATTAAATAAAGATACTTAAAATTGCAAACTTACATTTAAGATGAGGACTTCAATTATAACTTCAAGGTATGTCTAATAGTACTAATTTAAAATATATCTAAAAGATCTTCTTCGCATCACCTTTTGTAGTACTACCTAAGAATAACAATTTAATATCTTATTTCAACTTGCATTTTTACCATATTTCCATTGTTGTTTGTGACAAAAATATTATTCTCTTCACAAACAATAAAATCTAAAGCGGCTATGCAAGAAGAATAAAATATTGAATAAGGTTTTAACTCTTCTTTGGTTACAACTGACTCCATAGAATGAAAGTTAGAAAAAAGAATTTTCAAAGGTACCAATGTCTCTCTTCTACTATATTCGTTATTAAATGAAACATAAATTTAAACTTTACTACCAAAACCTAATACTCTCAAATTAAAATCAATTTTTTCAAGACTCAGGGAACATCTTCCATGCCTTCATTCATTCTCAAGATTTGCTTACCTGCAATCATAGACAAAGCAGTGTTATAAGATACATATAACTAATTTTAGTTCTTTTCTTTCTTTCTTGCCTTCACCAAAATTGAAGGATAATGATAAGCAAAACCTATATAATAAACGATTATTACCACTTGGTACCCAAACTTCCTCAAAAAATAAATAAATAAAATCCATATAAATTTAACCACAAAAGGAGGGGAAAAAACCAAAAAGGAAATAAAATATTACCTTAGGATGCATCCTAATCATTAGTCTTTTTGTATCCAAAATAATAAAAAAAATTATTATTGATATGGAAGAGGTTCCTCCAAATTATATTAGATAAAATGAAAAGAGGTAATGATCCAAAATAAGAAGATAATAAGTTGAATGTGAATAGACAAATTAAATATTTATGTATGATATCTTGATGCCCTGTATGTTAATCCTCAACCACTAAAATTGCATCCATAAAATTGCCTATTACAATAGTAACATTAAGGTTATACTTTTTCTATGTTACCTTACAAAGATGAGTCAAGTGACCATGAACACCAAGAAAGAGATATTTGAGAGTTTCAACAACTTGAGAAAACCTGACATCCTTCTCATTTTCATGTCTGTCAGCCTTCAATTCATGGAATTGGTTTTCTAAGTCACCAATTTTTATCTTCGACATATCATACTTGCATCCACTGACAAAATGCAAGAAAATAGTAAGCAAATGCATCTGCATGTCCTTCCAAGAATAAATCAAAGAATGATTTTTTTTTCAAAAAGTAATAATGTGTAACAAATTAAAGAATAAAACTTGTAGACCTATATTTGAAGGTTAAAATGGCAAAAATGATGAAATCGAAAGCATGCTTACAGAAAAAAAATATATATATATTTACAGAGCATCATTGAAGCTATTTATCTCTGTGATTGAATAACTTTATTGGCACTGAAGAAGAAATCTGAACAAAGATGCTTGAAGCCACTAGATCACGTCCTTGTAAACGTCGATTTCGTCTCATTCACACGAAGCTTTTGAGCTTCCAGAATGATGCCATTTCTTCCACCGATGAAGACTTACAGAGTGTTGGGTTCTTCTTCTTTAGCCTCTGTGATTGCTTCACAAACTTAGCTTGTTCATCTTGGTCTTCTTTCCTTTTTCTTTCATTTCATACAAATCATTACCGAGAGAGACCAAAAGAGTGAAACAAAAAGTCCCATGCTTTTGTTATCCTCTCACGCTAAATAATATAGGATCCATCATATGTTGTTTTTTTATAATTAATTAATTAATTAATTTTAAATTTATTTTACCCTTGGTCTTATTCATTAGGTCAGATAAAATTATTTACTCTTGGGCTTAAACCTCCATAAATAATAAGTCTCAAATATTTATTTTTTGGGCTTTATAAAATAGCCCAATAAATAATTAACAAGCCCAAATAGATCAATATAAAATATCAGGTCTTTTATCTAGTTTATACCTAGATTAATTTTTTAATTATTCAATTTGGGCCTTGGGCCCTGAATAATTAATTAACAAATTAAACTAGATAAAATATATACTCTCTCTTGGGTCTTTTATTTTATTCTAGTATAATAATAAATTAGACTATTAAAATAAAATAAAATAAAACCCATAATTATCAAGACTAATTCCTTCACCCAAATCTGTCAAGACTTAAGGGCTATTTTGGGGAACAAAAGACACATTGCATTGGCTACTAAAATGACCAAAATACCCCTACTATAAAAATAGTTATATTTTGCATTTTAAATATTTTCTAACATCACTATAAGGAAATATTGACCCTAAGAACAATGCCGCGTTAGCAAAGTTTTCGACCTACAGGTGTAATGACTAAAATATCCCTCTACGCATTGTCGTGCATTTAGAGAAGAAAAGTATACTAACACCTTTCTAATAGACATCTATCATCCTTAGACCCTGGTCCAATGATTTACGACTTCTAGAATATTTTCACTTTCCAAGGGAGCTACCTTAAAGTAAACATCCAAGTCATGTTCCCCAGAGTCCTGAATATTTAAATCATTTGAACAATCACAATGGACGATATAGCGCAGAAACTATCTTGTACAAGTCTGTTTTAACTAATTAGTTAGATATACCCAACATATAAGTATATCGGTTCATATTGTCATTTGAACAATCACAATGGGCGATATAGCGCAAAACTATCTTGTATAAGTCTGTTTTAACTAATTAGTCACATATACCCAACATAAAAGTATAACGGTTCTACGAAAGAACCTCAACTACAGTATATCAAAGTACATGCTTCCAGCTTCGTCAGACCACCAACTCATACTCAAGCAGTAGAGTATTAGTCCACGTTGTAGCAGTAATAGTTTGGATTTCTACTAAATAGTACTTTTAGAAACCACTATTACAGATCATGTTTTACGTATTCGAAATAGGCTCATGTTATGAAGTGAGTGGACTACTCACTGGTTAAAGGTAAGCCATTCCCCATTTGAAATTCATAATACAATAACTTATACATGATGAGATTCTCATTCTTATAAATCGGTTAAGAATAAATATTTATATGTTAAGTAACCCGTAATCCATACCTTACTGTGAAAGACCACCATTCACATAGATCACTTACGTAAACACAATGGGTCATTTTCAAATGTAAATCGTGCACAAATAAAATGTAAATTCACAAACAAATTTTGAGAATAAATTCTTTTATTAATAAATTCGATAATTACATCAGAAAACTAGTCTAGAGGGCATATATTCCAACAATATTATTATGAAATAATAATGTGTCCCTTCATTTTTCTTATTGACTCTTAAATTATCTTTCTCATTTATTTCATAATAATAGTTATCGTAATATTCATATATATTTTTTATACAATACTGTTAAATGTTTAATTTATCCATGCCACAAAATCAATCTCAACCATAAAAAGAATTAGATAGAAGCATTGAAGGGATTAACACCATCCATAAAAGAATACAGAAGGGTTTTAATATGTCTATACTATTAATTGGAGAAGATGAAAAAATAAAAATAAAAAAAATTACTTTGAACTTTTACTTGGATAATTTAATCCCCTCTTCACTTTTAATTTTTTTCAAGAAGAGTAATAACGTGCAATAAATTAAAGAATGAAACTTGTGAGCCTATATTATTACGAAATAATAATGTGTCTTTTTGTTTTTCTTATCTGACTCTTTAATTACTTTTCATAAATTATCTTTCTCATTTATGTCATAATAATAGTTATAATAATATTCATATATATTTTTTATACAATACTGTTATAAATATCTAATTTATTCATAATGACCAAATCAGTTTCAACCATAAAATGAGTTAGCTGGAAGTATTGATAAAATTAACACCATCCATAATCGAACACAAAAAAGTTTTAATAGATCTATGCCATTAATTGGAGAAGATGAAAAAAATAAAAAATAAAAATAAAAATTTCTTTGAAAATTTACTTGAACAATTTAATCCCCTCTTCACTTAACCATAAAAATATGATAATAAAAAATAAGAAAAGAAACAAAACTGTAACAAGTAGAAAAGAAATTTAGATAAAGAACGACGAATCAAATTGAACTAAACGAAATACTTTTAAAAAAATCAAAACAATACTACAAAAATAAATATGAAGAAACCCAAAACTTCAAAAGAAATAATTACAACCGTACGTGAACGGATAGGGCAGTGGAGCTAATTAATTAACCACAAGAAGATATACGCATAAATAAATTAAGAAATCAAAGAGTTATAACAATTCAAAAATAGTAGAAACATCTGCTACCACGATTGTAGGTTGATAAATATTTACAATACATTTTCTATGATTACTATCCACTGTTTTCCTCTTTCTATTCTCTTTTTTTGGCATAATTCTAATTATATTTGTTTTAATTATGTTTTTGTCATAAAATTATATTAAACTGGAATATTTGTCTTGTTAAGATATTGTTGACCTACAAAATTGTTAATGGTATTTTGCTTTTTTAATATTATAAATATGTCTATGCATTTTTTATGTATATGTTTTCTTTTCTTGAGTTTTCTTGTTTTGTGGACAATTCGTTTGGCTTTTAAGGTCATGATGGTATCTTTGCTTTTGTGTAATTTTCATAATTAATTTTCCTCGTTAGAATATGTATTTGTGTTCTATAATTTTTGTTGAACTAATTTTTATTATATTTTTTATCTGTATGTCTTTTTTTTTGTCTTGTTATGTGGTATTTTATTTTTTTATTTTTTATGCCAAAATTGACTTTTTTTTGTGCCAATTACTCAAAAGCAACTCATTGGTATTCTAATTATATTTGTAACAGAATTTTCATGTTATAGACTGTCCAAATTCTCTATACACTTTGGCAAATTTCATTAATATGACTGACTTTTTGGTATTATTGTTTAGGAGTTATTAATATGATTATTAATAGTTAATAATAGAATAAATAAGTATATGATTATTAATAGTTATAATAGAATAAATAATTTTCATAAATTTTTTGTTAAAAATAATATTATATATGTTCAATGACTACTTTACTCATGACGAACAAACTAATCTCAACCATTGAAAAGTTTAAGTGGAATGATTCTAAAATCTACATCATTTATTAGGGAAGTTAAAAAAAATTTTATAAAAAAAAATCTTAGAAAAATAATATAAATAATTCAATCTCTTCTTAACATTTAGAATATACATTTAAATTGGATTATCTTGACTATAAAAAGGAAAAGGTAATTTGTCATGTGTAATTAAAAATATTAATCATCCACATCACATAGGAAGCAAACTTTCCCGTACCAAACACAAGATTTGAAACAATAGTTGTTACTAATAAATATTCTATCTATTTCATATTATTTGGCATTTTGACTATTTGTACATAAATTAAAAATGTTAAAATTAATAAATATTTTTTAGTTATATTCTAAATTTACCTCTAATAAATATAAAGATGAGTAATCATTTACCAGCTTTTTTATCTTTTCATTAAATATAATTTGATTAAACCTAAGAGTAATATTGAAAAACATTAATAATTAATGTATCGAAATGTGTAAAAAATCAAATATTATGAAATAAAATACAAAAGTTAAAAAGTTCAAATAATATGAAGTGGAGGGAGTAATATAGTATATCATCAAATGCCCAGATACCCAAATATCAAATCTAAACAATGAATTTTAGTGCATGAAGGATCAGATTACTAGGACTAAGAATGGGATATCAGTGAGAACCGCAGTTCCCTTCCTTGTGTGAGACAAACAAACAAAAGGAGAAAAAAAAAAGAGAGAGAGAGAGAAAGAAAATGGCTGCTGAAGGGATGGTTTAAGTTAGAGGCTTGAGGAAAAGAGAAGAACAAATGTGGATTTTTTTTTTTTTTTTTGGGTATATAAAAGTGAAGATGGGCAGTAAAAGAGACGACCAAAATGCTGCTGCAAAGGCTGCTGTTGAAGAGAGTATAAATGTCAGAAAATGGAGGAAAGCCGAAGAAACAAACGTGACTTTTATTATAAAAAATCTCAAGTGTTACAAGGCATGGAGAGGACAGCTTTAAACGTCCCTAATCTTGAAATTGCATGAATAAGCTGACTCTATATAAATCCGTAGCGTCGTAGCCGTCGACTTTTGCTGCTGCGGCCATTGTCAAGTTCTTTGCATTGTTGCATTTGCACATTTGGTTCAGAATTTTTTTCAATATATACAAAAAACCATCAATAAGATGCAACTTTTTTTGTGTAGTTCTAAGCTATATGTTACAAAGCTAGTAGGAAGTTGCTCTGTGCAGAATCTTTCTCTCTTTCTTTGTTTCTTTCTTTTTGATATTTTTATGCAGTTTTGGTGGGGGAGAGAGAGAGAGAGAGCTAACAGATCTTTGTCAATCTACAGTAGTCTGTACCTTACTTTGATGATTTAAAAAAAAAAACATCTCGGGATCTCAGCTAGGGCCGGGAGGGAGAGGGACTCAACACTTAGTGCTTCTGTAGCTCTCTTGTAGTGCAACAGTAAACCAGTTCACTCAATAAAAGTGGGGACAAACTACGCTCATCCCTATCCACCAGCATAGTTATTAGAAAGGAACACTGTGATCCACAAAAATGAGACGGGAAAACCCCAAAACCTAGATTGAAACCATGGGAGGAATTAACGTAGAAGCACATGTTTCATTTATTAGTGTCCAAATTAGTGAGCATGATTCATAATCTGACTTAGTTATGAGAGTTAGAACAGGAACTTGAATTCTTTACATGGTAATTCTTTAATGTTTATGAAATTAAAGTATGTGTTTGATAAAAATTAATTAAAATTCAAAAAAGCTTAAACTATTACAATCGAGTAAGAAAAATAGTGAATTAGAACAAAAATACTCTAGAAGAATACTTGATGCCTGCTACTACCTCTCTAGGGATAAGTTTAATTATGTGTTCCTTAGTAACCAATAAACGGTCGTTGTTGAACATTCAAGAAACTCTACATTCAGCAGCTTGATTAGCTATATTTGTATCAAGACATCCCAATACTCTTTCTAATTTTTCATCTAAGGATATCATGCTGTTTTATGCTTATCTTTGATTATCCTAATCTTGCTGTTTCATTTAAGCACATCCCAATAATCGTTCCAGTTTCTGCTATTATCTTGATTATAATCCTCATCACCAGGAATGACTCACGGCGGTTTTAAAGCAAACACAGGGGCTGGTTATGTGCAGTCCAGCTTAACCTAGCTAGAGGATGAATCCAGTACTAGACATGTATGTTATCAGGGCTAGAGTTCGAGAGGTTTTGGCAGCTGACTACTTCCATCTGTCTCTGTAGGTGGCTGTTAGTGTTGACCTGCCAATTAGAGTTCAAATACTCACTGGTTTCAATCAGACATAGATCCTACTTTGGCAGTTGCAGCGGATAGCTGAAGCTGATGCAGTGATTCTCATAATTCGAAACCATCTGCAGCTTTTGGCCGACTATTTTTTCTGTCCACAAATGTCTCTAACCGGGGAGGAGGGCTATGTTATGTTTTCTCAATCTTTGAGTCCTAATCACTACAGTTCAAAACTAGGCCTTGGAATGAACAAATTAAAAAGAAAACCATCGATATGGTGTGTTCTTCTTTCATCTATATGTATTCTCCTTTTTCCTTTTCTTTTTTGAATCAAGGGTTGGTCTAAAGTAGCCTAGCTTTTTGTACTTGTATCTTTAAACTAATGGAAATTGTGAAGAATGTGTTACGTATAAGTTTTTGTACCAACTCGCCCCCTCCCCCCTCCCCACCCCCCTCCCCCTTCCCCACGCCCTGTACCAGCCAAATCTTCTGCATTAGTCTTTCTCTTTCACATCATTGCCTGGTCCCTTTATAATTTGCCTAGGCTTACATACATGTTTTCGAATGAGAACACACTAAGAAAGGGGAAAATCAAGGGTCAAAAACTAGGGGACGTTGTAAATCTGGAGGCGTGGAGAATACCAGGAAAGCGAGAAACCTTATACACAATCTTTGCATAGATGTAATAATTGAAAAAGTGGTGCAAGCAGTGTAAATAAAAGTATAAAGCACTAGTCTCATTCCTTTTCAACGCCTTTTAGGGTTTTTTTAAAAAAAATAATAAAATGGATGTTTCACCTTATTCAATTGGATTAATTCATGTTCAAGAAAGTGACTAAACAACCTTGGCCTTATCATAAATTAAAATAATCTTTTTACCTAGTTTAATATTGAACTTATAATTTATATAATCTAACTCAACAAGTCTGAGATTAATTGATTTATAATTTGTACCTTCACCCCTCCACAAAAAAAAAAAAGGTGCAGGAGCGAAATTTCCCAACATAGACAAATCATTCTTGTGGCTCTTCACCATCCAAACTGCATTCAAGCAATCACATTCTAACAAGAACCCCCATTCCTTCCCATATTCCAAGCCAAAGAAATGCCTCTAACTGAAGCAATAAATTCCAAATGTTATGGCATTAATTCCAAAAGGCATAGTATCCTCTAACAATCTCATTCTTGGAGGATATCAAAGTTGGAATAAATTAAAAGTATGGTGCTAATGCCATATACAATCACTAAATAATATAAGAATTAATTGATTGGTGATATTGTATTATTATGATGATCATCTTATAATAATAAAATTTTCCCTCTCAATTCTTATCCATTCTAGTGTTGAATTCCTTAAAACTTTTCATGTACGGCCACTAACGCTACCAAGGGATATATTAAAAATAATCATAGATCTTGAAGATCTTTATATAAAGACTTTTTTTACTGAACTAATAGATCTTGAAGATCTTAACTTTGATGCTCACTATGTGTACACTCATACATAGGAATAGTAAAAAAATAATAAAAATTTGTAAAAAAAAAGCATTTCATTGGTGTGGGTGAATAATATTGTTTAATGGATGGATTTGTAATTCCATTATATAAAGAAAAAGTGAAGGAAAATAACTAACTTTTATATCACCCTAAATCATCACCATGTAAAAGATCATGCATATTAATTTATGTTGGATTTCTAGTTGTAAGGGTAAACTATTTAATTATAGGTAATCCTAATTTTTTTAAAAATATTAGTTTTTTTTTTTTTGAGGAAGTTATGTCTGATCATTGATGTCCTTTAATTACCGAATGAGTAAAAGAACAGTGTGAGAATCCAAAGGATAATTAAATAGTAGTAAAGAGTTAAACTTATGGAAACTGTGTGTGTGTGTGTCTCTCTCTCTCTCTCTCTATATATATATAACTGACAGAAAATGTGTGATTTCTCTTTTTTTTTTTTTAGTTTACAAATATTTTTAAAAATTAGGATTTGTTTCAATTGAAACTTGTAGGGTGTCAACCTCATTCAACATTATCCAGGATGCAAGTTTTTATTGATTTTTTTTTTTAGATTTTGAAATATACGTAACGTTAGTGTGAAAAAAAATGAAAAAAAAAATCTACTTTCTATATAAACACCTGGAGGTGTCTTTCATAAAACCACACACTAAATTTTAGCACAAGATCTCATAAAATTTTCTATATTGATAGTGCATATAAATTGTTACAATTTTTATTATAATTTTATGTTATTATAAAATTCTTCTACATCAAAAAATAATACTCTTCAATCGATCAAATAAGTATTCTAACTGATTTAATTGCTACTAAGAAAAAAAACGTAGAAAACATGTTTATGAATCTCAATATTAATAGCTAAACTACTTTTTCTTGCAATAAATAAATTCATTAGCTGGCTAGGGTTTTTCCTTTTTGGAAATAAAGGAAAATGGCATATATAAAATGTTTCTTACAGAATCTGATCTTTGCAGAAGACAATTATTTGATCGATTGAAGAGTATGTAGAAAATTGAAGGGTTTTTTCCTGCAGAAGATAATAGCAGCTTGAGAAATAATTCTCAGAAGATAATTAAATGGCAAAATATAATTAAATTATTTGATCAGAAGATAATTAAAGCCATTTAATAGCAAAAGATAACTAAATGGTGCTTGAGAAAAAGATGTTATGTGTAAAAGCCATTAAAGCATGCAGAAGAAAACACAAAAGCATGCAGAAGCTATGGGGAAAAGGAAAATGCAAATGCTCCCAAGAGAAAGAGAGAGAGAGCAGAGAAATATTTTTGCAAAAATTCCAGTTGAAATCTAAGTGGCTGTCCCATCTGCACGAGAATTCCCCTTGAAATCTAGTTCCATTCTACAGAAGAGTTGGGATTACATTCCGAAAGCCAACCACATCCAATCCCTAAGCTAAGCCTGAAGCCAAACTAGCTCTTCTGAGTGTGAGTCCGATCTCAAAAAGCTGTTTCCAAACCTGTATAAAAACCAAAACTTCTCTCTTTGCTTTCGACCCCACCACTCTCACTTGACAAAAGTTAAGAAAAAACAAAAATTCAGAATCCATCTTGAAACCGATTGATCGATGAAGGATCCAAACGTTGCTGTGTACCTGTACAGATCCGACCCCCCCAACTCAAAACTTCGTCATGATGGTAAAGTGGCATTTCTCTAGCACCACCGCCACTACCACTAACTCCGTCTTCAGACCCTCGGACGTTGCTTCCATTGTTCTGTACATATCCATGTCCTACTGATCCTAGTCCTACTGGAGCACCAATGCAGGTGTAGTTATTGCTTTCTTGTTGAGGGCTTGTGTGAGGATTGTTTCCGGGAAGGACATGTCCAACGAAGTAGTCGTTTGCTGGATATTGTGATGGAAATGGGACGAGTCGCGAAGGGGAAGGGTACATGTATGGTGACTGTGATGGAGGTTGTCCTGGTGGCGGTAGCATGGAGCTTGAGGAACCGGAGAACAATCTTGCTGGGTACATTGATCGGAATGCTTGTAATGTTGGATCTCCTCCTATATTGCCAGTTTGATGGTAGCCTCCGTGCGGAATCGACTGGCCACTGCGTTCAATATTAGTACTTGATTGCTCAGTGAGAATAGAAGGCTAACAAAACCAAAATGTTGCATTGTTTATAAGATTGGACAAACTAAGCAGGAAAAGAAAAACGAAGTCTTGTTTAATGCTTTGCGAAAAAGAATTATCCAATGCTTACTCCTTTCCCTTCAAAGATAAATGAGTGTCAAAGCTGATCAGATACGGAGTTATACGAGTTATATATTTGGTGCTAATTAATTAGAAACTGCACCAAGTCTGTATCATTTCAAATAGCAATTTAGACGGTAAAAGCTGCATCAAATATGGCTGCTTTGTAAAAGGTATCACGCTGCAGAAAAATCATAAAAAGAACAGGAAAAAAAAAAGAAGGGAATATTGCAAAGGATCAAGAATCTAAGTACCCTAGGTGAGCTCCTTGAGCTAGTAGGCTGTTATCGTTATTGAAGACCAGCTGACGAGCACGGTTCAGTGTTTCTGTCTCCCTCTCTGGGCAACAAAAACAACACAGACATCAAATCATATATCAAATCAAAAGCTGAATGAACTCCGACCAAGAATTTCAGTAAAAAACCCCCAAATTTGTTCTCGCGTGAAAACAAGAAAGGACACGGCTACGCTTCTCTGGAGAATCATTGGTGAACTCTGTCCATTGCTAACAAATAAAATAACAATATTCACTGACTTCGCTAAAACTCACACTCATGGTTGAGACCTGGGAGAAATTTATGTACACTACTATGTTTGATTAGAGTAATAATTGAAATAAACAATCTTGCCTTGGCGGTGTCGGTTCATGTGTCCTCCGAGAGCTTGAGACTTGCAGAATTTGAGAGAGCAAAACCTACACTCGTAGACCTTCCCACATTCATCTTTACCATCCTTGGCGCCGCTTTTCTTTTTCCTGCAGCTACCTGCAAAATGCCAATTCAAGAAACCTTAATGAGACTAATCTTTTACACCTAAACCCCAACCCTAAGCACTCTAAACATGAATGAGCATTCAAGAACCCACAACAGAAACTGTTCTGTAGTTAGCTAGGGTAAATAAAAACAAAAGAAAATTCAAGTGAATAAAGCCACTGGAAAAAGAAAATCAGATTCTTAGTATTAAAGTACTCAAAGAAAATTGTATTTTTTTCCCCCAAAAGAAAAAGAAGTTGCATTAGCTCATGAGGCAAGCCCCGAGGTGGGATTTGTGTTCTTTAAGCCAAAAAAGAAACGAAAACTTTGCCATGTTTTTTCCTTTTTTGCTCAGTTCATTCGGAAATCATGCCGAGATTTAGTTCTTTGTTTCTGCTTTCTTTTTTTTTTTTTTTTTTTATTCGATGGGGGGTGTTGGAGTTGGGTTATAGTGGAGAAGAAGTACTTGATAAACTGTGTGAGACAGGCTATAGTACTGGAGACAAAGTGATGTACCAGCATATGAAGAGCTGTCTTCTAGGACTTGTTTACCGTCTTTAGTATAATCCTCCGGTAAGTTGTTGAGGTCTAGTGGGTTTTCTTCTGATCTCCTGGAAAACAAAGCCAAGAATTAATTCTTTGTTAAAGAGAACAAGACATAAGAAAGAAGATAAAGAAGAAGAAGCTAGATATGAGTGTCTTTGTGTGTTTTGAGACCTACATGGCACCGACAGAGAAAGACAGAAAAATTTTGAGGTTAAAATCTTGAGATGAAGGGATAACTAAAGCTTTGGCGAATTAAAAGACTTCAGTTCGGGACTGAAATATATATAGAAGCTAGTTGTGTTTGAGTTGAGTTGAGTTGAGTGATGATGAAGAAAGGAGCTTAAAAGTTCTCTATCAGTTCTGCTGCCACCCTCTCTTGAGACATCCCCTTTCTCTCTCTCTCTCCCTGGAATTGAAAGAACATCAAGGGACAGAGGGTCTCGTGACTTTAAAAAGGAGTGTTGGTGCGGGTTAAGAGAGCAGCAGGTAGGAATAGGCATGGGTGGTATATATTGTCATTTGGTTAGGATTGAGCGGGTGAGAGAATGAGAGGGACGTTGCCTTACAAGTTTTTTTGTTTGGCATTTTCAAGTGGCTAGGTCTATTGCCCTAGAACTAGTTCTCTCTTCACTTATATGACCTACTCCATAAGTAGGTACCCATATATAGAATTTTTTTGGCTAAAATCTCACCTATTTGAGACCACCATAATTTAAGATATTAGGAGACCATATGACCAAATGGTAAACAAATATAAGTTTGCAAGCGTTTAATGTACATGTTTAACTTTAATATCCGTGATTAATCATTTATGAAGGACAATATTTGCATTAAAATTTTATAATATATACATTTTGTATTATATATGATCCATGAAAGTTGGGTGTATATAAGTATTTTCCATTTATAAAAGACATGCAAAATGTGAGTCTTTGAATCCAAAGATGGTCCTTTGTGCATCAGGAATCAAAAAGGTCCTTCCTTAGTTACTTCTTGAGCAGCTAAGAAAGATGACAATTATACCATGGCTAGGGGAAGTGAAGACAAAAATCTTACCTCTCCCTCATCGGCCTGTCTAAGTCATAATTGATATCATTTTAGAAGAGCATGCTGGAGAGTGGAGATATGATCCCACAGGAAGCCTAGGGCTCTTGGTATCATGCATATAGTCTTATATGTGGTACTGTGTCTTTTCCATTTTATCATTGAAGTGTTTCTATCACTAAAGCTATGAAACCTGTCACTATAGCACTAGTAAGCATTCTACCAGGTATTAAAAAAAAATAATAGCTAGAGATCAATTCAATATAAAAAAAAATGAGTGACTTAATGAGAATTTCGAAACACGAATAATAGTTAAGTTTATAAAAAATATATTTTACTGCATAAAATATATACGTGATTAGATAAAGTTGACCACCCAAAATACAAGAATAATTTGTTTTGTAATGCCAAAAGTAGGACGATTTTGGGTGAAAATGTAAAGAAGGACAAGTGAAACTTTAGCAATATCGATGTACTTCCATGCAAAAGAATGCTTTCTAGAATACCCCAAAATTTTTCTTTTGATCCTTCGCAAGTATCTACTATTCTTTGACATAGTACAACGAAAAGGGCATGTAAAATTTGCCTCTAGCTATGGAACAAGAAAGAGGTGGATGGATCTATACTAAATATGCAATCAAAATATTTCTCCCCTAGTGCTGTGTTTGGATGGAGGGAAAGAAGAAAGGAGAGTAGTTAATAGAACAGAAAAGAAGAGGAGTGAGAAGGAAAGAATTGAGTATTTATCACGTTTAAATAATAAAAAGAAAGTAAAAATAAAGTATTAATTTACATATTTATTTGTATGAAATATTTAAGCAATTAAGTATCAAATCTTCCTCCCCAATCCATATAGAGAAAAAAGAAAAGAAAAAAAGTCCTTCAAAGAGTTAAACATCAACAAATAATTGGTTGCATGAATATTTTAAGCAGTTTCGGCCTGAGAAGAAGTCCTATTCCGAGGTTTGCACATGAGCATATCTAGGGATCTTCACTAGATTGGGCCAAGCCCATCACACTAGAGGGACTCTGAAAGCTATTTACAAATTCAGAGCCCAGAGATCATCCGCTAGTGTTTGTAAAATTTCCTGTCTCAAATTGGATATCAAAAAGTGAAATGAGAGGAAACACACGCCCTCATCTGACTCGACATGCATGAGATGAGAGCACGAACATATCCTACAGTGAAATGCATATGCTATTTTGATTTTTTGGTCTCCTTTCTTCTTCGGTAAAGAATGCACACGCAGATTATGACAAATGCCGTAACTTTTGAGATTAGACATTTTGTTCCAGCTTCCAATATTTAAAATATGCAGAAGCAAAGGGACTGACGGGTCCATTGCCGAAAGAAGTATTAGATGCCATTTTTTCCAAATAAAGAAGTGATTCTCGGTCATTTCTTGTTGCCTTTCAAGACTATGCTCAACCTGTATAAGCAATAAACAAGATGTGAAGAAGAAGTAGTTTGAATGGCAAGAGAGTGCAAGCCTCTCCCTAATCATCAGCGCGGAAAAGGAAGAATGAAAGGTGCTGATTAGCCTTAGGTTCCACCATAGGTGAGGTAGGTTTCATTAGAGTACTAGCCAACTTTTTCAAAAAGAAATGCACAGGAATGTTCACTAAGAAGCAAGGTTTGAAACCCAAACGTGCCTATTTGCAAGTCTTTGTGAGGTCTTGGTGAAATGATGTATGTGGAATATGATCTCTAAGCATTATCGGTTCCACAATCTTCTCCCAAATTCGATTGCTTCCAAAAAAGGGGAGCAGAAAGAAGATATATCCTTTATAAAATTGCAAAGTTCTGTGTAAATGGAGTTATTTTGACAGTGGAGAATGTTGATTTTCATATTCGCTTAACTTCTGTACGCACATTATATAACATGAAGTAATGTGGCTCTTGATATTCAAGAATTAAGCAGAAGCTTTAGAGCAGCTCAAGTTGGTCATTCTTTTTCTAGTCAACATGAACTGTCTTGATCAATGGAAGCCAGTTCTTGTAATGCTGGGAGTTAATTTTGCGTTGGCTATTGTTAATGTACTTTTCAAAAAGGTGCTCAATGAGGGAATGAGCCATTTGTTGATCATCACTTACAGGCAATCCATCTCCACTATTGTCTTAGCCCCTGTTGCCTACTTCTTGGAAAGGTATTTACTGATATTAGGCATTAACATCTCTACCCTTTGAAGACCAAGTCATACTCTTCCTTCTTTGTGTTCCAACAATGAAGCAACGGTAACAGACATTTTTGGTTGCAGAAAATGTTGGAACAGTCTCTCGGCGCTGGTAATACGTAGTCTGTTTTTCAGTGCACTTCTTGGGTTAGTAACAAAAGCTTATGACCTTAAATTAATTGTTCTTACCATCACCACTTAGTTGCTAATTCGTTTCTCACTGAACGATTTATAATATTGCTTGCAGGGCGACGCTAACCCAGTATTTCTTCCTTGTTGGACTTAAATATACATCAGCAACATATTCCTGTGCTTTCATCAACATCGTGCCTGTGATTACCTTTATCGTGGCGCTGTTCTTTCGGTATGTTTTTAACTCAGCAATAAGATTTCTGTTCAATATTTAGCAGTTTCTTTGGGAGTATATATGATCCTGTAAATCTTGTTTACAGGCTAGAAAAAGTTTGCCTGAAAAAATTGAGCGGTAAAGCTAAGGTGTTAGGCGCATTAATTGGCCTTGGAGGATCCTTAGTGCTAGCTCTTTATAAAGGAATGCCAATTATCAGTTCTGCAAAATCCCCAGTTGCTATGGTTAAGAGAGCAACGCATGGTACCAAAGATTGGGCTATCGGTTCCATGTTTTTGTTTGGAGGCAGTGTCATGTGGTCTTCTTGGTTTCTGATTCAAGCTAGGATAGGACAGAAGTTCCCATTTCAGTACTCAAGCACAGCAATTATGTCCTTCTTTAGTGCTATCCAGTCAGCCATTTTATGTTTGATCGTTGACAGAAACTACTCTCAGTGGATTCTCAAGGGACCATTAGAAATCTCCAGTGTTATATATGCTGTAAGTGCCTCCTGTCACTGTTGATAAAAATTCAGCAGCTTCTCCATTTCATGTTTTTCAGACAATAATTATATAAAAGATTGTTCCTTCCACTCAGGGGGTCATTGGATCAAGTCTATGTTATGTGGTCTTGTCATGGTGTGTGAAACAAAGGGGACCTGTCTTCACGTCAGCATTTAGTCCCCTCATACTGATGTTCGTGGCAGTATTTGATGTCAGCCTACTTCATGAACAGATTCACCTGGGAAGGTAAATCATCCTTAAAATATCTTCTGCTAATCATAGTCATATTCTTACATTTCCAATTGATGTTTTGTTTAAACAGTATTCTGGGATCCATTCTGGTTATTGTTGGAATGTATATTCTTCTCTGGGGAAAAAGCAAAGAAGTGGCAGACTCTGATGAGTGTGACTCCAATAACAATGTTCTAGCAGGAGGGAAAGACACAGATTGCGGTCTCAAATTGCCAGTCACAGTACCAGTTGCTGTCACTTCAACTCGTGCTTAAGAACACCTTTCAAGATTCAGCATCTCTATTGATATCTATAAGGAACTTCTTGTAATCGACTGGATGAAATTTGAAAAAGCTGTCAATTTTTGTCCTCCAATTTTGCCCAGATTAGCTCTGTGGATTTAGAATACTTTCTTGACGAACCCAAAACGAAGGTTAACTATTCACGAGGCTAAAGGACTGAAGAAGTTTGCTTCATATTGTATTATTAAAAAAAAAAAAGAAAGAAAAAAGTTGCTTCATGCAGCAGTATGATTCTCTCTCTCGGGTTGGGGAAGGGGAATAATAATAATAATATTCTGGATTCATGGGCTAAAAAGAAAATGATTTGACTTCGGTTCAATGCTTGATGGAAAAGAATGGACTGTTATTGCTCCCACATCGAAATCCATCCAAGACTGCATATAAGCCTGGGCTTTTGGGTGGAGCCCGCTTTCCTATCTTTAGTGGGCTGTCCACGGAAGCACCTATATCATTGGGCCTTACGAAATGGGTTGCAATTGTTACGGGGCTTTCAGCTGAACTGTACAATGGACCAGAGTTCCCCATCCCAAAAAGAATGGTGTAGCCCTCCCCGAAACTTTTTATAGGTTCAAACTTAGGTAAATTGGCGAATTTTCTCCCTGAATATTTTTATTTTGATATAATTGATCCTTATTTTTTTTTAAACTTTTTAAATCCTTCATAAATTTTTGTGCAAATTATTTGGTTCTTCCGATCCAATTCCAGCAAGTTAACTAGTCAACTCAAACATTAATTATTTAAAGAAGGACAAATTTGTCATTTTATGAAAAACACTTAAAAAAATAAGATGAATTAGTGAGTTTAGTCCCTGAACTTTTTTTTGTTTTGGCATCATTGATCTCTATTTTTTTTAACTTTATAAGTCATCTATCTTTTGTCTTTTGACACATTAGGTACTTCCAACCAATTAAGTGATAATAAAAATCTATTATCAAACTCACTTTAATTAATTAAATACTTAATATTATTTTTTATGAAACACACTTAATAAAATAAGTAATTAATTAATTAATTTTAAGTGATTACGTATATCACAATGTTTCTTTTTAACTCCATAAAACTTTTTATAAAATTTAAAATTATACTTATATGTTTTATTTATAAAATTATATTATAAATTTAATCTAAGTATACTATTAAGGTAAATTTTGAATTTGAAATTAAAAGATAGAATTTGAAAAGTAAATTAATTATAATTCATTTTTACACTATATTTTAAAATTTTTAGATTAAATATAAAATAATAACAATAATTAGATATAATTCAAACTTTAATAACTTTCATTTAACTTAATGTATTTGATAATAAATTCTTATTATTACTTAATTGATTAACATGTACTAATCATATTATAAATTTTAAGTGAAATAAAAATGATTTAAGTTTGAAATCTAAATATATTATATGTTATCTAATTATTATTCTTTTTGTATTTAATTTATATTATAACAAAATATAATGTAAAAATAAATTATAGTTAATAAAATATTTTTATTATATTTTTAAAAATTCAATATTTAAGTATTTAAAGTTTGATATTCAAACTTCACTACAAATAAATTAAAATTTGAATATTTAAGTAATAAATTTTAAAAATTGAAGTTTAAAGATTGAATTCTGAAATTTGAGGTTTGAATATGAAGTTTGAATTAATTATAATTCATTTCTACATTATATTTTATTATAATTTAGATTAAATATAAAAGAATATTAATAATTAGAGGAGTATTTAACTTATACAAAATTTAAACTTAAATAACTTTCAATTCACTTAAAATATATAACAGGATTTTGGTACATCTTAATCAATGAAAGTGACAACAAAAATCATTATTAAATGCACTTAAGTAATTAAGTATCTTAATATTTTAATATTTTAACTTTAAAAGTGACTGGAAGGACTTAATATGATAAAAGAAAAAAGATACAAAAGCTATAAAGTTAAAAAAAAATGATCAATCATGTCAAAACGAAAAAGTTTAGAGACTAAAGTCACTAATTTATCTTATTTTTTTAAGTAAGTGTACAATAAAATGACAAATTTACACTTCCTTAAATAGTCAACGTTGGAATTAACTAGTTGACTTGTCGGAATTGGGTCGGAAGGACCAAATAATTTGTACGAAAATTTATTGAAGATATAAAAAGTTAAAAATAAAGAATAAGGACCAATCATGTAAAAAAAAATTAAAAATAAAACCCACCAATTTGCCTTCAAACTTACTTAAAAAAACTTTTTATTTTTAAAATTTTCTAAACTTACTAAAAAAAATGAAATTTAAGACTTTATGCCAAAATAATTAATTGTAAGTAAACTTTAGCATTAAAATAAGATGAAAATTATAGAAGAACATAAAGTAGATAGGGGTAAAAAAAATGAAGTAAATAGTACAACATAGTTAATAGATTTGGAATAGTTATAGTTGAAGTAAGATGATAGTTTTTTTTTTTTTTAAATTCCTTCTCTTGATTTGGAATAATTATAGTTAAAGTATCATAATTCATATAATATTCATAAATGCATGTCTTTTCTAAATTATAATATGATATTTTTTGTTGATTATTTTTGTAAAAAATTAAAATATTTATTATCTTATTTCTCAAATATTCTTATTATATTTTAAAAATAATTTATTTTAACTGTTTTTATATACTTAATATAATAAAAATAAATAATACCTTAAGAAAAATAATATACATGCCTTAAGAGTTCTTCTTTCTCTTCTGTATTCGCTTGAAACATCCATACACCAACAGTTTCAGCCACCATTATCAATCTTCTCTCACTAATTCCAACAATGGTGAGTCTGTTCTAACCCTAAATCTTCGTTTTTCATTCCTTCTCTCATGGACCTTATGTCACAATAGTAGAACTAAACCTAATAATTGGACAATGGACCAGAGAATCCCATCCAAATAAGGATGGTGTAGCTTCCCTTCCCTCTATTCATTTTTTTTTTCCCCTTCTAAAATTTTAAACTAACTAACAAGACATATTTTTATTTTTTTAAAAATTCTAAACTTACTAAAAAACAAAAAAATTAGAATTTTCTGTGATCCTATCATTTATTTCGACTCCATTGAACATAGGTTTGTCTTTCAACTAGAAGACTTTTGAGTGAATGGAAGTTTTTAATTTACTTTATAAGAGGTTAAATTTTTTGTTATTTATTTTCCATTCTTGAAAAATAAGATCGTCACTATTCAAACTAATCTTGAATGGATAAAAAATTCTATTTATTTAATATCAAATACTTAAATTGAAAGTATATATTCCATAAGCCTTGAATTCAAACTCATACAACCTCCATGGCTTAACTCTACCATGGTTGGTTCTATATTTTATTTTTAAATTTTTAAATCCTCTATTATTTTTCAAGCGATGTACTTAGTCCTTTCATTTAATTTTTCGTCAGTTAACATCCGTGGCTTAACTCTGACCACATTTATAAGGGTATTTTCAATATATAACTTCATCTCAATTTTTTTTGGCAAAATCTTACATTTAGTCCCTAAAATTTTTTTGACTGTCACAGTTGGTCTCTATATTTTATTTTTAACTTTTTAGATTCTCTATTATTTTTTGAACGATATACTTAATCCTTCCATTCAATTTCTCACCAATCAACACCAAGTCAATGTCCCTGGCTTGCCTCTAACCACATTAATAAGAATATTTTCGGTATATAACTTCATCTCAATTTAAAAAAAAAAAAACACATGCTATAATTCTTCTCGTCCTTTAATTTTTCACAATTAAATATTTCTTTTTTACATTTTTCTTTGCATTTTCCTTTTTTTTTCCCACCTGTCAAAACATCATAGTACTAAACAAAAAAAGAAATCAAATCCACTCTATCTGTTACTTTTCTTTTTTCTTAATACCCAATTTACCCCCAAATCTTGCTTTCCTTACCATTCTACAGAAGGAAAATTCTTGCGTGTACCTAGTGCACATGCGGTGGATAGTTGCACCACGTACTGGTAAAATTATACACAACATTTGATGTACAACTCTCAATACACGTTGTACAATCACCTAAAGCATCCGATGCATGTGTACCACGTGATAAAATTGTACACAACATTTATTATATAACTCTCAATACACATGATACAATCACCTAAAGTATCGGGTGCACGCAAGAATATCCCCTTCTTTTCTGCCTTTAAAATTTCATCTATTTCCTTTTCGGCCTCTCTCACACCACCTTCTGCTACATTGTACCTTCGCCCCTACCCCCTACTCCCCCTTTCTTTCTCTCACACACTCAACCCATACACACACACACACACATCCCCTCTCTTCAACATCGCCACCTATATGCGTCGGTGCATGTGGATATATATTTTCACAATCCCAATTGTATATATACATACATATATAGGTAGCATCAGTTTGTGGGGTTAGGAACCCCCCCCTCCCAAGAGGCTAACTTTTGTAAATTGATACTTCAAACCCAATTTTGTACTGCCAATTAATTGCAAACCAACAATGTATGCTCGAGCACAGCTGACGGTGACAGTCCCAAACGAAGGCTAGGGCAAGGCCCATAGCAAACATTCTCCTGTTGGTGACGGAGAGGATGTCAATGCCCTGGTGTGCAGAGCTAAAGATGGCAAGTCGATTGAAAATACACAAATTGTTGAGTTCGATGAAGGCATCTCCATTGGTGGCTTGGATAGTATTGAAGTCATCCCGCATGATTCCATGTATGGTGGTGGGCCTAGTAGCGTCTGTGCTAAAGGGATGTCATTGGTAAAGAGTGGTGATGTTTCAAACTAGCTTACTCTCTTGTTTCATGGCTAGGTCTATGGTTTCAACTTGGTTTTCACCAAGAAGGAAACTATTTTGTAATGCCATGTTATTGAAAGCTGGTGTTTTTTTATTAGTATGGTTACTTTTTTTCTTTTGCTGAGAATTGTTCTGATTGAGAAATTTTATTGAAGTGTTGTAGTTTCTAATTCTTTTATAAGAAGAATTATAGCATGGATTTTTTTTTTATAAAAAAATGTGATGAAGTTGTATACCAAAAAAACCTTTTGAATGTGGTTAGAGTCAAGTCATAGACGTTGACTTGGTGTTGACTGATGATAAATTGAACGAAATGACTAAGTATGTCACTTAAAAAATAATAGAGAACTTAAAAGGTTAAACTAAAGTATAGAGATTAACTATGGCTGACGAAAAAAGTTTAGGAACTAAATGCGAGATTTTATCCCAAAAAAATTTGAGATGAATTTATATACTAAAAATAACCTAATGAATGTGGTCAGAGTTTAAGCCATAGGCATTGACTTGGTGTTGATTGATAGGAAATTTCACTGTAAGACTAAGCATATCGTTTAAAAAATGATAAAGGATCTAAAAAATTAAAAATAAAGTATAGGGACCAATCACAGTAGTAAAAAAAAGTTAAGATACTAAATGTAAGACTTTGCCATATTCAGCCTTGAAAACTTAAACTATTCCTATTAGTTTGCAACAAATGCAAAGGTACCTTGAATAGTCAAATTAATTAGCAGCTATACCTCATTAAATAAAAAATATTCATATTTATTTATAAGTTTCAACCACATTCCTTTACTTATAAAATTAATCTTCTTTATGAAACTTCTTTTTATAACTTACCAGTTACTTACAATGTACCTATTCCTATATAGTTTATCCAACTTAACAAGCATTTAAAAGCCAAAGCATTGAGGATATAGAACCAAAGTTTTTTGTAAGTAAAAATTATTATTAAAAAAAAAAGTGAATCAACTTAGGGGTAGTATTCTAGATATAGCTATTCTAGGGGATGAATGCAAATTCATTTTCCTCACTAGAATAGTCCTCTATCTGTTAGAAATTAGAATACATTTCTTAGATAAGTAGCCAAGCACAGACCTTCATAGCCATGGTTGTTGTCCTCTCCTTGTCCTTCCCAACCCTTACAAGAACTACACCAGCCATTCATTAGTCGTTTTCCCCATTCAAGATGCATATGTTTTGTATATTTCAACCCGTATTTACCTAAATTGAATGTCATTTATTTCAACGAAACCTCAAAAATCCCATTATCATAATTCTTGCTCATTATTCATGTTACATGATTTGCGGGACAATGTGAAACTTTTGAAGGAAAGCCCAAGTTTAGGTTTTTCATGTGGTGTAAAATTTGCACAAAAAAATTCCAATAGGCTAGGAGTGCCATCGGTTGTGAGAAGCCAAGCTTCTAAAGTTTCTTCTTCAATTCAACCAACTTTTGAAGTGCCAAGCATTCGATTTTAATCAAACAACTTGGGCCCTCAACATAGCTCCACAAATAAAGAGAAAAAAAAGGGTAGGGGACAATATGCTGGCCAAGAAGGCAGCTATGGTTTTGGTATGAGAGGTCAAAAATCAAGGTTTAGTCTAGGAGATGGAAAAGGTTTTGAAGGTGGTCAAACGCTGCTCTATAAGAGAATTCCTAAGCTAAAGGGAATTGCTGAGGTGATTGCTTGTTTTTCAATTTGAATTTCTTTACGAAAATGGTTAATTGCCATTGGATTTTTTTTTTTTTTTGTTGTCATTTGGCTTTTTGTAATTTTGTAGAAGACTTATTAGAAACCTTCAAGTGAGGGCTTTAACATGATTGCTTTTTGAATTTAAATTATTTACTCAACAGGAAATCAGGGCTAATAACTATTGGGATTAGATATTTTGTACCAGCTTCCAATATTTAAAATAGGCAGAAGCAAATAGACTGACCAGTCTATTGTTGAAAGAAGTATTAGATGCCATTTTTCCAAAGAAATGAGTGATTCTTGGTCATTTCTTGTTACTTTTCAAGACTATCCTCAACTTGTGTAAACAATAAATAAAATGTAAAGAAGAAGTACTTTGAATGGTAAGAGAGTGCATGCCTCTCCCTAATCATCAACATGAAAATTGAAGAATGAAAGGTGTTGATTAGCCTTAGGTTCTACCATAGGTAAGGTTGGTTTCGTTAGAGTACTAGCCAACTTTTCCAAAACGAAATGCACATAAATGTTTACTAAGAAGCAAGGTTTGAAACCCGGAACGTGCCTATTTGCACGTCTGTTATGACCTCCCTTAACACAATCTACTCAATTAAATTTCAAAATGACCTAATACTCAATAAGAATAATTTGTACTAAAAACCAATAAGAACAGAAGGTGATTTTCGGTGAAGGAATCTGCAGAAATAAGAGAATTATCTCATAATTGTTCTGAAGTTTTGCCAGACTAATTCATGATGCTTTTTTTCTTCTATAACAAGACATTTATACCTTCCCAAGAGAATATCACGGCCCTTAACTCAGAGAACTCTCCAATTTAGAAATCTAAGCCTTGCCTCACATTTGCTAACATCAACAACAAATTCATCTCTGGTTTACCTCCTCAGGAAGAAGAAAATGAATAGTAATAATTAATACAACCGTTTGAGAAATACCATTGCTCTATCTTTTAAGTGTCAATTTAGCAGCAAAGCAACGTTGTCCCCATTTACCCATTTCAATCTAGTTTACAAACCGACACAACAACTTTTCTCAACAAACAAAGTAGAATTTTGAGTTTTCTATTCTTCTGCCCATAACATCCCCCCTCCCCTCCTCTTCCTTTCCTTCAAAGAAAACCTTATCCACAAGGTTGAAAATCTGGAAACTACTACAAAATGAAATCGGCATCCTTTCATGAAGCCTTTTCCAGTGGAAGATTGGACCACTGAATATTCCACCAGATAACAGGTTTATTTCTTCTCTTAACTAGTCTGTGGTCTAAAACAACCACTGGTCTAATCTTAGCTCCCCATCTTTACCCACAGTTGGTAAATCATGACAATTTATCCTTCCATCTCACACATTTTTTAAAAGTAAATTCATATGAAACACAGAATAAATTTGAGAGTTGGGAGGCAACTGCAACTTATAAGCCACATTCCTTATCTTCTCAAAGATGAGATATGGTCCATAAAATTTTAAAGCCAACTTAAGATTTTTTTTTTCTAGTAGCTACTGAGTTTTGTTTGAAGGGCTATAATTTGAGATAGACCTAATCTCCCATTTCTAATAATCTTTTTGATATCTTCTTGTTGGCCAAAAATTGCATTCTTAAGGTAGCTTTCTACAAATTTTCCTTAAGAATAACTTCAATAACTTTGCTTTCATGTGTTCTTCCATAGTAGCATTCCTTAACTAATTGCCATGGTCCCAAGTATAACAAAAAAAGTTTGTAACCGTAAAGGGCTTCAAAAGGTGTCATCTTAATCTAGTATGGTAAATGGTATTATAGCACCATTCTACGAAAGAAACTCATACTATTTTTTGGAGCCTATTAAAAATAAACTTTTCAAAAAGAGCTCCAAACACTAGTTTACCTACTCAGTTTGACCATTAGTTTGTGGGTAATAGGTTATTAATATATCCAGCTTTGTGCCTAATGCTTTAAACATCTTCTTCCAAAAAGTACTGGTGAACACCTTATCTCTGTTAATAACTATATTGCAAGGTAACCCATGCAATTTGTAAATGTGTTCTAAGAATATTTTAGCAATCTTCTGAGCATTGAAGAGGTGTGTCAATGCTATAAAATGGGCATATTTTGTGAATATGTTCATTGTCACTAGTATAGCATATTTTCCTTTGATTTGGGAAGTCATTCAATGAAGTCCATGTTGGGAAATATGCCCTCTTAGACTAGGTTTCTGATGTAAATATTGAATGTTTTAATAAAAGAATTTATTTTCAGAAATTATTTGTGAATTTACATTTTATTTATGCACAATTACGTTTGGAAAAGACCCATTGTGTTTAAGTAAGTGGTCCATGTGAATAGAGGTCTTTCACAATAAGGTATGGATCATAGGTTACTTAATACATAAACGTTAGTTCTTAACCAATTGATGAGAATGGAAATTTCGTTATATTTAGGTTATTATGTTATAAATTTCAAATGGGGAATGGCTTATCTTTAGCTAGTGAGTAGTCCACTCACTTCATGACATATGCGTATTACGAATACGTAGAATAAGACCTGTAGTAGTGGTTTCTTAAAAGTACTATATGATAGAAATCTAGACTGCTACTGTTATAACGTGGACTAGTACTCTAAGACTTGAGTATGAGTTGGTGGTCTAGCGAAGCTGGAAGCATATGCTTTGATATACTATAGTTAAGGTTCTATCGAATGACCAATATACTTGTATGTTGGATATGTGTGACTAGTTAGTTAAGACAGACTTGTATAAGATAGTTTCTACACTATATCGCCCCTTGTGGTTGTCCGGATGATCTAAATATCCAGGGCTCTGGGAAACGTGACTTGGATGTTTACTTTACGGTCGCTCCCTTGGAAAGCGGAAACACTCCAGGAAGTTGTAGATCATTGGACTAGAGGCCTAAGGATGGTAGATGTTTTTAGAGAGGTGTTAGTACACTTCTTCCTCTCTAAATGTACGGCGATGTGTAAAGGGGTATTTTAGTCATTTCACTTGTAAGTCGAAGACTCTGTTAATGCAGCATTATCCTTAGGGTCAATATTTCCTTATGGTAATATTAGGAAATATTTAAAATGCAAAATATAACTATTTATATGGCAAGGGTATTTTGATCATTTTAGTAACCAAGGCGGTGTGTCTTTTGGTCCCCAGTATAGACCGTGAGTTCTAATTAAATACAGGCTAAGGAATTAGTCTTAAATTAAATTAAATAGAATTTATTTTATTTAAGTAACCTAATTTAATTATTGGACTAGAATAAAATAAAGGTCCATAGAGAGAGAAAATTAATTAAATTAGTTTGGTGAGTTAATTAATTGTTCAAGGCTTTGGTCCAGTTTGAATAATTAAAGATTAACCTGGGATTAAACTAATATAGGCTTGTTAATTGGACTAGTTTATGTAGGTTAGAAAATTAATTATTTGTTGGGCCATTTATTTGGTTCTAATTAGAATAATTAATTTAGTCTAAAAGGCTAAACCAAAAATTCAATGGGCCAGTCCAGTTTAACTTAAGGTTTTATTTAGGTTAAACGGGAAGATTGAATACAACGTTGTTTTTTCACTGCTTCTTCTCTGTGAAAAAGAGATTCATCTCTCACTCTCTCTCCAAGAAAAGTTCCTTAGTCTGTGAGTTGTTCACCAAACGAAATTAGGCAGACCATATACTAGAAGATCGAGAGGTTGGCATTCACATACATGCAAAGACGGAGTAGGAGGCTTGCAGGAATCACACCAGAGGTTTTCACCAGCACACCTATCCCTATTCCACACATTCCGGTCCAGCTAACTTTGAGAATAAGAAAAAAAGATTAGAAATTTCTCCCCTCGGAATCTGGATAGAGCGCAACCGACGCCGGCTAGGGTTGCCAGAGTCGGCGCCGGCTCTATTCGGGAGTTCCCCTATTCTTCAATTTTTTCAGTTTTCGCTTTCGCTGCGTGCTCTGTGTTTTCCCTTTCTAGGCCTTCAGTCCATTGTAATATGGCTCCAAGATTGAGCTGGAATTGGAAGCAGTTGCAAGAGACTAGGATAGGGAACCTTTTCTGTTTTGCTTCTTTAACAAATGTCACACTTAGCTATGAACTCTTTGATCATCTACTTCATATTTGGCCAGCAAAATAGTGATTTGGCCTTTTTGAAATTTGCCTCAATACATAACTATCCCCCTTGTTGAGTAGAATGTTGTTCCTCTATCAGTTTAAGCTTAACTTCATTTCCTCATCCAACATACAATTTTCCTTTAATTAACAGCAGCCCATTTTTGTACTGCATTTCTATACTACTACCAGATTCTAGTAAACATTTCATAATGCTCTCTTGTGCAAATCCATCCACCTCATAATTATCTATCACTTCCTTTATCCACAAAGGAGTGACAGTGAAAATTTTTACAAACTCTTCTTTTCTAGATAAAGTATCAGCAACTTTATTCCCATTGCCCCTTTTTTATTAAATCTCATAATCAAGACCTAAAAGTTTTAACATCCATTTCTGCTGTGATGTTGTTGTAATCCTCTATTCTATTAAGAATTTTAAACTTTGATAGTCTGTCTTAATAATGAAATGATTACCTTCAAGATGGGAAATTCTTGCGTTCACCTAGTGCACATGCACTGGTGCTTTAAAAATTTGTACTACGTATAGATAAAATTATATAAAATATTTATTGAATAACTTTCAGTGCACGTGGTACAAGCTAAAGTATCCCGTGCACGTACACCCGGTGAACGCAAGAATTTTCCCTTCAAGATAGTGTCTCCACTTTGAAATTACAGTGGATAAGGCTAGCAATTCCTTCTCATAGATAGATAAGCAAATATTCCTAGTTCCAAGAGCCTTACTTAGATAAGCTCACAAGCATCAGTTTCCAAGGTGAAAGGTACAGAAAAATCGGGTATTGCAAGCACAGGGGCATTACTCTCTATTGATTTAAAGTCTTAAAAATATAAATGGCTTCCTTACTCCAACGAAATTGATCCTTTTGTAGCATTTTACAAAGGGGTTTATTGATAATTCCATACCCTTTGATGAATTTTTTATAATAGCCAATTTAACCCCAAAAAAAACCCTAAATTAATTATCTGGTTTAGGTAAGGGCTGTTAGTGTTGTGCCCTAGAGGCAATCACTTGTACATTGTATATGACACATTTTATTTTAATAAAATACATTATTTATCTTACAGTTTCTTTTGTTTACTTTTAAGTAATATAATTGTTCGATAAAGTCCCTAGTACAATACTATGTTAAGGAAATCATCATAGAGATCATGATATGAGATTCCTACTACACTGGATGGTGTTAGTACTTAAATAGTCCCTAGTCATAGTATTAATGAGACAAGACATCAATAATACGTTAAGACTAACATGTGTTAGACTTTCTGCTTTGATTAGGCGGTGATTCTCATAACCGTGAGTATTGAGATACTCAAAGTTAACACATGAATACTTGCTAATGGAACAAGTTCATTGGATGATCTAGTTCTGAGATAATCACATGGATAACTATTTAGTGCCAGTGGTATAATCTCAATATAGCAAACGTGCAAGTATCCTTAGACTTGAGATTTCTAAGGTACTTTGTTTGCTGAGCTTTGTACTTTGATTTCAATCTCCGGAGCTCGATCGAGGGCCGCCTATGAGATAGATATTGGGTACATTGTGAGGTAAACGAAAGTAGTTGAGAGGATCAATAAAGGATTCACCACTGCTAATAGTAGGGGCAAATATCTCACGGCCACTTGTAGGAATTACTACTCGAGAAGTCCTTGGCCAAGGCAATTGTGTATTGGAAATAGTTCTAATTGATACACATCTAGAGTAGTAGATTCCTGGTACAAGTACTATTGTACTCGGGCCAGAATTATTTCTGGAGAGAGTTGGCACTAATTCTGTACTCCAAACCGAACGAGATATTGTATGGTGAAATGAGTTAATTGCACTGAAATTTGTTATTGAAATGTTCATGTCAAACCACTTGACTTCCTGGACTCTTGGGTGGTCATGATGTGTTGCTAGATACCGCTCATGATCTGAGAATATGGGTTTATTAATTGATGAATTAATAAACCAATCCTGATTAGAATTAATAGGATTAATTCTAATTAATTATGGATTATTAATCTCAAAGACGTTTGGATTAATTCATATTCACTACCAATTGACTGAAAAACCTAATAGGTCACACACAATAGATGATTATATACTCAAGATGTTATTTGATAATATAGTGGAGTTGATAGAGAGAAAGAGAAGTTGTTGTAGACAAATTATAATTAGTTATAATTTGTGGTCCAAGTTGTAATTGTGAGAACTTGATATTTCCAATTACAATTAGGGAATTATAATAGGATTAGAATTCTCAGTTTTGAGAGGGAAATTTCGTGTAATATGTAGTATATGTAACACACGAAAAAACCCTAGCTGAACAACACACAAAACAACAGCCACGAACATTCTCTCTTCTCTCTATCTCTCTCAATTTGATCTTGATCAAAGAACCCTGGCCGCCATCTTTTTTTGCTAGCACAGGAAATTTTGATACTTGAGTGTACCCTCTGTGTGTATTACTGTTAGAGATAATCACACACTGTGATTATAGTGGTTAGACGTTCAACTCACGTGGAGGTTGATCACGAGGATTGCTGGATCGCGCTTCAACTTGAAGAAGAAATTTTTTATTCTTCGGACGATCACCCAAAGGTAAAAGTTGTTACCTTTACTCTTTTTATGTCTTGTTTTCCACACATAGACAGGTCCTGAGAAGGTATCTCGTTTTATTTTTCGCTGTGCCGTATACGATACGAGCCTGAGATACCCAACATTGGTATCAGAGCCATGTTATCTGTGGTCTACAGATATTGTTTTGGCATGAAAAACTGTTTTCGTGTTTATTTTTGTTTATTGTGAAAATCGTTTTCACTCGAGTCGAAATCATTTTGATCATTATGGATTAGGTTCGTAGCACAATATGATTGTGAAAAAGTCACAGCGTATTTCGAAAAGATGCTTTCTTTGGTGCTGAAAATTTCTGCAGGAAAAACGTTTTCTTGCAACATGGATGTTACCCTCCGTTTCATTTTAATTTCCATTTTGATTTTGTTTAAACTAACAAATTGGTTGTTGTTTAGAGCTTTAAAACATAAAATACTGTTGAGAATTGTTCTCATTGAAAATTTGTAAAAGAAGGAAGCACTAGAAATTGTTTCTAGAATTTTTTGAAAAATCGCCGCTATTGTTTCAGAACACAGGCGGTGCCAGCTCTGGCCTCAGAACTGGTGCCGGTTCCATTATGTTTGCGATGTCTAGAAATCGATTTTGAAGGGAATTTTTTTTTAAACCAGAACAGAGCCGGCTCCGACTTCCAAACTGGCACCGGTTCTGCTCTGTTTGCGACTTTCATGTATTTAAAAAAAAATCTGGAACAAAATTTTGAAAAGGAAAAATCTCATTTGATGAGAAACGGGACCCAAAAGCATTTTCTCAAAATTAGTTTTGAGACAAATAATTTTGTTTTTCAAAATAATGATTTTGAAAATCTAAAATTAGTGTATCTTTCTAAAATAGTGATTTTAGAATTTGTTTTGTCTTTCCAAAATAGTGATTTTGGAATGATAAAAGTATATGTTTATTTTGTTTAAGTATAGTCAATGGCATGGTGGATGGTTATGGACTAAAACCAATTATATCTGTTCATGCATTTTACAGTTTTGGTTTTTATGAAATAGGGCATGCGTGTCCTGCCTTCTCTAGAATTCTTGTGTAATTCTCTTCACATCTAACTCCCCTCAAATGTAATTCGAGGTTTTCTTTCTTTAGAAAATTATGTAATTAGTTTACATAGGTTAGATAGGAGTAGAATTATTCTATTTTGGAGATGGCAACCAAAACAAGGCGAGAAGGTAAGACCTTCTACTTAAATCATGCATGAGCACATATGGTTAACTATATTAATTTCTTTTATGGCTCAAAGAAATTAATTTAGGAAAATTCCATAACCATACCACGTAATCGCTTTATTACCATGATTATCAATTATGTGATTTATTAATTTTTATGCATGTCATTCAACGAAATCACTAAAAGGAATAAATCCCTCAATTAATATTAAACCTAATTCCTTCCGTTAATATAGTAAGAACAAGAGTCCTTTTTCGATACCAGGTTGTTGGGCAAACCCAAGCCTACTTGACATTGGCCATGTTCAAGCTATGGAATTAAATTTTTTTGGAATTAAATTTCTGATTAATGGGTCAGGTTTAACTAAATTCTTTATCCTGATTGAGTAAACTCAAGTATAAAGAAATTTAGAGGAAAAATTGGGGTAGCCCAAAAGGCTTTAAGATTAAAAGCTGTTAATCACTCAATGATCTGATAATTACATACGATGTAATTGGTATTGAATACCTACCAATGAATTCAATGGTGGCCTGTTGGGCAAACCCAAGGTTATTCTTGAGGAATTTGGATACCGGTTCACTAGGAAAGCTTCCAACGGGCTTTCTCAAATCAGTAGTAGGGGCTATTGGTTTGAGTAAAATAGTGAAGTAAAAATGCGCTTAATTAAAGTCCTAATTATTTGCATATCATGTGCATATACAAGTAGCTAATACTTGTTGGGAATATGCCCTCTTAGACTAATTTTCTGATGAAAATATCAAATGTATTAATAAAAGAATTTATTTGTCAGAAATCGTTTGTGAAATAATTTTCTTTATTTGTGTACATTTTCGTTTGGAATAGACCCATTGTGAATAAATAAGTGATCCATGTGTTATTTAAACACATAAACAGTTGTTCTTAACCGATTGATGAGAATGAGAATCTCGTCATGTTTAGATTATTATGTTATGAATTTCAAATGGAGAATGGCTTACCTTTAGCCAATGAGTAGTCCACTCACTTCATGATATAAACGTATTTCGAATATGTAGAACATGACATGTAGTAGTGGTTTATAAAAAGTACTATATGGTAGAAACCTAGACTACTACTGCTACAGCGGGGACTAGTATTCTATGACTTGAGTATGGGTTGGTGGTCTAGCAAAGCTAGAAGCATATGCTTTGATATACTATAATTGAGGTTCTATCGAAGGACCAATATACTTGTATGTTGGATATGTGTGACTAGTTAGTTAAGACAGACTTGTACAAGATAGTTTCTACACTATATCGCCCATTGTGGTTGTCCGGATGATCTAAATATCCAGGGCTCTGGGAAACGTGACTTGGATGTTTGCTTTAGGGTCGCTCTCTTGGAAAGCGGAAACACTCCAGGAAGTCGTGGATCATTGGACTAGAGGCCTAAGGATGGTAGATGTCTTTAGAGAGGTGTTAGTACACTTCTTCCTCTCTAAATGTACGGCTATGTGTAGAGGGATATTTTAGTCATTTCACTTGTAGGTCGAAAACTCTGTTAATGCAGCATTGTCCTTGTGGTCAATATTTCCTTATGGTGATATTAGGAAATATTTAAAATGAAAAATACATCTATTTATATAGTATGGGTATTTTGGTCATTTTAGTAACCAAGGCGATGTGTCTTTTTGGTCCTCGGAATAGCCCGTAAGTCCTAATTAATTTTTGGATTGAGAAAATGATCTCAGTTGAGAGAGTTTTATTTTATTCGGGAAGTCTAATTTATTATTGGACTGAAATAAAATAAATGGAGAGAAATTTATTATCTGGTTTAATTGGTTAATTAATTATTCATGACCTGGGTCCGTTTGAATAATTAGAAAATTAACTGGGACTTAAACTAGAGGAAAATAATTATTACTTAATTATTTATTAGGTTATTTATTTAATTAAATCCCAAGAAATAAATAATTAAAGTTTAATTATTTATGGGTTCATTTGAGTTCATTAATTATTTATTGGGTTATTTATTTAATCTCAAGAAAAATAATTAATGTTTATTATTTTGGATTTTTCGGGTCCAGGAAAAATAATAAATATTATTTTGGCCAATAGCCTGGACCATAGGATTTTCCGGACACAGTTTAGAAGAGTTTGGAGTGAAGCCAAAATTTATTTTGTAAATAATATTCGGGTATAAAATCTCGGGAATATTATTTTTATCAAAATAATTATTTTTGATTTCATGACTCTTGGCTTTCTGTGTGGAAAAATAAAATAAAAGAAAAAGAAAAAATAACAATGTCTCTTGGCTTTCTCTCTCTCTCATGGCTTTTTATTTTCCTGGCTTTTGGTTTTCTGGCATGCGGCTTCTGTTTTGGCTATAACAGAAGAAACCATGTTTTGGATACGGATGACCAGTGAAAAGAAAATCAATGATCATTTTTCTTTCTTCCAATTATGTGCTCGCCGATCAGTAAATTAGGCAGGGAATATTCTGTAAATTAGAAAACTTTGCATTCATTTCACCGGAAGAAGAAAGGAAGACAGTGGAAGAAAGCTGCACTGGAAGTTCATCCCACGGATGATGAAGAAAGCTGTTTTCTGGCTTCAAGCATTTCTTCAACATTCTTCTTGTTTTTAGGGCTCCAAGAGGTATGTATTCAACCCACCATGATGCTTCCGTACTCTGATATATGTCATGTTCTTCCATTTTTCATTTACTGTCCACGGTTGAAATGCATGCTCTGTGAATGTCAATCATTTAAGTGGTATCAGAGAATGAATTTGATTGACTTAGGGAGCATGTTAGTTAATAAAAATAGAGAAGAACATTGTTTGGAGCTTAAATATGTGATCCTTCGCTTGAAATGGTATTGGACATGGCCTCTGTAAATATTCACAGAACATTCTGTGAATTTTGATTTTAGAGTTTGGATCGTGTAAACCCAATTTAAATGGGTATAGGCGGTTGTGGTTTTGTTTTGAATGAGATTTTGTGATGAAAAATGTCCAAAGAAGCCATTGGAAGAAACCCAGGAGCCATTTACGCAGACAGAGCACAGAAAACGTTTTTGGAGAAGATTATTACTATTCCTAAGCCGTTGGAGCCGAGCCAAGCCGCTTCCAAAATTATGTCTTGAGCCGTGCTGCTGGAGCCGTCTAAGCCGAGCCATCACTGTTGAAATTGGAGCCGATGAATCGCAATTGAAACTTCAATTTGCGCGGGTAGCAGCTCGGGTCGGGCGCGAGAAATTGAATAAACATGCGAGTCATCTACAGACACAAGCTCGGTGCGGATCGCGGGTGCGCTCCACGGATCCATGCGCGGATCCAGCACCGCACACATAAGGCATATGCGCGGGAATCGGGCGGGCGCTGGATCGGGCGGAGCGGGTCGCGAGTGCTCCACGGGTCACAACAGTTCGTGATTCGGTGCACCTCGGCCGAAGTGGACCACAGGCCAAATGGATCCGGATCTGGTGCGACCGGTGCAGTAGACCGCCAGTCAAATTTTTTTTTTCCCAAATTTTTAATTTGGGTCTCATACCAGGCGAAGTTAATATTTTTACAATAGTTTATATTCTTGGAATATATTTGTATGAAAAATATTATTAAAGGATTTTAGGATTAAACAAGATAATTAATTAATTAATTAATGTGTTGAATTCTATTATTTAGGCACATAGGTTTAAAATTAGAAAAGCATGAAAACGTTTACTGTTGTCTAGCATGCTATTTATTTTGTGTACATATGTGAACGGTTTCTCAAAGACCAAAGTCTTTGGGAATATTTATGCAAGGAACACATTTTTCTTTAAAAAAAAATTAAATGGTTATTTTAACTTGAACAAAAATTAATCCTTGGATATTTTCTCAAAGGATTTAATCCTTGGCATTGAAAATATATTGTATTTAGATATTTTTGTAAGTTAAAATAGAAAGCCATTTTATTTTATTTTGCACAAGAAAAGTGTTTTGTTAAATAAAATAGAGACCAAAGTCTCGGAAAAGTTTTAATTGAAAATTTTTTGAAATCATTAAGTTTTAACTTAAATAAAATTAGTCCGTGGGAAAATCTCTTAAAGGATATAATTCTTGACATTGAGATTTTAATGGACTTGGATATTTTATTTTTAAGTTAAAGAAAACTTAATGGAAATTTTCAAAAGGATATTTTTCCAAAAAACTTTATTTTCAAAGACTAAGTGGGAGAGGGGTTCCAACAGCCCCACGGCTTCCATCACGGTCCTCATTAGGGATCGTGGGTCCCCTCGCGTCACCCTGGGAGTGAACCCGTATAGGATGGGGAAACCACAAGGATCTAGATCTAATGGAATGATGTAATTAATGACTCGGGACACGTACTATAATTGGCCAGCCCACGTTGGAGGTAATAGTGCGAGGAATGTCCATAGGAAATAGAGAGGAAACGGCCATCCCACGATGGAGTTATCCTCTAGATCATTACCTGGAAGAGAAATTGATTTGTGGTCGTTATTACACTTAGCTCAGGGTACTGTTAATCTTCCAAAGAAGCTATGTCAGTTTTCCTAAGAGCCAAATTAATTTTTGTACACAAATTTATTTTCACAAACTAAATCATTTCTTTTATTATTCGATTTTTCGAAAATGGTGGGAGGTTCTTTTAGTCCTTTGGTCGTTATTCTCTGTGAGAATAAGTTAATGGGACCAAACTATGTGGACTAGAAGAGAAACCTGAACATAATACTCACAGCCGTAGAGTATAAGTATGTCATTTTTTCTAGACCTACCCTGTAATCGGGATGGTTCCACCGACAATAGAGCGAGAGGCTGTGAAGGCATGGAAGAAGGCTAATGAAATGGCACGTTACTATATACTAGTCTCCATGTCTAATGTGCTCCAGTCTAAATACGAGCATATATCTTCTGCGTATGAAATTAGTCATTCATTGGCCACTATGTTCGCGGATAAGAGCCGACCCACAAGGAAGGAGGTTCTTCGAATTATAATAAACTCTAAGATGGCTGAAGAAGCATCAATCAGGGAGCATATGCTCAAGTTGATTGCTGCTTTCGAGGAGGCGGAAATTTTAGGGGCTATCAGTGACCCCGAGAGCCAAGTGGACATGGTTCTCGAATCTCTATTGGATTCCTTTACTCAGTTCAAACTAAATTACAATATGAGTTTGACTGAGTTGATGAAGGAACTTCAGATGGCAGAGAAGGTCATGAAGCCACATTCAATGGCCATGATTGCTAAGGCTTCTTCCTCAAGAACTGGATCTAAGCCCGGAAAGTTCAATAGGAAGAAAGGAACGCAGTAGCCCAACCCAAGACCCAGCCCAAAGACAAAACGAAGGGCAAGTGCTTCAAATATGGGAAGAAGGGACACTAGGAAAAGGAGTGTCCAGATCTTCAATCCAAGAAAACCCCCACATGTAATGTTCTCTATCTAGAGTTTATGGTTGGATCAACTTTCACTTAGATTATTGATTCAGGAGCCACTGATCATATCTGTAACTCCTTCCAGGGGTTTAGAAAGATATATAGACTAGGCCCTTGCAGTGGGAGAGCTGGATCTTGTTATTGATTGTTATAAGAAAGTGATTTTAATTGATATTTTATATGTACCTGGTTTTCATCAAAATTTGATTTTAGTTGCAAAACTTATAAATCAAGGATATTCTAAATATTTCTATTCTGGTATTTCTATCAGTAGAAATGAAGAAATGTTATGTACTGGGCACATGTATGGAAATCTATTCTATTTAAACCCTATTAATCATCAATCTAATAACGCTCAATCTGAACATTTAACTATGAAGAGAAAAACCAATATCAATTACTCAAATCCTTGGCATATGAGGTTGGGTCACATCAACTCAACCAGGATTCAAAGGCTAATCCATAATGGGCCTTTGGACTCATTGAGATTGGAAAGTTGGCATCGGTGTGAATCCTGCCTATTAGGAAAGATGACCAAATGGTCTTTTATCCTAAAGGCGGATAGGGCCAAGGGGATACTGAGTCTTGTTCACACTAATGTGTATGGTCCGTTGTCTACACCAACTAGAGGAGGTTTTGAGTTCTTCATTACTTTCACGGGTAATTGTACAAGGTTTGGTTATATTTACCTGATAGGATGCAAGTCTAACTCTTTTTTACAAATTTAAAAAGTTTAAGGCTGAAGTGGAGCGTCGGATAGGTAAATTAATCAAGACTTTACGATCGGATCGTGGTGGAGAGTACCTCCTAGGTAAATTCTAGGACTACATGGTGCATCATGAGATAGTATCCCAACTCTCTGTGTCGGGAACACCCCAGCAGAACAGAGTAGCTGAGATAAGGAACAGGATATTGATGGAAATGGTCAGAAGCATAATGTCTCATGCTACTCTTCCAGTATCTTTTTGGAGATATGCCCTGGAAACAGTGGTATACATTCTGAACTTGGTACTTTCTATGTCAGTACCTAGGACTCCCTATGAGATATGGACTGGGTGTAAGCCAAAGTCTGAATCATCTCAGGATATGGGGTTGTCTAGCTTATATACTGATCAAGGGAGATAAGTTGGTACCAAGATCAGAATTATGCTATTTTGTTGGGTGTCCAAAAGGAACAAAGGGTGGTTACTTTTATCATCCTAAGGAGCAGAAAGTATTGGGTAGTACCAATGCTAGATACTTAGAGGATGATCAAAGTACTTCCACGAAAGGTTCAAGTAGGTTGGAATTCGAGGAGAAGTTATCTTCGGAAGCAACTTCTTCTGACCCAATTGTGGAACAAGAAGAGGCACAGCCTCAAGAGCCTATACAAATGGTGCCTTGTTGCAGTGGGAGAGTGTCTAGGGTTCCGGATAGATGGTATGAAGAAGCCTTTGAGCTGGTCTCTGACCATCAGGAACAAGACCCCACTAGATACGAGGAGGCAATTGCTGATACCGATGCTAATCTATGGCATGAAGCAATGAAAGCCGAAATTGAGTTTATGTACTTCAATCAGGTTTGGGATCTTGTAGCTTCACCTGAAGGGATAAAACCCATTGGGTGTAAGTGGGTGTACAAGAGGAAAAGGGGAGCTGGATGGGAAGGTGGAAACTTTCATAGCTAGGCTTGTGGCAAAAGGGTATATACTCAGAAAGAATGGATTGATTATGAGGAAACCTTTTTCCCCTGTGGCCATGCTTACATCCATCCGAATCCTTTTTGCCATCGGATGTCACTTTGACTACGAGATATGGCAAATGGATGTCAAGACAGCATTTTTGAATGGCCATCTTACCGATGACATCTATATGTCCCAACTGGAAGGTTTTATTGCTGAAGGCCAGGAACATATGGTTTGCAAGTTTAAGAAGTTCATTTATGGATTTAAGCAAGCATCGAGAGTGTGGAACATTCGTTTTGATGAGACTGTAAAGTTTTATGATTTTATTCAAAACGAGGATGAACCATGCGTGTACAAGAATTTTGAGGGGTTTAATGTGATTTTTCTTATCTTGTATGTGGATGACATTCTATTTATTGGATATGATGTAAGGTCATTGTTATCTATAAATGTTTGGCTATCTAGTCAATTTAGTATGAAGGACTTGGAAGATGCCAGTTATATTATCGGGATTAGACTTCTTAGAAATAGGAAGCAGAGAATGTTAGGATTATCCCAAGTCGCATACATTGACAAGATGTTGGTTAAGTACAGCATGGACTCATGCAAGGGAGCTCTAACCCTTGCAGATATGGGTTGTTTCTTTCTTCAAGGGACTATCTTTAGTCTCAAGAAGAAAAGGACGGAATGAGTAGAATTCCCTACGCTTCGGCTGTAGGAAGTCTCATGTACGTCATACTGTGTATTAGGCCAGATATCTGTTTTGTCGTAGGCTTAGTTAGCAGATATCAGTAAACCTCAAAGGAACCTTGGAACCACAAGGAGGGGAAGCATATAGTGAGATAGTACCACCTAGACCGGGATTTCATCCTGAGATGGGATATGGTGGTGATACAGATTGCCTCTGAGAATAATCTAGTAGATCCATTCACCAAGCCTTTGACTGAGAGTCTTCAAGAGACACTTAGACGCCATTGGGGTAGGCACCTAAGGACTTACCTAGTCTTAGAGTGCAAGTGGGAGATTGTTGGGAATATGCCCTCTTAGACTAGTTTTATGATGAAAATATCGAATGTGTTAATAAAAGAATTTATTTGTCGAAAATTATTTGTGAAATAATTTTCTTTATTTGTGTACATTTTTGTTTGGAATAGACCCATTGTGTATAAATAAGTGATCCATGTGAATGGAGGTCTTTCACAGTACGGTATGGATCATGGGTTATTTAAACACATAAACAGTTGTTCTTAACCGATTGATGAGAATGAGAATCTCGTCATATTTAGGTTATTATGTTATGAATTCCAAATGTGGAATGATTTACCTTTAGCCAGTGAGTAGTCCACTCACTTCATGACATAAGCGTATTTCGAATACGTAGAACAGGACCTGTAGTAGTGGTTTTTAAAAAGTACTATATGGTAGAAACCTAGACTACTACTACTACAGCGTGGACTAGTACTCTATGACTTAAGTATGGGTTGGTGGTCTGGCGAAACTAGAAGCATATGCTTTGATATATTATAGTTGAGGTTCTATCGAAGGACCAATATACTTGCATATTGGGTATGTGTGACTAGTTAGTTAAGACAGACTTGTACAAGATAGTTTCTACATTATATCGCCCCTTGTGGTTGTCCGGATGATCTAAATATCCAGGGCCCTGGGAAACGTGACTTGGATGTTTGATTTAGGGTCGCTCTTTTGGAAAGCGGAAACACTCCAGGAAGTCGTGGATCATTGGACTAGAGGCCTAAGGATGGTAGATGTCTTTAGAGAGGTGTTAGTACACTTCTTCCTCTCTAAATGTACGGCGATGTGTAGAAGGATATTTTAGTCATTTCACTTGTAGGTCGAAGACTCTGTTAATGCAGCATTGTCCTTGGGGTCAATATTTCCTTATGGTGATATTAGGAAATATTTAAAATAAAAAATACATCTATTTATATAGTATGGGTATTTTGGTTATTTTAGTAGCCAATGCGATGTGTCTTTTTGGTCCTCGGAATAGCCCGTAAATCCTAATTAATTTTTGGGTTGAGAAAATGATCTCAGTTGAGAGAGTTTTATTTTATTCGGGAAGTCTAATTTATTATTGAACTGGAATAAAATAAATGGAGAGAAATTTATTATCTGGTTTAATTAGTTAATTAATTATTCAGGATCTGGGTCCAGTTTGAATAATTAGAAAATTAATCGGGACTTAAACTATAGGAAAATAATTATTACTTAATAATTTATTGAGTTATTTATTTAATTAAATCCCAAGAACTAAATAATTAAAGTTTAATTATTTATGGGTTCATTTGGGTTCATTAATTATTTATTGGGTTATTTAGTTAATCCCAAGAAAAATAATTAATGTTTATTATTTTGGATTTTTCGGGTCCAGGAAAAATAATAAATATTATTTTGGCTCAATAGCCTGGAGCATAGGATTTTTCCGGATACAGTTTAGAAGAGTTTGGAGTGAAGCCAAAATTTATTTTGTAAATAATATTCGGGTATAAAATCCCGGGAATATTATTTTTATCAAAATAATTATTTTTGATTTCATGACTCTTGGCTTTCTGTGTGGAAAAATAAAATAAAAGAAAAAGAAAAAATAACAATGTCTCTTGGCTTTCTCTCTCTCTCATGGTTTTTTATTTTCCTGGCTTTTGGTTTTCTGGCATGTGGCTTCTGTTTTGGCTATAACAGAAGAAACCATGTTTTGGATACGGATGGCCAGTGAAGAGAAAATCAATGATCATTTTTCTTTCTTCCAATTGTGTGCTCACCGACCGGAAAATTAGGCAGGGAATATTCTGTGAATCAGAAAACTTTGCATTCATTTCACCGGAAGAAGAAAGGAAGACAGTGGAAGGAAGCTACACTGGAAGTTCATCCCATGGATGATGAAGAAAGCTGTTTTCTGGCTTCAAGCATTTCTTCAACATTCTTCTTGTTTTTAATGCTCCAAGAGGTATGTATTCAACCCACCATGATGCTTCCATACTCTGATATATGCCATGTTCTTCCATTTTTCATTTACTGTCCACGGTTGAAATGCATGCTTTGTGAACGTCAATCCTTCAATACTATCTATCTTTACATCTAGGTCACTTGCATCATGTCAACAAACTTGAACTTACGTAGCATCTTGAAAACCAACAAGTTAATCGAATCAAACTATCTCGACTGGTATAGAAATTTGAGAATCGTTCTCAAATTGGAAAAGTTACTCTACATGCTAGATACTGCTATTCCACCACCACTAGCCCAAGATGCTCATGCTGATGAGCATGCTGTCCACAAGAGGCACAAGGAGGATAGTGATATAGCATCATGTATTATGCTGGCATCCATGACTCTTGAGTTGCAAAAATAGCACGAGCATATGGATGCTCAATCAATCATTTTACATCTTCGAGAGCTGTTTAATGCTCAAGCCATAACTGAGAGATATGAGATCTCGAAACAACTATTTCGTTGCAAAATGACAGAGGGTTCTTTTGTGGCCACTCATGGGCTGAAGATATTGAGCTTAATAGAGAAGTTTGGATCTCTCGGGTTTGTAATGGATCATGACTTAAGTGTTGACTTAATTATACAGTCTTTGCCTAATAGTTTCTCACAATTTGTGATTAACTATTAAATGAACAAGATTGAGTCCACCATTCCTGAATTGATCAATCTTCTCAAACCTGCGGAGTCTTCCATGAAGAAGGATTCCAATGCAGTTTTAATGGTAGAATCTTCCTCTTCTAAGAAGAAAGTTCAAAAGAAGAAGAAGAAGGCTCCTATGAAGCCCAAAGGTGGTGTGAATAAGAAGGACGTAGCTACCAAAGGCTCATGCCATCATTGTGGGAAAATGGGCCACTGGAGACGCAACTGCAAAGCTTACTTGGAGACCATTAAGGACAAGAAGTAGAAGAAGAAGCTTACAAGCACTTCTACTTCTTCTCCAGATATGTTTATGATTAAGATAAATACTGCCTTTAGAAATGAGATATGGGTATTAGATATCGGATGTGGATCTCATTTGTGCAATAACTTGCAGGGGTTAAAGAGTAGTAGAAGGCTAGAGAAAGGCGGTGTGGACCTACATACTGCAAATGGAGCAAAGGTTGTTGTACTTGCTGTGGGGACATACGAGCTGAACCTGCCTTCGAAATTAATTCTAGAACTGCAAAACTATTATTTTGTACCAGTTTTAATGAAAAATATTATCTCAATTGCGTGTTTAGACTTATGTGGATTTCATTTAATATTTAAGAATAAATGTTATTCTTTTTCATTGAATGATATTCATTATGGTTCAGTAACTTTGGTTAATGGTTTATATGTTCTAGACTTGGATAATCCAATTCTCAATATAAACAATAAGAAACTTAAAATGGATAACTCTAACACATCTTACTTATGGCATTGTTGTTTGGGCCATGTAAATAAAAATCGTGTTTCTAAGTTACACAAGCTTGATGACTTAGGGTCATTTGATTATGAATCATATGGTACATGTGAATTTTGTTTGCTAGGCAAAAAGACTAAAACTCCTTTTTCCAGGAAAAGGAAAAGGGGCCAAGGAGTTATTAGAACTCATACATTCTGATGTATATGGCCCAATGTCAATACAAGTAAGAGGAGGTTATAACTATTTCCTAACCTTTATCGATGACTTCTCACGATACGGGTATTTGTATTTAATGAAATACAAATCTGAGGCCTTTAAAAGGTTCAAAAATTTCAAGAATGAAATAGAGAAACAACTTGGCAAAAGTATAAAGACTCTAAGATCGGATCGAGGAGGAGAATACTTAAGCCAAGAGTTTCTGAATTATCTTAGAGATAATGGGATATTATCTCAATGAACTCCACCACATACATCTCAACATAACGGTGTATCTGAGAGAATGAATCGAACCCTTATAGACATGGTATGGACCATGATGGCTTCTGCAGACCTACCAAAATCATTTTGGGGGTATGCACTAGAAACTTCTGTTTATATACTAAATAGAGTTCCAACAAAATCGGTTAATACTACCCCATTTGAGATATTCTTTGGTAAGAGACCAAAGTTATCTCACTTGCGAGTATGGGGTTGTCCTGCCTTTGTTAAAAGGCCAAAGTCAGATAAATTTGATAATAAGTCTGACAAATGTTTGTTTGTGGGATATCCGAAAGAATCTTTTAGCTATTACTTCTATTTACCCTCCGAAAACAAATTGTTTGTTTCGAAACATACCGTCTTCTTAGAGAATGAGCACATGCTCAAAGGGGACAGTGGGAGTAAAATTGAACTTAGTAAAGTTCATGAAGATCAAACAAACGAGGATCAACCATCTAACCCCACATCTATTGAGAGAATAGATGAACCTTCTAATACACAAGAACCTCGTAGATCTAGTAGGATACGTATGGCACCTGAGAGATATGAATTTCTCTTCAGTGACCACAATGACGTATTGCTCATAGATGAAGATGAGTCTACTACCTACAAAGATGTTCTGAATAGTTCAGAATCTGAAAAATGGCTTGAGGCCATGAAGTCAGAGATGGATTCCGTGTACGACAACCAAGTATGGACTTTGGTTGATCCACCCAAAGGAATTAAACCTATTGGGTGCAAGTGGATTTTCAAGAAGAAAACAGATATGGATGGTAACTTAGTTACCTATAAAGCACAACTAGTGGCGAAGGGTTATCGTCAACAACATGGTATTGACCACGATGAAACCTTCTCACCAATAGCCATGTTAAAATCCATCAGGATACTCCTAGCCATTGCTACTCATTATAATTATGAGATTTGGCAAATGGATATAAAAACAGCTTTCCTAAATGGAAATCTGACTGAGAGTTTTACATCCAATGATGGCACAAATGTGTGTAAGCTGCAAAGGTCTATTTATGGACTTAAGCAAGCTTCTAGGAGTTGGAATATCCGTTTTGATGAAATAATTAAAAAAGTTTGGTTTCATTCAAAATATGGATGAGCCTTGTGTATACAATAAGGTTAGTGGGAGTGCAATTATTTTCTTACTACTTTATGTAGATGACATATTATTAATAGGAAACGATATACCTGTCTTGCAAACGGTTAAAATTTGGTTGTCCAAACAATTCTCCATGAAAGAGCTTGGAGAAGCAACTTATATTCTTGGAATAAGGATCTATAGAGATAGATCCAAAAGGTTGCTTGATCTTTTACAGTCTACATACATAGATAAAGTGCTAAAGAGGTTTAGCATGGATCAATCCAAAAAGGGATTCTTACCCATATCACATGGTGTAAGCCTTTTAAAGTCGATGTCTCACAAGACACAAGTTGAAAGAGATCACATAAATAAGATTCCATATACTTCGATAGTTGGATTTATCATGTATACTATGATATGTATTAGGCCTGATATATCTTGTGCTCTCAGTTTGACGAGAAGATACCAATCTGACCCTGATGAGGGTCATTGGGCAGCTGTAAAGAACATTCTTAAATACTTACGAAGGACTAAGGATATGTTCTTAGTATATGGAGAAGGTGATTTGAAAATAGACGGGTATACTGATGCCAGTTTTCAATCTAACAAAAATGATTTCAAATTACAATCCGGCTACGTGTTTACGTTGTGCGGAGGGGCAATAAGTTGAAAAAGTTCCAAATAAGAGACTATTGCCAACTCTACAACAAAAGTTGAGTACATAGCCGCTTCTGAAGCAGCTAAAGAAATAAAGATAGAGAGAGTTTCCACATATGAGAACATAGCTAACCCGCTTACAAAAGCACTATCCCAAAAAAAACATGATTGTCATGTTAAGTCATTCGGCATTAGATACATGAATGATTGGCTCTAGTGCAAGTGGGAGTTTGTTAGTGTTGTGCCCTAAAGGCAATCACTTGTACATTGTATATGACATATTTTATTTTAATAAAAGGCATTATTTATCTTACAATTTCTTTTGTTTATTTTTAAGTAATATAATTGTTTGATAAAGTCCCTAGTACAACACTGTGTTAAGGAAATCATCATAGAGATCATGATATGAGATTCCTACTACACTGGATGGTGTTAGTACTTAAATAGTCCCTAGTCATAGTATTAATGAGACAGGACATCATTAATGCGTTAAGACTAGCATGTGTTAGACTTCCTGATTTGATTAGGCGGTGGTTCTCATAACTGTGAGTATTGAGATACTCAAAGTTAATACATGGATGCTTGTTAATGGAACAAATTCATTGGATGACCTAGCTTTGAGATAATCACATGGATAACTATTTAGTGCCAGTTATATAATCTCAATATAGCAAATGTGCAAGTATCCTTAGACTTGAAATCTCCAAGGTACTTTATTTGCTGAGCTTTGTACTTTGATTCCAATATCCGGGGCTCGATCGAGGGCCGCCTATGGAATGGATATTAGGTACATTGTGAGGTAAACGAAAGAAGTTGAGAAGGTCAATAAAGAATTCACCACTCCTAATAGTAGGGGCGAATATCTCACGGCCACTTGTAGGAATTACTACTTGAGAAGTCCTTGGCCAAGGCAATTGTGTATTGAAAATAGTTCCAATCGATACACATATAGAGTAGTGGATTCCTGGTACAAGTACTATTGTATTCGGGCCAAAATTATTTCTGAATGGAGTTGGCACTAATTCCGTACTCCAAATCGATGAGATATTGTATGATAAAAGGAGTTAATTGCATTGAAGTTTGTTATTGAAGGGTTCATGTCAAGCTACTTGACTTCCTGGACTCTTAGGTGGTCATGATGTGTTGCTAGATACCGCTCATGATCTGAGAATATGGGTTTATTAATTGGTGAATTAATAAACCAATTTTGATTAGAATTAATATGATTAATTCTAATTAATTATGGATTATTAATCTCAAAGATGTTTGGATTAATTCATGTTCGCTACCAATTGACTAGAAAACCTAATAGGTCATACACAATAAATGATTATATACTTATTTGATAACATAGTGGGGTTGATTGAGAGAAAGAGAAGTTGTTGTGGATAAATTATAATTAGTTATAATTTGTGGTCTAAATTGTAATTGTGAGAACTTGATATTTTCAATTACAATTAGAAAATTCTAATAGGATTAGAATTCTCAATTTTGGGAGGGAAATTTCGTGTAATATATAGTATATGTAACACATGAAAAAACCCTAGCTGAACAACACATAAAACAACAGCCATGAACATTCTCTCTTCTCTCTATCTCTCTCGATTTGATCTTGATCAAAGAACCCAAGCCACCATCTTTTTCTGCTAGTATAGAAAATTTTGGTGCTTGAGTGTACCCTCTGTGTGGATTATTGTTAGACGTTCAACTCACATGGAAGTTGATCACGAGAATTGCTGGATCGCGCCTCAACTTGAAGAAAAAAGTTTTTGTTCTTCAGACCATCACCCAAAGGTAAAAGCTGTTACCTTTACTCTCTTTATGTATTGTTTTTCACACATAGACGGGTCCTGAGAGAGTATCTCGTTTTATTTTTCGCTGCACCGTATACGATACAAGCTTGAGATACCCAACAAGGGCCAATCCATTATGTTTTTAAATTTATTGGGATCAATAACTACTCTTTCAAAACTGATAATATGTCCTAAATATTCAACTTTACTTTGAGCAAAAGAACACTTACTCCTTTTTGTACAAAGTTTATATTTCTTAAGTAAATCAAATACCACTTCCAAATGATCAGGATGAGACTGCAAATCATGACTGTATATAAGAATATTATCAAAAAACACCGACACAAATTTTCTTATACAATTAACAAAAACTTTGTTCATCAAAGCTTGAAAGGTTACATGGCCGTTATTAGTCCTAAATTGCAGTTTTAGTAATATTATTCTTATGCACCCTAATTTAAAAATGCCTTGATCTAAAGTCTATTCTAGAAACATATTTGGCGCCATATAATTCATCCAGTAATTCATTAATTATGGGAATAGAAATTTATTCTTGATAGTGAGTGAGTTCAACCACCTATAATCCACACAAAAAACTCAATGTACCATTTTTCTTCTTAACTAATAACATAGGTGAAGCATAGGAATTGTTACTGGTTTGAATAATTCCCTCATGCAGCATTTCAGAGACTATTTTCTCAATTTCTACCTTCTGAAAATGAGGGTACCTATATGGTCTTATCTTGAAAGTTTAAGCTCATTCCACTAACTGAATATGATGTTCATGTGTCCTAATAGGTGGTAGGCCTTGTGATTTCTCAAAGACATCAATATTTCATAATAAAAATTTAGTCACCTCTACTAGAATGATTTCAGTTTCTTCTTCAATAATTATAGAATATAGTTGGCCTAAATTATCTATTCATCATTCTCAATCTGTCTCTATAAGGTTTCCTTTTAATCTTCTTGATTCTAGTCTTATCATTATTGCCTAGTAACTTAATTTCCTTTACATCCTTGTTAAAAGTTAAAATCAATTTCTCAAAATCAAACACAATAGGGTTGTAGTTTTTTAGCCAATCAATGTAACATCCCGTCCTGAGCAGTCTTAAGATAGGAGATGTTTTTTTTTTTTTTTTCAATCTTTGTGAACTTTTGGATATTATATGAGAATTTTCTTGAACTTTATAAAGTTATTTTCTTTATACAAGAAAGTCATTATTTATGAAATGAATATTTTATGTGAATTATATTTTATAAGAAATATTATATATATATATATATATATTATTTTTTATAAGAAATACTATAGTATATTTAATAAAGAAATAATATATTACACACACACACACATATTATATATTTGATAAAATAATATTATATTCTAGATTAGGAAGAGAAATTGAATTTTGTTAAGTAACCTATGAGACCCAATATATTAATTAGGTGGTGACGCACTCAATTTAATATTTCATAAGATATTTTATTTATTTATTTATTATTATTATTATTAATTTTCAAAAGATAGCCACAATATTTGACCATTACATTTTCTACAATATTCTTACACCTCCTATAAGGTTCCAAAATATTCCACAAGCTTCTATTATATTCTATAATATTCTATATTATTTTATATTATTGTTAACGTCAACTTTGCCGAGCCGACACAACAGTTACTTCGAGTCGATGCCGATTTGATAAATGAGGATGAGCCGATAAAGTCAACCTTTTCGAACAGCCGATAGCCATGGTCAACATCGACACCGCGGAACCGATGAGAAAGAACAAACAGAATCCTGATCTTTCGACGCAAGGGACTCTGCACGATCGTTGGGAATATTCTTGGGCCTGAAGAAACTCCACGATCTGTTCGTGGTTCATTTGCAGCAAGTATAAAAAGAGGAGCATCGCCCACAAGGAAGGGGATTAAAACCATCAAATCAGCAAAGTTCAATTTCATTTTCTTTTTCCTCATCATCATTTCCATCTTTCTATTCTAGGATTTTATTTCTTTATAGCTTTCTTACTGCTTTGTTCTAGCTTCCCTTTACCAGCTTTGTTTACAGTCTTTCTCACAGTTTTCGGTTCATACTTTTGATATCAGCTTTTTCTGTACTTTCCATTGAGGTGATCAATATAAATATCATTTCATGTTCCAGAAAAGTCCTTTCGTTTACCCTTCTCAATTGACCTTCTTGAGCCCTTTCTTTAGTAAGCTCAAGGAACCCGTCCGATACCATTTGTTGTTACTCCCTGTCGGATCGTTTGTGTTTGTCGGATACGAAGCCGATTCCCATTTGCATCGGTTCCTTATTTTGACAGCAACACAGATTGGCACGCCCAGTGGGACCCGAAAGTCAGTATTCGTATGCTATTGCGGTCAGGACGCATAATGGCGAGCAATCCACAACAACCACAGGCACCGGAGGTATCTGAGCATCCCCCAGTCCGTGCCCTCCAGGGAGTTTTTGATCCGGCGGTTACCGGTGGTACTCAGGGTACTACTGGGGAGCAAGGGGACAGTCCTCACCCCCGGCGTCTCAGTCGACGTCCACCTCACTGACTGCCATTCGACATACTATGGAACAGTATACTGGTGAACTCTTACAGAGGCTTATTCCACAGTTTGCTACTATTTTCCGACCTTTGCTTCAGAATGAGCTACAGCAGTTTGCGTAGAGACAAAGTATGCAACCCTTTACTCAGCCCTCGGGGTACCCTGTACCAGGGACCAACATGGCACCAACATACCCACGCCATCGGCTAATGTTGCACCTACTTATGGCTCAGTACACCTCTTGCGAAGAGATACATCCTTCCCAGCCACTGGGGGGCACCAAGCTCCAGGAATGGTAAGTCAAAACATTTTACCAGCCGAAGCATTTCTTGGCAGAAGTTCAGGCCTAACAGCAGGGTTACTAATGACATATGAAGCGGTTCCCACCTATGCTAGGGGAAACATGCCACCTTTCGGGGGGCAATCACATTACCCTGCGCCGTACCCTCCTATATATCCGTCAGTCACAGTGGCTAACCCAGGGCAGGGCACCGGCAGCACCGAGCCCTCCATAAGGCAAGGTCCCCGACCTGTCATGCAAAGCCCCTCACCTCAGTTTCAACAGACGTACCAGTCGATGGATATGGTAATGCAGCAGACACGAGATCGGCTCATATACCAAAAGCCTTATCCCGAATGGGTGGATTCCATGGCCGTACTCCCCCGAGGGTACAAGTTGCCGGAGTTTTCAACATTTTCCGACGAGGACAATAAGTCCACCATAGAACATATCAGAAGATTCACAACACAATGTGGTGAGTTAGGAAACAATGACTGGCATATGTTACAACTGTTCTCATTATCATTGACAGGAGCAGCGTTCACATGGTATGCCAATCTAATGCCTAATTCCGTATATTCCTGGGCGGACATGGAAAGAATGTTCCACCAATGTTTCTTTAAGCCTATACTGGAAGTCTCCATTGCAGACCTTTTGGCCATCAAGCAAAAGGGATCAGAAGATGTGGTGGATTTTATCGAACGTTTCCGACAAACCAAGTCCAAATGTACAACCCAATTGCCTGAAACAGAGTGTGCACGAATCGCCATTAGTAGGATGCATCCGCAGCTCAAAGAACGATTCATTCTCCAAGACTTATCAGATTTATCTCGATTATTGTCTCATGCTGTCCGAATAGAAGAGATGATCAAAGAGAAAGAGAAGAGACGTTCTGTCAAGTTCTCTCATGGCCAAACAATGATATCCGTCATAGATGCTATTAACGAGGAGGAAGAAGAGCAGGCCGGTGAGGTGATGGCAGCAGAGTTGGTAAAAGGCGCATCCTATATGTGTCCTCACTTGAAACCCGGCAAGGGAAATGAGGAAATGGCCATATCAGGAACCACCTATTCTTTTGACGTTTCAAAAGCGGAACAAATCTTCGACCAATTGGTGGCAGACAAACAAATTCGCTTGGCTTATGGACACAAGATTCCCAATTCAGAGGAATTGAAAGGGAAAAGGTATTGTAAATGGCATAACTCTTTTTCTCACAGTACTAACGGTTGCATTGTCTTCAGGAACATCATTCAGAAGGCTATCCAGGATGGGAGACTGAGGTTTGCAGATAAAAAGGAAGAGACTCTGGTAGACACCGACCCCTTTCCGTTAGCCGATACGCACATGTTGCAAATAATGTATGGGAAACAGGAAGAACATGTAGGGAACAACCAGCATGGGGAAACAGGGGAAGCATTGCAGAGATTGGACGGTAAATCGTCAGTTTTCACCCGTTTATCTCCTCCTACTTTTGCGGCACACTTCCATAGCAAGGAAAGGAAACTAACAGTGAAGGTACCCCAAAAGGAAACCTTTCTGCATAGCCGCTATTCCCGACCAACAAAGACCCAAAAGAGGAGAGAGCAGCGGAAGCGGGCGCAAGAAAGGCGACTGTTGGATACTTGGGTTGAAAAGCAACTGGGCCCAGATAATGGCCAAAATATGCTTAGCATCTTGCCGTCAAGCTTCCGAGCTACTTCTTATCAGAAGTCCATGGAAGAGAATTTTCATATTGAAGAAAAAGCCGCCGTGGAGCTGGTAGATGTTCAGATTCCCCCAGAGGGGATGTTTTTTCCCATTCCGACAGCCCAAAATGCTAACCATCTCAGGCCCTTGTACATCAAAGCCCATGTCAATGGCAAGCCACTTACTCAGGTTTTTGTTGATGGTGGAGCCGTTCTAAACGTAATGCCTTTCTCCACCTTGAAACGGCTGGGGAAAGACAAGTTGGATTTGTCCCCTACCGATATGCAGATGGTCAATTTCACTGGAGAAGCGGCTGCGACAGAAGGATGATCACTTGTGAAGTTACAGTCGGGTCCAAAACCAGTAAAACGGTCTTTTTAATAATTGATGCAAAGCCAACCTATTCCATTTTGTTGGGCAGGGATTGGATTCATGCAAACTGTTGCGTACCGTCCACTTTACACCAGATGATGTTGATCTGGGATGGGGAGCAGGTGGAGCAAATCCCAGCCGATCCTAATCCATTTTCAGCTGAAATCTAAATGAACGAAGCTCTATTCTATCATCCGACGTTTGATCCAAGCCAATACGCTAAGCTGACAATGGCCCATAACTTGATCACTACTGAGGAACCAAACGGCTTACGACCGGAAGATCCAGAAGTCCGACGAGCTCCCGGCTTCATTGCTCAAGATCCATTGATAGAAGTAGATATAGGAGAAGCGGGGGAGAACAGAACAGCCAATGTGAGTTTACACTTGACTATGGAGCAAAGGGATAAGATTACTTGTCTAATCCGCAGGTATAAAGACTGTTTTGCATGGGATTATCATGAGATGCCAGGATTGGACCGAGGCATTGTGGAACATCGCTTACCTGTGAAAGAAGGCTTTAGACCCCATAAATAGCCAGCAAGACGATTTAACCCTGCATTTCTACCCAGGATCAAGGAAGAGGTGGAGAGATTACTTCGGTGCAGATTCATCCGTACGTGCCGATATGCATAGTGGGTATCTAACATCGTGCCGGTCATTAAGAAGAACGATCAGCTACGTGTTTGCATAGATTTCAGAAATGTGAACTTGACCACTCCAAAGGATGAGTATGCTATGCCGATGGCTGACATGTTGGTAGATTCCGCTGCGGGTAACCAGTTTCTAAGCTTTATGGATGGCTATTCAGGGTATAACCAGATATTTATAGCTGAAGAGGATACGCACAAAACGGCTTTCCGCTGCCCAAGGTCTACTAGTTTGTTCGAATGGGTGGTCATGCCATTCGATTTGAAGAACGCTGGGGCCACCTTTCAACGGGCCATGAACCTCATCTTCCACAACCTTATCGGCAGCACCATGGAAGTCTACATAGATGATTTGGTCATGAAATCCCCCAAGTTCCTTCAACACTTGGTCGACTTGGAGCAGGCTTTCCTCCGGATGCGTCGGCACCATTTGAAGATCAATCCGGCTAAGTGTGCTTTTGAAGTTACGGCCGGAAATTTTCTTGGGTTCTTAGTACACCAGAGGGGGATTGAGATAGATTAGAACAAGGCTCGGGATATTCTACAAGTAAAACCACCTCAAATGAAGAAAGACCTACAAAGTTTCTTGGGGAAGATCAATTTTTTACGGCGGTTTTTGACAAACGCCGCAGGTAAACAAAAGGTATTTTCGCCGTTGTTGCGATTGAAGTCATCTCAGAAATTTATCTGGCAACCTGAGCATCAGGCAACGTTTGATCAAATAAAGGTAGCTCTATCACATCCACCAGTGTTAGCACCTCCACATAACCGGTCGCCCATGAAGTTATATATCTCAACTGCGGATGAGTCTATCGGCAGTTTGCTGGCTCAGGATGACCAACAAGGAATAGAAAGGGCAGTATACTACCTTAGCCGGAATCTATCGGATACGGGGACCAGGTACACTCCTATTGAAAAGCTATGCTTATCTCTCCATTATGCATGCACAAAGCTGGAGTATTACTTGTTATTTAGGGAAGTACGTGTACTCTGTAAGATAGATCTAGTCAAATTCTTGTTGAATCGCCCTTTACTGAATGGGCGATTGATAAAATGGGCTGTCAAATTACATGCTTTTTCTCTAACGTATGTGCCACTGAAGGCAGTAAAGGGACAAGCTATTGCAGATTTTTTAGCTGAACATCCTTCACTAGAGATACCGCAAACGAATGAAAACAAGCCACAAAGGTACGTTTCTTTGAAACCATAGGTTTTACAGTTTGATGGCTCAAGCACCCAACGGAAGGCTGGTATTGGCCTGGTTCTGGAATCTCCGAGTGGATAGCAGGGCCAGGTTCACTTTGAATTAAAAAAGAGGACAACTATCAATCAGGCGGAGTACGACACCCTGTTGTTAGGGTTACGGATTCTGAAGGCACTGGAAGCTCGAGTAGTCAGAATTGTAGGAGATTCTCAAGTGGTTATTCGACAAATAGTAGGAGAGTATAAATGCACTGCCCCATTGTTGTTGGGTAAGTTACAAGAGGTGAAAGGACTATTGCAGCACTTCTAGGAGGTTATTCTAGTTCATGTTCCCAGGACAGAAAACCGAAATGCTAATGATTTAGCTCAGCTAGCTTCAGGTTTCAGGAAAGCAATGATGTGCCAACAAATAGCGGAGACAGAGCATCAGGAAGATTGGCGACAGGAGATCGTTGATTATTTAAAAAACCCGACCGGGCAAATATCCCGAGAGGTGAAACGAAAGGCCCTCAGCTTTACAGTTATAGGCAATGTTCTGTTCCGACGGAGTCGCACTGGGATTCTCTTGAAGTGTCTTTCTAAGAAAGAAGCCCTACGGGCAATGGAGGAAGTACACGAAGGCTTATGTGGAGCACATCAAGCAGGCCCAAAACTAAAATGGACACTCCAACGTCATGGTTTCTTTTGGCCGTCAATGACTACCAATTGCAATGCTTATACGAATGGCTGTAAAGCTTGCCAAAAGCATGGCCCGTTGCTGCACACACCTTCCACGGAACTTCATCCGATTATTAAACCGTAGCCTTTCCGCGGATGGGCCCTGGACATCATCGGAAAAATCTATCAACCTTCAGCAAAAAGGCATTCATTCATATTGGTGGCAACAGATTACTTCACCAAGTGGGTGGAGGCGCAACCACTGATCAACGTGACACAAGCAGCAGTCATCAACTTTCTCTGACAAAGCATTCTATTCCGTTTCGGAATCCCAGAGACAATCACAACGGATCAAGGAACGGTGTTTACAGGGGATCATGTACGTAATTTTCTAACTCAGTTTAAGGTTAAGTTGCTTCACTCTTCTCCTTACTATGCACAGGCCAAAGGACAAGCAGAGGCAACAAACAAGACCCTCATCAGCTTGATCCGTAAGGTAGTAGAAGACAATCCAAGGAAGTGGCATGAAACATTGCAGGAGGTATTGTGGGTCCATCGGAATGCAACTAAAACTACTACTGGGTTCACCCCGTTTAAACTAACCTATAGGCAGGATGTTGTGCTACCTGTTGAGATATCGTTGCAGTTAGCACGGATAACCTACCAGCGTGGTCTAACGACTAAAGACTACCAGATGGCTTTGGCATTAAGCCTAGACTAAGTTGAGTTGGATTGCTGGGTGGCCTTGGAGAACATAAAACAACATAAGGAGAAGGTGGCAAGGGCGTACAATCGGAAGGTTCGAGAAAGACGTTTTCAGGAAGAAGACATGGTTTGGAAGACTATTCTCCCTGCTGCTCCAAAAGATCCAAAGTATGGTAAGTGATCCGCATCCTGGGAAGGCCCATTCTTAGTAACGCAAGTTTTTGATAGATGAGCTTACCGCCTGATGACACCCGATGGGAAGGAGGCAGGTCGAGCAATTAATGGTAAGTTTTTAAAGCGATACTACCTGACGTTCTGGGAAGGGGCTAGCGCATGAAAAAAAAAAAAAAAGAAGAGAAAGGGCATCTTCTTAAACAGAGACTTTGGTTTCCATATATTGAGCTGATCACAAGAGACCGACCAGATGGCCATAGATGTCAGTACAAAAAAGAAATCAGCTACTATCAGAAGAGGCGTTGGGTAACAACAGTGGCCGATACGAAATAATCACTAGCCGATTGGGGTCTTCCGATTCAGGGGGTACTGGGCTAGCCGGGGCAGTTCCCGTTGGTTGCGGATCCAAAACTGGGAGCTATGTCCCAGCCATTTCAGCCTCAGGTTCAGTACCACCCTCGGGGGGCAGGGCCACCTCATCAGAATCTGTCCTCAGAGCTCCTGGATCGACTGGCAAAGGGGCAGCTTTTTCAAGTTGGGTACCGGAAGGACCAACCTCGTCAGTTGCCGAGGGGTGTAGAGCTTCGTTTAGCTTGGCTGTGAAGTGGTCCCACCCAGACTTCATCTCTTCCAGCAAGGCGGTTGAGTTTGATAGTTCAGCTTCAAGCAGTTCCTCTTTCGCCTCCAGCATTAGGCGTTCGTCGTGATGCTTAAGAAAGGAGTCCTTAATGGTTTTGACCGTCTTCTGGAATCCTTTTTCTGATGCAAGTTGCTGCTCCAGAGTTTTTTTTTTCAGAGGCAAGCTCTTTCTGGATCTCTGACAGTTGATGTTCGAGCCGCTCAATTTTGCCAATTCCTTCAGCAATGTCGACTCGCAGAAGTGTAAGATGATCCAAGGATTCCTGGCAATCTCTCTCGGCAAATGCGGCATTCTCTCAATGCAATTTCAGGAGTTCTAGTTGATGGTGCGCTTTATCCCGACGACGTTGTATATCGGATAAGAAGCGACCCGTGAAACGCATCTACCCCAGACACCCAATTGCCAGGTCCCGGAGCACAGGGGGCATGCCGGGGTCGTTTTACTGGATAATCCGTAGAAGTACACGACTTACATTGTCCAGGGTGGCCCGCTCAATGGCAAGGAAGCCCCGATGAGACTGTCAAGGAAATCCAGCGCCGAAGCCAATGTCAGCATTGGTAGAGAAGCAGTAGTTGTTCCAGCTTCCTGGCTGGGAAGAGGCACCGTTATCTCAACATCTGCGGCCACTGATTGCTTTTTGGGCCTTGGCGGAGCAGGGGGTGGACTTGTTGGAGTCGGCCGTTCAGCCAATAAAAGGTCTGCTACTGATGGGGGAGCCGATGTGCTAGCCGTTTGGGGATGTGTCGTAGTAGCCTCCACCCTGGGGGTATCTGCCGTTGGCGGGACAACTCTCGCGGCTGGCTTTTCGGCTAAGGAGTTGAGCGGAATGTTTTTCTCCGAGTCAGAAGAAGTGTCGATGACTACCGGATGGCTTATCCTTTATTTGCGCCTCTACAAAAAGAAAGGGTTGTGTTGATAATCAGACAAACAATTTTTGAACATCAAGGAAGCCAAAAAAGGGGGAGAAAAGGAAGGATCGATAAAGGCAAACCTTGGACCCGGGAGGGGTCAGCGTGTCACGTCTCCTTTTAGATCGACGGAGCAAGGACGGACCCTCGAACTCTTCTTCTTCCTCCTCCGGAATCACAGGAGCAGCAGCAGTGGTTCTTTGCACCAAGGGAGTTTGTAAGGTCGGCATTTTCACAGGACTAACAGGGTTTTTTACCTGTTTCTCTTTCTTAGCCGATGAAGATGGTTCAGGCCAAGAGGCAGCCGATCCAGGGAGCCGTAGAAGCCAGAAGCCTATGGGGGCAGAAAATAGGGCCCCACTCAGTAGCCTCCACCATAAATCAAAGTTTGGGGAGGTCTCCAGTACCACCTAGAAGGGTTTAAACTCAAAGGACCTTAGAATGACCTGAGTGCGTTCAGCTAAGGTGTGTACGTCTTCAGCCGATAACACCGGTTTTATAGTGAAAGAGGAAACATGCCCTGGATCGGCAGGAATGTCCTGTATCAACCCAAATTGGCGGGAGAAACAATGAGGATTATACCGCTCGCAGGAGGTCTTAGCGCTCCGCGCTTCAGGTTTGGCCCCCAAAAGAATTTCCCGAGGGTACAGAATGCGGGCCCATAAAGTGTATTGTGTGGCCTCGGGGCTTTCCGATAGGTTTCTCAACCAAAAAGGGCCCTCTTGGCGAGCAGAGTACGGGAAGAAAATGGCTCCATGAAAGTCTAGACATCGGTAAAGGTACGGGACAATGGTTTCAGCGGAGGCAGAATTGGTGGGGACCCGAAGGAGCCGATAGCCGGTCGCCTGCTCAGAAGAATCTGCTTGGGTGCCTGCAAGTTGGCTAACGCCAAAATTAGGCAAGTATTGATACAACCAGAGCTGGGCAATCCAGAGTGGGCCCCTTAGGTTGGTCGGATCCTCCCCGGCGGAAAGAGCAGCCATCAGTTAATTGATGGTGCAGTAAACTAAGGCAAGGACCAGAGAGGTAAGATCGCAGCGCCTCTTGCTCCTTAGGAGAGCCGATACGTAGTATCGGTACTCATTACTGATGCCGGCAGAGTGAGAACAGATGATGTATTTACACAACCACAGCCATAAGAAGGTCGCTTGTTCTTGATTGGAAAGAGTGTCCTCTACCCCTCGTTGTGCGCTGATGACATTGTCGTATGAAGAAGAGGCCTTGTCTAGTCGAGCCTCAACGGCAGGCAAATTTTCCTCGTCATGAAGCTTCGGGATTTCATCGCCCTCACATCGGAAGCCGAGAATGGTGCAAATATCAAGAATGGTGGGAAAAACATTCCGTGCGGGAAAATGAAGCCGTTGATCGCCGAAGACCAAAAGGGTAGGACGGCGGCAAACAAGTTACAATCAAATGCCATCTCAAAGTCAGTCATCATGATGGCATCCGCAATGCCCCATTGCGCCCAAATAGCCCCAAATTGGGCATAGTAGAATCTCGTCATTCTCGATAATTTTTGAGTTTGCGGGGCCAATGGCGAAAAGAAGAGGGAAGGTTGGCAGTTGTGAAAGTGTCTTGTTGCAGAGGGAATGTGAAATTAGCCGAAAATACAAACCGCAGGTGTTCAGCGGTAACCTCGGCAAGCAGGAGGCGTGGACCCAAGGTAAACAGCCTGGCATTGGCTTGGACCAGGGAAAGGATACTCTTATCGGTAGAAGTTGCCATTGTGATGTTGCTTTTACTAAAGGGAAATTCACAGTTTGTAGGAATTAGGGCAAGAAGATAAAGAGTCGACGAGTTGCTCAGGCAGTAGAGTTCTGAAGGAGATAGAAGTTGTAAGGAGTAAGGAGTTCCGACCGGGGACCACCGAAATTTATAAGGAAGTTTGAAATTGAGCCGTTCACAGGTTATAAGGCTGAGGCGTCGCAAACCTTCCATAATGTTTGGGACGTTTTGATTCTGTTAAAAACGGACGGCTACCGTTAATAGTTATACGATTCCCATCGTTTCGATGACTCGCGTCCTCTGAAACAACGGGACTCGGGGGGCATGTGTTGACGTCAACTTTGCCGAGCCGACGCAACAGTTACTTCGAGCCGATGCCGATTTGATAAATGAGGACGAGCCGATAAAGTCAACCTTTTCGAACAGCCGATAGCCATGGTCAACATCGGTACCGCAAAGCCGATAAGAAAGAACAAACAGAATCCTGATCTTTTGGCGCAAGGAACTCTGCACGATCGTTGGGAACATTCTTAGGCCTGAAAAAACTCCACGATCTGTTCGTTGTTCATTTGCAACAAGTATAAAAAGATGAGCATCGCCCACAAGGAAGGGGGATCAAAACCATCAAATCAGCAAAGTTCAATTTCATTTTCTTTTTCCTCATCATCATTTCCAGCTTTCTAGTCTAGGATTTTGTTTCTTTACAGCTTTCTTACTGCTTTGTTCTAGTTTCCCTTTACCAGCTTTGTTTACAGTCTTTCTTACAGTTTTCAGTTCATACTTTCGATATCAGCTTTTTCTGTACTTTCCATTGAGATGATCAGTATAAATATCATTCCATGTTCCAGAAAAGTCCTTCCGTTTAGCCTTCTCAATTGACCTTCTTGAGCCATTTCTTTAGTAAGCTCAAGGAACCCGGTCCCTGATTAAAAAAAGGTCCAATACCATTTGCTGTTACTCCCTGTCGGATCATTTGTGTTTGTCGGATACGAAGCTGATTCCCGTTTGCATCGGTTCCTTATTTTGACAGCAACAATTATACTATATTTTATTATCTTCTATAATTTTTCTATAAACATCTACTAAATTCTATTAATTTTCATAAAGTTCTATTATCTTCTAAAATATTCTATCATCTTCTAAAGTGTTCTAGAGATGTTTAGTCATCTTCCATAAGCTTCTAAAATCTTCTAGACATGATGACTCATCTTCCAAGAGCTTCTAAAATATTCTAGAAATTTGATGAGTTATATTCTATAAGCTTCTATAAGTTGCCATTTATACCTTCTAAGATGTTCTACACATTTCTAATATTGCCAAGTCACCTTTTATATATTTCTATCATATTCCATAGCTTCCTACATAAACTTCTTACATAAGCATTTTACATAAGCATTTTATAAAGCTTCCTCCATAAGCTTCCTAGAACATCTATAAATAGAGATTAGAAGGGAGGACCGAAACATAAGAGATGAGAAGAGAGAAATTGCAGAAATAGAGAGGAACAAACTGAGGGCAAGGAAGTAAGAAGAAAGAAAAAAGAAAGAAAGAAAGAAAGAAAGAAAAGGGAGAGAAAGGAAGAAAACCGAGAAGAGTGAAAGAGAAAAAGAAAGAATAAGAGAAAAAGAAAGGGAAAAAGATAAAGAAGTAGTGATATTGATGATATTGATTTTGCTCATTTTTTTAGGTGAGCTTGACTTGAGGAAATAGTTAGATGAGGTGAGTTTCCTTTTATTTTAGAAAAAACGTTTCGTTAGTGATTTTTTAAAAATATATATGCCTACTTTATGTTTTTAAGAAAACATGAATTTTATGCGTTACTCTAGGAATTCAATTTTGGAAAAATGGTTTGGTTTAGAAAATATTGCATTGCATTGATCTTCAACTTTTATGCCCGAATATGTTATCATACCATAGGATTATATTCCTGTAGTGTTGATGTTATGTTATTAGATGGATTAAAGTTCCTTCCAAGTAATGAGATCGCAATGTGGTTTTACTTATTAAACGCATTTTGAGAATATAATTACTGTGAGGAACCATTAATATCCATGTGAGCAAATGACTGTTTTGTCTTAAGTATAAGATAGCATGAATGTTTACAAGTTGTCTTGTTGAAACATACCATAATACCCGTTTTTATTTGAAAATCACGAGTAGGCATGAGACTCACTGAGTATTTTGCACTTACACATTTTCCTATATGTTTTTAGGCTCTATTGTACAGGTTGGTGATCAAAGTATGCAACAGAATTGTAATGATGAAGAAACTATTATTGGTTTGTCTTGTTGGAGATACATTGTAAAAGACTTGAGATCTACCTTCAAAGTTATCATTAATTGAATGACATGTTCATTTTAAGGTTATAGTATAATTTTGTTGTGTATTCAGTTTTAATCTGTTATAAAAATCCCTTATCTGGGAATTCAGATGGGGCGACATCCCATGACGACATGACCCACTATGAATGGAAATATTTAGGGTGTTACAATCAACCCCTAAAATTATATCACTTCCCTCTAACCTCAATACCCTTATATCCTGTTCAAACACTTCTTTTCTCATTTTTCATTTCAACTTGTTGCACAAGCTTCTACTATACATTTTGTTTCCATCAGCTACAGCTATAATCACAAGTTTAATTGGAACCTTCTTAAGCTTCAATTCATCAACCAAATTGTTGCATATGAAGCTATTGCTACTAACAGTGTAAATCAACACAAAAATTTCTCTTCCTTTTATCTTGCCTCTAATCCTCAATGTGCTATAATTCAAGTTGCCTATTAAGGCATTTATATAAAGTTGTGCTTTAGCCCCAACTTCTACTACATTAACAACAACTACATATATATAAAGTTGTGCTTTAGCCCTAGTTTCTACTACATTAATAGCAACTCCATCATCTACTTTCACTTCTTCCTCTTCTTGAAGTACCTTCTCATCTTCACTGAGATCATCCACCAAAATATAGTTGAGCTACTTTTTTGGACAAATATGCTTAGGTGTACACTTGTCATCACACCTAAAGCATAAGTCTTTTCCTCTTCGGTTCTAAATTTTTACATAGGTAATCTTCTTGAAAGGCGTTGTTTCAGTATTTTGGTTTTGACTTTATTTGAGGTAGGGTATGCCTTGGTGGTAGCAAAAGAAGTTTTAACTATAGTGGAACTATTTTGATATGATTTTGTAAATGGTTTGATGTTCTTATTTAAGGCTGAAATGGTGGTTTGCAGGTTAATGGCTTATTCAAATATTTCATCTAAGGTTTGGTTTAAACATTTTGACCATGGATCCTAATTCCTACTTTAGTCAACACAGAAATAGAGTAAGCCTCAGTTGTGGTGGACGTATTGATCATCATAACAACCCTCAACTCCTTAAACTTGTCCAAGTGTTCTTCTACAATTCCTAACTGTTTGATTTTACTAAAATCCTCCACAAGCTAGATATTAGTCCCTTCTCCAAATCTTTTACACAAAGTCAAAGCCATTTGATCCCCCACGTATATTCAATGTGAGTCTTCATGAACCCACTAAACTTTATAAATACCCTTTCCTTCAAGTACAACTGTATAGTGCCTAACTTTCTACCTTCTGGAATCTGATGGATTTCAAAATATCTCCTATAGCCTTTGACACCCTTCCTTTGGCCCAGTTCCATCAAAAGTAGGAAAGTCGAGTTTAGGCAGCTTAACCCCATTTGTTCCATCCTATCTACCACCAAACTCAGACCTTATACTAGCTGATTCAAAGCTTGGAGGAGTTTGTTGCATAGGAATCTCACTACCAAAACTACTATTCTCAACTCTTTTCCCACTAAATATATCCATCTTCTTAACAATTTCCCCCACAAAAGTCATCAAGGATTCACATTGGTAAAGATAGATGCAATTTGTTTAATGCTTCCTTCCAATTGAAATTGCATACTAGAGATTGTTTTATCTATAGAATCCAATCCCGTACCCTGTTTCTTAAACGTTTGGTCCAAGGAATTGAAAGTTCTCAAGTTAGTCTCTATCTAAATCTGTAAATATTGTAAATCAACCTCTATTTTTTGAATATTTTCGGTCATTTCTTGTTTACAAGTTGCAGACATGATTCATCAGGTTCTTAGCTACTTTGATACCAAATTGTTATGATCTCCCTTAACATAATCTGCTCAGTGAAATTTCAGAACGACCCAATGCTCAATGAGAATAATTTGTACTAAAAACTACTCTCTCTCTCTCTCTCTATACACACACACATACACACACACACACACACACACACACGTATGTATGTATGAGGATTAACGGAGAGTAAGATGGAATAAGAACAGACGGTGATTTTAGATGAAAGAATCTACAGAAATAAGAGAGTTATCTCAAAAATGTTTTGAAGTTTTGCGAGACTAATTCACAATCCTTCCTTCCTTCTATAACAGGTCATTTATACCTCCCCAAGACCTAAGAGAACATTACAGCCCTTAACTTAGAGAACCCTCCAATTTAGAAATCTAAGCCCTCCATCACTTTTGCTAACATTAGTAGCAAATTCACCTTTGGTTTACCTCCTCAAGAAGAAGAAGAAAAACAGTAATAATTGATATAACCATTTGAAAATTACCGTTGCCGTATCTTTTAATTGGCAATCTAGCAGCAAAACGACATCGTCCCATTTGCTCATTTCAATCTGGTTTACAACCCGTCCCGACAACCCCTGTCAACTAAAGAAACAGAATTTTGAGTTTTCTGTTCTTCTGCTCATAACAACGTCTTTGTGAGGTCATGGTGAAATGATGTGTGTGGAATATGATCTTTAAGCATAATCGGTTGCACAATCTTCTCCCAAATTCGATTGCTCCCACAAAAGGGGAGCAGAAAGAAGATATATTCTATTATAAAATTGCAAAGTTCCGTCTAAATGGAGTTAATTTGACAGTGGAGAATGTTGATTTTCATATTCGCGTAACTTCTGTACGCACATTATATAACATGAAGTAATGTGTCTCTTCATATTTAAGAATTAAGCAGAGGCTTTAGATCAGCTCAAGTTGGTCAGTCTTTTTGTAGCCAACATGAACTGTCTTGATCAATGGAAGCCAGTTCTTGCAATGTTGGGAGCTAATTTTGCTTTGTCTATTGTCAATGTACTTTTCAAAAAGGCACTCAATGAGGGAATGAGCCATTTGTTGATGATCACTTACAGGCAATCCATCTCCACTTTGGTATTAGCCCCTGTTGCCTACTTCTTGGAAAGGTATTTACTGATATTAGGCATTACATCTCTACCCTTTGAAGACCAAGTCATACTCTTCCTTCTTTGTGTTCCAACAATGAAGCAACGGTAACAGATATTTTTTGTTAGCAGAAAATGTTGGAACAGTCTCTCGGCGCTGGTAATACGTAGTCTGTTTTTCAGTGCACTTCTTGGGTTAGTGACAAAAGATTATGACCTTAAATTAACAGTTCTTACCATCAGCAGTTCGTTGCTAATTCCTTTCTCACTGAACGATTTATAATATTGCTTGTAGGGCGACACTTACCCAGTATTTCTTCCTTATTGGACTTAAATATACATCAGGAACATACTCCTGTGCTTTCATCAACATCGTGCCGGTGATTACCTTTGTCATGGCACTGATCTTTCGGTATGTTTTTAACTCAGCAATAAGATTTCTGTTCAATATTTAGCAGTTTCTTTGGGAGTATGATCCTGTAAAATCTTGCTTACAGGCTAGAAAAGGTTAGCCTGAAAAAATTGGGTGGTAAAGCTAAGGTGTTAGGCGCATTAATTAGCCTTGGAGGATCCTTAGTGCTAGCTCTTTATAAAGGAATGCCAATTATCAGTTCTGCAAAATCGCCAGTTGCTATGGTTAAGAGAGCAACCCATGGTACCAAAGATTGGGCTATGAGTTCCATGTTTTTGTTTGGAGGCAGTCTCATGTGGTCTTCTTGGTTTCTGATTCAAGCTAGGATTGGACAGGATTTCCCATTTCCGTATTCAAGCACAGCAATTATGTCCTTCTTTAGTGCTATCCAATCAGCCATTTTATGCTTCATCATCGACAGAAACTTCTCTCAGTGGATTCTCAATGGACCATTAGAAATCTCCAGTGTTATATATGCTGTAAGTGCCTCCTGTCACTGTTGATAAAAATCCATCACCTTCTCCATTTCATGTTTTTCAGACAATAATTATATAAAAGATTGTTCCTTCCACTCAGGGGGTTATTGGATCAAGTCTATGTTATGTGGTCTTGTCATGGTGTGTGAAACAAAGGGGACCTGTCTTCACCTCAGCATTTAGTCCCCTCATACAGATGTTCGTGGCCGTGTTTGATGTCACCCTACTTCATGAACAGATTCACCTGGGAAGGTAAATCATCCTTAAAATATCTTCCACTAATCATAGTCATATTCTTACATTTCCAATTGATGTTTTGTTTAAACAGTATTCTGGGATCCATTCTGGTTATTGTTGGAATGTATATTCTTCTCTGGGGAAAAAGCAAAGAAGTGGCAGACTCTGATGAGTGTGACTCCAATAACAATGTTCTAGCAGGAGGGAAAGACACAGATTGCGGTCTCAAATTGCCAGTCACAGTACCAGTTGCTGTCACTTCAACTCGTGCTTAAGAACACCTTTCAAGATTCAGCATCTCTATTGATATCTATAAGGAACTTCTTGTAATCGACTGGATGAAATTTGAAAAAGCTGTCAATTTTTGTCCTCCAATTTTGCCCAGATTAGCTCTGTGGATTTAGAATACTTTCTTGACGAACCCAAAATGAAGGTTAACTATTCCCAAGCAAGGATAAAGGAATGAAGAAGGTTGCTTCATGCAGCAGCATGAGGTTTTTTTTTTTTTTTTGGCTGTGGGGAGAGGAGTAATAATAATAATCTGGATTTATGGGCTATTAAGAAAACGAGGCAAATAACACAAGGTAATAGAATGGGAGACAGCTGTGACTATAGAATGAGAGGTCAAAAATCAAGCTCTGTTGACTTCGGCTCAATGCTTGAAGGAAAAGCATGGACTGTTATTTATCCCACATCGAAATTTTTTCGATAAATAGAGCACCCTATAAATGTGGTTTCGGGGCGTCTTTCTGCTTGGCTGTTTTCGGTGGGCTAAATCCAGAATCAGTGAAAGCATTGGGCCTCACGTATTGGGTTGCGTATCGGGCTTTTCATCGGTACTGTACAAAAAACCAGAGATGCCCATTTTATAAAGGATGGTGTAGCCTCCCCCGCCCCACAAACTTTTTTTTTTTTAACATAATAAAAAAAACTTTTTATTTTTGAAATCCCATCTTCTTATTTTTAAAATTCTTTGAACTTACTGAAAAAAAATGAAATTTAAGACTTTTTGTCGAGATAATGAATAAATAAACTTTAGCATTAAAAAAAGATGAAAATTATAGGAGAACATAAAGTAAATAAGAAATAAAAATGAAGTAAATAGTACATTGTGCAATCACTGAATGGCCAAAATTGAAATTTGAAAAGATTTAATGGTATGAGATGTGTCATATATGGACAAAATTTTGAATTTGTGTTATATATATATATTTGAATTTCATTCCACCCTTAATTTAAAGACAAAGTTTTGTTCAATATAAAAACCTTATGTTTGGGTTCAATTCAGATATGAATTAGTGCATGAGCTTGCAAGCTCAGCTTCAATATCCATTAAAAAAATTAATATATATCATCTATAATATAAATATAAAATATATTTTATTTTATTTTATTTATTTAAAATATATATAATTGAAACTATTTACTTAAATTTATCTTTAAGATTTTATATTTCACTTTTTCTCAATTTTTTTTAAATTATAATATTATCACCTTAATATAACTTATCCCCACATTTCCGTTCTATATATAACCACCTCTTTAAATATATTCAAAAAGCTTTGAAAACTTTAACTATTCCTATTAGTTTGCAACAAATGCAAAGGTACCTGGAATTGTCAAATTAATTAGCAACTTTACTTCATTAAATAAAATATATTCATATTTATTTATAAGTTTCGATCACATTCGTTTACTTATACAATTAATTTTCTTAATAAAACATTTTTTAGAACTTATAATTACTTATAAATTACCTATTCCTATAGAGTTTATCCAACTTAACAAGCATCTTAAAGGTCAAAGCATTGAGGGTATAGAACCAAAGGTTTTTTTTTCCTTTTAAAGTAAAAATTATTATTTAAAAAAAAAAGTGAATCAACTTAGGGGTAGTATTCTAAATATAGATATTCCAGGGGTCGAATGCAAATTCGTTTTCCTCACCAGAATAGTTGCCTATCCGTTGGAATACATTTGTTGGATAAGCAGCAGAGCACGGAACCTTCATAGCCATGGCTGCTGTCCTCTCCCTTTCCTCCCCAACCCCTACAAGAACTTCACCAGCCATTCATCAGCGCTCTTCTTCATTCAAGGTGCATATGTTTTTTATATTTCAACCTGTATTTACCTGAATTGAATGTCATTTCTTTCAATGAAAACTCAAAAACCCCATTATCATAATTCTTGCTCGTTATTCATGTTACATGATTTGCAGGGCAATGCGAAACTTTTGAAGGCCAACCCAAGTTTAGTTTTTCCATGTAGTGTAAAACTTTCGCATAAAAATTCCAGTAGGCTAGGATTGCCATTGGTTGTGAGAAGCCAAGCTTCTGCAGTTTCTTCTTCAATTCAAGCAGATTTTGAAGTGGCAAGTGTTCGACTTCGATTAAACAACTTGGGCCCTCAACCAGGCTCCACAAAGAAGGGAAAAAGAAAGGGTAGGGGACACTCTGCTGGCCAAGGAGGCAGCTGTGGTTTTGGTATGAGAGGTCAGAAATCAAGGTCTGGTCCAGGAGTTAGAAAAGGTTTTGAAGGTGGTCAAATGCCACTCTATAGGAGAATTCCTAAGCTAAAGGGAATTGCTGGAGGTGATTGCTTGTTTTTCAGTTCAAATTTCTTTGTGGAAATTGTTAATTGCTATTGGATTCTTTTGCGTTGTCATTGGCTTTCTGTAATTTCGTAGAAGACTTATTAGAAACCTTCAAGTTGAGGGCTTTAACCAGATTACTTTTTGAATTTAACTTATTTACTCAGCAGGAGATCAGAGTTGAACTGAATCTTCTGGAAGAATTTGCATTCTCCCCTTTTGTGGAAAAGTGAATTATTAACCAATAAACACATGTTTAAGCTCCAAAATTACTGTAGAATGATTCATACATTTACTTTTGCTTAATTGATGCATATGTATGATTAAATTGACTATAGTTGTTGTGCATGTCTCAGTATTTGATTGAAATTATTGGGAAGAAAAATAAGAATGAGGAAATGGAAGTCATGTAACCAAAGTTTTCTTGTCATTTCTGAAAATTACAAAATTTGTCAGAAAAAGTTGTCCTAACGCCTGCTAAAATTAAGAGAATTTGCAACTAACTCTCGCCAGCTGATATGAACGAGCAAAGCACCACTGTGCAATCAAACATTTGTTGGGACTTGGGAGTATTATCTGATTGAAACAAGATAAGTTGATCTTCAATTCCAAGGGTTTATTTCTGTGTTGTTGTAATGAGAATGGGAAGCTTAACTAAATATTTGTGTACACAGTGAGGTATGAAGGCTGCCACATATCCAAAAAATGAACAGGCATTAATTGGTAGCATTTGTTAAGTACAGAAAATATAATGGTCTTTGGTGTTTACCAATACTCATTTACCGTTTTAATCCATGTGTTTAACTATAATGGTCTGTAGAGATGATATCTTGAATTTTTCTTCTTTTTTTTTTCCCTGAATGAGCTTTTGCATATTTTCCATTTTATTAGGATATGCTTGGGTGCAATGGTCTTCTTGGGTTGGCCCTATTGCCTTATTGACATTTCAAGATTTGCCTCATAAATGATTTTTATACTGCTTTCCAATTCCTGTATATTCCTGTTTCCTTTGGAACATTATCTGGTCTATAGTAGCTCGATTGCAGAGCATGAAATTTCTCATTTTAAATTCCAAGTTCATAGCTGTGATTTTTTCTATAGCAAATAATCCCTTCATAAATTAGTTCAATATTCTGTGGATCAAAAAGTTTGGTGGTTGGCTATTTCATATTCCTGCAAGCCTTTACACTTTGCAGTTTTCTTACTAGGTTTTGTAATTTTCACATAAATTTAAGGTATGCATGCCGGACTTCCAAAATATCTCCCAGTAAATCTGAAAGATATCGAAGCTGCAGGATTCCAAGAGGGAGAAGAGGTTTCCCTGGAGTCCTTGAAGAAGAAAGGTTTGATAAATCCATCAGGAAGAGAAAGAACACTTCCATTAAAGGTAACAATGAGTACCTGGCTTATTAAGACTATCTGTATTTAACTAAGTACCTGTGGCATAGGTTATCAAGAGGATTTGCTGTTCTTGTTTCATTGATAGCAATTTACAAATGAGAAAGAACTGAAAAGTGTTTCACTATTGTCTTGACACTTTTCAAGACATCCATTAGTCTTTTGAACATGGATAATCATCTTGGCTGTCCTGTAGTTAAGAAGATTCTCAATTCCTAAAACACTGGAACAAATACCAGCAGAAGTAGTATGAACCCTAAACACACTCTAACTACACGACTAGTCCTATTTGATTATTAAAATCCAACCTGTACACTTTTAGAAAACCCTCCATCCCTGAGCCTCTGTTTGCTAGGTTGGGTAGTCTAGTACCTGTCATGTGCTTTTCTAGTTGACCGCTGCAAAATGTTGTCAGATTATTCTCAATAACATGGTTCTTACAAGTTCATTGCAGCTACTGCTTCACTTCCTATTCTGGATAAGAGATATAGGCAAAAAGTGGGGCAGTTTTCTGGTTATTGTTTTACACAAGCGGACACATCCTTTTGCATTAAGGCCTCTGATGTATATTTCCAATTGAATATGTAGGGTGTAAGTGGATAAGAATTGGTTTGAGATGAGGTTTGTTAAAAAATATTAAATATGTGAGGTCCAAAGAGAGAGAATATGATGTATTGTAGGTAGATGACAGTTCTTGGAAAACAAAAATACTTTAAACTAATAATATATTTGAATTAAAGAGAATCTTTTATTTGGAATGGGATTGAGAAATTGCAATCCACTTAAAGCCGTAGCCTCCTTGGTTTCATCTTACAATCTTCTCTGTATATGTTTAAATCATATCATAGACATCTTTCTCCTGTTTTATCTGGCATGTTGAGAGCACGGGGAACGAATCCTGACTAAGAAGTGACCTGACAGCATTTGTGACATTGCCTCTTTTGTGTTTAACAAGATATCTGAGTGATGATTTGAGCTTCCATTCTTGAAAAATACCCTCAATGAGGTGAATCTGAGTTACCTTTATCTGAAGCTAGTTGTTGGTTCAGTTATCTGCAGTTCTGTGGATCTTCAAATTAGAGCCACATTTTAAGTATTGTCTTAGAATTTAGGAGTTGAAGATAGACAACAGTCTTAAAGTGTATATTATCCTTGGCAACTTGCTAATTTTTCAGTTACTAGTGCTACCAATTTCACCATCTAGAAAGTCTCCATTTCTTAATAAATCATGTTCCCAAGTCCACCCTAATTCTTGTTTCATGGAATCTAATATTTTCCACTTAGTGTTTGTTAAGAGAGATTCAATAGTCTACTGGAGTTGTAACTTTGATAAATGAAGCTCTTAATATGCATAAAATCAATCGAATATGATTGCCAAATACTTCACTAACAGTGTTATGCTGAAATTACTTTTTGCTTTTTTATCTTTATAATTTTTATTGTAAAATACTGAACTAATTAATCCAAAAAATAAAAATAAAAAATACTGCCACTAAAGGTTATAGCCTTACTTTGGCTTTATCTTTCAACTGTCATCCAGATTAGGTATCTGAACACCAATTTGTTCGTCTGAAATATTCGATTTAGTGCTTGTAGGGAAATATGCTAGTGGCTCCAGTATAATCTTGTAACACTGTTCCTTTTCCCCGGGCCAAATCAAAAGAGTTCCACTGCTTCTATTAGATAGTCAGTCATGTGGTACCTGAGAATAAGTTTCACCAGGAGCTTGTGACAACATACTGTGAACCAATATTTGCATCGATCAGATGTAACAATGTTCACTAAAATAGAACTGCTTCCTTATAGTGCTCTCAAAAATTGACACATTGTTGTTTACATGTCCGAATCGTTATCCTTACTTATCATTCATCTTCTGAAAATGTGTAAAAGAAGTCAGAAATGCATATTTCATTAAATTTGTATTTGAGTCTTGCTTGTACTTTTCTTCTATGGGGCCACTATTTTCATGTCCATGCAATGCTTGAAAGAGTTCCACTGCTACTGGCTCCAGTATAATCTTGTAATATTGTACCTTTTCCCCAGGCCAAATCAAAAGAGTTCCACTGCTTTATGTTAGATAGTCGGTCATGTGGTACCTGAAAGCAGGTTTCAACAGGAGCTTGTGACAACATACTGTGAACCAATATTTGCATCCAGCAGATGTAACGATGTTCATTAAAATAGAACTGCTTCCTTTTAGTGCTCTCAAAAATTGACATATAGTTATTTACATGTCCAAATCATTACCCTCACTTATCATTGATCTTCTAAAAATGTGTAAACAGAAGTCAGAAATGCATATTTCATTAAATTTGATGTTTGAGTCTTGCTTGTACTTTTCTTCTTTGGGGTCACTACTTCCATGTCCATGCAATGCTTGAAATAGTTGGAGCATTGCTTTTGTAGTTTCCACAGAGACTGTAACTTTTAAGTATCAATGCATGTTTTTGGCAGCTGAGCAGGTTAGGTTATAGCATAAAAGTTCTTTATGCCTTAGTAAGATGATGTCTAAAAGTATATATTTGACTGTTGATTTCTTTTTTTTTTGTTTTTAATAAATCTAGTTTTTAAGTAGTTACATAATTTGATTGACTCTAAACAGTGTATCTGCAACTGTTAGGATAGCCTTTAGGCTTTAACTTCCATCTAAGATTAACCCAGTATAAGGTGCAAGAATACTTCAGGCCAGGCCACTGTTAACATGGACTTCATTTTTCTTTTTCTCCAGCTTTCTTCATGAAAATGTTTCACAGACCCGACCGTTCACTGAAAACGTCGGTAACTGTCATGGTTGATCACTACTTTAACAGATTACTCAAGGTTGATATTTGATGTTTGCCCTCCAACATAAAATTATCTGCACTGCTGCTAAGGCAAAACCCCCGGGGCATTGCTTTCCTTATCATGAGATTTGAGCACCTATATTGACACATTCTAAGCGTGAGAAGTATCATGTAACCTTGCAGATTGATTCTGTCTATGACTAGAATAGACTTGAACATTTTACCTAGATGCAACGTGTTTTGTGTGCTCTTATAATACTGTTTACACATCCTTTCATAAAGTCACCTGCAATAATAGACTAGGCATCTGAACTCTACTTTCTTTGGGTGCAAGATCCCATTTGATGATGTCTCCACAAATAATCTGATGACATGGTTCCATTTCCCTGGACAAATTGAAAGAGTTCATTCGCTTCTGTCGAATATTTGATCGCACAGTTCCTGAAACTAAGCTTTATGCGATTTGAGCATTCATTGACACATTCTAAACATGAGAAATATCATGTAACCTTGCAGATTGATTTGGCCTATTACTAGCATAGGCTTGAACTTGTTACCTAAGATGTACAATATGTTTATCTACATTTTGTAATACTGGCTCGAGGATCCTTCCATAAGTCACCTTATGTTACTAGACTAGGTATCTGAACTCCATTTTGTTTGGGTGCAATATTCCATTTAATAATAGTAGGAGAATTTGCTACTGTCTCCAGAGGTAATCTCATAAAATGGTTTCATTTCCCCTTGTCAAATCAAAAGAGATATTTGTGGTCGCACAGTACCTCAAATTAAGCTTCGTTAGGAACTTGTGACAATATATTGAGGACCAAACATTTGCATGTAATATTTTCATTGAAATATATTGCTCTCATAAATTTGCATGTAGCTATTTACATGTCCATAGGCGTGCCCTCACTTGTAATGCAGGTTTTGAATATTTTTAAAAGGAAATCGCAAACTTATATTTCATGGGCTATTTACTATTATTTAATATCATTTCTGATATTTGAGTTTTGCTTGTATTCTCTTCTTTGGGGCCGCTATTTTCATGTCCATATAACGCTTGAAACAGTAGAACCATTGTTTTGTAGTTCATCTAGAAACCATTTCTTTGTTAACTATAATTCATGTTTTAGGAAGTTGAGCAACATGTGTCATGGTGTGAAAATTGTTTTACGTCTTTGATTGAACAACGTTTAAAAGTATGCATTCAATTGTGGATTACTTATTTTTACCAGGTCTTCAGATAGTTACGCAACTTGATTGACTCAAAATAGTGTATTTTTAGCTATTAGAATCAACTTAAAGTTTCCTGCTATGCGTAACCCACTATGAGTTGTAAGAATAGTAAAAGCCACTGTTAACATTTACATTTATGCATGCTCTCTAGTTTTCTTCACAGAAGTGTTCATTAAAACCATCACACACTTCTACGGTTGATCACCAGCTTAGGACTATCTAGTCTGCTGCTAAGGCAAACCCCTGGTGGCAATTCCTTCCTTGCGATGCTATTTGAGCACATATGTCAACACATTCTAATCATACTAAACATCATGTCCTCCTAATGATTAATTCCTGCCTATAACCATAATAGGTTTGAACTAGTTGCCTTGACGTGCAATGTCTTTGTCTACCAAGGGATCCATGATATCCATCCTTTTGTAATACTTATTACTCTTTTCATTTTCAGATCCTAGGTGATGGAGAATTAAGCTTGAAGCTAAGCTTCAAGGCCCGTGCCTTTTCAGCATCAGCAAAGGAAAAGCTTGAAGCTGCTGGTTGCTCTTTGACTGTTCTCCCTGGCAGAAAGAAATGGGTGAAACCATCTGTTGCAAAGAACCTAGCTCGTGCCGAAGAATATTTTGCTAAGAAAAGAGCAGCTGCAGCTGAGTCAGCTGACCCCTCAACTGCTTAAATACCATTTCTTTAGCCATACATGTAGTAAGTTGTCACTTGGAAAGAGATGTAAAGCAAACACTGAAAAACATTAAGAATCCTCATGCCTTGTTTCATTTTCTTCGTTTCCAGAATATAATTTTCTTGCATCAGCTGTCTTCCATTGAATCCAACAGTGCTATATTTTGTTGATTCCTTCAAACTTTGATGCGGTCCAAGTGGGTATGTTGGAATATATTGCTATCTTTGGCCTTTTTTGTGGATAAAAATGGTCAACAGATAGAGTTCACTGCATCAAAACCTCACTATTCTACTTTACGATGGTGATTGATGGATCAGTTTTGTATATCACCGTTTACAGACCAGTAGTAGTATGCATTTGATAAACACGTTTCTTTTCTCAGAAGTTTAGTAACTTATGTGCAAAATGCAGGACAGAACCAGAAATCAAAGATTGGGAGACATATTACATAAAAATAATTGCTAAAAAATAATTGCATAACTTAAAAAAAAAATATTAAGACGGGATGAAAGGTAAATTTTAAAAAAAAAAGTCATACTAAATTTTTTTAATTTTTTAAAGAATTTTTTGTAATTTAAAAAAAAAAAATTGCCTCCCTTGGTTCCTTCATTGTGCAAATGGAATATCAAATTCGAGATCTATTGTTTATTAAAAATATTAATCTTGTAAAAAAAAAATTTTAAGTGAATTGCCACTTTATTTAAAAGTGTAAATAAAGTAAGTATTTATATAAATAATTTTGAATATACGTATATATATTTTAGTCATAGTTGGATTTTACTCTAAACTCGCTTCATCATTTATGTTTCATGTCTAGTTTAAATTAGAATTTTCAGATTCAAGTCAAATTAAAGTCAAGTTGACATACATATACGTCTAATCTTATATATCATACGAAATCACTTAAAATATATAATATTATCGTAATTGAAATAAAATTTACTTAAAAATAGTATTTTTTATCGCAACACTAATTCAACTATCAAAAGCCAATTGGGCGGGAGGTGAGTGGAGGGGATGGGGGTGATTCTGGGTTCAGTGTGAAATGAATAGAGTTCATAGTTTTCTTGGCAGTCGACCAAACATGTTGGATTGAAAAGGAAGTCTCTGCCTACGCAAATCAAGGGGATGATTAAGCAAAGGACGTCTCATTCTAGACAATGTTTGTTAGAAGACCACACTTTGGTCATAAACAGACCTAAAACTTTGTTTGTCGTGTTATGGTAACACCTTACCCTTTGAAAGCAGCAGCTAACTCTCAAGTCTCCATCATTTCAACTTAGTAATATGAACATTATCTTTCGAGGAATTCTATATTTGTGGAAAGAAATTTTGTGAGCCTCTCAAATTTTCTCTTGATCAATCACTTATCACATCATCAGCTGGCAAAAACCAATCCTACTACTACAACAGCCAACAAAAGTTAAGGTAGAATAATATATTTTCACTTTTGAATTTTTTTTTATTTTTAAAATATTGATACGCGTTTGATTTTATTTATCTTTAAATTTAGAATGAAAGAAATGAAGACTAGAGAGAGAAATTAAGAGCTGCTAGTATTTGGAAAGTTGACGGAGAAATTAATTATGAAGTTACATCTTTACCCATACATTTAAGGTGGGTATAAACAACTTAAGAAGGGATACTTTAGTCTTTCCACTAGTGTCATATCATCTTAAATTTAATCACCTCCCCAATAACCCTTTGGATGAAAATCAAATGGGATAGTTGAATTAATCTCATTCCCTTAATTCTCCTTATTCATTATCTTAAATTATTTCAAACACCTAATCCCTCGGTTCCTTCTTCTCTTTTTCCTTCCTTCTAATCCCATCAACCAACAATTATATAAACAGTAATCACGTTGTGGTAAGTTCATAAACAAAAATATTAAAAAATGAATTAGATAAGAGTTGTTAGTAAATAGTAACCATGACATATGATAATTACTTAAACAAACTATTTTGTTGATCCTCTAATTATTTCGATATCTTGTATTTGTTGTCCAATTAAAAAAGTAAAAAATAATTACTTAAACTTTCTAATGGTGCAAACCTTCCTCCTCCAACACATGACCAACAGTCAACCCTCTAATCCGTCAAAAAATTAAAGGTAAAATCGTATTTTTTTAGTGTTCATCTTCTTCTTCCAAAAGTTTAAGTTTCTTCCACAAGTTTTCATCTGAATTTTTATCTTCAATCTTTGTTTGGATTGAATAAACGAAATCATATCTATCAATATTTACTGTAAAACCAAAAGCACCTTTAGTTAATGAGATCATAAATCAAAATTTTCATCTAGGTTTCTTTGTCTTCATCCTTAGAAAACCCCAATTGAAAACCCTCTTCATCCACGCCTCCACTTTTATCACCACTCTCTCATTTCAAAATCATTGAAAATGCATCCAACTTCTCATCTACCCCAGAATACTCATCCAATTTATTCCCCATCCCAAAATCATAATCTACATCACCCACCTCATCATCTTCCTTTTTACTCTTCTCCTTCAATAATTTTCACATGCATTCTGAATTATGCGAAATTATGTGAAGCCAACTGAATTTGATTTTGAATTGAATGATTTCTTTCGGCAATAATAGTTTCGGTAATCTTTGTGTGTGTCTCTTTAGTGTACCTAACTCTAGAAACCAATTCCAATTGCTTGCCCACCTTACCGCTTAGTTCCTCCTCTGATCTGCCAGGGGTTTTGCACTAGTCTTCGTAGTCTTAGGCAGTTAATTGCAAAGAAGAAAGTATAGATGAAGACAAGAGATATGGGTTGCGGTTGAAAATTTGGTAGGATTTGCATGTTGCTAGTATAAGTTAATAGGATTTGTGTGTTCATGAGGTTTTGTCAGTATCATAATCTAATTAAGGGTTGTTGTTGTGTTTGAATAGTTATATGTGAATTTTGATCTGTACAATATTATTTAAGAAATGAGTTCGAGGATTTTGATAATTTTTGCTTAGTTTTTCCATACAGATTTGCCCTATATTAGCATTCACATATGGTAATGATTTTGGAAGGAAGAAGAATAAATAGTAAAAAGACGATTTTATCCTTTATTTTTTTAACAGAAGGGAGGATTGACCGTTAATCAATTGACGGAATGGTAAGATTTAAACAACTAGAAAGTTGAATGAACGATTTTATACTTTTTTTAATTAAAAGATAAAAGTTTGATATCGAAATAGTTAGAGAGTCATCACAATAGTTTATCCAAATTATTCTAAACAACAGGGTGCATTTTCTTACGGGGCAAAGAAAAATTTTCAGTTTTGTCTAAAACTGTGCTGCAGCATCAGCCGGTCCCAGAAGAAGAAAAGGATGGAGATTTAGACAGCCACGAAATTGGTTAGGAAGAGTCAGTGAAAGCAACCATAGAAGAACTTGGTGGTGTTTTTTCTCCTAACAAATTTATGACAAACAAATATTTCTGCAAGTAAAACTTAGGTTTTTATTTGGTCATTTCACGTATTTTAATGTTGATAAGTTATTTCTTTCTTTCTTTATACATCAGAGCAAAACAAGGAATTTAAACTTAAAATTTTTGTCTAATATTAAACAATGTATTTTCTATTAATTCATTTAATCGACTTTAAATTTCTTAAGATTAAAACTTAATAATTATTACTGTTATAGTAATTGTTGTATTAAATAACATATTTTTCTACCGTTCTGATTGGAAAAGCAAAGCCATTTTTCTATCTCAACTTCAATAGGATGGTATGAATAATCTCATATGCATAATATATAGCTGGAGAGAAGTAAATGCAAAGAAACTAAGTGTGATGCCCCAATCCCACATTGAATTGAGATGAGAAGTATGAATGGTATATAAAAATAGGTCTAAATACTTATTGTTAACTTGGGATATCCATTTTGGTCCAATGAGGACGGCGGCCAAATAGTTGACCGTGGGTGCTTCCGCGGACTCGGGACGTGACATTTAGTATCAGAGTAGGTAATCAGTCCCGGTATAGGAATTAAGTGCTACACCGTACGTGGTGGGAGTCACCCTCTAGAATCCCATACCGCCTATTTAAGGGGAAAAAAAAAAAAAGATTTCATGGCTATAATGAAAAAGAGCGCATTTTTTTCTAAATAAACATGATGCACCTTTTTCATATTTCTCATGTACTTTGTTGGATAAATAGAGTAAAACGTTTAATGATAGTATCATATTGTAAATTTCACATCAACATATATATGTACAGCAGAAAACAATCGGAGAAACTAGAATCTCCGTGCCAACTTTTTTTAAAATAGTGAATTTATCTTTAAAAAATTAAAGAGTCGGTTTGAATTTTATATTTTACAGTCTAAAATTTTTCAAAAATTATAACATTAATATTTAACATATTCTTACTTATCGTTTGCCTCTCAATCCTATATTCCTAATTTCGACCCTATTCGAAGATCGTTTCGAATTCTATGTGATATCCCCTATAACATCTTCTGTAACATTCTTACTATAAAATTTTTATTTTTTTTTAAATACATTTACAACAGTATCAAATGTGTATATAAATTATCATATAATATATGATAATTTATATATATTTTATGTACACATTTGATTGTATTCTAAATATATTAAAAAAATTCTATAATAGAAATATTATAGAAGATATTATAAAAAATATTACAGGAAATGTCACAGAGAATTAATTTAAAACGTTTAAAGACCAATCCAATAGAGACAGGTTGACATCTATGAAGGATTGACATTCACAGAGCATGCAATTCACGGTGGACGATAATGGAGATCCTGAACATATATATCAGAGTATGGCAGTATGGTGGGATAAAAACATACCTGTTGGAGCTTTAAAACTTTGAAGAACGTTGAAGAATTCTTGAAACTCAAAAAACAGCTTTCTTCATCATCCGTGCGATGAACTTCCAGTGCAGCTTCCTTGAATTCTTCCTCTGGTGAAAATGAATGCAAAGCTTTCTGGTTCACAGAATATGACCCAGCCTAATTTTTCGGTCGGTGAGCACACATTCGGGTGAGAAGAAATGAACTATCTCAATTTTCTTTTCCTTCACCAACCATCCATTTCCCAGGCATGGTTTCTTCAGTTATAGCCAAAACTAGTGAAGAAAACCAAAAGTCAGGAAAACAAACAGGCACGAGAGAGAGAAAGCCAAGAGACATTTTTCACGATTAACTCTTCTGGCTTGCCTTCATATGTAAAAACAAAAGCCAGAGAAGGAAACCAAAAGCCAAAAGATTCGGGAAATATTTTTTAATTATTTTTTCATTTTTTTTTATTTTCCACACAGAAAGTCAAGAGTCATGAAACCAAAAATAATTATTTTGATAAAAATAATATTCCCGAGATTCAAACACAATGGGTCTGTTCCAAACGAAATTGTACACAAATAAAGAAAATTATTTCACAAACGATTGTCGACAAATAAATTTTTTTATTAACACATTCGATATTTTTATCAGAAAACTAGTCTAAGAGGACATAGTCCCAACAATCTACCCTCCAAATTTTTTTCTTAAAAAATAAAATTTTTAAAATTTTTTTAAAAAATTTATCTTTTATCCTCTTAAAAATAATTTAAAAAATTATACTATTATCTTTTTACATATTATTTCGTATGACTTGTTCTTTCGACCTTAATTTTTTAAACTTTATTCATGTCAATACTATTTTTAAATCCAGACATACGACGGAAATTCTTAATCGCTATGAAGCACATGTTTACATAAATCTACAATTCTACATCCACTGATTTTAGGATTTGAAAAAAAAAAAAAAAAGAAATACAGAAACAAACGAACGAACCAACCAACGAATAATTTCTGACAAGTCATACGCATAACACGTAACAATAGCTTTCCAGAGATGGATTATGGACCAAAACTATGGACAAGGACGTTTTCCATTTAAATTCCAAGAGGTCCACAACGCGTAGGGCTAGGAAAGGGAAAAGCGTATTGCAAATTGCGAAGACCATAGAAGCGGAGATATCTCCATCTATCATTCCATATTCTCTCTCGGAGATTCTGTTGGCTGCAAATTGCAATGTGAAGTTTCCAGGAAGAGAGGCAGCACAGCAGAACCATGTTCTTTCGTGACGCCTCTCTCTCTAGCAAATAATCCATGTGTTTATGGGGTCCATATTAGATCTGCAGCATCCACCATAATTGACTACTTCCATCCTACATAGTTGACTCTTTTTTTTTTTGGTTGCTGGTCCTCATCAATCATGGTTTGATTAGTAAATATAGAACCATGGTTGGGGAGGCATCTTTAAACTTTTAATACTTTCTGGATTGGTCATTATCGGTTACCATGCAAGTTATTTTCTGACCTGATTAAATTTGTTGTTTTTAATAAATCTGTAATAATTTATTCTAATAGTAGAATGATTGTTACTTGATACGTAAGTCATGAGTTCGACACCAAATTATGTCATATTCTTCAAAATGATTTTTATACAAAGTATGATTGTAATGCCCCAATCCCACATGAGATTGGGATGAGAAATATGAATGATATATAAGAATGAACATAAGTACCCATTGAGATATCCATTTTGGCCCAGCGAGGACGGCGGCCAAGTAGTTGACCGTGGGTTCTGCCAGGCCTATAGTCACTAAGTGCTACACCGTGCGCAGTGAGAGCCACCTCTAGAATGCTATGCCGCAAAAGTAGATGACAGTGGGTGCGTGCGCGGTGGGAGCCACCTCTAGAATGCTATGCCGCAAAAGTAATTGACCGTGAGTGCTGCCAGGCCCATAGTTGCCGGGTCTGCGGGCACAGGGCGTGACAGTGATTTTGCTATAATTTCACCATTTTAATTCTTGAAAATCACTCCTACTTTAAATTCACTCACATTATTTAATTTAATAAAATTTGTTGCCTTTTTAATTCATAAAAATTAGTTATATTTTAAACTTATTGGTATCGTTTTAATTTAATACAATATGTAACTTTCATATTTAGAGAAACGTCTAATTTTTTTCATGGTAAAAAATGATACGTGGAAGTATCTATGTTAATGTTTTTTTCAACGATTAATGTCATCAATCAACAAAGAAAGATGACATTCTTAAAACTAATATTTATGAATTAATACAAATTGGTCAATTTCCATTTCCATATAAGTAAATTGCTTGAAGACTTATTCTACAACAATATGCCAAGAATATATACAAAAATGTATCTTAAGATAACGTTAGGAAGCTGTCCAAACTTGAAACGAATTATTGCACGTCATATAACACAAGAAATATGTACAATTATCCTTACCAAAGTTCTTAATTAGTATTAGGCCGTGAAATGTACAACTTGCTTATTGTCGAGTTGTCCTGATCAAGTTGGTTATCGTGAATCTTTGTTGGAATAGCTAACACTAAAATACGAAGTGAAACGAGAAGAAAGCTATCTCAAAATAAATCAAATTGATATTTATGAATTGAAAATTTAGAAAAAAATACTTATTTGATTGATTAAACGAACAAAATTCGAGTAACTCCAAGAGAGTAATTTCGAAATATAAACTGAAATTAAAAGTTGAATAATATATAAACGAAAGTTATAAATGTTAAATCTAAAAGAGAACTTCAAAAAGACGAAATGAAAGAAATTGCACTAATAAATTTGGATATTCTTGATTTGATGCCTTCTGGTGAATTTAAAGGGATTTGTTAAATCTATATTCATTACTTTTACCATCTCTGATTATCTTGTTTCCCTTGATGCTCATGGCGGATAGAATGAGAAAGTGGACAGTTAATTTGAAAAAACTCATGCAGCACCTCCTGAATTTTCATAAACCTAGGCAAGTCCTCTAGGCGATCATCGGGCGACTTGGTTCGGTAAGCTTATCTTTTGGTTCGACTGGTTTTTTGGTCGGTTAGTTAGTTGTTTTATGACCCTAACCGCCTACTATTTGATGGGTCGACTAATTAGCCTTTTTAACTTGACAGGTCATTTTTGCTTGCCAACAATTAGTTAATAGAATGTATCTATTCTGGCTTCAAGTGAACATTAGAAAGTTTAATATAGAATTTCTAAACTATTAAGTATATCTATCAATGGGTCGAGTCTACCGGACCCGATTCGTTTGTTTACCCATTTATACAGGTCTGGTATGCCTATTTTGTTACTCACGATCCAACCTGATTACTCGTTTAATCTATATAATTAGGTTCGAGTTTGAATATTATAAATTCGAACTCGATTATCCGTTTATCTGATTATTTTAAAAAGATTATATAAAATATTATATATATATATATATTATAAGTTTTTAACTTAACATTTTAAATTTTTAACTATTTAGCTTCTTGAATTAATTGAGAATATTTTATATTATGTAATAATTATAAACTTATGGATATTTTGGTATTATTGTTATAAACTATTATTTAATACTTAGTTTCTAATTTATATATGTTGTATAATATTGTTATTTATGAACTTGGACTTTTTTTTTTAATTGTTGTAAATTTGAAATTGTAACTGTTTTAATATTTTGTACATCAATTTTTATATAAGAATATTATTTTTATAACTTAGAATTTTCGGGTCGGAAACCCGTTAGCCACTGAGTCGAGTGTGGATCTTTTTACTCTAGATCCGTCAAGTATACAGATCAGATTCGATACCTTTTTTTGTTAACCGAAGCCAGGAAGGAGTAATTCGAACCCGACCCGTTTACACATCTACTATTAAGACATACGAAGGAAAGGAAACAAGAATAAGCACACATATGTGGGAAAATTAATTATGATAATGGTGGTTAATACCTAAGTACATCAAGAAAATTGATGTATACCTATATATATATAGTATGGAATATTTTTATTTACTTTTTGAATTTACTAATAGGTTGACTTTATTTCTAAGTTCTCCCCGTCCCACCCCCCCCCGCACAAAAGAAAAAAAAATGCTTTTGTAGTCACTACAAATGGCTGCATGTTATAAATAGAAAGATTTGGCCTTCAATTAAAACATGTAAAGTACGAGCAAGTTGTGCTCTCGATGGATGATTATTTCATTGTAAGAAAAGACAAATAAAAAATGTTTATTCACAAAGGTTAGTGATGAATCCCTTGAATTCTACTCAAAAGATAATCATGTCATTGGCATTCCATCCTACATGAAATTGAAATTAATTACACACCTAGATCTATCTTCTTTGACTCTAAGACTCACATCGAAGTGAGAGAAGGAGTTCAAGTATTGTATATAAAGTTAATATACTTTTAATCAACAATTATTTTAGAAATTGCGAGATGATAATATCTCTTATAATTTTTTTACTATCTCATGCATATACTATAATCCGTTTAAGATCTTACTAAGGTCAAGTTACTTGTTTACGAGTTTTTAAAAGTTGTATTTATCTCGTAGTAAAATAGTAATCTAATAAGTAAAATATTTTTTATAAATCTAAAAATTTTAAAATTGATATTCATTAGGCACGTATATACTTTTTCTATTTTCTCTATATTTAGATTGAGATTTTTCAATTCCATTTTAAATTAAAATTTTACTTTAATTCAAATATTTATTTTTTAAAAACTGTTATCTACTTACAAATACATCATATTCTTTCTCTTCAAATTCCAGTTGACTCCACAATTTACTATTTGTTTACAAAACTCATCTCAAACTAATTCTTATCCACTTACATCGAATATTATAAATACTAAAAAAAACTCACATTTGTTTTGCATGCATATCATCGTGTACATTAAGGCTAAAACAGTCCCGGAATGGGTAGTCGAGTTGGTCAGGTAAAAAACGTAATGACTGAAAGGTCACGAGTTCAAATCCTACGGGATGTTTACTGATCTCTTTGATTGAGTCGGTCAGTCATTGTTTACCTAACTTCGTTTATATCTTTGTAGTTCTTTACCGGCCCTCATTTGTATCCTTGTGATTCTTTTTCGGTTAGGATTAACGAGGCAGATTTCACCTAGTGCGCACCCAAAAAGGTAGTGGGTACGAACTTCTTCTCCCTCCCCGACCTACAGAAGAACAAAACAAATTAAATTAAATTAAAATGGTCATACCATAAGAGTTTAAGTCGAGGTAGGGTGAATAGACATACTTGTCACTGGGCTTCACCTAGACCACACTCAAACTGATAGTGATTGCGGACTTCTTCCCTCCTTCCCGACCTAGAGAAGAACAAATTAAATTAAATTAAAATGACCATACCATGAAAGTTTAAGCCGTGGTAGGGTGAATAGGCATAGCTGTCATTGCCCAAGAACAAAAGTTCAAAGCTGTGAAGTGAACCCACAAAGAGGAGACACAAAATAATGAGTGTGGCCAATGTGGCCACCTTAGTTCTTTAAAACAAGTTTGGCAGCTTCCTAGGTGCCCTGCCTGCTTTTGCACTAAACTACATCCAAGTCCTTATGATTCTCTGCAAAAAAATTTAAACATGATTCTTAGGAATTACCCAACTTTTTTTGTTGGTGGTTCGTAGTTGTAATTTATAAACGTTTCTTGTTGAGTTTTATTTACATTTTCTATGGAATGATCTGCGGACAAAACTAGGATTCGGAATCAGTAAGCAGATTATAGAAAAAATATATATATTAGAGGATAATTTAAAAAATTAGTTAATTTATTTCGTTAATTTTTATTTTTTGTCAATTTTGATCCTTTTATTTATTTTTTAGATTTCCAAACTATTTTTGGCCAACTTTATTTTGTACTTATGACTGTTTTTATTAGTTAGATCGTCGATAATAAAATCAAAAAAATTATTCAAAAATAGTTAAGAAATTTACAAAGTTGAAAAAAGAAAAAAGATCAATATTACAAAAAATTAAAAGTTAAGAGATTAAATTGAAGAAATTTTTGAATAATTTTATGGATTTGAAAAAATGGTTGGGGCAAAAGAGCAAATTCATAAGGACCTTCTAAAATATTTGATTTTTTCCTAAGATATATTTTTCAAAAGTCCAAGGTTGTTTCCTCGACCACTTACTAGCTCATGACTAAATGCCCTATTTTGTTTCTTCTTTTTGGGAATGGAGTATTTTAGGTTCTAAATTGAAGCCAACTGTCAAACATACCTAACAAATTCAATGGGAGTACAGAAAATCTTCATGCCAATAAATTTAACCTTTTATTGGACTTCAAGAGTAACAAATAAACAATACTCTATTCGTCATAAAAATTATATAAAAAAAATATTTTTTTTATTATATTAAAATATTTCATCCGTTTCCTTTTATCTATTTATTTTAATCGATTTATAAATTTAAAAAAAATAAAAATTTTTGATTAATTAATTAACAATTTCTATTTTACCCTCAAATAATCTCTTTTTTTTTATGAAGAAGTAATTAAATTTCAAAACTTTATATATTGTAAGTATATTTAATTTATTTTTATTTTCCCCTATAAGTGCAGAAGTACTCAATGTATTAAAGAGGGATATTTGTAAAAAAATAATAATTAGTATAGTATTGATTTGCTAATGAGACAGATAAATTGAGAAAAAAAATCTTAGTTTTAATGGAAATATAAATAGGGACGGAGGGAATACTTACCAATCTCATAAATTTATTACTTATATTATTAATTTAATCTTCTTTCAATCACGCATATGTGTATTCTCAATAAATTTTTAATGAATATATCGATAAGAATAATTAATTTATATTTATTTTTATTTAAATGTATAATAGTAACTTTTATTATAATTATATAATTTTTAATAAATTTTTATTTTTGTATTATATCTTAAATTAATATGATTTTTAGGAAGGAAGAAGTATATTGTAATGCTTCCAACAATGCTTGCATTGACCATTGACTGACAAAAACTAGTTTACTATGCAATATAACAATGTAACAAAAAAGAGAGGTAGCAACTCCAACTGCCAACCACTGTGGCTGGCTAGAGAAAGCAACAAGAAGTACTGAGAAAGAGTACATAAATGTGGAGTTTCAACATGTGACTATCAGCATTCAAGAAAGAGAGGAATTCTTACATTGACTGTGAATCCGTAGATCAAATGCATTGATGAGTTGTACTGTATAATTTATATTGCACGCAGTACAATTTATCAATACAGTTGGTCCATGGACCATGCTAGAATTTTCTCAAGAAAGAGGCATCTTGTCATATATATTGTCTATAAATATATATTTTTTATTTGAAATTGAATGTTTATATTTTATTTTTTAAATATACTCAAAATTGAACAATTATTTTTTAATATATATATATATATATATATATATATATATAATAACTAACTTTAACTTCATTTAAGAGATTTAAATTTTATTAATTTATATGTCCCACTATTAATCTCTCTGATCACTAAGGATTATGTAATGTAACTTACTTATAAGTAAATACTTTATTAAATTTTTGAGTTAAGTCAAAATAAGACATTCAAATCCATACCAACATGGTATTTTCATTCAAAAAAGAAATTTTGATATTCTTAATAGAATGACTCTAAGGGATTACATAGGTTGGAACATTTTTTCCCCTTATACATTATAGTGACAAAGGATATAAATTGAATTAAAAAATTATCACATAATAAATAATGTTTTTAACTAATTAAATTATCATATTATCAATATATAAAATGAAATCTAAGGTGCTTAAAAGAACCCAAACCATAAAATCTTGATTGCTTGTAAAACTATTGAAATATGAAGGGCTTTGCCATTAAATAGCCATATAACTTCTCTATCTTTCAATTCCCCCACCAAAAAAAAAAAAAAAAAAACTATTTTTATTTTTATTTTTTCCTTCTGCCTTTGTTTTTTCAACATTGACATACTAAAATTTTATTATAGCCATGTTAGTGGGTATAGTTTGTATGAACTATCAAGACCGTCAAAATAGTTTGAATTATATTCTTGACTTTGAATATTTAAAGATGTAGACACTATTTACAAAAGGAGTATTATAGTTTGCAATTTAATCGACCATCAGTATGATATATTTCCAAGATAAATATGAAAATCTCACTTAATTGCAAAAGGCTCATAGTAATTCTAACAGTATGTTTGGTTAGGGAAGATATAGAAGGAGATATACATTTGAAAGTAAATGAGAATTTATGCCATTTACACTGATTTCAGTTTTATTGGCTTCCGTAATATTTTTCCTTTTTAGACATTTTTATAATAAGTTTAAAGAATTCACGTCTCTTAAAAAGTCCGATTATCACATTCATTCTTCATTGTTTATGTTTATAAGAAGAGATGTCGATCGTCATTTATATTGGCTTCTTTTTTGTACAACAACAGAAAGCAAATGAGAATTTATACCGTTTTATTAATAAATATATAATTTTAATATATTATAAATTATTTATTTAAATTCGAACTCAAACTTATTATAATTAAATTTAATTTTTTTAAAAATATTTTAATCGAATTGAGTTTAAACTAAAATTTGACATTCGAATTGAATTATAATTCAAATTTAAATTTAATGTAAAAATAATAAAGTTTAATTCAATTATATTAAAATTTAATTTGATTCGATTCGAATACACTTTTAACCCTTCCTCTAATCAACCATAAACTAACTGCTGCTTATCTGTTTTTCTTTATCAAATTTCTTTCCTGTCTTAAAAATTTGGAAATTTGAAAAAAAAGGATGTTTCAAATTTAAACTCAGAGACTTCATCTTCAGTTACAACGATGTAAATTTTTGAAGTCATTTATTACAACTTAAATTCTTTTTAATTTTATTTTTATTCGTCACCAGAAAAAAAAAAAAAACACGGCTCAGATCAGCCGACCTAATAGGTCGGTGCGTGAATTCAAATGGAGATCGAATTCGTACGTGGCAGCCCAATCCAGCGAGTATAACAAGTTCCATACGCGCCGGACCGCTGGGCTGTAGACCGGTCGGTGATGAGGTGGATATTTTAAGATTTTTATTTAAAATAATTAAAGAATTAGTAGTTCGCAGTGGGTGCGAAAACCGATGAGATCTATAACAGTAGCCAGCAGGCACCGCCTGCATGAATACAGTAAAAAAAAAAAAAAAAGAAGTGTAATAATAGAAATTTGCATTTGTATACCCTTTTACTTTTAAAAGCTACAAAGGTTTTCTTCTTACTTTGGGGGTTCTCATTTTTACCCCATGTTTTTTTTCTTGGGTAATAGTTGAAAATAAAATAGATAGATATTTGAACTATTATTTTGTAAGTACGAAAAAAAAAAGAAATGAAAAGCAAATAATTTATATCACTTAATATTATATGAAATGAAAGTAATTTTTAGATAAGATGATTGAAAATGAGAGATATGCTATTTGATTTATTATTGTCTTGATATTTGTATGTGTACATTAGTATTTATGTATCGGAAAGAGACAAAAAATGAAACTTTTAAACTTTAATGAACTTAATTAGCTAATACTATATATAGTTTTTTGTCGTTAATAAAAAAGTAAATAAACAACATTAACGTATCTTTGTCAACGAAAACCGAACAAATTGGAGTCTAGCTGTCTAAGGGATTTACTTTTTTCCTATTCTATCGTATCTCATTTATTCTTTATTTAGGATACCATTTTTGTAAAACATTGATAAATGAAATAAACCAATATATTTAAAAATCTCGTATTTTGTCGTTTTCATCTTTATTTTAGCATTAGTTGTACAATCTATCCAAAACTTTATCTTTATAATAAATACAATTTTTAATGATGAGAAAGAATATATGAGTATAATATCAATCAAATTTTGAAAAGAAATATTTTACTACCAAAATTTTTAACAAAATTTCAAAATGCTATTCAAATTTAAAATTAGTTTTTAATTGATACCTAAATTTATAATTTTTCACTTTATCATCTCTATCAATTTTATCGTCCATCAACTCAATAAAAACTTTTTTTAAATAGTTAAAATTAATTAACATGTGATAGAAATTACTAAAAAGATGAAAAATGAAAAAATTTAAAAGTTTGAATAGCAAATGAAATCAAATTTGAAATTTGGATAATAACTTAATAGGTGGCTAAAAATTGAATTTGTTTCACAAAAATTCAAACATAGAATTTTCTGTAATTAGAGAAAACTTTGAGGATGACAATGCAAATAGGGTTAGATACTAAGATATTTTAAAGTAATTTAGGAATACTTTATACAGGCTTTTGCAGTAGTTGTCTCCCACACACACCAGACTTTGAAAATATTTTAATAATTATATATATATTTTTTCAACTTTGCTTTTTCTTTATCAACCATGTGTATAAATGAGATAGACTGCCCCCTTCTGAATCTTCTTTTCTCTTGTCCAAGAGTCACTGACCATTTCTTCCTCCATCTCTCTTATCTCTGTAATTCTGAGTTTTCAAAAAAATCCTCCTGTTGCTAGAGAGGAGGAGCCTCCCTAGGAGAAGAGACCCTTTTTGTACAGCGAGCGAGCTCAGGTATCAAATCTATTCTCCCTTGATCAATCAAATCCAATCTGTTCTCTCCTCAGCTTCTTTGGATCTATCTGGGCTTCTCTTTTTCAGCTTTTAAAGCTGTTAGGCTTGAGAAGAGGAGAGTCCAGTGTTTAGTTTTGGGTTGATTTTTGTTTGATTTGTTGGGTTAAGGATTTTGTGGCTGAGCTTTTTGAAGGGAATTGTTAAGGTTGTCTCCTGGATCTGGGAAAACTTGATTTTCCGGGTTTTTTTTTGGACCTGATTATCGGTTCTGCTTTTGGGAAGTGAAGTTTCTAGCTGTGATTTTTAGTTTTGAAGTTTGAAAATTTTCTTTCAGCTCTTGGGAAGCTGCAACTCAGTTGATTTTTGTACAGATCTGTGAAGTAATTAGTCATAATCCTTTGAATTAGTTCCCCTGCAAAAAAATTTGTTCTTGAAACTTTTTTTGGGCTCAGAATTAGAATTTATAGGAATCTCACAAATCTGTTTTATTTTATTATTTTTTTTGGGAATAGAAAAGACGAATTGCAATCTTTGCAGCGGATCTACTTATATTATGCTTTGAATTTATCGAATAAGCCAGATTTACTTCTCTAAATTTAGCACAAATTTTTTTTTTTGGTTTTTAGGAAATGGTCAAATAATCTTAGCCGGCTAAATTTTGCCTTTAGTTATTTTAACGTACTTTGACCAGATCCGTTTTGATATCATCAAGAGTATAATATTTGATTTTATGATGTCTCAAATCTTTTTTTTTGGTTGCCTGGTGAGTTAGGTCTCTGTTTGATCTCAAATCTAGCTCTTGTTTGTGAAGACCTTAATCTCAAATTGGCTTCTTTTCGTTCTATGGTAACAGGTGTGGCTTGTTCATATAGATCCAATATTCAGGAAACAAAGGATTTAGTAGAGAATTAAGAAGATGAAGCAAAGCGCTATTGCCGCCTTTGAGGAGATGAGGGCCTCTGTCACAATCTCTGTGCCGTCTTACGTTGCTGATAATAGTAATAGAAAGGAGAGGTGCGCCGTGGTTTGCCCTAAGCCTAGACGACTTGGGGTCATTAACCCGACCGTAACTGATCCCATCAGACCACTCCGTTGGCATGTTAGGTACTGAATTTCTGGGAGTTTAGACCTTTTGCCTTTTTGTCGGTTTTTTTGGTTCTGGTTTTTTATACTGTTTTAATGAGTATCTGTTTACTGATGGTTTGGATTTTGTTGGGCAATTTTGCAGTCATCAGCAGGAAGCTGATGCTAAGGCCGGAGCTGAACTGTTGGATATCATCGTAGCAAAGGTTAGTTTTTCTAATGTTAATCGTATGGGGCGAAATTTTATGAATTTTTTTGGTTGGGTCCCAAGTGCAATATATTTGCGATTGTAGTTAGGTTGCATTTGGTGTGGGGAAGTTTTGATTTTTTAGGCGTTGAGTGGTCCTTTATTCCTTTCCCGGCTGGTGTGTGGTTTTGGTAATTAATTGATAGCTTGTTAGTCATGATTAAATGGATGTATCTTGAATATCATCTGTTTCGTGTGCATGTGTGGTTGGTGAACCAGCAAGAAAGGATTCATGTGATTAATGGTTGTTTCTTGTTTTCTCGCAGGGTGGTTATGGTGCAGAGCAAGCTTGTGCACAGGTAGCCTCGTCGCCCCCGTTTTTTTGTGGGTCACCGCCGAGCAGAGTTTCTAACCCACTAATCCAGGATGCTCGATTTGGAGATGAAAGGGTCACTCCTGTGTCACCTCGTGCGATTCCAATTCCCTCCGGGTTGGCAGCGTCCCCATCTTCATCCGCCAGGATGAGTGGCGGGTGTGTTAGGGCAAATTTTGGTAACAACCCGGCTGTGAGAATTGAGGGGTTTGATTGCCTGGACAGGGATCGCCGCAATTGCAGCATCCCTGCCTTGGCTTAGAGAAGTTCTTAATCCATCCTATCTACCCCAGTATCGAGCAGAAAGAGTATATACTACTAGAAGAAAAATTGCATTACAAAAACTTTTTGATTAGCAGGTGAAGAGGAATTTTGGACATTTTCATCAGAGATCAACAAAAATGTGGAGGGAAGTGAAAAGGGATCCTTTTTCCTTCTGTAAATATGTTTAAAAGGGTCTGTAAGTAAGGTGTAATTGTGTGTCTTGTAAGTAAGATGAGTCTTCATTAACCAAAGGCAAGAGCATGAGTTGATGATAATCCTAGAGTAATTTTGTGTTCTTAGGGAGTTCTTGAAGCAAAAGCCCTTCTTTGTAATGATGTAAGTATAGAGCTGAGAAGAAGAGGGGGAGCCAAATTTTATATTATAAAAATTCGTTGTCCGATTTGAGGTCGTTTTGAGAAAATTTCAAGGGCGGCTTGCAGAATAGAAAAATTTGTAAAAAATCTTTGTTGGTGTTGAGTCATCCTATGTAGTCAATTCAACTTTGTAAATATGAATATGAATATAAATATATGAATTTCAGTCATTTAGCCTTTGATTCTTTGTTTCTTTAATCATTCTTTTCTGGGTGGTGGTTGCCTCCTTACTATGCATACTGTGTCTTAATAATGATGTTCTTGCTAAAGCACTATTATGATTATGATGATGATGATGATGCCTTGCTTATTTCCCACGCCAAAAATTTTACTGGGATTCTAAAGCGTTGTTTGTTCTTGAGTGTAGTAGGACAGACAAATTTTGGATGGAAAGGGAAAGGTGAATCGAACTGATTTGAAGTTTCACAGGGCTGGAGCAAGAGGTGAAAAGGAAGTATACTGATTGAACTTAAAAGCGATATGAGAGGTGTGGGATGGTTTTGCGTGTCAGCGTTTTCAGTCTTCAAGGTGCTTTAACAGCTGTGATGGGCGTTGGGTCGTTGCCCAAAGTCAAAAACAGAGCTGTACTCATACCATGTTCCTCTGGGAACCGTAAAAGCCTTCAAGTCCAATCACATTAAATTTTTCATTGCACAACTTCAAAAACTTACTGTCCTGTTCGTAACACCAGAAAGATACCTCAGGGCAAAAGACCAGAATGGAGTATTAAGGGGTGAGGGACTTATATCTGCGGGGAGAAAGTGCAATTGAAGAATAGATGCTCAATGGATTCACCACACAATACATTGACATCAAATTGCACCACATCCCAAGCTCTTACTCTGTCAAATGAAAACAATCGGTTTTGACAAAACAAAGCATACTGTAAATGCACAAGAGTTACTATACAGTTTTCTAAGCCAAACCACCTTAGGCCATGATGCTGGAATAGCATATGGAGCAGACAACTCCATGGCCTCTTTAACAAAAAGAACTAACTTGACCTTTAAGGGATACCAGTGCACTTGATCTTCAACATCCAGTTGAAGGCCAAAGGTAACTGAAATTTAGATATGATTAAAGCTGGGAATTTGCTCTTCTAGAAGGCCACTGCCAATGATCCTCCAATATCACAGTTGAAAGTTGTAAGCATAGCCAAAAAAAAAAAAAAAAAAGAGGTGATCTAGTTTTATTTCTGTGTGAGAGCAAGAAAACGAGCGGTCCAATTGAAATGGACTGGGAAACTAAACCTGCAACCAAATTCAGGGCCCATTTGAAAACCAAATCTGCGCATAAAACCTTCACCTGTGACGTCAAGGGGGGAGGAAACATTGGCCCTTTGTATTCTTGGAAAATGGAAATCTCTTTAGCCGTTGGGACGGTTCCAAAGGTCAGGCCAGGCATGAATAGTCAAGAACAAAAGCATATACATTAACAGAATAGGCTCTCTTTATTCATTTGCAGCGGCTTTTATCGAAACTAGACCTTTCCTTTTGTTTTCTAACGGAGTATTCCAGTGAGCTATCCCCAACCACAGGCCGCAGCGCCGCCCACCCCATGAGACGTCACTGGTTTCGGGTGCCTCAAGAGTCTTCATGGTTCAAGAAACGAATTTAAAAGTTAAATTATCATTTTATTACAAATTTAAGACATTTATTTTAAATAATTTGAGCATAGTAACGGGACGATTAAGTGACAAGAAAGGGTGCAACGTCTGAGAGGAATCATTCGGTGCTTGGATCTTGGTTAGAATGAAGAGGAGGGGGAGAAGGAGGTTCGAGAATCCTTAGGGCTATTCCACGGGTGACATAATTGATAAAGTAAGGAAAGGTTAGATATTTTGAGGAGTTTAAATTTTGAATATTAAATATTTTTTGTTTAAATACAATTATATTTAAATTTATTTGACTATAAATTTGATACAACAATTCATATTCTGAAAAATAAATGGGTAAAGTTTTGATACATGACTTATTTATTTTTTTTTAAAAAGAACACTTGGGCCTCCTATTAAATGAATAATCACTTCAAATTGACTAGACATACATCTTTGTATTCAAAGTTCTAAAGCTGTTGGAACATTACAATAATTCATGTTTATCCCCTCTCTCTCTCTCTCTCACCAACATGGCAACATGTCACATTCTTCCAACCATTTACAACCACATGTTTGCCTATGGCCATTACAAAATGTTTTGATCTGTCTTTCCTTTTCCTTTCTCGAGTAAAAAACAAGGAGTCGGTATCCATTACACTTCAATATTTTACAAAATAATATATTTTTTTCGTTTTATATTATTTAATTTTTTAACTATATATACAAATTAATATTAAAAAATATTAATAATTGATGTATTAAAAGTATATAAAATTATTAAATATTATAAAATAAAATATAAATATTAAAAATTAAATAATTAGAAACGGAAAAAGAAATAAATAATTATAAAAAAAAATCTTATAAAAATTTAGGGTTCAGCGCAAGTAGTCTATTTACCAGCTTCCATACATGGAAGTCTGAAAAGGTCCATGATGGGCCACTGTGCCGCTTGACAAGGACCATGGAAAAAGAAGGACAGTGTATAGCCACGTGACCATGGAAAACCTTCAACTGCGTATCCGTCATCACCAAAACCAACTTCCAAAACCACCATTTCATGATCTTTCAGCCTCTCTGCCTCTATATATAGAAAAGTGTCAGCCTGTACTCGGAAGTGAAACATCATCACAGATTTGGTTCACGAGAACAGAAGAACAAATGAAGAGACAAAGATCTGGACTCGGAAGTGAAACAACCAGATTACCAACTAGAAAGGTAACAAAAAAGAAGGCAAAAACAAGAGTTGGGGAAATGAAAGAGGAGGTGGCGGTCGCGAAGGTAAAGTTAGAAGATCAGATTAGAGATGATAGAGAATTTGCAGGGACTGTCAAGGCAGAGGACATGGTGCACTGGGATGACTGGCCATGCTTGTGGGCTGCAGTGGATGAGCAAATGTCATGGGGAACCTGCTGGTCCCCATCTTGGGATATGGAGTTCATGGATGGGGAAGCTTATCATGCTTTGTACAGTGATGTTGTTTGGGAAGATGATATTTGGGATCTCAAAGATATAAAAAACGTCCCCTCACTCCCTGGTCCATGAGAGAATGGAAGGTAGCGAACTCTCTACTTTTTCTGAGTCTGTATCTTCTTTCTCTTTTTTCCTTCCCAGTTTTTTTGAAATCTTGGGGCGAAGGGGAAAAGGGTTGTAGATGGAAAGTTTAGGTCTTATGTAGCTCGTGCAAAGAAATACAAGTTCCCATGTTTTACTTGAAAACAGGGTTCTTGGATTTCTTGATTTCTCCATTGATTATTAAGGCACATTGTATCCTATCTGATTTCATTATTGGAATCTTGATGGAGAAGAAGAATTTCAACACACACAGCAGAACGAAATTAAATTTAACCTCAAAAATTGCCTGGGGCTTGTGGGCAATGAAACTGATGCACTTTACGCCTGTTGTCGAATCCGCTGATACGGATGAATGCACTGGGGTATTCTTTCTTGGCTTCTTCAAGCTCGTTCACAATCTGGACAGCATCGGTGATTCGGTGCATGATGCATCCGAAGATGGGAAGCTTCGACATTGTCCGTTGTCTGCCGCGGTAGCATCCAGGTGATCTGTGATGTTGCCGGAAGACGAAACCTTGCTACATACGAATACAGCATACACAATTACTTGTCGGCAAATAAACAACCAAATGTAGGTTAGAGCGGAAATTTTCAAGTCCTCTTGAGAGGGCCTGTGCAATTTCATAATGTAATGATTTCACAACCTAGGTGGAATTGCATTATGCAAGGGTTTTAACGCATTTACTTGTCGTGAATTTATTGGTTTCATTTGCATGCAATCAAGAAATGGTTTCCCAAATAGAGGATAGATGTTTTAAGCAAATAAAAACTGATACGGGAACAAATTTCCATGCAGGGTTGATACTCGAGAAATTATCGTCCTATCAAAAAATAAATAGATACTGATTACAATAGGGGTTCAGAAATTGACCTTCAACTCGAATTCCAAGCAAGGAATCCATAAGGTACTGTATTTGCTTGGCTAATTTCTCTTGGGAGATCAAGAGTAGCAAGGTATGAGAGAGTCGAAGAACATCTTGTTGATTGGTGGCCACACCTACAATTTCCCAATCCCCGAGTAACAACATTGCAGATGAATTAAAGCCCATGCACAGAAAAGGGAAAAAGAAAAGCCCTTTTCTTTCAGTACCTTCATGCACGGAACTCTCCCTCCATTGCAGGCAAGAGAGGTAATGTCGGCTTCCGCTGCGGGTAACAGGGAAAGCACAGGATGACTAGAGAACAGTGAACGATGCAACCACGCTAGCCTGAGCAGCCGAGCAGGGCTGGCTTGGTTAACTGAGGCAACTGAAGCAGTAGAGATCGCGAAGGAAGTCATGGTCTTTGTTTACTGCTCCTTCTATAGCAAACCCTTTCTGCAATGTGTTTAAGAGGATGATCTGTGCTGCTGCCTTCACTATTTATAGAAGCGAACTCAAAAATGCAGACAAAATTTCAAGCATTTCCCATTTGATCCATTGGCTCCCAAATGCACATACTGGAATTATGTTAATGTTTTGGCCAGTGGATCAATAGGCTACTGGGGCGACAATGGGGTTCGCCGAGTTGGGACAAGGGAAGGCTTGGTTCATTCAATTAACCCTCAATTCGATTTCGAACATCTCCTGCATCATCCGTAATCTCTTTGAGGTGATTTATATGGTTATCCTGATTTGTAAGTATTGAATTAGCCTCCAAATTTATCCAACACATTAATTCATCGATATTAACTATAGATTCTTGGATCAGAAAAAAAAAAAGCGGCTGGGGTTGACATTCCAACATGGTAGCCACATAATGGTCAAAAGAAGTTTGGATTGCATGCCTACCCCACCACGGATGACACGTGGCAAGACATTTTGACTCATCGGAGGAATAAGGATCTAAAATTTTGAAAAGAAAATTTTATGGATAGTAAACTTTGATATGTATTGAAAAAATTTATTATATAATTTTTACTATATTAAATATATTCTTTTAATATATACTATCCACATAAATCGAGTACAAACTAAAATTTTCACATTTGAAAGCCTTTTGTGCATTCATTCTTGGTCTATCTATTCCTTTTCCGAGCCCTTCCTTTGAATGTTCATTCATCTGCCACATCGGGTTTCGTGGTTCCATAGTCACGCGATAGTACAACTGACAAAGTAGTAAGATGATTGGCTAGGATATCAGTATAAGTGGATTCCGTCTCATTAAAATTGATTCATTTATTATTTTAAGTTATTCTATTAAATTTGATATTTTTTTTAAAAAATTTTTTTTATTATATTATTTATTATAAAATAATCAATATACTCTATATATATTATATTTTTATTTTTATTTTTATTATATTATATTATTATTATTTTATAATTTTTACTTTTGTATTAAATATCGTGTCAAGTCAAACACGATTAATTTTAGTGGGACGAAGGGAGTATATAAAGTTAAAGAAAGAAAAAATAATAGATTGTGAGTACATAATATTTTTTGAGAAATAAAAATAATTTAAATTATTATTTTTTTTAAATTAAAATAAAATTTTAAATTGAAATAAAAATGAGAAATTACAATCCAAATACACCAAGTTGAGAATTCAACTTGTGACCTGAACATCAGGTATATGATTTATTTGAGTGCCATCCGATTCGAATTTATATTGTTATAGGTATGGAGTGATAGTCCATAATTTTAAAAATGGTCAGATAAAACTCACATACTTGGGTAATAAAAAAAAAATAAAAAACTTGTCTAATTTTCCTCAATTTTCCTCTTACATGATTATGCTTGGCTGCTTTTTCCTTTTTTCCTGTTTTAAACAAACATTGATTTTGTAATAAGTTAGACCATTAGAATGGCGCTTAGACTTAGGGTGAGTTTGATTAGAGTGAAAGTGGGAAGGAAAAGAGGAAGGGAAGTAAAATTGGAAGTAAATGTGTAATTTACTTAATTTAGTTGGAGTGATCGGAGGAGGAGAAGCATATGGGGGATCCCTTCCACCTCAAATTTTTCCTCCTCTTCATTTTGGAGGGTTTGGAAAGTAAATGAGGGTTAAAAGACTCTCTTGTCCTAGGGTATTTATCTTATTACAATTCTACCATACTTTGTAATTTTTTATGAATTAGCCTTAGGGGTATAATAGTAATTCAATAATTATTTCCTCCCTATATACCTTACAACCAAACAATGAGAAGTAAATCATATTTACTTCCCTTCCACTCCAACCAAACAGGATGAAAGTAATTATGTTTATTATCCCTAATGAAAGTAAAATATTCCACTCCCCCTCCCATTTCCCCTTCCCCTTTCCTTCGCAAACCAAACTCACCCTTACTTTGTCTAAAAATTATAAGTTTAACAAAAAAAAAAAATCACAAAAATTTGAACATAAGGTAACCGGGTGTCCTGGTCGCCACCACTAGCAATTTGACAAGCTAATTTGAGGTCAACTTGGATTATTTCTAAGCAATGTTTTCAGAATCGAACCGGATATCGGATTAAAAAATTTATTAATTTATAGTTTAATGGTCCAACTGTAATTAAGTCAGTAATATTATAATTTAAAATTAATCAATAATATAGTGTAATTTAAGTCTATAAAGATGTAAATAATGAAATTAAAAGAAAAAATAATATTTTCTCTATTACTACAGACTATTTAGTCTCTTTGTGTTTTTTTTCTATGAATATATTATTTTATAGCAAAAAAAAAAAAAAAAAGAGAGAGAACTGTTCAATTCAATTAGATCGGTCGATTCAATGGTTTACCGATTAGACCAATCAATCTAAATTGATTTGCATAAAATAAGACGATTTTTTTAAATTACAATTAAAAAAGAAGATAGGATGATTTGGGAATCGATTCACCGTTTGATCGGTCGGTCGATCCGATAAAAAAATGAATGTCCCTAAGCTTTGATGACCCAATCCATGTTGGTGTGGCCCAAGCTCATTCAAACTTGGATAAGTACGAGTCAGAGTCAATTTCAGCCTAGGCCTAAACATTTTTAACCCAAGTTTGAAAGATGGCAAAGTTTGGGCAAACAATTGACAAGTAATAGTTTCTAGGCCCAGAAATTTTAACAGAAATAAAAACCAACAAAAATAATTTCAAATTTCTTTTTCTTTCTTTTCTAAGACAGTAATTTGTTGTTCTTTCCATCTTTATTTATCTATTATAATTAAAAAGTTATAGTGTCTATTTTTATATGCTATATTAAAAAAATATTATACTCTTATATTAAATAGTTTTGAAAAATATAAGTATAATACATTTAAAAAGAAAATGAAACAAATAAATTTTGAAATAAAAAAATAATTGTGAAGAATATTAGATTTATGAATAATTTTAAAAAATATATAAAATTAAAAAATTAATTATTTTTTAAAATATAAAATAATTAAATATAATAGATAAATAAATAAATAGAGACGCAGGAGTTTATTAATCTACCATTATTACATCTATGGCGGTAAAACACTCAATGAAAACAAAAAAGGCAAAATATCTAATCTTCAAAATGGGCCATAAAAATTAAGTCAGACCCCAACACATCAATCATGAAAAGGCCCACCACAAGATGGGTTAATGTAAATATTTTTGGGGCTGCGCATAACACGAGTCAAATTAGATCGTCCGCTTTTGACAAAATCGTCGCGCTTTTGACTGTCGCGTGTTCGAAACGCTCCAATTAAGTGTCGTGAGCTTAGATTCCACCCCGCGAATAATGCTTTTAATTGCGCTCTCTTTTCCGACTCTTTCTGCGATGCCAAAGCAAAAAACAAGAACAGCAAAAGCAGCGGCTGAACTAAAAATCTTTACTACACACTTCACAGTGCTCCAGTTTACTACTTTCTCTCTCTCTCTCTCTTAGTCTTTTCACACGCAGAAGACATCCTTTTCTTCAATTCTAAGCTCAATCCAGAGGGAAAAAGGAGCCCTTTGCAAAATGGAGGGGAAGGGCTCATCCTTAGTCCATTTGCTAGTGATCATCTTGAGCTTGACGGCTTTTGGATTTGCCATTGCTGCTGAACGTCGCAGAAGCACTGTAAATTTCTCTGCCTGTCTCTTTTTTTTGTACAGTCCAACTTGAACTTAGTACCTTTATGTGAGCATGAGTACTCTGGCTTATGTGTATCTAAGGTTCTTGAATTACGATTGAAGTGGGTTTTTAAATCCCATTTGAATTTTGTAGTACATTTTATGCTTGATTCTGTTTACTTATTGAGTTTCTTGCTCAAGATCTGATCTTTTTGGGGAAATACATTGTTTTTCCTTAGTTTTCGCACTGTTAGTTGTGCTCTGCAGTTTGATTGAAGTTATAAAGTAAAGATGCGATTGTTATTTATTTGCTCAAGCCTGAAGGACTGAAGTTGTACCTTGTACATTGTAGTATGTCAATTGTTCGTTAAGAAGCTTGGAAAGGATCTATGCAAATCCCAAATCTTAATATTAAGATATCATAAGTTCTAAAAAGACTTACTTTTGGGAATTTTCTGTTTCAATAAAAGAAGTGAGGGAATTTTATTTGGAACATTACCTTAATGACAGATTTGAAGGGCAATGTTTGCTTAGATTCCCTTCTCAAGCATACAGGAAATCAATCTTTCATTTCTTCAATATGATAACAAGTAAGAGAGTGTTTAGCTAACAAATATCCTTGAAGGAACTTTGAGGATTCAAGGAGAAGCTTTGAAATAACAATTAATGCGTCAGATGTTATGCCTTTAAAATGTAGATTTTATCAAGGCCTGCTGCGTGTCCCCTTGTACTACAGTACAGTGTCTTAGGTTTCTTTGACAACATTCAAACTTCGGTCTGCAGATATTGCTCTTATGTATTACCTAATTGTCCTCAATGATTTCTGGAACCAATTCTCCTTGTTCGAATGATTCTCATATGATAGCAAACTGGACCTTGATTTAATCCAACCACATGTAGCATCAGGTTCTTTTCATGAATTGGCTGCAGTTTCTTATAGAGGTTTTGTTTTTATCTTTTTTTTTTTAAAATCTTTTCTTTACTTGGTACATTCTGATTTTTTTTGAAATTTTATGCATTTCAGCATTATCCAATAAGGTTGGTAATGGATGATCTTAATTTAATATTTCAAGCTTAAGTTTAATAGGATTAATTTAATTATGCTGAATGACTTGCATTTTTTTTTTTAAAAAGTAACTTTTTCCTGCTCAAATTTGAGCATTTAACTTAATATTTTCATTTGTTATGTGCATATTTCACTATATTGATTTATACTGCATAACATAGTCTGCAATACAGCACATCTATGCTATGAGCAGAAAATATGGCTTTGGATTGAGCTTGTGAGTCAGGCTTAGGATCTACAAATATACTATAGAGCACACTTGATAATTAACTCTAACTTGAATTTGACACTTCAGCCATATTTACTCAAATGGAGTGTAATCATGTCAGCGTTCAACTTTGGTCGATTTGACTGTAGCACTAATTGTCAAGACTTTATGTTCTTAATTCTTGAGGGGTTTAACTATGTCAAATATTCTTATATAGCTCTTTCCAATAGCTTCAAATGAACTTGAGTCACTCACAGATGTTATGTTCTATGTGCAGTAATGATCTGAAGATGAGATCTATATTGTGACATTAAGAAGTGGCTACTTGGGGTGAGATTTTATACTTGGCTCAAGAGGGATAGCCCAAGTTATTCTTTATGGTCATCTCACATATACCGAATTTGACTAGCTTGTCTTACCCAATATGAGACCGTATAATCTCTTCTGACTGTAGAGCCGATTTTTTTTTTTTTTTTGGAAGAGAATTCAATTAATAACAACCTAGGAACTAACCAGGCGATCCAATAACTATAAGTGACTCCTATGGCACAATACTAAGTAGTTCCTACACCTTATCAACTGCCCTACCTTGTTGTGTGCTTTCTTGTCACTAAGGGCAGAAGATAAGACCCATGTTGTGTAACTTGTAGAGGTAAGAATTAACCAATTCAATGTGACTCATACATGCTCAACATTGGCTTGGCCGTAAGATTTGGCTCAAGATTCATGGTAATTAGAAAGCTTGTGTGAAGCTTGATAGTTATAATGTTAATTAAGCTTGGCTACTCTTAGCCATAAGAGGTGAGAAGCTTGGACTTAGGCCTGGATAATCTCTAAGGGGAAAAAAAAAAGGTGAAGCTTTCATCATCTACAATAGTTCATTTATTCAAGAAGATATATAATCAATAAAAATTTATCATAAAACACAAATTTCCAAATCATAATTGATTTCCTTCTTAGTCCATGGGGATGAAGCATGATGTTACTCAGAGTATTAAAGAAATTCTACATCCTAAAATCATAGGATATTATGTAAGCAATAACATAAAACACAATGTGCAGTATAAATAATGTCATTATTAAGCATATTGGGGTGGTGTCTTCTGTGGAAAGTCCACAACAAAGCTGGGCTTTTGCAGTACTAGACAATGAAATGCGGAATCCTCCTGTGTGTCCAACATGCAGCCACATTTCGTGTCAGCAAAAAGTCATCTGACACTATGAATTGTCTATAAGCATCCCTCAGATTTTAGGGTTAAGAAAAGATTGGCATGTAGAATGTCTTAATGACATTTTCATTCCCGGAGAATGTTAATGACAAACTTACAACAGCCAGGGAGTGTGCATATGCAATGCTTGATGTTGGATAACGTCATTGTTCATATAAACTTGTAATTTCTAGTGGTTAGTGGTGTCATTACTTCACACATGCTAATCATATTTCTAGTAAACTAAAGGAATGGTTTGTTTCATTGATAATCTCTTCGAAGTAGTATTCTGAATTTTCTTTTCTTTGATGTGTATATGAGCATGCATAGCAGTGATACAATGCTGAAAAAGTTACAATACAAGGAGAGGCAACTAGTGCGGATTAGAGCTTAGACTTAACCATAATATACATCACAAAATCTTTTTGTATTTACTATACATATATAAAAATGATTAGAATATACCAGACTCCCTAGTTGAGTTTGTCCTCATCATGTTAAATCAATGAACCTAAGATTTGTTCAAGCTTTTCTGTTGCAGAAATTTGATCAGACTTGGAACTTGAGAAAATGTACTAATCCTGGATTTCCTGAGTGAATTAACCACTCTAAAACTTGGGCTGAATTTTCTACAAGCCCAAAATGGTTAATCTAAGTTACTCTCTCAGTAATCTTCCATAGTTATATTCAAGTTTACCATCACATTACATGTCCTATGTCGAGTGGGAATGAGTTGGTGAACTTTAATGTAAATGTCTTGCTGGCATAGAGAATAATTTAAAACGGTTTAGTGTGTATAAAAAAATTGGCTTAATGACATTATCGATGTTCATAATACTGGTCTTCTCTAAGGGGCCTTACTGTGTGTGGGCCTTTATAATTGTCTCAGACTGGGTTATACATTAAATTTACTTAAAAAGAAAAAATTGTGCTTTTTTTCATATATATACATAATAAAATTGCCTTTTCTGACATAGTGGTTATTAGTATATTCTTGTCTGGCCATGGGTTGGGAACAGAATGCCTTCTTTTAGCTAAGTAGCGTTTGGTATGGATATCTATTGAGATGAAACGATTGAAAAGCTCCTCAATCCAAGATGTTGCAGTAGGGTTTGAGTCCTACATTAATACAAGCAATTACTTAACCAGTAGAAGATAGGACCCTTAAGCCATTCAAGTTAGTTGTTCTAGGAGGCTATGGATCTTGGATATGGTCCTTCTCATTCCCTCCTAGTGGCGTATAAAATGCTCAGATGTAACAGAAATGGAATTGTGATTATGCATGTTTCTAATGCAAGGATTCCATAGCATTTTGAGATTATCTCCTATAAAGTTGTTTGAACTGTCTTTAGTTGATCTTTATCAGAGAGTTGATGATAACCAAAACATGTTTACATGGATTTTCACATTATAAGCTCACATATCCATGCATTCTATATGTTGCGTCTCTTCATCCACTACATTTAGTTGTTTCTGCTTGTTATCAGTTATGGACTTGATTTAGTTGGCCCTTAGGAGATTGATCAATACCAGCTAATTTACTTTGGATTGAATTATTTTGTAAATACCAGTCTTATGCTTTTTATGTCCTTAAGATTTGATGCTTCTGGAAATCATGATAATGGCTTACTAATTAAGTCTGGTGCATATTTGATCCTTTAAGTTTGGGAGCAAATTGGCCCACCTCTGTGTTACTAATTACAGACATCTTTAAGCATAGTTAGGAGGGAGCTAGTGCATTCAATGTGAAAATCTCTTAAGCATGCTTGGATCTAGATTGTTGCCTTTGAAATTATATCTAGTTCCACTCTCTTTTGGGGCTGACAATGTTACCATCTCCATATTCTTTATAGTGAACAATATTGCAGGGAACTTATCATACACATGAAACTGTAATTCTGTCTATATTGGGAAGCAAACAGTTGGTCAGAAACTGCATTTTGTGTTTATAATCCCGATTCTTCTAGTAGTCGAACATTGTTTTTGTCATGAACCAGCCTTCTTGTATTACTGTGAGTTATATAATAATACATGTGGCAACTTGTCTTCATTACAGGGAACTTATCAAGTGGATGAAAATACAAATCGCACATATTGTGTTTACAGCTCAGATGTTGCAACTGGATATGGAGTGGGTGGTTTCTTGTTCCTTCTTTCAAGTGAGTCGTTACTTATGGCGGTGACAAAGTGCATGTGTTTTGGAAGGCCATTAGCACCTGGTGGAAATCGTGCTTGGACTATTATCTATTTTGCATTTTCATGGTGAGTGCTCATTGCCAATATATTTCTTTCTTCACATGCTCCAAGAACTTGCAGAACATGCCCTTTCCTTCCCCCCTTCCCTTGGACTCCATGTTAAAGTGAGAAACCAGTGGTAGAAGAAGTCAAAGAAGGAAATCCAAAGGGTGTTGGTCTAGAAAACCCACAATAATTAAAAGAAGGAGAAATACCCTTAGTTCATTGTTTCTGAGATGATGCCGCAAGCTATGCTTAATGGGGCCACCAAATAATGTTACCCGTGTACCTCTTTGCAAGGAGATTAGCTCTACATTTGTTCGCGATGCCAAACCTTGGTGGTATGCAGGATTTGGAGTTGACCTATATGTTCATAGTTACATGATCAGATTGTTATGAAACAAGTATTGTGAATTTCTTGTTCATTTGAATTTGGATGCTACTGTTGTTTTCATGTCTTTTCTAAGCTGATTATCACACATGCTGCAGGATGACGTTTCTGGTTGCAGAAGCTTGTCTAGTAGCAGGTGCCAAGAAAAATGCCTACCACACCAAATACAGAAACGTGTTACTTGCAGAAAATTTTTCGTGTGAGTCATTGAGGAAAGGTTTATTCATTGCAGGGGCAGTATTTGTGGTTGCAACTATGATTCTCAACATATATTACTACATGTACTTCACCAAGGCTACTAGTCAACCTGCTCACAAAACAAACCGCTCTAGCTCAAATGTTGGCATGACTGGGTATGCTTAAGTTTTGCTGGTGAGACTAGATAGACCCCCCGACTTTTCTTCTCATAATTGCAGGAGCCTGCTGTGATTGTGTAATGGAATGGTTTCTTGACCTATATAGTTCACTCGGCTAATTAGAAAAATATGCATATTGTCAGTGAAAAGCCTTTATCAATCATGTTCTCTCTCAAAAAATGTATGTAGCAAAAATCAAACAGAGAAAAGGTACACCCTGTTACTTGTGTTGGCATGATACCGCAGAAGTGCGTCATGCAATGGAGTTTCAAATGAAAATGTCACATCCTATTGGCACGGTGATCTAGCTCAACCTCCTCCTGCCCTCTGCCCTGGTCCTTGTTTCGTTCTTTCATAATCTGCAAGCAAGTTGATACTGATTCTTACTATATTTTATGGTTCAGATGTGCTATACATTCTTTCTGGAAAGAATTTTTGTTTGTCAACAAAAAATTCTACCCTTGTATGGGTAAAATGGTGCATGATATCAATGGTTTATATCCTTAGTGTTAGAAAACAGGGTACCTACGAGCACAGGCAAGCAACTCAACTGAATTGAACAAGCATCGCCTATACCCGACTAGGGTTCTAACAATTGCAATTATCAAATATTAACAATGCCGGTAAGGCCACACAGTCTAAACGTAATGTAATTCGACAGAATTCACACTTAATAAACAAATCAGTAGTATACTTGAGAGATTTGCTTGTGGTTCTACCAGAACGTACTAGGCGTCGGCACTCTTCTGGACAAGTTGCGTCGCAACGTACTGTACTGCTGACCGAATCACCAGTCTAATACTGGTTTGCCTTCAAGAAGTTATTCGCCCCACTCCGGTGCGATGGGTACAGCGACTCTTCTTGCAGGATAAGACGGTCTCAAATCACTGTTGATGCACACCAACTATGATCACCTCGAAAATCCCCTCAATTCACCGGTCCCGACAAGTCAAAAAATTATGGATCGTGGAGAGAGAACTGAAGCGGCGAATTTTCTCGCAGGAAGCAAAAACACGAAAAATGGGTTAACCCTAATGGCGGCTCTGTTCCCCCTTTTAATCTCGCCTTAAGAAAATTAAAACTCAATCCGGATTAGGAAGCCTCAATTCCCTTATCAGATTTTATGTTTCCTATTCCCAAATATAAATAGAGGATCATGAAAATATAGACTAAGCCCGAGCCGGGCCGGGCGGGCGGCGTGCGCGTGTGGCATCCTCCATACGTTGGGCTTTTCTATTAAGTCTATAGAAAAACCTTTTAGTATATAAAGGTTTCCACACTCCTCTATTTTTTTCATGTGAGACTCATGTCTAACATGAGTTCCCAAATGGTTAAACACTCAACTTTAACAACATTTAATTATGGATTCTCACCATAAAAATGGTTTCTACTACAATCAAAACAATCTCTAACGTGTCAAGAACAATTCCCATTAATTGTTTTAGACTAACTAATCATGAGTTAAAAATTATTAGCTCCCAAAGTTGCCATTTTCAACAATCCCCCACAAATCCATAGTTAAAGACTATTCAGGATTTACATAATCTACTTTCGATAATGGTACTTTCCGGTTTGAACCACTACCTAAGTTATCCAACTTATGCCCCCACAGGAACAGATGGACTTAAGCCTTGAATCTAAACCTTGAATGTGACGGCGTCCATTGGTACCAACAGACTATCGGCTATGGAGATAATCTTTAGGGTTGACACGTTATGACCATGTGTCCTGATCCTGTTTTATGAGTATATTCAGAGAAAACCCAATTCCCTTTAGTTGCGGCCACACAACAACACTCACATAGTTGGCGATCTCCAAGAATGTACTGCTAGCATCCTGTCTAAAAGACTTGATCCCATTCAGAGTTAAAACTCTTACTCATTACAGTAAACGCACCACAGGCTTTCAGGGAAAGGACCTAGATACAAAAGTATCAGAATTTGTGCCAGATTCACTCAAACAGCTTGTTTATACCACATTGAACTGCCTTGTGGGATCTCTACTTGGTCAGTTGGGTTGCCACGTAGGTGAATCATTTCTGGGTTATCAGTCCCATTCCCAACCTGAATTTAAGGAACAATGATGTTTCAAGTCCCTTAGTTAGGGGGTCTGCAATGTTATCTTTAGATCCAACAAAGTCAACAGACACCACCATTTCAGACATTAACTCCTTTATAGACTTAAGTCTAACTTGGATGTGTCTCTTAATCTTTTGATTATACTTGGCACCTTTATCTTTGCAATTATGGTTTGACTGTCACAATGCACAGATGTAGCAGTAATGGACTTGCTGATCATTGGCAAAGAGGACAATAGTCCATACAGCCATTCAGCTTCCGTTCCAATAGTATCCAAGGCACATAACTCAGCCTCAAAAGTTGACCGAGTTAAATCTGTTTACAAGACTTCCAGGCGACTGCCTTGCCACTTAATGTAAACACATATCCAGTGCAACCATTGCTACCAGAGTTCTTGGCTATCCAGCTTGCATCACTACCCTTCAAGTACAGTAGGGAATTTCCCATAATGCAGCCCAAGGGACACTGTTCCCTTCAAGTACCTTAGTACTCTATCCAAGGCCTCCCAATGAGTCCGATTTGGACAGCTTGTATATCTTGCCAGATTAGATACAAAAAATGAAATATCCGGTCTTGAGCCATTTGCAAGATATTGCAAGTTACCAATAATTTGAGAATATTTTAATTGAGACACAGGAACTCCACTTTCATTTTTGAACAAAGTTACAGAAGGGTCATTTGGAGTTTTAGCAATTCTACAATTTTGATACCCATATTTCTCAAGAACACTCTCAACATAGTAAGTTTGAGAAATGGTGATCCCCTCAGTTGAGCGAATCAACTTTAGGCCAAGAATCACATTTGCTACTCCCATATCCTTCATTTCAAACTTACTTTTCAAAAATGATTTAGTCTCATTAATTATCTTAATATTGAACCCAAATAGCAAAATGTCATCCACATACAGACATAGAACAATACAAGCATTACCTTTAACCTTACAGTAAACACACTTGTCATTCTCATTTATGTTGAAGCCAAATGATAAAATTGTTTTATCAAATTTTTCATGCCATTGTTTGAGTGCTTGTTTTAGACCATATAGGGATTTAACAAGTTTACAAACTTTCCGTTCATTTCCTTTGGCTACAAATCCCTCAAGTTGATCCATATATATCTCTTCTTCAAGATCATCATGAAGAAAAGCTGTCTTCACATCCATTTGGTGGATGGTGAGACCATATATGGAAGTCAATGCAATTAGCACTCGGATTGTAGTCAAACGAGCAACAGGAGAGTATGTATCAAAATAGTCTATTCCATTTTTCAGTCTAAACCCTTTGACAACTAATTTGGCTTTATACTTATCTATGGTCCCATCTGGTTTAAGTTTCTTCTTAAATATCCATTTACATCCAATTGTACTGCACCCAAGAGGGAGATCTACCAATTCCCATGTCCCATTGGAGACAATGGAATTCATTTCACTCTTGACAGCTCCTTTCCAATGCCCTGCTTCTGAGGAAGCCATAGCTGCTTGAAAAGTCAAAGGTTTGTCCTCAACATTGTAAGTGACAAAGTCACTTCCAAAGCCCTTGACAACCTTAGCTCTCTTACTCCTTCTAGGTTCTTCCAATTTCTCAATTTGAGTATTGGGACTATTTGGACATGCCCCCACATCTTTCATCCTTTCCACATGATCAGGAATAGAATCAGATGTTAAGCCTGAATCTAAAGTAGAAACATCTTAAGGCAAACCAGTTTTCATGGGAAACACATTCTCAAAGAATGTAGCATCACGGTATTGAATGACAGTGTTACAATCTATACCAGGTATTTCGAACTTAATTACCAAAAACCACATGGCATAGCTTGTTTCCACATAACCAATAAAGATGGAATCAACAGTCTTTGGTCCTAACTTCTTCCTTTTATGTTCAGGGATTAGAACTTTTGCAAGACAACCCCACACGCGGAAGTATTTTAAGTTAGGTTTTCTGCCTTTCCAGATTTCAAATGGAGTTACCTCTTTATGTTTATGAGGGACTCTGTTCAGAATATGGCAAGTCGTATTCAAAGCCTCACCCCACACATACTTAGGCAATCCAGAATTTAAAAGTAAACTGTTGATCATATCTTTAAACGTTCTATTTTTCCGTTCAGCAATCCCATTAGACAAGGGAGAATAAGGGGGTGCCTCCTCATGAATTATGCCATTGCTTTGGCAATATTCAACAAATGGATTAGACCCATACTCTCCACCTCTATCAAATCTTAACCTTTTAAGTTTTTTGCTAGTTTGAGTTTCAGCTTCATTTTTAAATATGAGAAACTTTTCAAGTGTTTCATCTTTATGTTTAAGTAAATAAACATAGCAATATTTACTGCAATCGTCAATAAAAGTAATGAAGTATTTCTTATGATCCCTAGTCAACAAGCCATTGCATTCGCAAATGTCTGTGTGAATTAAATCAAGTATTTCTGAATCCCTTTCAATTGAATGATAGGGTTTCCTGGTTGTTTTAGCTTCCACACACACTTGACATTTATTTTTCTTATCAATTGAATGTTTAGGGATCAAGTCTAAATTCATCATTCTTTTAACAGAATCTAAATTTAAATATCCAAGTCTACTATACCAAACATCAGTGGATTCAATAATGTGCACCATAGGATAAACAGAATTCTCAATAGAAGAAGCTTTATTCAAAGTAGAAGTAAAAGGTTCAACTCTTAATTTAAATAAACCATCTGACAAATAACCTTTGCCAACAAAAGAATTGTAGTGCATAATCACTACTTTATTACATTTGAAAGTAAATTCATAACCCTCTCTAACTAAACATGAACCACTAAGAATATTCCTACGAACTGTTGGAACATGTTGCACCCTATGAAGAGAAAGAATATGCCCTGAAGGAAACTTCAAGTCCACGCGTCCAATCTCCAACACATTGGTTGCAGTTGAGTTCCCCATCTTCACAGTTTTTCCTTTAATAGGCTGGTAAGGCACAAAAAATAATTTATCAGCACAAACGTGCACATTTGCTCCAGTATCAACCAGCCATTCAAGTGGCTCATAAATAGTAAAGACTTCTGGGTTAACAGAAACATACCTTTCATCATCATTGGAAGTAGTGGTGCTAGTCTCAGCCTCAATAGTACAAACCTCAGCAAGGTGAGTACTCAAATCAGCTTCCGCTTGACTAGTATCCTCTACCACCACATTGACTTGTGCTTCAGAATTTGATCCTTATTTGACTTTGGGCTTTTTAGACGGACAGTCCTTAGCCCAATGTCCAACCTGACCACAATTCCAGCAAAGTTTGTTCGCTTTCGATTTCTTCTTGGCCTTGCCTTTTGTCTTGTTTATGTTTTTAGAGTTTGAGTTAACCCCCACATTCCTCTGATTATTGCTCTTCTTCCCAGTAGTCACCACATGGACATTAGACTCCACAGGTACAATATGACTATTCTTTCTATGTTGCTCCTCAATGGATATTGATTTCATCAGATCGTTTAGAGAAATCTTCTCCGTCTTGTGTTTGAGGGACATACCAAAGTCCTCCCAAGACTTAGGAAATTTCTCTATCACTGACATCACTTGAAACTTCTCAGGAAGTTCCATATCCGATTCATGAAGAGAATGAATAATCAATTGCAACTATTGAGTCTGTTCGATCACGGACTTACCCTCAACCATCCGAAACTTCGAGAATTTGGAGACATAAATACCTTTCCGGACCTTAATCCTCGGTATTATATTTCCTATCCAATTCATCCCATAGCATCTTTCTTGTGTATGACTTAGAACGATGAGACATCAAAGAGAGCATTTGTCAATACTGACGATGTTGCCCCTCCGCCTATATTGTTCCGTTCATCCCACGCAACAATCTCGACTACTCTAGAATACCTTTCGGTTGGTATAGGCACTGTCTACTCGCACTGCCGATAATAAGCCCCTCATGGTCAACCAATTTTTCATGCGTTGTTGCCAACGCTTGAAATTCTGCCCTGGACCAAACTTGTCCAGCAAACCATTCAAGTCAACCAAAGGCTTATACACAGCAGATGCAGTACCTGACGAATTGGCCATTGCACACACACAGATAATTGCAGAATAGCTTCTTGAAGACTGTTAGAAAATAGGGTACCTACGAGCACAGACAGGCAACTCAACTGAATTGAACAAGCACCGCCTATACCCGACCAGGGCTCTAACAATTGCAATTATCAAATATTAACAATGCCGGCAAGGCCACACAGTCCAAACGTAATGTAACTAGATATAATTCACACTTAATAAACAAATCAGTAGTATACCTGAGAGACTTGCTCATGGTTCTACCAAAATGTATCAGGCGCCGGCACTCCTCTGGACAAGCTGCGCCGCAACGTACTGTACTGCTGACCGAATCACCAGTCTAATACTGGTTTGCCTTCAAGAAGCTATTTGCCCCACTCCGGTGCGATGGGTACAACGACTCTTCTTGCAGGATAAAACGGTCTCAGATCACTGTTGATGCACACCAACTATGATCACCTCGAAAATCCCCTCAATTCACCGGTCCCGACAAGTCAAAAAATTATGGATCGTGGAGAGAGAACCGAAGCGGCGAATTTTCTCGCAGGAAGCAAAAACACGAAAAAGGGGTTAACCCTAATGGCGGCTCTGTTCCCCCTTTTAATCTCACCTTAGGAAAATTAAAACCCGATCCGGATTAGGAAGCCCCAATTCCCTTACCAGATTTTATATTTCCTATTCCTTTTCAAGTTAGAGTTAATTGGGCCAAATAAAAATAGAGGATCGTGAAAACATGGGCCCGGACCAAGCCGGGCGGGCGGCGCGCGCGTGTGGCATCCTCCATACCTTGGGCTTTTCTATTAAGTCTATAGAAAAACCTTTTAGTATATAAAGGCTTTCACACTCCTCTATTTTTCCCATGTGGGACTCATGTCTAACATGAGTTCCCAAATGGTTAAACACCCAACTTTAACAATATTTAATTATGGATTCCCACCATGAAAATGGCTTCTACCACAATCAAAACAATCTCTAACATGTCAAGAATAATTCCCATTAATTGTTTTAGACTAACTAATCATGAGTTAAAAATTATTAACTTCCAAAGTTACCATTTTCAACACTTAGAACTGTCTTGCTTTTTCATTATTTGTCCAACATATTGAAGGGATCATATGGGGGGATGCAAAACTTGAACTTGAACACCAAGACATAGTTCAAGAGCAGGAAAGATTAGAGTATGTATGAGATGCAAGAAGAATTTTATCTTTTTGTGGTGTACATACTGCCATTTTCTTTATTTAAAGGAAGAAGGAGAAATGCTCTGTGAGAGCATTGAATTGGAAACTTGATTGCTTCCTCTATCCAGAGGAAAGTTTTTGAGGATTAGTTTACCTTTCTAGTGTGCAAAATTAAGGTCGGATGCATACAACATTTCTCCTTCAATAGAAGGAATTGCTTTGGACCACTTTTGATTCTTTAATTGACTACCAAAAGGGTATTATTCTCTTAGTTGGCCAGTTGGATAAGAACTCATTAGTTTATTATCTGGCCGGTTGAAGTTGAACTGATAGTGCAATTCCTTTTTTTTTTTTCTAAATTATTTGTGACTGAATCTAATTAATTATACATTCTTGACTCATTGGCAACAGTATTATATTAATAATCATTCTTGGTCATAACTTTATTTTTCGAGTCTTGAGGAATTCACAAATTAGTACCCAACTATCTAACTCTACTCGAGTTTTGAAGAATTGCATACCTAACTTCCAAGTTAGATTGATATTTCTATGTTACTTCTCCCTTTTAAGGCCTGTTCGTAACAAGACCAACTTCCTCTCCAGTCTCCACTTGACGATTAAAGCATCTTCTCTACTTTCTTTTATCATAACAAGAATTATAAAATAGTATATAATATACAACGCAATAGTAAAAATTGAGTCTGTAATTATATTATTTCTATGCAGTTATGGGTTTGATTTTTAATTTTGTATTGTACACTTTTTGATTCCTCTACAGAATTCCTCGAAAGTGTTCATAATGAGATGTTATTTAAAAAGTACTATAAAAAATAAAAATATGCATGTACATGTTTTTTGTAGATAACCCATGTTGAGAAGACCAAATAGTTTTGAAAAGGTAAACTTTGAAATATATATATATATATATATATATATATATATATATATACACACCCGTATTTTTTGGTTGGCGTGGTGGGGTGTGGGGGGGATGATGTGGGGGAATGAATGAAATGCAAATGGCAAGGGGTCGGAGTAAGGCCAAGCAGAAAAGAGTAAAAAGCAACAGTAAAAGACAACCCAAGAGATTTAAAGCACTGTTATAAGTCGAAATGAAAGAATCGTAAAAGACAGCAAGAGAGGAACAAATTCAGAGTACAAAGCTAAAAGCGTTTTTAACTTTATTGCATCCAGAAGAACTCTTCTCCCCTTTGTTTTCTTTTTTAGCAACTACAGAAGACCCATACAAACAATGTTACAAACCCTTTTTTTTTTTTTTTCTATTGACAAATCTGACAACGACAATGAAGCCATATTGAGTTCATTTCTTTGAGAAGATCACTGTTTCCACAGTTCAAACTCTGATGAAAAAGTTGATTATTCCCATTCACTGGCACGTGAAAAATTTTCACTCTTTAGTCCTTAATCACACACAGTTCACGAAGGACTTACGTGGAACTTCTTCTTCTTATTATTATTACAGTGGTAAAAAAATACTACTGCATTACCTTATCTTCTCAAATGGGCACTGTAATTTTTTTGGTAAATGCTAATTATAAAAGGGGGTCTTTGTTTGTTAATAATATGTGTGACTGTACGAAAATTTCAGTGCCTTGAGAAAACACACATGGATATGACTATTCTTGCGACTTGTACCTCACAGGTTCTGCAACTTCTGGTTCATGACTGATTCTTTCTTCCGGTAATGTCTTTACCGCTTCTAAATTACCCTTTTAGCTTTCGAATTCACCCTAGTACTGCTTGCTTATAGCATAATTTACACATCTTGATCAATTATTTTTACTAGTGCTAAGTAAAAGAATTTATGATGTGACTTATATTCCTGAATAGAGGATATTAATCCTGAAAGTTTAGAGAAAGAATATATTCATTTTGAAATATTTTTGAACATTTTAAAATAAAAATAAAAATATTTAATTTCAAACGAAGAAAGTGTAATGTAATATAATGATTGTTAAATTAAATGATCAAAATATATTGAATATAATAAAAATGAGATATTAAAATCTTAATTTCTTCCTTTTAAATAAATTAATCGATTTATTTGTCATATAGTGCGTGTAATTTTTCATATGATAGAGTAGGTAACATGAGACTATGGAATATATTGCATTATATATGTCCTAATAATGTAATGACAAAAAGATTGCCAAATTTTAAGGAAAACGAGAATTCCTAAAGGATCAAAAGTGAAAACGATCAGCAATGTTTTTAGGACCAACTATATTTCCAAATACCAATAATGTCATAGACATAGCTATTAGTCAAGTGTTTAAAAAAAAACTAATCATAAACCTAATAATACAAATTGATACTTGTGAATTAAGAAGACAAGTGAGACAAATGGTATTTCAAAGAGGTTCACAAGTTCATTTTAGCATCAAAATTGAAGCAATAATTGTACGAATTTACAAGAACCACATATATTCCATTATTCCATTATTGCATTCCACCCTCCCATGCATAAATATATATACTTATATGTATATTCTATGAATGAAAGTATTCATTGTTACCTAAACTACAAAATTCTTTATTAACACAATAGCGAGATTCCCGGTTGGCCAACCAACTAGCTTCGACCATCTCATGTTTTTGCAAATCTCTGTCTCGTTCTAAATTTTTGTAAACCATCTCCTAGTAAAACTACCTTAGGAATGGCTGCCCTTGTCCCATATTAATTATTTGGTTTAATCTTGAGTGCCGTAGAGGTGTAATGTTTGGTGGGTATTTAAGAATAATAAGTACTCATGTTGCTACCGTGCCATAAACCATCCCAACCCCACCCTATGCCAACTCCACCATAGAAAAGAAATGCAATTTGAAAATGCATGTAACTTGTTAAGCATATTTAAACATGTTATGCAGGTTGAATATGAATATTATTTATATTTTATTATAGATTGATTTTTGATTTAGCAGAACCGTTCAATATTTCACTTTATGTATAGTTAAGAAGGTCACATTACATTTTAAACGCAATCTTTTAATTTTGTATGTTAATAAGGTAAAAATCATTTTGTTAATTAGTCGTCAATTCAAGCAATAATTTGTTAAAAGAATTTGAAATAATTCTAAATTGGAGTTGTCACATTAATGAATAAATTATTGTGGTTTATACAACTCATGGAGAAGGATGGGCGTGCTTTGATGAATTTGACTAAAATAAATACCTGTGAAGGTCATGCTCATACCTCGCTGGCATTTGCAATTGCATTGCTCTTATTCCTAGCTCTCAATACACACAGCAGACCCACACTGCCACTGCTTCTGATATATATATATATAATATCAAATCATGTGGGACCTTTCATGCATGACTAATTTCTCTATGTAAAACACAAAGCCGTCAATTCATACTCAGTAGTATTTAGGTGTTGAGGAGTATAGAATAGAAAGGGGATATAAGAGAGAGTGTGAGAGAGGGAGAGAGTGAGACGGTGTGGAGAGAGCATTGTGCACAAAGGGTAAGGATTTTGCCATATACAAAAGAACACCACAGAGATCGAAATTTCTGCAGGTGCTGCTTCAGATTTTGATAACTTTATGCGGGTTTCTTTGTGATGTCATTCTCCGGTGGAAAATTTTCAGTTATGTACTCTTCGCTGGTGGTGCTGCTGATCATTTCGGTGCTGCATATATGGGTCTTCAGTGAAAGTAGAGTCGGGGCTTTGCGTCTATTACCAGAAAGGGCAGTGGCATTAGAGAAGAGGAGTCAGGAAATGAAGTCTAGCAAGAATCAAACTGAACTGTTTTACGACTACTTCAAGAAAAGAGCTTCTGATCTCAACAGTACTCGCCTTGGGACTTTCGAAGAGAGCAAGAGAAGAGTTCCCAGTTGCCCAGATCCTCTTCACAACTAGTAGAAATCAAGGACTCTGTGCCCTCTTTTCTTTTTCTTTTTCTTGATATCTTAGGTGATTTTTTTGTTAGATTTAACCCAAAATACCCACGTTTTTCTCATGATTATAGTGATGTATTTTCATGGTTTAGCAATTTAAGAAGGGTAAACCGTGGGTATTTTGGTGCTTGAGAATGCCTTTTTTGCTCTGAATATGAAGGAAATGATCGATCTTGATGTATATAGAAGTTGAGATTTTCAAAATTCCGCAGCTATTATTGTGGGACCTTTCAGTTCTTGAATGAATCTCAAATATCCCATTTATTCTTTCAGTCATTTCATCATTCTGCATTTCTTGAATTTCTTTCACGAATTTAAAGCTCAAAATGATAGTAATTAACGTATGGAGGAGGAGGAAGAAGAAGAAGGTACAATAGGAATCGATTCATCTACAATTCGCTGCATAGAAAAATGTGTTTTCAGTTTTTCACTGCTTTGATAGTGAAATGTCATCTTACTTTCACCTTCAAGGCCATGTTTTCTTGTTTTTGTGATTCTCTCAGTGTCTTCCAAGATTGGAAGCTTTCAAGTTTTAGGCAACCATAATTTACGCCTTTCTAAAGCGTTCAGACTGGCTTTGCAAAATTGGAATTACTTAAAAGTGCTTGCTGTTGACTTCCATTTGGTAAAATTTACCTTTTGATGTTGTGGGATGTACCTTATTTTTCTAGAATGGGGAATTTTCACTCCATTTTACTCTTCTGCTTATTCCGAAGTTCACCCATATCTATCTAAAGTCCCATGAAAAATCTTGATTCTGCAGAAAAAGTAAATAGCTTAGACTATTCCCAGAGACCTTTGATTGATGCCTCTGATACATTTAGTTGACTCTATGCATTAAAATGGTTAGATTGGCCCCTCAAGATTCAGCTGCATTAATTGCTAAGTTCCATTCTGGAACAAAGGAAGATGAATGAAAGAGGGTTTGCCCTCGTTGGAAGGGAATGATGGTACAAAGAATTGCCAGAATTTGAAGCTAATGTTGTTTTCATAGTGTTTGGCTTTTTCCTAAACCGAATTTTATTATAGCTAGTGATCAAGTTCTGAGACATTTGCCACCATCATCTGTACAAAACTGATGGATTCTGAGGTAGTTTTTTACTCCTTCCATTAGTAATCTTCTTCAATCATGAGTCATCATTATTGAACACTTAAGGCTGTGACTGTGTGCATGAACAGGAATCAGAATCTTAGTAGGCAAAAGCATTGACTCTTTGTTATGTATAAAATATTTTATTTTGTTATAGTGCAACAACTGAGAATGAATTTATAAATGACAGTATTCTAATAAGGTCATAAATTTAATTTTTAATTTTGCATTTGTAACAAGAGGTTACTTAAAAATTACACTCTAAAAAAATGGAGGGGCAAGGAAGAAGGGGTCCGTGGGCGAGGGGATGTAGGAGCATATTCTTCAGTGGTGTGGAGCAATAAAAAAAAGCCTTTCAAAGTGAAGATTTGGGGTTGACAAATAATTGCCTAATAATTCTAGAGAGACTTTCCACGAGTTTGACAACTCTGCAAACTTTTATCAACTCTATGTAGTCAAAAAAGTAATGCTAATTAGTCATTAGACTCATTGCAGAGAGGTTAGAATATATAGCATAATACCTCCTCGGGTGCTATTGGAATGTGATTTGACTTTCAAGGGCATCTTTCTAACATAGCTCTGACATTGGCTTTCCACAGCATGATGACATAATTAAGGTGTAGCTAAATAGAAATTTATTTATTTGAGTTGAGTTGTATAATTTAATTAAAAAAATTTGAAAATTATTTTTATTTATTTCTAAAATATTATATTATATTTTATGAGTATTCTATTGACCATATATTATTAAATTTTTTTAACTTAATTAAATTCTTTTTAAAAGAATTATAATCTAAGTATATCTATATTATTAGCCAAAGTCAAATTACACTTGCTTTCTTTCATAACCTGCAAATATAGTTCAATTTTGATTGCCATGATAGAATTCCAAGGAGGATTTTCACCTCTTCACAACATCATAATAATGCATATTCTCATAACAAGAAATCACCAATTATAAAAATATTGAATATAATGAAACTTGTTAAAATCAAATACATATATAAAACAATGGTCTAAACCTCTATCATGTTTTAATGAGCTTATTTTCTCAGTAATTTGCATTCTTTAAATGTGCAGCAAGCCATCATACAACTCTACAAATGTACTAAAATTTTAAAAAGTATTCTAATTCAACCATAAAAAAATTTAAATTTATAATATTTGTTATAAAATTAAAAATATTATATTATTATCCTACCGCACCTAAATAATCACCTAAAAGAATTAGAATAAAACTTATGAAATACAGTTTTTCTTGCCTAAATTTTGAATTCACATTATTTGTACTACAAAAAATTGTGAAAAAAACCTAACCCTACGTTGACATTGGCAAGGTGGTAAAGAAAAATTTTTATATGAACCATAAATCCGTAAATTACATGTATCGATAATTTATACTTTATAACTTTTATATATAACCTTTCAATACATGTAGTTTACGTGAATCGGGTTCATGCTAGAATTTTCGGGTGAAAAAATATGATTAATTTCCGTGGTAAAAAAACTTGATGCTTCCATGACAAGCAGAGGATCTTTGTATAAAGTTGACAAGATTTTGGTCCATCACAGAAACACACGACAGCCGATTCCAAACAACAGTAAAAAAAAGATGGGGGAAATATGAAAAGGTAAAAAATAGAATCCCAATTTGGGCCATAAAAAACAGTGTACCCAAAAAGTCGATTGTATTATATTTCTTCTTCCAGGGAACTACTTGTCTTGTTTACGTTAAAAGTGCATGCAGACAAAAACATTATCGCACAATAACAACAAATCTGCAGGATTATGTCAGGGGCATTTTCGTCATCATATTCTAATATGTCACACCTTGTTTTTCTGCCATCCTTTGATATGCAATATTTTGTTTATTTTTATACATATTTTATATTATATTGTTCTAAAAAAAATTTTAAAAAATAAACTATTTTGATAACTTTTAAACTATTATGAAATTTAACTTTTGCCTTTTAATTAAAAAAATATAAAATAATTTTTGAAACTTTGTAATAGTTTAAATTTTATTCTTCTGCCAGTTGAACAGTTAACTGATAATTTCGTTAATTTTTAAAAGTATTTTAATAATTTTATTTTTTAATTAAAAATATATTATTTTATGATTTTTATTTATTTTTTAAAAAATTCTTTTATCTTTTTTTTTCCTCCTTCTTCTTCCTCGTTGCTTGCCGTCGCTGCAATTTCACCGCTGCAACTCCAAACAGGAGCATACCACTGCAAGGCTGAATCCTTCTTCTTTTCTTTCACAATGTTACATATTTTGACACTTAAAATTTTCAAACTATGAATTAAATATTCAATCTCTTAAATTTTTAAGAGATTTGAACAACTTGATAAAAGCTTTATTGGTATTGCATGTAAAATCTTTGAGTGAAAAGGTAATCTGTGCTGAATTTTGTTGAAAGCGAGAGAGAGGGAGAAAGCAGAGAAATCGATGTGAGAAAATGGCACGTAATGTGCGGCGGAAGGAGTTAAATAAAAGGAAGAAGGGCGGGATTTGTCTGGTAGTGATTTGGAAATGGAATCAAATTGACTCACATTCTGTCTTCATTCGAATGTGATGACTCTGTCCCTAATAAGTAATAAGTCTACTCATTGCTCATCGATGCCTGCGTTCTTGACATCTTCTTCTTCTCTTCTCTGGGTTTTTTTTTCCCCTTCTCTCTCTCTCTCTCTCTCTCTCTCTCTATATATATATATATATATATATATTCAAATCAAATGTAAAACTGTACTTTCCAATGCACCAAAATCAAACACCATGTTAATCATATATACATTTGTTGTCATTCTCCAAATGTTCATCTTATAAATGACGACCCAATGAGTTTCATCTCACAAATAATTCCTGTGTTTAGATTGAAGATTTAAAAAGAAATAAATGAAAAGAAATTTATTTTTTTTTTCAAAAAAATAGCATGTGATAGTTTTCAAGAAATATGAATCATTTGAGTTTCTTTTCCTTTGTAAAATGAAAAAAATATTTTTATTTTAAAATCTAATTCATATATTAATACATCTATCTAAATTTAGATGTAATATTTTAACTTAATATAAAGATATAGAAGAGTGTTTGCTTATAATCAAATTATCATCTTACCCTTAATGATAAGAGTCACGCATTAGTAAAATTTGTATTCATTAAATAAAGAAGATTAATTGTAAAAATTTAATATATATATATATATATATATATATTTAAATGATAGACATTTCAAAATAAAAATGTAATTTCGAACATGTGTACAAGTACATGTATACATTAGTTAATTTACAAACTAAATTGAGACAATAACCCTTAATAACAAAATCTGAAACATGAGTTTTCATAGTTAATTTCAATCCATATATAATTGTTAGGACTTCTGCAAGTTCAGCCTCAAAAAAACAAAACAAAGGAAGAGCAAAAGCAGCTTTGATCTTATTATTATCTTCAATTCTGAGAATATCTCCAAATCCTCCAAACTCATTTATAACGCTTCATTTTTACATTCATTTTGAAACTTCCCTTAAGAGGAGGAATTTAACAATGAATAGCTTTTATATCATGTAATCCCAAGAATTGGTCTCTCCCAATCATCACCTTATTATATTCCATTTGCAATGTTTGGGCTTGTGCCAAAATCTATGTTATTGTCTTGTTAGTTTGTTAAAAAAGACAAAATCTTGAATTTCAAAATGCACCATAATGTCATCACAACCATCTTGTTCAATTTGAATTAAAAAAAAAAAAAAGCAAGAAGTCCATCCAACCATAAAAAGGGGTAATCCCGGTGCGCCAAGTGCTCCCGCCTTGCGGGGGTAGGGGGAGGAAACCGATATGTACACAGCCTTCCCCTGACATTGCCAAGAGGCTATTTTTACGGTGATTCGAACCCGTGACTTTTTGGTCACCAAAGAAGCAACTTAACCGTTGAACTGAGAAATTCTATACCTCCTTGACAATGTCGCAGAAAAAAAAAAAAAAAAAAGATTCTTCAATATAATGATACTTGAGGCAACTCATCTCCTCTATATTCATTATTCTAGCCAAATTAGACTTTGAAGCCAAAGCATCAATTGCAAGTTGCCATGCAAATGAAGGGACTTTAAAGGGAACCTATAATCTCTAAACCCAAACTACATTCATCACAGATATTGAACCAGAACAAGCTCTTCTCCTCTCCATAAAAATTATTCTAACCTTATAAGAAGACTTAATTATGAACGTAGTCGACTTAGAATAATGCCAAACCAAATATCCTCAAGTAGAGTTTCATACAAAAGAATGGATAAAATAAGTTTAACAACTCGTAAACAAAATAAAATATGCAATACATCTAACTTTCAAGAAGTAGTCGAAGAATCAATGAGATTATAATTAGAAAAAATATTCCGTATAATAATTTTGAAACTATAATGTTGAGGTATCCATGAATCACCTCAAACCTTAATTAATTTTTTATTACCAACTCTCCATCTCAACCCTTCATAAAGGAGATTTCATCCTTCCATGATAGATCTCCATAGAAAGCATACAATACCTAGTAAGAACACCATTAATTAAAATTCAGAAAGAAACAAAAGAGATACATTGGAATATAAGAGAAACCTCTACGATCTTGAAAATCCCAATCGTTCTAACATTCACCATTAAAATCCCCATCTCACTCTGTATAGAAAAGGGGTTTACCCAATTTTTTTTTTTTTTTTTTTTTCTGAATAGAACGGTACTCGGGTAAAGAACTAGTAGCCCACCCAATTATTTCAACTCAGCCAAGTACACTCCTATAAACCAAACAAGGATATATATTTTTTCTCTTTTTGGTTTCTAAGATATGCTTCACCTAATCAGAGAAACTGATCATAAGCCCAATCCTAGCAAAGCTAAATTTTAATTCCAAGCCTGTAGAAAAAGACAAAATGCTCTTGGGCCCATATATGACAGACCGACCCTTAAAAAGTACTCTCAATATTCTTTTATGCACCTCTTGATTTGGGCCAGTTAGCAGCTTCTTACTTCAACATAAACCTCATGATTCAATTTCTGCAGTATTTTGATCACAGATTATTGGACTGGATGAAAAAGTAATCGGCCCAAAGAAGTTGAGACACAGTTTAGGATGGGCTAAACTCCTTGGGCCACATGAAATTGGGTCTAACTAAAAGTTCGTTAAGGTGGGCTAGTATTGGGGGTCCATGGTAGCTACTTTGATCCACCCACCCCAAAATTGACGGGCCTAAAAAATTCACAATATTTATAAATTAATCCGTCGTTGACGCTCTTATGATACTCTTGGGGTCTTTTGGGCTAAAAGAAACCATATCGTGCCTTTCACATTATACAATTTGCTATTTATATTTTATAAGTGTCTAAATCTTATATTTTCTCTTTTTTAATTTGAAACAAAAACTTAAAAAACTATTTGATTATAAATAAATTACTACTTTTTTTTGGTTTAAAAAGGTCAGTAATAGAATCTATAAATTAATAGAACTTGTATCTCTTAAAAAGGATAAATTAATTATAGAAGTTTAAAAGAAAATATACATTTTGTTCGGAATTAATATATTTATATTTTAAAATGTTTTCTTAAAATAAATAAATATTTTTTATAGACTTTCATAATGAACTTCTTCAATTTAAGAAATAGAAGATTACTAATTTATAAATCTTATCACTAATTTTTAAATTATTAATAATATTTAATAATTTATTTATAGTTAAGTATTCTTTCAAAATTTTATGTCAAATCAATAAAAATAAATAAATGTTGATGGAAAGAGTATTTATTTAATATATATATATATTTTTTGAATATTTTGAAATAAAATATGAATATTCAAATTTAAATAAAAAGAGTAATTTGCAGAAACATTTCCACCTAAAAATTATGTGAGAAAAGGGAAAGAAAAAAGAAAAAAAAAAAAAAGGAAAGGCTCGAGTGAGAACTGAGCCTCTGGGGAAGAGAGTGAGACAAAATGGAAATATAACATTGGATATCCCACCTAAATATAACATTGGATATCCCACCGATTGCACACGTAATAACCAATAATAGGGACACCACCACAACCTTTGAAAAGCTGTAAATTTAGCCAAACTCCCCCTAAGTTTCTTATAATTATAAAAACTGTTTAGTTTCTTGAAAATTGCAATTGCCTCCCTTATCTATTCTTTTTCTTTTAACACTACTTTTCACTTACAATTCTACCCTTGTCTTTTGAATGTGTACTCTTTCCCAACCCACACTTTATAAATGATTCATGTTTATCACATTATAATAAAACTTTGTTGTAAACTAAATTTGTAATTATTATAGGATTTGAAATAACAATAATTATAAGTTTGTTGTTATTATATATGTATAATTTATCATTAATTTTTAATTGAGTTTTATTCTACTTAATTATTTTGAGTTTTATCTGTCTAATGGAGTTGGATTAGTAAAACCTATCAATTGAAGCTTGATTATATGTAAAACTTACTAAGTTTCAAACATAAGTCATATGAATTTATCACCTAGAGTGCAGTTCCTATATATTATACTACTAGACAACATAAGAAAAGTCGTCTTATGTAGGAAAGTTAAACTTTTTGAGATGTTTTTTTCAAAATGTCTTTATATTTTGCTTAAATTGTATACGGTTGCGTTTAGGTAAACCTAAATTTTTTTATATCCCACTTTAGATGTTATCATGCATGATACTCTTGTATTTTCTTAAATATGTTTTTTCCATATAGGAATTGAAGAATCATTCAAATTGGTATTTTCAATAGAATATAATTGTTCTTGAATTTTAGGTTGATGCAAGAACATTGCAGCTTTGTGTGAAATCTGAATGACATTTTAGCTTTTCTAGTCTAAATGTTGGGTTGTTGATTCTCAATTAATGTTTTATCGATTAAAAGGATGCTTTTTTTAATTTTATATTTGTCTATTTAATTATTATTTGTCGTCATACATAGTTTCCAATTTTTTAGATGTATGATATCATAGCCAATGGTATTTTGCTAAAAATCTTTGCTATCCTACGAATGGAGGATCGTGACGCAATCCTTTACGTGAAAAGTATTTTTCAATACACTCTCTTTAAATTTTATCTTGTTCTTCAAATGCTATTGGCCTTGTTCTTGTTTATTCCTACTTGTCATCGTAGTTGCTTACGTTTCAAATATGTGATATGATAGGCGAAGCTATTTTGCTTACGTTTTGTGTCTTAGCTATGCAACAGCTATTCAAATATGTGATATGATAGGCGAAGCTATTTTGCTTACGTTTCGTGTCTTATCTCTTAACTATGCAACGACTAGTTAGTTTACTGACGTTTTGTGTCTTAACTGAGCAACATACTGGGTGTGATATAATAAGTTATGCTCATTCACTAATGTTTTGTATTTTCGCTTCTCAACCATGTATTGATTTTAACTATAGAAACACGTAATAAATATACACTTACCTTTCCTGTCAATAATAATAATAATAATAATAATAATAATAATAATAATAATAATAATAATAATAATAATAATAATAATAATAATAATAATAATTGATTATAGTGTCAAGATAGGGCTATAAATTCAATTATTGAAATTGTTCAAATCAAAACCACATACGACACTTTGATATAATATTATATAGAAACATGGTGTGAATTTAAGCTTCACAATGACATGTAGAAATATATATATATATATATAAGAAGTATAGTGTATAAATTATATGTAAAATGTACAATCTATTTTAAAAGTAATGACACTTTTAAAACAATAAAAAGCAACTTATTAAAGGTTAAGTTCAAAGAATGGTTTATATCCCAAAATGAAATTTGAAAACAACTTAATTAGGACATGATTTCCGACATTAGTAACCGAGTTATTCCCTTATTCGATAAAATTTCTTTACTTATTGTTGTTTACTTTTCTAGTTTTGTTAGCTAGAATAATAAACATATTTTCCGTGAAAAAGTTACAAGCAAAACAAGATATAAACAAATAATAACGTCTCAATATTGTCCCTCCTGAACTATAATAAAAGCTATTCAAAAGAATGCCAATAATCCTTCAAGGATGTTTTTGTATCTCATTAATAGCAAGTTTCTTTAACCAAAAAGAATGGAAAGAAACGTAAAAGATTGGCTTTGAATACAAAGAGAACAATCTATTTATTTTGGTGAAATCCTTCTTTGCATAGTACATTTATGCTTTGTCGTTTTAGCCATAAAATTGGGAATATGAGACAGATGAAGAAGAATAAATAGACAATCCATTCCTAGGATACAATGATCGCCATTGCTCAGATAACATATTACATGAACAATAATCAATGAAGAACTTCAATGCACTTTCACAAGAGGAAACAATTCATAAATAAACAAGTTTGACAAATAAATAAAACTTCTCCAATCTCATTGCGTGTGCCATTTCCCATTTATTCACTTATAATATAGAAAAAATCCCCAAGAAATCTTCTTCCGGTTTATTTAATCTTATTCCCTACCCCTCCACCCCCCGCCCCCAACACCACCTACCTCACCCCCCAATTATTCACCAGTAGTGTAACAACTCTAGGTAACTGTAGATTTTTTTTTTTAATAAATACTTTCTCCATTCTCAAATAATGTTAGAGACTTTTTTAAAAAAAATTATAATTATATTATTTTGTGGAATAAAAAATATTTTTATTTTTTTCTAATTGTACTATTACCATTTATTAATTTACTAAATCTACCACTAATAGATTTTTAATTTTAAATTATTTTTATAATTTTTAATAAACGTAATTTAAAATTTCTCTTAAAATTCTATAAATATTAAAAATTTTAAAATATTTATGAATTTTTTAAAAGTGACAATTATTTAAAAACTAAAGGAGTTTTCATCTTGAACCCTTCTTATTCTCAGTCATTGAGCCTATCATGTGGTTTCACCATAGTTATTCTCAATGTTTTCAGAACCAAATCGCTTATCGAATCAGAAAAGTTATTGGTTCACAGTTTAATAATCCAATCGTAATTAGACCGTAATTGAATCGGTAATATTATTATTTAAAAATTAAATATATAATTATTTTTTAAAAAAATTGATCAATAATATAGTGTAATTTAAATCCACAAAGATATAAATATTCAAATTCATGATTAAAAGTAGTCATTTTTAGTTTATAACTAACAATCTAATACATTAAAGTAGTTTATTGAATTATATAATTTAATTTATTCCCCAAAAATTATAAAATTTGTCCTAATTTTTTTTAAAGAAACCGATTTAATGTTGGATCGACCGATCCACCGATTCACCGATTGGACTGGACGGTATAACATGATTCTCTAAAAAACTATTGATTTTTCAGAGAATCGATCTGAAGTACCAGATCGAACCGATTGGAGGATCGGCTACGATCGAACTAATCAGTCCGGTCCGATTCCAACAACACTGGTTATTCTAGTAAGTGATTTTTATTAACCATAATTTTACCAAAAGCACAAAAGGTCTAAAAATGTATTTCCTCCAATTGTTTTTAGAAGCCAATTAAAGTTTAAATATTTATTAAAAAGTTTTATATTGTTTTGAAAAAAAAGGGAATAAATTAATATATTTTCTTAAAATGACAACAAGTAAGGACAAAGTTTTATAGAATAAATAATCATAAAAATAAAATTGGAAAGAAAATAATAATATTTATTGACTTTCTAAAATAATATATTAATTAATTTAAAAAATTCCTAAAGTAATTTAAAAAAAAACCGAAGAGAGTATTATAGTGACTCAAAAATTACTATTTTAACATGGTCAAAACTTTATGACTAGCCATTAATGGAGAATTTCTAAATTTTGAGGATTAGGGAAAAAATGAGAAAATTAAGAAAAACTCCAAAGATTAGTGGGTGATTAAGAGAAGAAAACCAGAGGCTAAAGAGAGCTAAGCAACCATAGGGCGCCCACGGTCCCGATAGCAAACAAGCGGTTTTGGTTTTGATTAAAAGCGGAAAAGAGTTGTTTTGCGGAACCGAAACTTTCCTTAAAACCGGGAAGTGAGGTGTTAGTACTGAAGCTCGAGCGTGGGACCGGGGACCGGATGGAGGAGATGTTGTTTTCCGTGTCAATATGTGGCGAACCGCACGGTGTATAAACCTGAATCACGTGATCGTCACGCGCATCCCTCCTTGGAATCTTTTTTACTATGATTCTTTACAGCACCAACCCCTATATTCCTTTCCCTCTCTCATCCTTGTCCATTATAGTAATTTTCTCTTGTTCCAGTCCTTGAATTTAGTTGGTTAGAATTTTCAAATTTTCTCTTTTTTTTGGGGGGGAGTGGTGGTGGTGGGGGTGTTAAAACCACTCAAATTTACTACTTTATGACCTTGATTTTAAAGAAAGGATGTGTAATTCATTCTTTGTAATTTTTTTTTCAAGGCAAATGTAATAACAAAAGAATTATTTTTTTTTCTATTAATAGAAACATAATTTATAAGACGGTAAAACGTAATCTTTTAAGAATCTATACAATGTTAACAAATAATAAGTAAACATGATTAATTAATGTAATTAACTAAATTGTTGATCTTTTTTATAAAACAAAAATTAAGAAACGAGAACCGTTACTTTAATAATTGAAAATTATACTTCATATTTTGTCCCTATTCGATCAAGAACAAAATGCATGCAACAAGAGATGAGTGCAGTCATTTTTCTTTAGTTTCGAGGATAAATATCGTGTTTTGTAATATAAAATAAAATATATAACAATCATTACTATTGTCTAACAGTTTACAATTTTAAATTATATAATTTCATGTATAAATAATCTTAAAAAGATGTTTGAGGCAGGTTAAAGTAATTTTTTCCTTTGAAATTATGAGCGTGCTACTATTTGTCATTTTAGTTGTACAAATTATTAGGATAAACGATCGTTACAGTTATAAATTTAGAAGATGGTTAAAAAGGTAAAAAGTAAAAACTTTGTCCTCTAATGGGAAAACTTTCAAAAGGTTTTTAAAAATTCCAAATGGGATTTGGTAGGGGTACGAATTGAAATATCATCAACCACAACAAAGAACTTGGACGAAATCAAAAGAGTACTGCATAGTAAATACAAAACTAGTACGTCCTTATTCATAATTTCTAGATATGCAAAATGCCCAAAATAATTGGGGGATTATTTAAATATTTTTTAGCAGTCAACTTGCAACCAATTCATTAATTATTAATCTCCAAAAAAGAAATTTTTTTGAAAAATAATGGTTTTCGTGTGATTGTTTTTCCACAGCTCCCTATGGGAAACCGCTTTGCGAGTCACCCCCTGATGACATAGGACCTTCGATACATAAATACCCTCCTTTCCCCCCCTCCCCCTACTCCTCATCAGCATCTCCTAGCACTTTGCTTTGTTTTGCTTTGCTCGCCCTCTCTCTCTCTCTCTCTCTCTCTCTCTCTCTCTCACACTTTTAATCTGTGTGTTGGAAAGCCTCGACTATGAGAATGAGCTGCAATGGCTGCAGAGTCCTCCGAAAAGGCTGCAGCGAAGACTGCAGTCTCAGGCCTTGCCTTCAGTGGATGAAAAACCCTGAATCCCAAGCCAACGCCACCGTCTTCCTTGCCAAGTTCTACGGCCGTGCCGGACTTATCAACCTCATCAATGCTGGCCCTGAGCACCTTCGCCCTGGTATATACATACATCATGTCTATATGGTTCTATATAGGTCATTGGATTTTCTTGAAATGGGGTTTTGGAAAAATCATTCCTTCTTTTTTCCCTCTGCAGAGATTTTTAGGTCACTGCTTTACGAGGCCTGTGGCCGAATCATCAATCCCATATATGGATCAGTGGGTTTGATGTGGTCCGGGAATTGGAAACGCTGTCAAGAAGCTGTCGAAGCAGTCCTTGAAGGCTCTCCCATCATACAGGTCTCAAGTGACGATGCAGTTGCTGAGGGACATCCAATCATGCCTATCAAGGGCTCTGATATCCGCCATCTCAACAAGGATTCAACTCCACTTCACCGCGTCAGGACCCGGAACAGGTTCAAGCGCTCCGGTGTGCATGCGAAGGACCAGGTTGACTCGCCGATCATCAATGAGCCCACCAAGTTCAGCATCACAGGGTGGGACTGTGATCAGAATAGTGAACTGCAGCGGGCACCGAGTCAGGACTCGTTCTCTGTTGAAACAGTGGAACCCTCTCTGGTCGAGCCGGGTCGGTTCCTCATGTCTGAGACTCCCATGGCACCTGAGTACCCTGACGTAGGGTTGGAATTGACTCTGGGCTTCAATCAACTGCATCGCGCTCACCTGTCAACTGTAGCAGAAGGGTTCGACTCGGGTAACGTGTAAGGAGGAGGAGGAGACCTTTTTTGGGTTGGAGCCTTGGAGGCTCCAGCGTTTGGTTGCTCTCTCAGGGCTCTTTTCCATTTCATAGTGTTTTCGCTAGGGGGTTGGGTTAATTTCAAAGTTCTTAGTTTTTCTTTTTTTTTTTGGGTTCTGCTAATGTAGGGGGGGGATTAGACTTGTTATATATATATTTGAGGAAATAGAAGATGTAGACATATAGATTAATTTATATTTATATACAAACTATTTCCCAACGTTATATGTGTTTTAGTATTTTAATTTCTTTCTTATTCTTGATTAGTCTCTTGATGATAATCTGACTCCAGTATTACATAAGATTTGCATTCTAATTTTGTCATTTTTCGCACAACATTTGATTTGTTCTTTTCTACCACTTTAAAAAATTGAATATTCCCCAATTCCATTTTGAAAGAAGAAGTTCGCATATTGGTTGCCTTTTACACGATTCATTTGTAACCAAGAATCTATAATACCATCAAGACTTCGTGTATTATGAATCAAAAGAAGCTTGCCTATAAGAGATAGGAAATGAAAAATAATGGAGAGGGAAATAAGTTTCCTGGAAAAGAATTTCCACAGTTGCATGTTCCATTCATATATTATGTACTTTTTTACCATATATTTTGTATTTTTATAGTATGTTTGGTTTATTTGGTTTTGGTAAAAAGAGGGAGGAAAAGAAAAAGAAAAATAAATTTGAACGTGAATGAGTGATTTACGTCATTTGATTAAGAATGAAAAACGGAGAAGAGGTAAATTATGAGGGAAAATTTTCTGTCTACATTAATAAAACAACTCATCTAAATTTTAGAAAGATTGAGACGTAAATAAAAATAATGCCTCTTATCTTTCATTCTATTCCAACTAAATAAAACGAAAATAAATTATATTTATTCCATCTAATGGAAGTAAAAGTATATCCCTTTCCCTCTTCCTTTGAGAACCAAATATAGTGTTAATTAGTAGCTGTTGTGTTACTTTATATCTCGTGTATCTTGCGTAATCGAGTGTCGAGTGTATTGGTTAGAGTAAATATAAAATAATTTGAATCTTTGTGTAATCATATACACTGACATTCCAAATAATCATATAAGTCTTATATAATCAAATACAATTTAAAGTACTAAAAAAAATAAAATATCATGTAATAAAATATACTATTGAGAAAACAAAGAAAATTTGAGTCATAATTGATTACTAATCTCATCTAGTCAGAAATAATTCAAAGCAAATAAAGATAATTAGTGTGGTAATTATTATCAACCTTTTGTAGCCTAACTAAATTTAGGAAAAAAATGATAATTTAAGTAATATTTTTTGTTGAGACCATTAAAATTGTAATTAATTTACTAAATATAGGGACCACAATACAAAAAAAAAAAATCACTGTAATTAGTGTAGGTATAGACCCCTTTATCATTTGATAGAGCAGACGCATGGACCAACCACTCGTATTTTTTTTTTTTTAAAGAAACCTTCCAAAACTATGAAAGGATATCGTGCAAGTAGAAATTTTTTAAAACTTTACCGGACACAAGACTTTCCTTTTTCTTTTCCCCTTAATTTAGGAGTCTTCCATGTCTCGTTATTCTAATTAAACATTTATTCAGATAATAATTTAGTGATTGCATGTCTTATAATTAATAAGAATATTATGATTCAGTTTTCGGAGTACATGGCATAGCAGTACTAAAGCACAAATCTATAGATGGCAATATACCATGAGATTATGAATTCGATTCCTGTTTCTACGTTGTATATTTTGTATTTCCAAGGTAGGGGTTGTAGGAATACTCTTGGGATAGAAGTTGTGAAGATACTCATGATGAAATCTTATAAAAAAAACAATATTATGATTCAAAAATATTTAAAAGAAAAAAATTGTAAGCATTCGGACTTGTTAACGGCAAGCAAATTTTGAAATGCCATTTTCCTTCCTGTTGGTTCCTCATTCAAACATCATTCAAGTAATAGACACTAGAAATAAAAGTGCAATGCAAAGTTGAAGAACCCAAATCTGAGACTGTGGCCTTTTAGGAAGATACTGAAAACACTGACTCCTGAAGAAGCCAAAAACAGGTATTGGTCAGAGAGACAAGAGGAGTGCAGAGAGTAGCTTTTCTTTTGTTTTGTATTGTGGGAAGAGAGGAAAGAGCGAAAGAGATGAGGTCAGACTGAAGAAGAAGAGGCGCATTAGCACATCATAGCATAGCATAAAGGAATGGAAGAGGTGAGCGGTGCACGTGGTCATCATGCGGTAGCCATGACAGCTGCTGCTCATGCAGCGGCCCATGGAGCTTGGAATTGCCAAGTTTCAGCTGCTTTCTGGATGCGGACACGACGGCGATAACCTGAATTTTGCAGGGCCGGAGGTATTTGTTTGTCCCTATTGAGTTTTGGCCCCCCAAATTGATTATTTTTCTTCTTTATTTATTACTTAACTCGTCACAAGTCATAAATTTTTAACTGCTACTGATTTTCTCTCCCTCTCTTTAATTTTGATTCCACATTTTGCCTGCTGATCTAATATTCTTCACTTTTACCGACCCCAAAGAAAATAAAAAAAAAGTCTAAATCACTGTTATCAATAACTTTCAAAGTATTGAATCAAAGATGATCAATATTTACGTACATAATTAATGAGGATTATTAAATTAATGAAACAAAGATGATATTTACCTATTTTTTATATAATGTTCCGTCGTGAACACTCTCACTATTTCTATACTGAGGTTGTCACGGGGATATTACCATTTACAAGGGGTCTTTTGCTATTACATCATATATTCCGGGCCAAGGAGATACATATTGAATCATGATGCAAAAGCACATGCATTGGATTTTCACAAGGAGATTAGTAGATGGCTTTACGGTATCCAACAGGAGAATAGGTTTTAGAGTCCTTTTCGTGGAGTCAAATCTCTATTTGATTTCTTACAAAGTATGAAAATAATTGTTAGTCAACATTTTAAGGGCACATGGAATTGTGGAAAAACAGGAAACCGTACAATGAACTAAAGAACATTCTTAATTAACAAACCTAGAGAGAAACAAATTTAAGATTGATTTTTTTTTTTTATAGAAGGAAGCAAATATTGGAAAACTGATAATAAAATTTCATACTAACTATTTATAATCAAGTAAACCCTTGTGGGGGATACCCACACATAAAAAATAAAATAAAAGGAGGCTGTATGGTATTCAAGTATTAATCGTCAAATATCGATCGTCACACATTACGTTTGCTCACTCAACTTGTTCGATTTGCAGATGCAAATGGAATTAAAGAAACTGCTTTGCCAACCAATCAATGGGAGTACAAGAATAAAAATTTCCTTCATGGGGAAGGGTCTCTAAGTTAGGGTTTTGCTCTTATGTAAGTCGAGGAAAAGATCTATTGTAGACTCACATTAAAAATTTGCTGATGAAAAGTATACATGTCGGCAAATTTTATATAGAGTTTTTGTTCGTTCATTATTTATTAAGTTAAAATTTTTTAATTCAATTTAATATGTATTAAATTCTTATATATTGAGTTTATTTTTGTCAAATATTTATGAGATGAGACTTATTAATCAAATTAGTATAATTACCTGGATATAAAAATAAATATCATTACTTGTTAGAGATGAAGAGCTTGTGCAGGCCACACGCCTAAGGATTAAAAAATGAGTTGATGACTCTATACATGACGGCATTATAAGCAAGAAAGAGAGGGAATTTGTGTAATTTTTTCACTAATTCAATAGATAATTAATAGGCCAAGTGTTGAAATCAGTATCCAGATTCATTGTTTTAAGACTTGATTAATATTAATGGCAGAGATGTAATCATGTGGAGCCAGGATTAAAAAATTGTTATTCTGCAGTTGAAAGAGTAATGGTCTTCTTGCTTATAAAGGTAATTAAGCCTCTCTTAATATTAAACTAGAATTCTTGAAACTGCATTATTTTGCTGTTGACTGTTGAGGGACAGTGACGCAGACTTACTCCCTACCCTCTATTTCCAAATTTGCAGTTGAAATTCCAAAGTTTTAATGATTGGAGGACTGTGTTTCTATGGTGTTTCTTTGTTTGAATCTAATTTAGATTTTGGGGTTAATTAATCTGTCATTTTCTTATCTCCATGTTTAGTCGAAGAGGTAGTTTACTTCAATTTTCTTGTTAAAAAGAATTGGAGATTCTCCAATGAAAGTAAGCTGCAATTGGTACAGTATCCTCTTTCTTTCCTCGAGACATGTATCTTTTTAGATACCCCCATTTGTTATTAAACCTATAATTTTTTTGGCATTCTACTGTTACTATTAACCTATAGGTACTTTTCTTGAAGTGCAGCTATGAATCTCGATGGAAAATGGAAGTGATCAGGACCCCATTCTTTTGTTCCTATGACAAAGTCAGCACTATGGAAAGATGACTAATAAAAACCTAAGTAGAAGTTAATTAGGGCTATACTTTCTTTTGTTTTTTTTTAAATTCAATTCGACCGTATATAATTAAATTAATAAATCTTAAATCACGATATACTAAATTAATAATTATATAAACATGAGTAATAGATCTCTACTTAAAATTTAAATAAAGAAATACTTTTATATCCAGATCCATTATAGCTACAAAAGCTCTTGAAGAGTGGAGAAGAGAGGAGAGAAGCTCAAATGGGCTTCCAACTTCATTTCATTATTAAAGTTTCCTAGAAAAATTTAAGAATAGTCAAAATTTACAAACTGCCTTTTATATAAATATAAATATATATATATACACTTTAAAAATCAAAATTTAAAGTGTCAAATTAGACACTAAATCGCGCTAAATATTTACTTAACACCATCTCGAGCTTGCTTATGGTATCATGATCAAAAGTGCAACCTGGTGGGTCTTCAATCTTAATTAATGTAATTTTCAGAAAAAGTAATATATCCACTAGAGAACGCAGACAATTTGCCACATAATAAACACATCACAAATATTTCTTATTCCTTCAAAAGAGTGTGGCAGTATTTCATTTGCTCGGAAAACAAAGGAAAAAAAAAAATCTTAAACATTTGTTCCAATTAAAATTCCCACTCGTCAAAGTCAGAGGACGCGGCTATGTTCCCAGTGGATTCCTGACCTAAGCAAACACCAACATGAACATTATTTTACTCAAACTTTTATTCAAATTTCCAGTCTTGAAAGATTCTTATCGGATAAATAACTGTATATTCTCGAATCTGGTGTGCAACCCTCTAACTTTTCTCTTAATTTCCACAAGAATTTACAATATTCAAATAACCATTGGATACTTGGTGCAGTTGAATCAAATTTAATAATCCATTTTTTTACTAATATCTACGTGTAAATTATTTTTTATTTTTCATTGTCGAAACACAGCATGATGAACATACTAGCTAGGCTTGTGCCCGCCACACGCCATGGAATATTTTACAGAAAGAATCGAACATATTAGGTTTTCATGTCATGTAGAAAGTATCTTTTATAATTTTTTAAGGTTTTATGTAATAAAATAAGATAATTTTTTAATGGGAAATTTCAAGATTCATTGCTCTGAGACAGGTTGAGTTATTACAGATCAAGTTTGATTAGGTGCCTAATATTTTAATTAAGATGCCATTGATTGAGTGTATAATTCAAGTTTTACTTCTTTGTTATAATGACTTAATCACTTGTTTAATTTCGACGCAATTATTAAAGAGAGTGTAAGCATAGTAGTTTTGCCGCATATACAAGGGCCTGTCATTATCAATCTTTTTCTGTTTAATTAAAATAATTTTGAGGTTTACATTAATTAATTTTGATGAGCCAAGGCTTTTTGTGATGAGTAATGGCCCGTTGCTCACCTTTGATGATCACGAATAACAATTAATAAAATAAATAATAGGAGAGTGATTTTCAAGACTTGGAGGATTATGGAAGCATCCTGCTTCTATAGGTCCATTGAAAGGCAGACTTTTCGACTCTTTTGAGATCAGAAACCAACAAAACAGATGAAAAGCAAGTATGGAATTGAAGTTTCTAATGTCATTAGGCATGCTTGATGGCTCTTTTGAGATGCCATTTAAAATATTTGGTGAATCTTTTCAAGGAGGAGATTCTTACAAAAATTGTATAACTATTAACTTTTAATTTGTATTTTTAGACTCCCATATTTTGTTTATTGGGTTGTGAACGGAAAATTGTAAGAATCGAATCTTGATTTTCTTGTGTTATGAATAAAATGTTGAAAGTATTTATATACTATTAGATATTAATAGTTTTGCTTTCTTCTCTATCTTCCGTTCTTATTCTCAAGTATACATACCTTCGACATCACAAAATACGAATAATCATAAGTTACATGTAAAATTTTCAAAAACTAGAGTAATTTACCATAATTTTGAAATACTTTTCTACTGTTATTTTCCCTATGTTATGTCATATGCAAAAGACTCATTCAATTTTATAAATTAACATGGATGATGAAGTCACCATTTCAAGAATCAATTGGGAGGTGATTCTTAATTTATACTTTGCTTAAGTATAAGAAGATGAATATTCTTGTCTTCTCTTAAGAAGATTTTCATGTAATTTCTTTGCTAGTGACATAATTTACTTGTTTAAGCAATTATAGGAGAGTGTAAACATTGTAGCTTAGCAGCATAAAGGCCTATGCATATCAATTCTTTTCTGCCCGATTAAAGTAACATTGGTATGATTGTTGTGGCTACTTCCCATCACCAACAAATATACCACGAATAAACTCACAGAATCTGCAATTCTTTATGTTTTTAGATCAAATTTTTTTGGAGTTGGGAAGGCACAAAATATTAGCTTTCGGCTGCAGGTTTCCGCCCTTAGTACAAGCAGGGGAAAAAACATAGACCTCCTTTATTTATGTATAAGGCATTAGGTTAGTTTATAATTAATTAGATTTTACGTGAAAAATACTTTTAAATTTCGTGTTCTTGTTCTATGCTTTGGAGAAAAAAATAAAAAATGGAAGGGGGTGCGGGGTGGGGGAGTGGGAAACAAGGAAAAAAAATTCTACTAGCACCTAGAAATTAGTTTTTAATGTGAAAAGTTTTTTTTAGATTTTGTGTTCTTGTTCTAATTAAGGTTGAAAGAAATAGCTAGGAAAATGATTTTACTTTCATTTCTATACTTATTTAAATTAATTAGTTTTTTTTACACTCTAGGGTTTTGTTTTGTAATGAGGACACCAGTGAATTATATTATAAATACCTATATTACATATAAGAATATTTTCTCTATTAAAGATGAAATAAACCTTACATTTGATAGGATCAAACTCCCATTGGAAGGGGTTTTAATTTATTTAAAACCCTAATTTACTTAGAATCTATTTTTGTTAACTCAATTATATAGTTAAAATTAATTAAATAAATATTTATTTAATTAAATATACTTAATAAAGGACACTATTAATTGATCTATACTTCAGCGTTTTGAAAATATATTTTTATTATTATTTAATTAATTTAAATTATTGAAATCTTATTACAAATTTAAATAAAATGAAAGTTACGTAAAATTAAAATATGAATATATTACGTGCTTATCTAATAATTATTTTATCATCATCTTCTATTTAATTTAAATTATAATAAAATATTATATAAATTAAAATTAAAATTAATTTAATCTTTAAATAAATTTTAAAAATTAATATTTAAAATTTATTATTTTAATTTTAATTTTATTAAACAAACTCATACTACATGATGGATAATTTATCATGAATACTACTCTAAGAATAGTTAATTATCAATTTGGCATATTTGTCACATTGAAGACGATGCAGTGTAGAATCATCCGTGGCCTGGAACGATTTTGCTTGAGATACAATAAGAATTTGCAATCTTTGGGCTTCATGGAGCCCATTAGTTGTCAAAACTGAGTACCGAGCCAGATGATATTCGGGTCCTGGAAAGACGCCATAACAGAGAGAGCATATTTCGCCATGCATGAATTTTGGGCCAAGAGATGATCTATACATTATTATTACTATATCTTTTTCCTTCTGAAAGAAATTAGTTAATGTTATAAAATTTAGGTAGTGTTAGAATAAAATCTACACATTACACATTAAGAAAATTTTAACTATTTTTTACACAAAATTTCTTCAAACTTCTCTCTTTCTTTTTCTCACAATTTTCTCACAATTCTTTCATAAAATGATGGTATATTTCAAACTTAGAGAATAGCTCTATTTATAGAGCTCGTAATTAGTGAAATATATCATCTTCCACTAATCTTAATTAGTGGTGTCTCCACTAAATGGTGGACATTCATAAGAATCCATAATTAGTGGAGCTTTCACTAATTATTGGGGCTTCCACTAATTCCCTAATAGTTCATATAAATTTATAATTAGTGGAGTTTCCATTAATATATTCATAACACTTCCCCTTAGATGTCCATCCATTACATAAAGAATATGTCTTGTTAAAATCTTATTAGATAAAAACCCAATGGGAAAAAAAATCTAGTGAAGGAAAAATAGTACACTATTTTATATGTCTGTTTATTATTCCACTTGATGAGATGATTCCTTTAAATCTTTAAACCGACACATACAAATTTTACATCTCAACTTTTCAAATGTTGCAGTCAGTAAGATCTTCGTGAAAATATCTGCGAGGTTGTCACATGACCGAATTTGTAGCATATCAATTTCACCTTTCTTCTGGAGTTCATGAGTAAAGAAGAATTTTGGTGAAATATGTTTTGTCCGATCTCCTTTAATATATCCTCCTCGTAATTGAGCTATGCAAGCTGCATTGTCTTCATAAAGAGGAGTTGGAATATCTCTGATAGATGATAATCCACAACTGTTTCGGATATAATGAATCATTGATCTTAACCATACACATTCTCGACTTGTTTCATGAATGTCTATAATTTCAGCATGATTTGAAGAAGTAGCTGCTATAAATTGTTTTGTAGAACGCCATGATATAGCAGTATTTCCACATGTAAAGAGATAGTCCGTTTGAGAACGTGCTTTATGTGGATCAGATAAATAACCAGCATTTACATAACCTATCAATGTCGGGTTGGTTTTATCTAAATAAAATAATCCGAGATCTATTGTACCTTGGAGATATCGAAGGACTTATTTAATTCCATTCCAATGTCGTCGTATTGGTGAAAAACTAAATCTTGCTAATAACTTGACAGTAAAGGTAATATCAAGTCGTGTATTATTAGCAAGATACATCAATGCACCAATTGCACTGAGATATGGTACTTCAGGACCAAGGAGTTCTTCATCATCTTCTCGAGGTCGGAAAGGATCTTTATTCACATCTAATGACCGGACGATCATTGGAATACTCAACGGATGTGCTTTGTCCATAAAAATCATTTTCAAAACTTTTGTTGTATATGTTGATTGATGAAACTTGCCAAATGTTCAATTTGTAAACCAAGGCAAAATGTAATTTTACCAACATCCTTGATGTCGAATAATCAATTGTTTCTTGGAGCTCTTCAGGAGTTCCAATAAAATATATCATCAACATATATCACAAATTTAGAATCAAGTTTTTTAATAAAAACACATGAACATACCTGGTCATTTTTAAATCCCACTTTCAATAAATATTCACTAAAACGATTGAACAACATGCGTCCAGATTGTTTCAGGCCATATAATGATTTCTGCAACTTGATGGAGTAATTTTCACGAGGATAATGTTTATATGCTTCGGGCATGCGAAATCCTTCAGAGATTTTCATGTAAACATCATTTTCTAAATTTCCATACAAGTAAGCAGTGACAACATCTAATAGGCACATATCTATCTTTTCATATACTGCCAAATTGATAAGATATCAGAGTATAATAGCATCAACAATAGGAGAATAAGTTTCATTATAATCAATACTTGGTCTTTGTGAAAATCCTTGAATTACTAACCATGCTTTATGCCGTACGATTTCATTATTTTCATTACGCTTTCGCACAAATATTCATTTGTAGCCAACAGGTTTTACACATTCCAGTGTTCGGACTGCAGGTCCGAAGACTTCATGTTTTGTCAGTGCATTTAACTTCGATTGAATCGCATTTTTTCCATTATAGCCAATCTTTTCTATGCCGACATTCATCAAATGATATTGGTTCAGGATCATCACTATCCTGTATAACATCAAGAGATATATTGTATGCAAACATATTATCAATAATTGTTTCTATCCGATTCCAACTTCTACCGGAAATGGTATAATTGATAGAAATTTCAGTGTTACTTTCATCAACTTTTGGTTCTTTGTCATCAGTTTTCTCTTAGTCTTTATCATTTTTTTCTTCAATATGATCTTCTAGATCATTTAATCCTCTTTTCTTTTGAGGATTTTTATCTTTAGAACCAAGAGGTTGGCCACGCTTCTGGCGTGCTTTTGACTCAGCAGCTATAGGTATAATATTTTGTTTTGCTAGAACTTCCATTCGAATAGAAGCATTTATAGCTGTAATATATGATTTTGTAACACTTCTAGAGTCAACAAAAGCGTCTGGCATTTGATTTGCGATACTTTGAAAATGAATTATCTTTTGAATTTCAAGTTCACATGCACTTGTGCGCGGATCAAGATAATTTAATGATGTTGTTCAAGTAAGATCTTTCTTATACTATTTATGTTCTCTCCCTAATTTAGGGAATAATAATTCATCAAAATCATAATAAGCAAATCTTGCTGTGAATACATCTTCTGTCAGGGGTTCAATATACATGATAATAGAGGGAGAATCATATCCAACGTATATCTCATTTTTTCTTTGAGGACCCATCTTTGTACGTTGGTTTGGTGCAATTGAAACATATACAGTACAACAAAAAATTCTTAAATGAGCAATATTTGGTTCTAAACCAAAAGTCAATTGTAAAGGAGAGAATTTATGATAACTAGTTGGTCTTATACGGACAAGTGCTGCAGCATGTAAAATAGCATATCCCCAGGTAGATGTTGGGAGATTTGTTTTCATTAATAATGGTCTAGTAATTAATTGTAATCTTTTAATAAAAGATTCAACAAGACCATTTTGTGTATGAACATGAGCTACATGATGTTCAACATTAATCCCAATTGACATGCAATATGCATTAAAAGCATGTGATGAAAATTTACCAACATTATCCAAACGGATATTTTTAATGTGATGGTCAGAAAATTGTGCTCGTAATTTAATTATTTGAGCAAGTAATCTCGCAAACGCCAAGTTGTGAGTAGATAATAAACACACATGTGACCATTGAGATGATGCATCAATTAAAATTATAAAATATTTGAACGGTCCACATAATGGATCAATAAGTCCACAAATGTCTCCGTGAATCCGTTCAAGAAATGTAGGACTTTCAGCTCTTATTTTTACTGGTGATGGTCTAACAATTAATTTTCCTAGGGAATATGCAACACATGAGAATTTTTCTGATGTCAATATCTTTTTATTTTTTAATGGATGACCATGTATATTCTCAATTATTCTTCTCATCATGGTAGATCCCGAATGACCCAACCGGTCTTGCCAAATGCTAAAAGTAGTAGGATCAGTAAACTTCTGGTTTACGAGATGATGAATTTCAATTGTACGTATTTTTGCAAAATATAGGCCAGTAGAAAAAGACGGTAGTTTTTCGAATACAGATTTTTTACCTAAATTAATTTGAGTAATATAAAGATGTTTAATACCATTTTCTTCATTTGTTTCAACATGATACCCATTTTTGCGGATATATTTAAAACTCAATAAATTTCTTCTGAATTTTGAGGAAAATAATGCCTTATCAATAGTAATTATTGTTCCTTCAGACAACAGTATACTAGCTCTTCCGGAGCCTTCAATTACATTTGTATTATCGTTTATCGTATAAATATTTATTTATCCCATTTTAAGATAAGAAAAATATTTCTCATTTTTGAATATGGTGTATGTAGTTCCACTATCAATAATACATACATCATCATTAATAACAGACATCTGAACAAATATATATATATATATATATATATGTAAACATAAATATTATTAGAATATAATGAAAAGTCAAACATATCGAGGTGAAGCATTAATTTTTTTGGACACTACCATCACCAATTAAATGGTCTATCCTACCGTCTGGGTGTTCAAAAAAATCTGATATATCCATATGGATAATATTGATATTAAGATCTTGAGGATCAATATCATCATCCTCAGCATCATTCACTGGATGTTGAGAAAAATTTGCTTCAACATTTTTATTGTTCTTTTTCAGTGAAACTTGATATAACTCCACTAAATGCTTGGCCGTACGACAGTTACGTGACCAATGACCTTTCATGCTACATTTATAACATGTATCCTCATACTTTTCTTCCATTTCTTTTTCTTTTTCTTTTGCCTTATGATCTTTTCTGTTTCACTTCAGGTGGTCAATATTTCTTACAGCTTGATTATGATTGTGATAAGAGAAATATCGAATATGTCCACGACTATAGCCACGACCACGGCCATGACCACGACTACGACTATAATGATGGCTTCTGACTGGAGCCGACAACATTCACTTCTGTGAGTGTTGTTGAATTAGTTGGTCTGGCTTCATGATTTCTCAATAATAACTCATTATTTTTCTCTATAATGAGGAGGGTAATAATTAAATCTGTAAATTTTGTATATCCTTTTTCTCGATATTGTTGCTGCAGGACAATATTCGAGGCATGAAAGGTGGAGAATGTCTTCTCCAATATATATATTTTTTCTCTGCATAATTTTAACTGAGATATATTTTTATATATCGCGGAGTTATATTCATTCACGATTTTAAAATCTTGCAATTTCAGGTGCAATCATTTATACCGTGCACTTGGTAGTATAACCATCTTTAGGTAGTCAAATCTTTTTTTTTCAGCATTTAGATGCATTTTTGTATTGAGAACCCATGACATATAATTTTTTCCAAAAATATCAAGGGCTACAAATTCGAGTTTAGTAAGGTTAACTATAGGGATCAATAAATGTGTACTCTGTCTTTTGGCTTTGATAACGACAGAGACTTGTGTTGATAATGTGTTATAAAATTTGGGTAGTGTTAGAATAAAATCTACACACTACACACTAAGAAAACTCTAACTATTTTTTGCACAAGAATTTCTTCAAACTTCTCTCTTTCTTTTTCTCATAATTTTCTCACAATTCTTTCACAAAATGATAGTATATTTCAATCTTAGAGAATAGTTCTATTTATAGAGTTCTTAATTAGTGGTGTCTCCACTAAATGGTGGATATCCATAAAAATCCATAATTAGTGGAACTTCTACTAATTCCCTAATAGTTTACATAAATTCATAATTAGTGGAGCTTCCACTAATATATTCATAACAGTTAAAGTGTTTTTGTATAAAAGAAACTAATAACTATTTTTGTTATTTTAGCGTTTGGATAGTGAATAGCGCTCTTAGTCTAAGGTTTCAAGCCCTCAAGGGACTTTGTCAAGGTGATCCCTTATCCTTTTTTCTTTTTATTTTATGTGTTGAAAGTTTCTCTTTCGTACTTAAGGCAGCTTAGAGTAGGAGAGATATTGAGAATATTAATTTTGAGAATTTGGGCCCTTCAACTACTCACTTATTCTTCCCTAATGATGTTATCTTATTTTGTAAAGTGATTCAAAGATACATTTAAAAAAAAAAAAAACTCGAAGAGTATGAGACTTTGTTTGGTCAACGTATAAATCTTAATATATGTATAGTCTATTTTAGTAAGAATGTTTCAAATCACTTGCGAGCTACTTCTTTATCTGTCTTAGGTATATCTAAGCATACAAAACATGAAAAATAATTGGGTTTGTCTTTTATGATTAACATGTCAAAATGTGATATTCTAAACTATGTTAAAGATGAAGGTGAAAGGTTAGAAGGAAAAATTCCTTTCGCTACTTCCTCATAAAAAGTGTTGTTCAAGCCATACCTACTTCTATAATGCCTTGTTTCTTGATCCCTGATTGCATTCGAAAAGACATCATTGTTTTACCTCAAGATTCTGGTGGAGAGGGGATGCCACTTGTAGGAAGATCTATTGAAACTTTTGGAATGTCTTTTGCAAACTTAAATCTATGGGGAAGGAGGGAGGGCTTGGATTCAGGGACTTGGAGAGTTTCAACCTAGCCCTTCTTGATAAACAAGCATTAAAAGCTAAGTATTTTCTTACCTTCATCATGCATGCCTCTCTAGGGAAGCGGCCCAACTATATTTAGAAGAGCATCCTAGAGCGATGAAACCTTTTCCTTAGGACTTAGATGGTGCATTGGGAAATGATTTCTAAGTTCGTATATAGGACGATAAATGGTTTCTTTTATCCCATAATTTTCAAATCTCTTAATTGAATACACATTATACTTTGAAGTATTAAGTTTTGAACCTTATTGGTTTCAACTTAGGTTGCCAGAAAGATGATTGTCTACAAGCTAATTTCCTTCCATATGAGGTTGATACTCTCCGTAGGATTCCTATTAATCTGGTTTTGTTAGTTGATAATATAATATGACATTACTCTATGAATGAGATTTGTTTAGTTAAATCTGGTTATATTGCAACGATGAATTTTATGCAGAGGATTATGCATGAATCCTCCACTTTATCTCCCTTGTAAGAGGAGAGACTCTGGTACTCTCTTCAGCATCTATTATTTCAGTCTAAAATTAGGAATTTCTTTTGGAACGTAGTTTAGAACATCCTTCCTACGATTGCCACCTATGCACCAGGATTCATACCATCCAAAAAGGATGCACATTTGTGAAATCGAGGAGGAATCAAATACTCATGTTTTGTTTTGCTGTCCTTGGACAATTCACGTTTGGAAGGAATATGATTGGGCTTTAATTTAATATTATTTCTATATTTTTGGACTTCTCCTTTTAAGGATATTTAGCTATAGTTATGGAATATGGTACCCTAACCCACACTACATATTTCTCCACAGTATGCTGGTACATATAGCACTACTAAAAATAGAATCAAATTTAAATACGACAGCCGAGAAATCGTTATATTTGAGGTACAAAATGTAATATTTATTATATAAGATGGTTCAACGACAGTTTAGCTACTATCATAAAAAAATTTGTCATTTTTAGAAAATGACAATCAATAAATTGTCATATTTATTTAATACAAGATTTAATTACGATGATTGAGTAAAAGTGTCGTATAAATTCATTCTAGATATTAAAAAATGACAGTAAAAAAAAGATCATATTTAATGGAAAAATTGTCATATTTGTAATCCAAATACAACGGTCCTAACCTTTACACTACAGGAAAAATCACTTTTTGTGACGAATTCTTTGCGACGGCTACAGTACCGTCGCTAATTAGCGACGATTATCAATGAACTCGCGAGTTGACCAACACTGTCGCAAAATTCTCGCAATTTGCGATTGTTTTACGACGACCAAAATAGTCGTCGCAATTCGTAGCAAAACCGTCGCTATTTGTGAGGATTTTGTGACGGCTAAAGTGCTCTCGCAAATTAGTGAGGATTTTGCGATGGTTAAATATTTTTTAGAATAAAATATTTAAACAAAAAAAATTGTTATAGACGTCGCAAAATCCTCGCAAATTGCGAGGGTTTTGCGACGGATTTTTAATAATTTAAAAAAATATAAAAATAAAAAGTTTAGTTAGTGGGCCATCGCAAAACCCTCTCAAATTGCGAAGGTTTTGCGATGGCGGATTATTTTAGAAAAAATTATTTAAATGGAATTTTTTTTAAATGTTTGTCGCAAAAATCTCACAATTTGCGAAGATTTTGCGACCGACTTTTTATATTTAAAAGAGAAAAATGTAGACTATCGCAAAACCTTCCCAAATTGCGAGGTTTTTGCAACGGCTAATTAGTTGTTATTATGAAAAATATTTTAAAAAAAGATTTTTTGACTGTCTATCGCAAAATCCTCGCAAATTGCGATGGCCGATATTTTTTTTGAAAAAAATATTTAAATAAAAAATTTTTGAATATCCATCACAAAACCCTCGCTAATCTATTGCAAAACCCTCGCAAATTACGAGGGTTTTGCAATGGTTTTTTTGAAAAATATTTAAATAAATTTTTTTTGAATGTTCATCGCAAAACCCTCGCAATTTGCGAGGATTTTGCGATGACATTTCACATTAAAAAGAGAAAAATCTAGACCGTCGCAAAACCCTCGCAAATTGTGAGGGTTTTACGACGGTTGAATATTTTTTATAAAAAAAGATTTAAATAAAAAATTCATCACAAAACCCTCGCAAATTGCAAGGGCTTTGTGATGGTTTTTTTTTAAAAAAATATTTAAATAATTTTTTTTTTGAAAGTCCATCGCAAAACTCTCGCAATTTGCGAGGATTTTGCGACGGACTTTTCACATTAAAAAGAAAAAAAATCTAGATCGTTGCAAAACCCTCACAAATTGCAAGGGTTTTGGGACAGTCGATTGTTTTTAGGAAAAAAATATTTAAATAAAAAATTTTTGAATGTCCATTGTAAAGCCCTGGCAATTTGCAAGGGTTTTGCAACGGCCTTTTCATAATCCATCGCAAAACCCTCGCAAATTGCGACGGTTTTGCGATGTTTTTTTTTGGAAAAAATATTTAAATAAAAATTTTTTTGAATGTTCATCGCAAAACCCTCACAATTTGTGAAGATTTTGCAACGGACTTTTCACATTTAAAAGAGAAAAATCTAGACCGACGGCCGTTTGTTTTTAATGAAAAATAATATTTAAATAAAAAATTTTTAAATGTCCGACGCAAAATCATCGTAATTTGTGAGGATTTTGCGACGAACTTTTCATATTTAAAAAAGAAAAGAAAAGTCTAGATCGTCACAAAACCCTCACAAATTTGCGATGTTTTTGCGGCGAAATTTTAAATTTTAAATTACCCACCTTTTTCATAAGTGAATTTTCGAATTGAAATTTTAAATTTTTGCACAAAATAAATTGAATATTCTTTTCCGTCTATTTTTTGAATTTTTTAATGAAAAATCTGAAAACCTTAATTCGTAGCAAATCCGTCACTAATTGCGACGAATTTGCTTCTTCCCTCACAAAACCGTTGCAATTTGCGAGGATGGTTTTGCGATAAAATAGGGGTTTAATCTATATTTTTTAATTTTTTTAAAATTTTATTTATGTGTTTGTGTGGTGGTGTATTTTGACAAATTTACTGAAATATTTTTAATAACGTGTCTCAAATTGTGCATTTTATTATAATTTTGTATATGTAATTATGTTATGTTATACACCTAATGTATTACATAAGTAAATATATATAGTTAATTCTATTATGTTATATACTTACTCTAATATATAAGTATATGTATATGCTTATGTAGTATACAATGTATATAAGTATCTCTTTGATTTAATATATATTATAACATGTAGGTATGTATATACATATGTCTAATTTTTTTATCTATCACTTTGATTAAGTAATGTATAAAGTAAAATACATAAAGAAAAATAATTCAAATACTGTTATTATTGTTGAGATCACTAAAAAAATGATGAAAATTATAATGTAGAGATCGGTTTGTAATATTCTTCATCTCCTACATGTTAATATATATTATACTATATTGCTATGTATATACATATGTGTAATTTTTTGATCTATCCATTTGGTTAAGTATAGAGAAAAATAATTTAAATACTATTGTTATTATTGAGACCACTAAAAAAAATGGTAAAAATTGTAATGTAGAGATCGATTTATAATGTTATTCGTATCAATTTGTGAGAAATTAGCGAGGGTTTTATTTTTTCGTCGTAAATTGCGATGAAATAGTTAGGAATTTACAAAAAAATTAAAAATTTCCTATATGAAAATTTCCACTCCCGCTTTTTTCCCCCCTCCTTCTTCCTCACACTTTTCTTTTGCTACCCACTACCCCCGCCCCCTTCCCATAGCCGCCGCCATCCTCCCGCAGCGTCCCCATCCCAAGCCCTCCCCCCCCTCCCCGACCCTCCCCACGCCCCATTTCCCGCAGAACCCCCCCTCCCGCTCCATCCCTCCGGTAGCCATAGAAAGCAAGAGAGAACTCTCTTCTTGCACTAGCTTTGGCCAAGACATACACTCCACTCTTCTCTTGTTTTTGCTTTTTGAAATCCTCCAAAAGAATCCTTCAAAGTGGTGTTGTTGGGTTGTTCTTGCTGGTTGGAAGCAAACTTTGAAACTTCAAGGTAAACCATCCAATTCTTGTCTTCTTCATGTAGCAGAAAATGTGGCTGTTTTTTTAGCTATGAAATATGTGATTTTATACTTTAGTTAGGTTGCATTATGATGCCTAAATGTTGTACCCAGTATAGGGTCTTGAGATATTATGTAAAAATGGTTCTGTACATTTGAAAATTGCATCTTTACCTTCCATCTACCTTGCTGACCAAAAATCTATAAATATTTTATAGATTGGAGTGGTTTGCTTTATGTACTGATTTTTTGTTGTAATTTATTTAAATGAATGATATAGGATATGGAAGTGAAGCCTTTTTTTTTGTTAAGAACTTATTTTCTTTACTTGTTATGCTTGAAAATCAAAAATTGCACTAAGCTGTCCAGATTTATTCTTAATAGTGTAATGCTGTGTTCTTTGTGAATTTTGTGTGAAAGAGGAGTTGGATTTCATGGTAATGTGATCTATGATGTGTGTAATGGCTGGTGTGAATGAATTGGGTGGTTTGCTTTGTATTTTGAGAAGTATGGAGGTTATAAGAAAGTAGAGTATTGCTGGTTCAGTTCAAAAGCTGAAATGGGTCTAAATTGTAAGATAAATTTTGTTAATGGCTTGGCTTATTTGGATTCCCAAAGTGTCCTATTATGTGTTAGGAATATTTTGGTGTATGTTTTGTTTAAAGTAAATGAAGAAAACTCAAGTTCATGGTTTTTGCATCAAGGCTGCTCAAACTGTATAGAAACCCCCAATCTCGTCTAGTCATCATCCTCTTCTCAATCAAACACTATAGTGAATTCTCAATTCCACCAAATTCATTTGACTGGTTATATATATGTTTGGTTATATATATATATATATATATATATATATATATATATATATTATGCTTGGTTTTTTTTTTTGAATTAATAGTTTATTATTCCCATTGTCCTATGATTTCTGCTGCATTGATCTTAGCAGGCTAAATTTCATCAAAGACTTCTTTAGAAAAGGGATAATTTCATACAAATTGCCTTGGTGTTGAATTCATATATTGGATTCCCCGTGAGTAATGGGTGATTACTCCTCCTGGGTAATGGGTGATTACCCATAGTTTCCTTTTATCTTTTTTTCTATAAATGAATGATCTGTCTTTGTTGTTTACAATCGCATTTTGATTGTCAAATTTTGAGGTGGTCTCGTGCCTGGAAAATGTCTAATTATATGGGAGACTTTATCAAAATTTTTTCAAAATCTACCACTATTTACTGTAGAGTAGAATAACTACCCTTATCCTGGAGTGTGTTATTCAATTGAACATGAGTATATATCCCATAATAATAATAATAATAATAATAATAATAATAATAATAATAATAATAATAATAATAATAATAATAATAATAATAATAATAATAATAATAACAATAATAATAGGACTAATAAAATAGTATGAGACTCAAAGGGAGAATGAAGATAATGTTTATACCAAACTTTTCTTGAAAACTTCTCACATCTTTGATACATATGAGTGGTATACCAAACTTTCGTGCGTTTGAATAAGATAATGTTTATATGACTTAGCCATTTTTCTCTTCATTTCCCTATTTACTTTGCTCACATGCCATTCACAAGACTTCTTATGCGAATCACTTATTTTTCTCATTGAATGTTCATTGGTAAAGAATTTTTGATAAAGAATTTCTATAAAGCATTTTGCTTCATACTTAAGAATAATAAAATAACATTGCTAATAACAATAATAATAGGACTAATAAAATGAGTAGTAATAATAATAAGATCATTAAAAATAACAATTTTAATAATAGTATGAATAATAAAATAATGATAATAATTTAAGTATCAAAAGTAACAATAATATTACTATTCGAATCATATTGTGCAACAATCTCTTCTAATCACATAATCACAGTCCACAACGATTATCCCATACAATTTATTTGAGTAATATGAGTGTATATTCTATGTTTTGGACCTCCTTTTGTTAGATAATGGAAAGGAAAATGTAATTACACTTCTTGTCCTTTTGTTCAAGGGGTGATTTTAATTAGTGAGTAGATTGTTCTTTTTTCTCGTTTAGACGTCATGGAGGATCGTAGTTGGATGTATAGAAGGCACGCTTTAAGTGTAAAAGGGATCACTATTGAATTTGAGGAAGGAGTTAAAGCTTTTTTAACATTTGCCTTATCAAATGCAATATCAAGCGTAATTAGATGTCCGTGTGCAAAATGTAAGAATAAAAGTATCTAGATCCAGCACAAGTTAAGTGGAAGTCTGGATTTGTGGCTAATTATTACCGGTGGACATGTCATGGTGAGCCATTAGAGTATACCTCAAGTGTGTCTACCTCAATCCCAAAAGTTGATTCACATCAAGGAAATCCGTCTCGCGAAATGGTCTTAGACGTAGTAGGTCCTGACTTTCCCCCTGAAGCTCTATCAGTAGAAAATTTTGAAGAACCACCTAATGTGGAGACACAAAGGTTTTACGATATGTTAAAGGCTGTAAAGACTCCTATATGGGATAGATGCACTACACATTCGCAGCTTTTATTTGCTTCAAGGTTATTAAACATTAAGTCTGAAAATAACCTCTCACGTAAAGCCTTTAACGATGTTGTGCAATTGATGAAATAGGTTGTGCCTAGCAGTAATACGATTCCTGATGATTTCTATCAGATGAAAAAATTAGTGGTTGGGTTGGGGTTTGCCGGTACAAAAAATAGATATATGTATCAATGGATGCATGCTTTACTAGAAAGATGACATGAATTGTAGAGAGTGTAAATTTTGTGGCCATCCTCGATGTGCACAGAAAAATGTTGGGAAGAACATAAGTAGGAAGGAAATTTCATTCAAGAAGATGTATTACTTCCCGATAATACCGAGGCTACAAAGATTGTATACTTCTAAAACAACAGTTGAACACATGAAATGGCATGGAGAGAGCAGATCGGAGGAAGGCACCATGAGTCACCCTTATGATACTGAAGCATAGCAACACTTTGACCGGATGCATCCTGAATTTGCAAAAGAAGTACGAAATGTCAAACTTAGTTTATGTACAGATGGATTCTCATCATTTGGGATGTTGGGTAAGCAATATTCATCCTGGCCGGTCATTCTCACATCATTTAATCTCCCCCCGTAGATGTGTATGAATGATCCGGTCATATTTTTAACAATCATTATCCCAGGCCCCAAGAATCCAAAGCATCAAGTGGATGTTTATTTACAACTCTTGATAGACGAATTAACCCAATTGTGGTTTGAAAGTGTCACCACTTATAACATATCGAAGAAACAAAACTTCCAACTACGGGTGGCGCTTTTGTGGACTATTAATGATTTTCCTACGTATGGTATGTTGAGTGGTTGGAGCACAGCTAGGAGACTGGCTTGTCCATATTGTATGAGCAATACAAAGTCTTTTCATCTACAAAATGGTGGGAAACAATCATGGTTTGACTGTCATCGTCGTTTCTTACTATTGGATGATAGAGGTTCTGAGACATCGTAGCCTGTGCAATACCCTACTGGTGAAGAAATCTAGGGTAGTTTATCTAACTATGAAAAAATCACAGAAACATGCAAAGAAATTGGAAGGAGTAATGGCAGGGGAATATCTCATAATTGGACAAAATGGAATATTTTATGGGATTCGCCGTATTGGAGTACTAATTTGGTTCGACATAATATTGATGTAATGCACAATGAGAAAAATATATTTGACAATGTTATGAATACAGTTCTAGAGGTAAAGGGTAAATCAAAAGACAATTTAAAGGTAGACGTGACTTAGAAATATATTGCCATAGGCCCGAGTTACATGCCTTAGATGTGGGAAATGGTTGAGGGGATTGCAACTCCCAAATGGATACGCTTCAAACATTGGAAGATGTGCTGATTTGAATGAGTTGAAGTTATCCGATATGAAATCACATGACTGTCACGTATTCATGGAGAGACTACTTCCCATTGCATTGAAGGAACTTCTCCCTTCTAATGTATGTGGTGTTTTGACAGAGTTAAGCATTTTTTATCGGGATCTATGCTCTATTAAGTTGAGTGTAGTTCATATGGCCAAATTGGAATCCAACATTCCTTTATTGTTATGTAAGTTGGAGAAGATATTTCCACCTGCATTCTTTGATGTAATGGAACACTTATTAATTCATTTGTCTTACGAAGTAAAAGTTTGTGACCCTGTTCAATATAGGTGGATGTACCTGTTTGAATGGTAATCAAATCATTCAATCTAATTCTTTTCATTCCAGATACGATATGAGTGTGTGTGATTGAACTTGAAATTTTTTTTCAAATGACAGGTATTTGCATCACTTGAAAATCAAGGTGAAAAATAAGGCTAGAGTTGAAGGATCAATCTGCAATGCTTATCTCGTTGAAGAAGCATCCACTTTCTTCTCTTATTATTTTGAGCCATATGTACAAACAAAACGTACAAATATGGCGCGTAATGAAGAGGGAGAAAAATTGGAGAGGGTGCAAGAACTTGGACTGTCAATCTGCAATGTTCAAGGAAGGGTGATAGGCCGGATTCGAACCCAGTTCCTTATCACTGAAGAATTCATTGCAGCAAGAATTTATATGTTGCTTAATTGTGGTAAAGTGCAGCTATACATTGAGTACGAGCTACTGCTTTATATATCTTATACGATAAATGAAGATCTCGTAAGGATTTTGACATATTCATACTTCTAATGCATTACAAGGCATTCACGGCATACTTACAAAGATTAGCTCCGATTATATCAGAGATAGAAATCAATAGAAGAATCAGCCTTGAATTTGCAGAATGGTTTAGTGGATATGTAAGTTACATATGTTAATAACTTGCATTTAGAACTCTATTGGGGATTCAATCAATTTCGTAATGCTATAACTTTAATGTTATGTAACATTAACTTGTTTCATTTTTTTTAGGTACAAGATCCAGAAAATATGATTACAAATAAATGCTTGAGAAACTTTGCTTGGGGTCCATCAAAGCTAGTGAAATCATATAGTGGATACATAGTTAATGGTTACTGGTTTTACACTAATGATTATGCAAAGGGAAGGAAAATAGTGAATAGTGGTATGTGCGTGAAAGGGATTGGAAATAACGCACCAGGACCTAATTACTATGGAGTGTTAAATGAGATTATTGAAGTGCAGTTTCTTGGTAATCCATAACAAAGCGTTGTTCTTTTTAAATGTCATTGGTTTGATCAAACATTGAATCGTGGTACTATGGTACATCCGTAGTATAATCTTGTAGAAATTAACTACAAAAGGATCTATGCCAACTATGATCCATTTATTCTAGCTCAAAAAGCTAGCCAAGTGTATTATGCATCATATCCAGGGAGTAAGAGGCCAAGATCTGATTGGTTGGCAGTTTGCAAAACCAAAGCTTGGCATATAATAGATGCACCTGTGGTTGACAAAGCTTATCAGGAAGAAGTAGATGCCACTGATGAAGTTAACATATCGTTATTTGTTGATCTTGGTATTCTGACGCATGAGAATGGTATGAATGAAATGTTGGATGTTCAAGATGAGGCTATAATGGCAAGGGAAAATTCTCCTATAAATGAAGACGAAGAAGATGAAGATGAATAGGATACGAATAGCGATACCTCAGTAGATGACAATGAATTTGTATCGGAGAATGATTCCAGTGATTAGGTTTTATTTAAATTCATTTACAAATAATATAGTTAATGGTGAGGGATTCCTGAAATCTATTACATCATTACTATCCCATGTCAAATTTTAATTTATAATTTATTTAGGCATGATTTAACTTCATTTATAATTTATTGTTTCACATTTCAAAATCTTTTAATTTCTTTTATTTTAAATTTCATCACATACAATTTTTTACACAAAATTTGCCTAATTGTCGAGAATCTTATCTCTTTCTATTTTTGTAGGAATCTTTCGTTTAGACTTACATAGACTGGAGGAAAAGAGACAGATAAAACATAAGGTGGCTATATCTATATCTGGTATTATACAAATGTCATTGTTTTGGGCATATGGTGTATCTATATACATGCTTGCTATCCATATGATTTTTTTATTAGTCCTTATTATATTCTTTTGTGGTGTAAACAACAAGGTAATTTATATAGTGTATTGCTGTTGTATTGACAGACAATTCACAAGGACAGAGGCATTTATAATTTTTTGCTTGGTTTTAACTATATCTAACATTTTAATTGGAATCCCGTAAGTGATGGGTGATCACTCCTCTTGAGTAATGGGTGATTACCCTTAGTTATCTTTTGGATTTTTCTATATTTGAAAGATCTGTCTTTGTTGTTTGTAACATTGTTTTGATTGTCAAATCTTGAGGTGGCCTTGTGCCTGGAAAATGTCCAATTATAGGGGAGACTATGTCAATTTTTTTTTAAAATTCAATTCACAAGGACAATGTTTATTTTGACATATCCATCATTATCATACTATTATTGTATTGCTTTAAACTAGCAAATGGATATAACGTTTCGATGTTATTATTCTTTTATCATTTTTATACACGGTTATTTACATCCTCCTTTTGAAGTGTCCTCGGTCTTTATTGGTTACTCATTTTTCTTTTTTTCATCTCCTTTAGCAATGTCTTCTAATGAAGGGTCATTAAGGGAGGAGAGTCGAAGGTTCAGGAGCCTTATATTTCATCCCTTACTCAGCTACCTCGGCTTTCAGTGCCTCGATCTTTACATGACTCTGTTGGAGACGAGGGAGTACCATCCCCAACTTTTCAATTATTCGCTGCTTCAGCTTCGCATTCTGTTGGGTGACAAATTTCAGACTCTTGACCTTGGATTGTTCCACGGGGAAACGAGTAAGCAACATATTCATTCTTTGTAATATGTTAAGTATTAGTTCAATTATTATTATTATTTTTGGAGATTAACATAACTCTATTGTACGTTGTCATTGCACCAAAAATAGGTTCGCCGGCTCGAACAAATGTGTCTGAGAAATTTCAAATATAATACAGCAGTACTTCACTGGTTCGTATCCAATATACATGCACGTCTTGATAATCGTGCGAGACTTATGGTTTCAAGAATTTGGGATAAGTAATTTCTGAGTATTTTTTTGTTGACTAAGTACTATATTATATGTTAATCAGAATTCTTAATCGTGATCATGCCAAAATATTTTCGGTAGAGGGATGAGTACGCTACCCAAATTCAATCAATTTGAAAAAAGAAGTGTCGAACGCGATTTTCGAATATAATGTCTAGGCTGAGGAAGAGGGATGGTTGGGTATGTCCTCATTAGATAGAGACTCGGTATTGAAATAACATTTGTGAGTATTGGAGTTCAAAGAAGTATCAAAAGCTCTCATTCACCAACAAAAAGAATCATGGAAATAGCTGCACCCATACTGGAGGGTAGGGGTGTACTTGAATCGAGCATTTATCAAACATGTTTGGGCTCGGCTTGATAAAGGCTCGGTTCGAGTTCGAAAAATCAAGCTTGAGCTCGAATATAAGCCTTATGTTTAAGCTCGAATTTTAAATGAGTTGAATTTGAATATCCAAATATTAAGTTCGAAAGCTCGCGAACATGTTCGATTAATTAATTAATATATAATTATATTATTTATAATATATTATATTATAAATTATTATAAATTATTATATTTAAATCAAAATATAATACTTACCCTTTGTCCTCTCTTTTTGTCTTCTCATTCACCTTTTTTTTTTTTTTCCGAATCCATTTCATCCTTTCTTTTTGTCTTCTCAACTCAACTCCTCTTCTCTATAATCTGCATCCTGCAGCCACAACCGCTAGATAGCCTTCTATTTTTGTCTTCTCACCTCACTTCCTCTTCTCTGCATCCAGCAAGTTTCTTCGCATTCACTGTCCTTCTTGCAAGCTCAACCTGAAGATCTTGTGCTAGCTTTGAAATAGGTATTTCTCTTTCCATTTTTGTTTAGATCTAGAAATATTTTTTATTTTATCTTTATTGTTGGTTAATATCTTGATCCTGAACATGGCTTGTAGTTCTTGTATGCTCCTGAAGCCTTTATTGCTATGCCCTTGATCTAAAAGAACCCCAAAAATTATTTTTTTTAAAAAATCAAACTTATATGTTCAATTACTATTAAAGGGCATGAATTTCATAAGCCATAGTACCGAGAGGTGAGGGTTTTAATGGCTTGTTTAGTGGAGGGAGTAGTAGCAATATCATTGTCTTCATGCTCGGGAAGAGATTCCGCATTAAGTTGCTGCTATTTTGATCAAGCAATGCAAGTCAATGTTCGATTCACCACACAATTTTGTTATGTGGAATTTTTTTGTCATCAACTTATTAGAATTAATGTGTGTTAATGGTGTTAATCTTCTACTCTTGCAGCGCTTGGAAATTATCGGGAATCAGCAAATATATAATCAGCTACCATAAGGATTGATTGAAGACTTTAAATTTGATTTTTTTATAAAATTTTTGAGGGACTTGAAAATGTTTATAACTAACTGCAATAATGATGGATTGAAGACTCAACAAGAATTTTATTTTGTTAAAATCACTAAATGTGTGTCATTTGAAGTTTATTTGTTATGTGGATACTCCATATTATTGTTTAGAATGATGATGGAATGTGTTATGCTATTATTTTTTCTTAGTTTTTTAGATGGAATGTGTTATGCTGTTGTTTTTTCTTTGTTTTTTTAGTTGTACAATTTTCTGATGATGAAAACCTTGATTTTGTAAATTTTATTATTTTTTTAATAGTTAAATTCAAGTTTAATTCAAATTCGAGCTTTCGAGCTTATTATAATTGAGTTTCAAATTGAGGTCGAGCTTTAAGTATGTTAAATGAATTGAATTCGAGCTAGAATTTGATATTCAAATCGAACTCGAGCCTTGGGTAAAAATAATAAAGTTCGGCTTGATTAGTTCAGGGTTCGGCTTGCTTCGATTCGAGTATTCCCCTACTGGAGGGTCTATCTCGTTCACAGAACACGATGACCGTTTGGTAGTTCATTTCCACTTAATTATTTATTATTCTAAATTACTTTGAAACAAATTTATATAAGATTGTAATAATTGTATTTTGTTAACATAAATGTAGCCGGTTAAGGAGGGGAGTTCTTTTAGCTACACAGACATGTTTGAGACATTACATGTCTTTCAGAGTAGGCCACAAAAGGGCCAGTTTTTCAGTGAGCGATCTCACCAGACTTTGGTAGTATATAGATTAAATATATTGAAATTTCTTTATATTGCGTGGAATTTGTATTTTAGTTTGATAATTACTACTGACGATTCCTTTTTTTTTAGGATGACGTGCAAAATCTCATACAGAGCACTCCTCAGTCCGAGTCTAGTGACTCCATAAACTCTGTTGTTTCTTTTGATGAAAAAGCCATATTTGTAAAGGCACAAGATGGGTTCAAAAGGGAACGAGTTTATGGGTTAGGCTCAGAAGCGACAAAGGTTCGATCTAGACTGTCTCAAAGTGGACCGCATACATCTTCCACTGCACCAGCTGATATCGGGCATCTAGTGGAGCAAAGGGATCAACCGGCCGAGCGGAGGTTCAATCGACAAATAGACTTATATTGGGACTTCATGAGGCAACAACACTCTACATTTGGTGGTTGGATGGCAGCTATGTTGGACAAGATGGGAATTCCTGCACCATCTATGCCATCCATAGAGGAGATAGAAGCGCGTATAATAGCTGCTAATGCTGAAGATGAAGATCCCAATGCTGATGATGGATTTGATCCAGTTGATGAGCACCCAGGCCCACGTACGGGCTCTCGCTCCCCTCCTCCACCCCCTTCTGCAGTTGCTTCTTCTTTAACTATATAGACTTTGTTGTATTTATTTTTATACTCTTTATACACTATTACTTATTTCTATGAACTATTTTACTTTTTTAGATACGTATTATGTATTGATATTATATTATGTTTCAGTATTTTAATTATATTTATTCGAACTTAGTTTCAATTTTTTACATTATTTTTTGGATTATGAACATAGTTTTGGCATTTGTTTGTGTAATGTTTCAAAACTGATCTACAAGGAACTAATAATTTAAAATAAATATAATAATAATAAATAAAAAATCCTCGCAAATTACGACAATTTAGCGAGGGTATAAAAATTCCTTACAAATTTATATCCCTTACAAAATCGTTATAAATTGCGAGGGTTTTGCAAGGGTCACTTTATTTGGGTAGAAAAGTCCCTCGCAAACCCTCGCAATTTGCGAGGGAAGCCGTTGTCCTCGCAAAGCCCTCGCAAATTGCGAGGGTTTGCGAGTGCTGAAAAAGTCCTCACAAAATCGTCGCAATTTGCGACGATTTTGCGAGGGCACGACTTGAGGGGTTAACACTTAACCCTCGCAATTTGCGACGGTTTTGTGAGGGTCAAATCTCTAGCAATTCGAGATGATTTTGTGAGGGCCTTGTCCTTTGCAATCAGCGACGATTCTGCAAAGACCCTGGCAAAACCGTCGCAATTTGCAAGGATTTTGCTACGGACAATGCATTTCGTCGCAAAATGGTAGCAAATTTGCTTCTTCGTTGAAGTTTAACAAAAAATATTCGTCACAAAACCGTCGCAATTTGCGACGGTTTTTTCTTGCCCTCGCAAAAACCGTTGCAAATAGCGACGGTTTCTCTTAGTTGTCGCAAATTGCGAGGGCATTTTTTGCAACGGCCAAAACCATCGCAAATCGGGTCAGCGACGGTTTTTGACTGTCACAAAAAGCTAATTTTCTTGTAGTATTATATGTATCTATAAAGAATATGACTATCCAGAACAGTCTTATTTATCTTTACTAATTGCAACAATTTCTAACCGTCACTTGAGCTAATAACAAATATGAAACCACCGTAATTGAGTGGCTCCACTACAGGAAATTTTTTATTTTGCAACGGCAAAAAACCATCACCGAGTCTACGACGATTTTGCGATAGTTTTGGCCGTCGCAAAAAATGGCATCCTATTTGCAACGGTCAAGACAATAGTGACGGTTTTTGTGAGGGCAAGAAAAAGTCGTCACAATTCGCTACGGTTTTACGAAGGTTTTGCAACGAATATTTTTTGTCAAAGTTTGACGAAGTAGAAAATTTGTTATCATTTTGTGACGAAATGCATAAGTCTGTTGTAAAATCCTCGCCAATTAGACGGTATTGCGAAGGTCTTTGTATATTAAAGAAATGGGCCCTCGCAAAATCATCGCAAATTGCGAGGGATTTTTTTTCTTCACAAAACCTCACAATTTACGAGGATTTTACGAGAGAATTTTTCATCCCAAGCCGTGGCCCTCGCAAAATCGTCACAAATTACGAGGGTTTTGCGAGGGACATTTTCATCTAAAGCCGTGGCCCTCACAAAACCCTCGCAAATTGCGAGTGTTTTGCCAGGAATCTTTTGTTCCCAAAACTTGGCCTATTTGTGAGGGTCTTTTTTACCTCCTCGCAAAACCCTCGCAATTTGTGAGGGTATTGCGAGGGTCTTTTTTTCTCCAAAATTAGACCCTCGCAAAATCGTCGCCGATTGCGAGGGTTTTGCAAGGGATCTTTTGTTCCCAAAACTTAGCCCTTGCAAAACTCTTGACTCTCATAGATTGCAAGGGTTTTGAGAAGGACTTTTTCACCCAAAGTCGTAGCCCTCGCAAAATCCTTGCAAATTGTGAGAATTTTGCAAGGGATTTTTGTTCTTAAAACTTGGCCCCGAAGGACTTTTCCACCCAAAGCCGTTGCGAGAGATTTTTTGTTTCCAAAACTTAATCTTCACAAAATCGTCGCAAATTGTGAGGGTTTTGTGAGAGATATAAAATCATCGCAAGTTGCGACGATTTTGTAAGGGATTTTTTTCCCTCGCAAAATCGTCACAATTTGTGAGGGATATATTATAACGATCGTAGCCCTCGCAAAAATCGTCGCAATTTGCAATGAAGTTTTTTAACCCTCGTTAAATCGTCATAAATTACGAGGATTTTACGATGAATTTTTTTACTTTTCCATTATTACATTTATTTTAAAGTATCAGCTCTCTATAAATCAATTCTGAAATACTATACAAACAAATGCCAAAACTGTATTCATAACCAAAAAAATAATGTAAAAAAATGAAATTAAGCACAAATAAATATAATTAAAATACTGAAACATAATATAATATAAATACATAGTAAGTATCTAAAAAAGTAAAATAGTTCACAGAAATAAGTAGTAGTGTATAAAGAATATAGAAATAAATACAACAAAATCTATATAGTTAAAGAAAGAGAAGCTACAGAAGGGGGTAGAGGAGGCAAATGAGAGCCCCTGCGTGGGCATAGGTGCCTATCAGCTGGATCAAATCCATTGTCGGCATTGGGGTCTTCATCTTCAGCATTAACAACTATTGTGCGTACTTTTATCTCCTTTATGGATGGCATAGATAGTGTAAGAATGCCCACCTTGTTCGATATAGCTGCCATCCAACTACCAAATGTAAAGTGTTGTTGCCTCGTGAAGTCCCGGTACAAGTTTATTTGTCGATTGAACCTTTACTCGGCCTGTTGAACCCTTTGCTCTATTAAATGCTCGATATCAGCTGGTGTAGTGGAAGATGTCTGCGGTCCACTCTGAGATAATCTAGATCAAACATGTATCACCTCTGAGCTTAATCCATAAACTCGTCCCCTTTTGAACCCACCTTGTGCCTTTACGAACATGGTTTTTTTATCAAAAGGAACAACCGAGTTTACTAAGTCACTAGACTCGGACTAAGTAGTGCTCTGTATGAGATTTTGCATGTCAACCTAAGAAAAAAATGAATCGTCAGTGGTAAAATGTCAAACTAAAATACAAATTACACGTAATATAAAGAAATTTTAACACATTTAATCTATATATTACTAAAGTCTGGCGAGATCGATCACTGACAAACTGGCCCTTTTGTGGCTCGCTCTGAAAGACATGTAATATCTCAAACATGTCTGCGTAGCTGAAAGAACTCCCCTTATTGGCCCACTACATTTATGTTAACAAAACATAATTATTACAATCTTATATAAATTCATTTCAAAGCAATTTAGAATAATAAATAATTAAGTGAAAATGAACTACCAAACGGTCCTCGTGTTTTGTGAATGAGATAGACCCTCCCGTATGGGTGTAGCTATTTCCTTTATTCTTTTTGTTGATAGTTGAGAACTTTTGATACTTCTCTAAACTCCAATACTCGCAAATGTCATTTCAATACCGAGCCTCTATCCAATGAGGACATACCCAACTATCCTTCTTCCTCAACCTAGACATTATATTCGAAAATTGTGCCCGACACTTCTTTTCCTAAATAGATCAAATCTGGGAAGCGTACTCATCCCTCCACCAAAAATATTTCTGCATTATCACGATTAAGAATTCTAATTAACATATAAAATAGTACTTAGACAATAAATAATATTTAGAAATTGCTTACCTCAAATTCTTGAAACCATAAGTCTCGCACTGTTATCGGGACGTGCGTGAATGTCGGATACGAATAAGTGAAGTATTGCTATATTATATTTGAAATTTCTCAGACACATTTGTCTGAGCCGATGAACCTATTTTTGGTGCAATGACAATGTACAATAGAATTATATTAATCTCCAAAAAAAATAATAATTGAAGTAATAATTAACACATTACAAAGTATGAATATGTTACTTACCTGTTTTCTTGTGGAACAATCTAAGGCCGGGAGTCCGAGACTTGCCACCCAACAGGATGTGAAGTTGAAGCAGCGGATGATTGAAAAGTTGGGGATAGTACTCTCTCATCTCCAATAGAGCCATGTAAAGACCAAGGCACTGAAAGCCGAGGTAGCTGAGTAGGGGATGGGGTATAAGGCTCGTGACCTTCCTGACTCCCCTCCCTCAATGACTCTTTATTAGAAGACATTGCTAAAGGAAATGAAAAAGAAAAATGAGTGACTAATAAATTGTATCAATACTTTAAAAGAAGGATGTAAATAACCATGAATAAAAATGATAAAAGTATAATAATCTTGAAATTTTATATTTATTCGCTAATTTAAAGTAATAGAATAATAGTATGATAATGATGGATTTTTCAAAATAAACATTGTCCTTATGAATCGAATTTTTTAAAAAAATGACAGAGTCTCCCTTATAATTAGGCATTTTTCAGGCATGATGCCACCTCAAGATTTGACAATCAAAATGCTGTTGCAAACACAAAAAATAGATCTTTCAATTATAGAAAAATCTAAAAAGTAACTAGGGGTAATCACTCATTACCCAAGAGGAGTAATCACCTATCACTCATGGGAAATGATCACCCATCACTCACGGAGTTCCAATTAGTATGTTAGATATAGTTAAAACCAAAGTAAAGAGAAGACCTGTTGGACAAGGAAAAAAATCTTATATATGTCTCTGTCCTTGTGAATTGTCTGTCAATACCGCAACAATATACTATATAGATTATCTTGCTATTTACACTATAACAGAATATAATAAGGACCAATAAAAAAATGATTTAGATTGCAAGCATGTATATAGATACACCATATATCCAAAACAGTGGAATTTATACTGCGGCACACATAGATATAGCCACATTATATTTATCTATCTCTTTTCCTCTAACCTATGCAAGTCTAAACGAAAGATTCCTACAAAATAGAAGGAGATGAGATTCTTGATAATTAGACAAAATTAGTGTAAAAAATTGTATATGATGGAGTTTAAAATAAAATAAAATAAAATTTTGAAATGTGAAACAAATAACAATAAGGATTGAAATTCTGTAATAAATGAAATTTAAAATTTGACATGGGATAGTAATGATGTAATAGATTTTAGGAATCCCTTACCATTAACCATATAAATGGTAAATAAATTTAAATCAGGCCTAATCATTAGAATCATTCTCCGATACAAATACAAACTTCTTGTCATCTACTAAGGTATCACTATTCATATCCTATTCATCTTCATCTTCTTCATCGTTCATTGATAGGAGAATTTTCCCTTACCATTACAATTTCATCTTGAACATCCAATATTTCATTCATACATTTCTCATGTGTCAAAATATCAAGGTCAACAAATAACGATATGTTAACTTCATTAGTAGCATCTACTTCTTCCTGATAAGCTCTGTCAACTACGGGTGCATCTATTATATGTCGAGCTTTGGTTTTGCAAACTGCCAACCAATCAGATCTTGGCCTCTTACTCCATGGATATGATGTATAATACACTTGGCTAGCTTGTTGAGTTAGAACAACTAGATCATAGTTGGAGAGTATCTCCTTTTATGGTTAATTTCAATAAGATTATCCTGCGGATGTACTCTGGTACCATGATTCAATATTTGATCAAACTAATGACATTTAGAAAGAACAATGCTTTGCTATGGATTCCCAAGAAACTGCACTTCAATAATCTCATTTAACACTCTATAGTAATCAGGTCCTGATATGTCATTTCCAATCCTTTTCACGCACACACCACTATTCACTATTTTCTTTCCCTCTGCATAATCATTAGTGTGAAGCCGGTGACCAATGACTATGTACCCACTATATGATTTCACTAGCCTTGACGAACCCCAAGCAAAGTTTCTTAAGTATTCTTTTGTAACCATATTTTCTAAGTGTACATAGTTAACCAGACTTTCACAGGTGGAGCTTAACTTATGCTGGATCTAGATACTTTTTATTCTTATATTTTGCACACGAACATCTAATTACGCTTGATATTGTATTTGATAAGGCAAATGTCAAAAAGCTTTAACCTCTTCCTCAAATTCAATAGTGATCCATTTTACACCTGAAGCGTGCCTTCTATACATCCAACTACGATCCTCCATGACGTCTAAACAAGAGAAAAAACAATTCATTCACTAATTAAAATCACTCCTAGAATTATATTAGTGAAAATGAGTAATTACATTTTCCTTTCCATTATCTAACAAAAAGAGATCCAAAATATAGACACACATAAGATATTCAGACATAGAGATCACTTAATGTTTACAAACAAAAATGAAGAATTGATAGTCTTTACAACAAATGGATTATAATCTTTCAACTGATATAAATGGTTTTATACACGGTAAATGCTTTTCCTTGTTAAACCGAACATCTTTCAAAACTTGACTGGACTTGGATCATTTACCTTATCCTTTTCCTAAGTTTTTTTTTTTTTTTATGTTTTAGTTAAAAAAAAGTTTTCTTGAATCGTGAATGAAGAAAAATATTTATTATTTATTTTTAAAATAGAATCCTATAGTCTTTCAAAATTTATCTAACTATAACATACATATATGGGATATATATTCATGTTCAATTGAATAACATACTTTAGGATAAGGATAATTATTCTATTCCACAGTAAATAGTGGCAGATTTTGAAAAAATTTGGTAGAGTCTCCCCTGTAATTGGACATTTTCCAAGCACGAGACCACCTCAAAATTTGACAATTAAAATACTGTTGCAAACAACAAAGATAGATCATTTATGTATAGAAAAAGAACAAAAAGTAACTAGGGAGTAATCACCTATTACCCAAGAGAAGTAATCACCTATCACTCACGGGGTTTCAATTATTAAAAAGATACAAAAGAAACATATGCTTACCACTTCCATTAAGCTAATAATATTGCCCCAAGTTTTACACTTCGTTTTTTGCACGAATCACCGATAATGAAAGATAATAATATTTTCTTACTATTTTTTTTCATCCTATTAACAATGATAAGGAAGGTTGGTAAGGAAAGATATGCTACACATGGAGGGGTTTGTGTAAATACTCTTTTATACAAAGAAATATTATGAGAAGTCAATATAAATTATATGAAGAATCCATATGTTCTCAGAATAATTCTATCTCACCGTGTGTGTGTGTGTGTGTGTATCCGTATGTCCGTATGTCCTAAGTCAAGTTCGCTTTTATTATTATTATTATTATTTACAATATTGATTAGAAAGAATAAAACTAAATTTTTACATTATCTTTTAAGTGAAACCAATTTTTTTTTTAGAATTAGATGTAACCTTCCATTTCTAATCACTTTGATTTCAAATTGGATGTTACTTCACGATATCACTGGAAATGACTTCTAAAATTTTTTCATGCATTCACTAACAAAACGGCCAAAAAGTCATTAATATAACAATCACATTATTCTACGATTAAGCTAATAATTAAAAAGGTCTACTTGAAAAGGAAAAAAAACATATAAAATCTTCATTAAGGATAAAGATGCAAGAAACAAGTATAGTACAAGATGATCTTTTTTTAAAAATAGAATTTAAAATGAGAACCCTAGTCCCTAACTTCGTTTATGAGCCAATGGATAGTATATATAAGAAGAAGCAATTTAGCATGTGCTAGTTTCAGAAACAGAAGTAAAGATCTTATCTTTATGATGCTAAAGAGGTTGCAAAATGCAGCAAGTGCAAGAATCAGTAGGTAGTGTCTTGAGCTCTCTAACTGCGAATCTCAAACTATGAAGAGAACAGAGATAAGATGGCAATCGTCTGGCTTTCTAAAACACTATTGGCCACAAGGGTGGGGGGTTGTAGGGGGAGGGGTCACGGGGTGGGGGCGCCGGGGTTGGGGTGGGGGCTACAGGGCAGGGGGTTGCGAGGGTGGGGTTGAGGGGGAGGGGTTGAAGGGGTAAGGTTGCGGGGGGAGGGGGTCGAGGCTACGGGGGAGGGGAACGCGAGCCGGGGAGAAGTGCGGGGGAAGGGGCTGCGGGAGGGGGAGATCGCGGTCCGGGGGAGTGGGGAAAGGAGTTGAGGGGAGGAGCGAGAGAGAGGGGGTGCTGCAGGAAGGGGAAGAAGCTGTGAGGGGGGTGCGACATGAGAGGGAAGGGGCTGCAGGGAGGGGCGCGGGAGGGGGGCGCGGCAGGAGGGGGAGGGGACCGCTAGAGGTGGACACCGGGGGTGGGGGCAGGGGTCACCGGCGGGGGAACAGTGGGTAGCAAGAAGAAGAAGAGAATGTGAGGAAGAAGAATAAAAAAAAAAAAAAAGAAGGAAGTGGAAATTTTCTAAATGTAGGAAATTTTTAATTTTTTTGGTTATAAATCCCTAACTATTTTGTCACAATTTGCAACAAAAAAACAAAACCCTTGCTAATTTTTCGCAAATTGATACGAAGAACATTACAATCCGATCTCTATATTACAATTTTCACCATTTTTTTTAGTGATCTCAACAATATATTTTACTTTATATACCACTTAATCAAAGTGATAGATTAAAAAATTAGGCATTGTATGGTTTGAAAGAAAACAGAGAGCATGCTCGCGGGAACGAAAAAAAACAGAGGAACAAAAGAACAATAGCAGCACGGAAGCATTTAGACCATACCTTTGCGTGCCTTAAACCTTTTAGGTTGTGAAAGAACGGATTGAACCACAGCGACAACCTCTTCTTGCCTACTTGATGAAGCTTCCGGTTGAAATCTCACTAACCTCCTATTTCGCCTCGTTTGCATGAACGCCAAACTTTCCGGATCACGAAATATTCCACTGCCTCAATCCTTGTTGGTGAAATAAAGGGTGAGGAGGAGTGGCCTCAATGTTCTTGATTCCTTTTGCTATTGATTAGCAAAACACCAAGAACAAGACAAGAGAAAAGACACTCACGAGAGAGAGAGCCACGAGAGAGAGAAAAGCTAAGGAAAATCAGGGGTTTTTTTTCCTCCAAGAGGCGTGAGTTCTTGTTAGCCAAAATTAGGTCTCTAATCTCTAATAATAATATCCCCCATGATATGATATTTCAAACATCCGGATGTTATCAATAGAGTAAGTTTGGTTTAATCCTAAACTCTTCTGAATCGTATCTGGAAGAAACCCTATGGTCCGAGCTATTGGGCCAAAATAATATTTATTATTTTTCTTGGACCCAAAAGTCCAAAATAATAAATATTAATTATTTATTTTCTGGACTTGTAGAAATAACACAATAAATAATTAATGAGCCCAAATGAACAAAAAATAATTAAATTTTAATTATTTATTTCTTGAACTTATATAAATGACCCAATAAATAATTAAGTATTAATTATTTCCTTCTAGTTTAAGTCTAGGTTAATTTTCTAATTATTTAAACTAGACCTATGTCCTGAATAATTAATTAACCAATTAAACCAGATAATAAATTTCTCTCAATTTATTTTTATTCTAGTCCAATAATAAATTAGATTTCCTGAATAAAATAAAATCCTCTTTAACTGAGACCAATTCTTCAACTCCAAAATTAATTAGGACTTACGGGCTATTTCGAGGATAAAAAAGACACATCACTTTGGCTACTAAAATGACTAAAATATCACTGCTATATAAATAGCTGTATTTTTACATTTTAAATATTTCTTAATATCACCATAAGGAAATATTGACCCCAAGGACAATGCTGCATTAGCAAAGTCTCCGACCTACAGGTGAAATGACTAAAATACCACTCTATACATCGTCGTACATTTAGAGAGGAAAAGTGTACTAACACTTCTCTAAATGATATCTACCATCCTTAGGCTTCTAGTCTAATGATCCACGACTTCCTAGAGTATTTTCGCTTTCCAAAGGAGCTACCTTAAAGCAAACATCCAAGTCATGTTTCCCAGGGCCCTAGATCATACAGACAACCACAAGGGGCGATATTGTGTAGAAACTATCTTGTACAAGTCTGTCTTAACTAACTAGTTACATATACCCAATATGCAAGTATATATCGCCCCTTATGATTGTCTGTATATCATATCAAAGTATAGTACTAGTCTACGCATATCAAAGTATATGCTTCTACATTCGTCAGACCACTAACTCATACTCAAGTCGTAGAGTACTAGTCCACGCTGTAGCAGTAGCAGTCTAGGTTTCTACTATATAATACTTTCAGAAATCACTACTACAGGTCATGTTCTACGTATTCGAAATACGCTTATGTCATGAAGTAAGTGGACTACTTACTGGCTAAAGGTAAGCCATTCTCATTTGGAATTCATAACATAATAACCTAAATATGATGAGATTCTCATTCTCATCAATAGGTCAAGAACAAATGTTTATGTGTTTAAATAACCTGTGATCCATACCTTACTGTGAAAGACCACCATTCACATGAATAACTTATTTAAACACAATGGGTTTTTTCCAAACGAAATTGTGCACAAATAAAAAGTAAATTCACAAACGATTTCTGAAAATAAATTTTTTTATTAAAATATTCGATATTTACATAAAAAACCTAGTCTAAAAGGGCATACTTTCCAACAAGCATATGTATATACATACCTATATGTTATAATATATATATTAAATCAAATAGATACTTATATACATGGTATATTACATAAATGTATATATTTACTTATATATTACAGTAGGTATATAATATAACAGAATTAACTATATATTTACTTATATAATACATTAGGTGTATAACATAACATAATTACATATACATATTTATAATAAAATACACAATTTGAGACATGCTATTAAAAATATTTTAGTAAATTTATCAAAATACACTACCATACAAACACATAAATAAAAATTAACAAATTAAAGCAAATTATAAGATGAAAACCCTATTTTGTAGTAAAACCTTCGCAAATTGCGACGATTTTGCTATGAAAGAAGCAAATTCGTCGCAATTAGTGACAGATTTGTGACGAATTAGGATATTCAAATTTTCACAGTGCAAAAATTCAAAAAATCAGCGGAAAGGAATATTTAATTCATTTCGTGCAAAAATTCAAAATTTCAATCCAAAATATTTTTTAGGAAAATGCAAGTAATTTAAAATTTAAAATTTCGTCGCAAAAACGTATCAAATTTGCAAGGGTTTTGCGACAATCTAGACTTTTCTCTTTTTTTTAAAATATGAAAAATCTGTCACAAAATTCTCGCAAATTGCGAGCGTTTTGCGATGGACATTAAAACAAAATTTATTTAAATAGTTTTCATTAAAAACAATCGGCCGTCCAAAACTCTCGCAATTTTTGTGAGGGTTTTGCGACGGATAGCTCAATAACCGTCGTAAAACCCTCATAAATTGCGAGAGTTTTGCAACAACAGTATAAACTTTGCTCTCTTTTTTTCAAACATGAAAAGTCCGTCACAAAATCCTCGCAAATTGTGAGGGTTTTGCAACGGACATTCAAAAAAAATTCATTTAAACAGTTTTTTCATTAAAAACAACCCGTCGTCACAAAACCTTCGCAATTTGCGAGGGTTTTGTGACGGTATAGACTTTTCTCTTTTTTTAATTATGAAAAGGTTGTCGCAAATTCCTCTCAAATTACGAGAATTTTGCGATGGACATTCAAAAAAAATTTATTTAAATATTTTATCATAAAAATAACCAATCGTTGCAAAACCCTCGTGTTGAGCCATCCGTCGCAAAACCCTCATAAATTTGCGAGGGTTTTGCGATGGTATAGACTTCTCTCTCTCTCTCTCTCTCTAAATATGAAAAGTCCGTCTCAAAATCCTCGCAAATTGCGAGGGTTTTGCGATAGACATTCAAAAAAAATTTGTTTAACATTTTTTTCATTAAAAACAATTCACTGTCACAAAACCCTCGCGATGGTATAGACTTTTCTCTTTTTTTTTTTTTAAATATGAAAAGTCCGCCACAAAATCTTCGCAACTTGCGAGGGTTTTGCGATGGACATTCAAAAAAAATTTTATTTAAATATTTTTTTAATTAAAAATAACCTGCCGAGGATTTTGAGAAGGTATAGACTTCTCTCCTTTTTTTTTAATATAATAAGTTCATCGCAAAACCCTCACAACTTTTGAGGATTTTGCAACGGACATTCAAAAAAAATTTCATTCAAATATTTTTTTCATTAAAAACAACCCACTGTTGCAAAAGCCCTCACAATTTGCGAGGTTTTTGCGATGGTTATTGATCTATTCGTCACAAAACCCTCGCAAATTTGCGAGGGTTATGTGACGAATAGATCAATAACCGTCGCGTGCGAGGGTTTTGTGACGGTCCACCAACTAGACTTTTGCTTTTTGTATTTTTTAAATTATCAAAAGTCCGTTGCAAAATCCTTGTTAATTGGGAGGGAGATTTGTAATATTTTCCAGCGACACTATCTCGGGGCACAGGCTACTTTCTCATAAGTTTCTTGGGATGTGCAGGAAGTTTAGTTCCAGACATTCTCTGTAGTTAATTTTATAATTACAATTTATATATTAATTTAATAATTAGTTATTAAAGTTGTGATTAATGGATATTTTAGCGTCATTTTGTTGTATTGGAATATTGACAGAATGTATACTCTTGGTAGGATAAGCATAGTGTGTAAATCCGAAAGAATTGGGAGAAGAAGTGTAGGGTCAGAATTTCGGATAATATGGTGAGTAATCATAGAAAGTATACCACTAGCTACTCGTCGTGGATTGTAGTAAAGCACTGGGCAACTCTTTAGTAGCAGTGGTTCCCACAATGGGTAGTGTGTCTCTTTCGCTGCAAGGTGGAACAGATCTTGTGGTGGGCCATCTCACACGGAAAGCTCTATATCCTTCACGAAGTATGAGATTTGGATGGTATGGGTAGATAATAAGTAAATTATATAAATCAATTCTTTTCTTTCTTGCAATGGAATTATTGTGTTCCTTTTCACCTAAATGCAGCGTAAAGATCCTGGGGACAGATTTACTTGGGTGAACTTTTTCAAAAAACACTCATACTTTTTAGATTAGCCCTAGGAAGGGTGAGTTCATTTCAGATCACTCCAAGCAGACTCTAATAAAGACATTTAAAAATTTTATGCTCAACTTCATTACATTTGATTTTTTGTTAACGTAAATTTTACATTTGAATGCGTAATTTTTGGAAAATATCAAGGCAATCAGAACTTGCTATAGGGAACCTCCCCCACCACCTTCCGCTCCTACTCCACCTGCCATAGCTACATGAGATGACTGATATGGATTTATGTATTCAAGGTTTTTTTTATTAAATTTCAAATTTTGTAATTTAAATTTTGAAAAAAAATATAAATTCAGTGAGGGATTAGGAAAAATTGAGCGAAGCCCTCAGTAATCCCTTGCTGAATGCAAGAGATTACAGAGGGGTCAAAAAGGAAAGAAAACTTCCCTTGGTAATATATACCAAGGGATTACTAAGCAATTCTTTAAAAAAATGTCTAAAGGGAAAAAAATCCCATGTTGATCCCTTGAAAACGGTCAGGAATTACTGATGGTCAAACTAACAAATCTCTCAATAATCCCTTAGAAATTTGAAGGATTACCAACGGAAATTTCCCCCAAAAAAATAAAAAATAAAAAATCCAACATTAATCCCTTACAAACAGCGACATATTACTAATAGAAAGGAGCACATGAACCCAAAAGTAGTTGGTAATCCCTCAGTAATTACCGATGGATTTTCGAGAGATAACAAATTATTAACATTGTTAATTAAATGACCAATGAAACTCCCTTGCAAATTTACAAGGGATTACTGATAGAATAAGTAATTTTATGCCCTTGGAATTTTAAAATGTCATCCCTAATTCATCCATAAATTTGCTTCAAAAAATATTATTGATCCAACTTATTTGCCCGTGGTAATCAATCGTAATTAGTAAGAGATTTTGTTTCTCTCAGTATTTGTGAAGAGTTTTTTAACGAACGACAAATCTCTCACTGATCCCTCGCTAACCATGCATGTATCATTGAGGGATATGTTCCTCACTGATTGACTTTTTTTTTAGTGTGTTTAATAAATATCTCCACAAATAATTAATATTTGCTCCGTTGACATTAATTGTTTCACTACCAAATTTTTACCCCATGTAACATTTACCAAATAAGTGATCTCTCTCTCTCTCTCTCTCCACTACTAGAAAGTGGACAATCAATCACGGAAATCAGCCATGAAAACTGGTGTAAGAAATCACCTATGAATCAGCCACGAAAATTTTTAAAAAATTTTGTTTATATTGATGAAAAACTTTCGTAGTTAATTCGTAGGCGATTAGACACGAAAAATTTTATAAAAAAGTTATTATATATTGATAAAAGATTTTCGTGGTTGATTTGTAAGAAATCAACCATGAAAAATATTCGTGGCTAATCACCTACAAATCAACCGCGAACATTTTAGAAAAATATCATGATATATTGATAAAAGATTTTCATAATTGATTCGTTAGTGATCAACCATGAATCAACCACGGATAATTTTCGTGGCTGATCCCCTACGAATCAACTACGGATATTTTCATGACAGATTTTAATCTTTTATCAATATATAATCAAAATTTTAAAAAAATCGTAACTGATTCATTGGTGATTAGACACGAATCAACCACGAATATTTTTTCGTGGCTTATCTCCTACAAATCAGTCACGAAAATCTTTTATTAATATATAATCACATTTTTAAAAAATTGTCTTGGTTGATTCGTAAGTGATCAGTCATAGATATTTTCGTGATAGATCTCTTGCGATTCAGTCACGTAAATCTTTCATCAATATATATTATTAAATATTTTTAAATAAAAATAAAAATAAAAATACATATTTATTTATATATATATAAATATTTATATAAAAATATTTATAAATATAGATATAAATATTTATCTATATAAATAAATAAATATTATATATATACGTATGTATATAAATAAATAAATATATATATGTATGTATATATATACACACACATATATCAATACACACACATATATATATATTGTTTATATATGTATATATTTGTAAAAACGATAACATAAATGTAAAAAATAATTTATTATATTGAAGAATATGGTTTTATAGTAAATTTAATATGATTGTTATATTTTATTATAGTATTAACACTTAACAAAAAATACAAAAAGAATGTTGGGCATAGTTTAAATGAAAAAGAAAAAAGAGATATGTCCAAACAATTGGACTTGGCCCAATGGTTAAGTCTTAAACTCTCATATGAGAGGGACTCTCAATGAACTCAAAAGGTCTTCAATTAATTGAAGGGTTACGATCAGGTGTGCTCATATGAAATATCCCAAAAAATCAGCTGTGTTGCCACAAATCAATTATAAATTTTCAGTTGTTGGTTCTATTTTTAATTAAACAAAATATTATTATTTGAAATTGCATTAATCACGAAATTTTAAAATCAGCTATGCAATTTTTTGTGGCAGATCACCCACAGACAAAATTTTTTTCGTAGCTGTTCCGTGGCTACGGTCTACAACCACAAAATTTTTTCATAGTTGTTCTATGGTAAATTTGTATGAATAGTCCATAATATATTTTATTTACCGCATAATAGTTTTAATACTTTTTTAAAATTTTTGAGGTCTTCAATATATATATATATATATATATATATATATATATTTTAAATTGTCTCTACCATTCAAAATGTAGTGGAGTTCGACAGATATAGTACGTGAAATGTACATAGACTTGTAGATAAGAGACAATTATGATAAATCACTCTTTCTTAACTAGTAAACTACAAAAATAACTTATTACCCGATTTAATTATATTTCAAAAATCTCCTGGTTTGCACCGTTTGGACACAATTACACCGACGGAAAAGTCCACTAACTCCAATTGTAAAATCAAAACCTTCACCTCTATATATTAGTATCTCCTCCTCTTTGCTACTTCACTCAACCCTAAATTTCCACTCTTTGTCTATATTTCTTAGCCGCTAGTAATTTCTATACTTCACGTTTTGAGTATTTCGTAGTTGCTTTATTCTACAACTAATCTTGAATTTTGGTACTCTGTAATTCATAGAGATGCAAAAGCAGGCGGCGAGTACAATGAAGTCCTCCAAGAAGTTGGCTCTCCTTCTGCGGTTTGAAAAAAGCTCGCGTTGCATTATTCAGTGAAATTCTTTGATTTTTATTATTTTTTTTATAGAATCTCGTTTGTTCTGTATCTTGCATCATCTCTAATGTCATACAAAAAAGATTTGAAATAAAAGTAGAATTTGGCCTTCTTTTCTTCCACTCCCACACAAAATGTAGCTATCACTACAGGAAAAATCGTGATTTGCGACGAATTTTTTGCGACGGCTTCAATACCGTCGCTAATAGCGACCATTTTGCGACGATTTTCAAACAAGTCGCGAGTTGACCAAAACCGTCGCAATTCGTAGCAAAATCGTCGCTATTTGCGAGGGTTTTGCGACGGTATTTATACCCTCACAAATTGCGAGGGTTTTGCGACGGCGATTTATTTTAAAAAAATATTTTTAAAAAAATTTTTGAACGTCCATCGCAAAACCCTCGCAATTTGCGAGGATTTTGCGACGGCCAATAAACCCTCGCAAATTGCGAGGGTTTTACGACGGCAAGTTATTTTTTAGAAAAATATTTTAAAATTTTTTGAACGTCCATCGCAAAGTCCTCGCAATTTGAGAGGGTTTTACGACGGTAGTTAGCCCTCGCAATTTGCGAGGGTTTTGTGACGGCTATCTATTTTTTTTAAAAAAATATTTTTTTAAAAAATTTTGAACGTCGCTATACGCATGCTAAAGTTGTGTATTTTGAGTGGAAGAGCGTAAAAATTACTTGCTTTGTACAGAAATGATAAATTATGAGATTTTCGGATATAATTAAACCAAGTGATAAATATATGATTTACGAGTTAAGAAAGGGCGATTTGTTGGATTTGCTCCTCATCTAGACGTCCATGTACATATCACGCGTGTCATGTCCTCCGGATTCCACTACATTTGGGATGGTAGGCATTGTAAAAAATTGAAATATATAGATTGGAGATGTCAAAAATTAAAATAAAAAAGAATTGAGATTATTTTACAGCAAGTAAAATTGATCAATGACTAGTTACGTTACCTACAGCTGATGGCCTTCATCTCTCGCAGACTTACTATGCTCTCTCCATTCTTGAGCGCTCTCAAATGCTCGACTGTAAGCCTATGTCTACTCCGTTGGATGTCAAGCTCCACCCTCTGGAATCTGCTCCTCCTCTTGACGATCCTAGTCACTATCGTGGCCTTGTTGGTGCATTGCAATATCTCACCTTGACGTGTCCTGATTTCTCCTACAGTGTTAACTATGTCTCACAATTCATGCATGCTCCTACAACTGCTCATCTCAAATTGGTTCACCGCATTCTTCAGTATCTTAAAGGAACCCTCTCTATGGGCTTAACTCTTTTCTCTAACACTACACTTGCCCTCTCTGCTTTTTTCGATGCTAACTGGGCTGGCTGTCCTCTCACACGCCGGTCGAATACCGACTATTGTGTTTTTCTTGGCTCCAATCTTATTTCCTGGTGTGCAAAAAAACAGCATTCTATCTCTCGTTCTAGTACCAAAGCTGAGTATCATGCTATGGCTAATACAGCAGTTGAGCTTACTTGGCTTTCCTATCTTCTCAGTGATCTTCGTGTTTCTCTTCCTTCTACCCCAACACTTTATTGTGATAACATCAGTGCCCTCTACATGACTATCAATCCCGTGTTCCATGCTCGCAGTAAACATATTGAACTAGACTATCATTTTGTACGTGAACATGTTGCTCGTGGGTTACTTGTCACTAAGCATATCCCTTCACCTCATCAGGTTGCTAATATCTTCACTAAGTCTGTTCCCAAGGCTCCATTAGCTCACTTTCGGCCCAAACTGTGTCTCCAGTCCCCGCACAGTTTGCGGGAGGGTATTGCCAATATTGACTCATGAGCTGGAGTAATAAGGAGTATCTCATTCATAAGATTTTGTCACACGATGATGGAGAAATAAGGAAGATTGTGCTCATGAGGTTATTGATATCTAGTCAAGGGATGTGGTTGGTGTCAAGGAAACTTGGGAGCAATACCTTCCTACAGAAAGGATAGTTTTGTTTGATATAGGAAACTTCTCATATCTCCAATTATATTATTGTTTGTATCCTTGATATTCTCCTAGTTTAGCTGCAGTAGGCTCTAGGGTAGATGAGCAAGAGTATATATTGTAATCCACGGTTTCGTGGACGTGTAAGGAAAAACAGCAGTTCAATAAAAGACAATAGAAAAAAACTTCAGTTCTGAATTTCCTCTTACGTAAATTTACCTTTCTTAAAAAAATTGATCAATGACTTTGGTGTGTGTTAAAAATGATAAGAATTGTGCCAAATTTCATTGAGTTATTTACCAAGACACAAGGACCAATTTGTGTACATTTATTAATTTGTCCTCTTTCTTTTGATATGGGCTCTCTCATAAAACCTTTGGAGTGCTGAAATGACTTGATGCACTACTTATGTACAAGCAATCTGATGGTTAAAAATGGAACGTCCTATCTCCATCGAGGTGGACATGATCTCTGATTTTCTTGGAGTAATTCCTAATCACTATTCTAATCAATACTTGGTAATTGGATATCAAATTTGGTGCAAGTGTGTTATAATCCTTCCACCTTTCCTACTCTAGTAGACCTCCTTCAAATCTTGATCCATCAATTGCTGAAGTGAGATAGAGCAGTAGGTTGGGCTGGAGTGGTGAGAAAGGACGGAAAAGGTGGATGGTGTGGCAACTAGGGTTAGGAAGAAGAAGAAACTCTTTTGTTTTTTTTTTTTTTTTGGGATAAATTTGTATAAATAGTTCATAATTTATTTTGTTTATTACCAAGTATAATTTAATTTTTTTACCAAGGACGGAAAAGGTAGATGGTGTGGCAACTAGGGTTATTAATTTTTTTTTCAACTTCTAAGATCTCCAATCTATAAATATCTCATTTTTTAATAATCTCCACCACTCCAAATGCGGTGTAGTTCGGCGGATATAGTAAACAATCTGTACATGAGTTTCTAGACGAGGGACAAAACTGACAAATCACACTTACTTAACTAGTAAATTGTAAATTGACTTATTAGCCGTTCAATTATATCCCCAAAATCTCCTGGTTTGTACACTTTCTTACACGCTTTGTACATGAAATGGCAAATCAGGAGATATTTGGGATATAATTACATAGGGTGAAAAGCAAGTTTAGTATGATTTAGGAGTTAAGAAAGAGTGATTTGTTAGATCTGCTCTTCGTTTAGAAACTCATGTGTAGATTATGTGTCATGTCTTTAGTGGTACATATCATAAAAAATTGAAATGTATAGATTGGAAATGTCAAAATTTGAAATAAAAAAAGAATTGAAATTATTTTACATCAAATAAAATTGATCAAGGACTAGTTATGTAAATTTACCTTCTTTTAAATATGATTTACAAAGGTACTTTTATTATGAATATCTTAAAATTATTAGAAGCTCCATTAATTAGTGGAGGCTCCACTAATTATGGATTTATGTGAATTATTAGAGAAGATTTTTATGGATGTCCACCATTTAGTGGAGACACCACTAATTAAGATTAGTGGAAGATGATGTATGCCATGATGTATTTCACTAATTAGAGCTCTATAAATAGAGCTATTCTCTAAGCTTGTAATACACCATTATTTTGTGAAAGAAAGATTAGTGAAAGAAATATTAGAGAAAATTGTGAGAGAAAAGAAAGAGAGAAGTTTGAAGAAATTTTTGTGCAAAGAATAGTTAGAATTTTCTTAGTGTGTAGTGTGTAGATTTTATTCTAACACTACCCAAATTTTATAACACGTTATTAGCACGAGTCTCTACCGTTACAAAAGTTAGAAGACATGTACGCATTTATTGATCTCTATGACTAACCTCGCAAAACTCGAATTTGTAACATTTGATATTTCTAAAAAGAAAATTTATATGTCATGGGTTCTCGGTACATTAATGCATTTAAATGTTGAAAAGAAAGATTGGACCACCTAAAGATGGTCGTACTACCAATTGCACGGTATGAATGATTGCACCTAAAGTTGCAAGATTTAAAAACCGTGAACTCCGCGATGTATAAAATTACATCTCAGTTAAAATTATATGGATAAAAAGTTACTGATGAAGATATCTTGGAGAAGACATTCTCTACTTTTCATACCTCGAATATTGTCCTACAGTAACAATATCGAGAAAAAAAAGGTATCCAAAGTTGACAAATTTAACATGAGTTATTATTGAGAAATCATGAAGCCAGATGAACTGGCTCAACAGCACTCCTAGAAGTAAATGTTGTTAGCTCCAACAGAAGCCATCGTTATAATCGTTATAATCGTAGTTCTGACAGTGACCGTGGTTATGGTCATGGATACATTCGATATTTCCCTTATTACAGAGAAATACTGGCCACCGGAAGTGAAATAGAAAGGGAAAATGATATTTCCATTAATAATAAGCATCACATCTTTTATTCATATCACTAGTGTTCACATGAACTTGAGGATACATGTTTGTAGTTGCTCTTTTGCAATTGAGCTGACAAATTTAAGATGAATGTTTGTAATTGTTCTTTTTCAATATTTACATTAGAGGAAGAGGAAAAGTCGGTACCGGGAAGAGTGAAAAGAAAAAGGAAATTTTTATAATAGATTTCTTGGCATTTCCTACTTGTCATCATGTTCTTACATTTCATTTTCTTTTTCATTATTCTCTTGTGAAATCATTATTCCCTAAATTAGGGGGAGAACAGAAACAGTATAAGAAAGATCTTGCTTGGACAACATCATTAAATTATCTTGATCCGCACATAAGCGCATGTGAACTTGAAGTTCAAAAGATAATTCATTTGCAAAGCATTGCAAATCAAATGTCAGACGCTTTTGTTGACTCCAGAAGAGTTACAAAATCACATATTCCAGTTATAAATGCTCATATTCGAATTGAAGTTCCAGCAGAACAAAATATTATACCTATAGTTGCTTGAGTCAAAAACACGTCGAAAGCGTGGCCGACCTCTTGGTTCTAAAGATAAAAATCCTCGAAAAAAAGAAGATTAAATGATCCGAAAGATCATATTGAAGAAAAGAATGATAAAGACCAAGAGAGAACTGATGACAAAGAACCAGAAGCTGATGAAAGTAATACTGAAATTTCTATCAATTATATAACTTCCGGTAGAAGTTGGAATCGGATAGAAACTGTTATTGATAATATATTTGCATACAATATATCTCTTGATGTTAATAATGATGATCCTGAACCAATATCAGTTGATGAATGTCAGCATAGAAAAGATTGGTTGCAATAGAAATATGCGATTCAATCAGAGTTAAATACACTGACAAAACGTGAAGTCTTCGTACCTGCAGTCCGAACACCAGAAGGTGTAAAACCTATTGGCTACAAATAGATATTTGTGCGAAAGCGCAATAAAAAGAGTGAAATCGTTCGATATAAAGCGCGATCAGTAGCCCAAGGCTTTTCACAAAGACCAGGTATCGATTATGATGAAACTTATTCTCCTATTGTTGATGCCATTACACTCCGATATCTTATCAGTTTGGCAGTACATGAAAAGATAAATATACGCCTATTAGATGTTGTCATTGCTTACTTGTATGGAAATTTAGAAAATGATGTTTACATAAAAATCCCCGAAGGATTTCATATGCCTGAAGCATATAAACATTATCCTCGTGAAAATTACTCCATCAAGTTGCAAAAATCATTATATGGCCTGAAGCAATCTGGGCGCATGTGGTTCACACGTCTTAGTGAATATTTATTGAAAGCGGGATTTAAAAATGACCAGGTATGTCCATGTGTTTTTATTAAGAAATATGGTTCTAAATTTGTGATATTAGCTATATATATTGATGATATTAATCTTATTGGAACTTCTGAAGAGCTCCAAGAAACAATTGATTATTTAAAAAAAGAATTCAAAATCAAGAATTTTGGTAAAACTAAATTTTGCCTTGGTTTACAAATTGAACATTTGGAAAGTGGAACATTTATTCATCAATCAACATATACAGCAAAAGTGCTAAAAAGATTTTACATGGACAAAGCGCATCCATTGAGTATTCCAATGATCGTTCGATCATTAAATGTGGATAAAGATCCTTTCCGACCTCAAGAAAATGATGAAGAACTCCTTAGTCCTGAAGTACCATATCTCAGTACAATTGGTGCATTGATGTATCTTGCTAATAATACATGACCTGATATTGCTTTTGCTGTCAATTTATTAACAATATTTAGTTCTTCACCAACACGACGATATTGGAATGGAATTAAACAAATCCTTCGATATCTCCAAGATGCTGGTTATTTATCTGATCCACATAAAGTACGTTCTCAAACAGGCTATCTATTTACATGTGGAAATACTGCTATATCATAGCGTTATACAAAACAATCTATAGCAGCTACTTCTTCAAATCATGCTGAAATTATAGCCATTTATGAAGCAAATCGAGAATGTGTATGGCTAAGATCCATGATTCATTATATCCGAGAAAGTTGTGGATTATCATCGATCAAAGATATTCCAACTCCTCTTTATGAAGACAATGCAGCTTGCATAGCTCAATTACGAGGAGGATATATTAAAGGAAATCAGACAAAACATATTTTACCAAAATTCTTCTTTACTCATGAACTCTAGAAGAAATGTGAAATTGATGTGCTACAAATTCGGTCATGTGACAACCTCACGATATTTTCACGAAGACTTTACCGATTGCAACATTTGAGAAGTTGAGATATAAAATCGGTATGCGTCGGTTTAAAGATTTAAATGAATCATCTCATCAAGTGGAGTAATAATCAGACATATAGAATAGTGTATTCTTTTTCCTTCATTAGATTTTTTTCCCACTGGGTTTTTATCTAGTAAGGTTTTAACGAGGTATATTCTTTAAGTAATGGATGGACATCTAAGGGGGAGTATTATGAATATCTTAAAATTATTGGAAGCTCCATTAATTAGTGGAGGCTCCACTAATTATGGATTTATGTGAATTATTAGAGAAGATTTTTATGGATGTTCACCATTTAGTGGAGACACCACTAATTAAGATTAGTGGAAGATGATGTATGCCAAGATGTATTCCACTAATTAGAGCTTTATAAATAGAGCTATTCTCTAAGCTTGTAATATACCATTATTTTGTGAAAGAAAGATTAGTGAAAGAAATATTAGAAAAAATTGTGAGAGAAAAGAAAGAGAGAAGTTTGAAGAAATTTTTGTGCAAAGAATAGTTAGAATTTTCTTAGTGTGTAGTGTGTAAATTTTATTCTAACACTACCCAAATTTTATAACAACTTTAATTTTTTAAGAATCAAATTTAATATTTGGGGGGAAAAAATCTTAAACAATTACACATTTGCCCAAATATGTTGATGATTGGGAATCAACCCTTTTACTTTTCAAATGTAAGTTACTACAAAAACTAATACAACCTAGAAGTAATGATTATCATCTATTCATCTCTCAAGCTTAATTTGTCCACGAAAAATTTACAAAAGAATAAGTTCTAGCTTGAAAATTGCCTCAAAGATGATACTTCTGTCAATATTGGACCACTTACACAGATATCTCTCAAAGCACAAATAGTGACAACAGGCCAACATTGAAATTTAATAGCAGGACCACTTCCTATCAATTTCAATTTCAATCTATATATGACCTAGTCCTTTCATCCCTAACATAAAGGCAAGCTTTTCATTTTCTCCTGAAAATAAATTGGAAATTGTTGTACAATTCCATTAAAAATTCTCAAATCATTTTGCATTTTTATTCTTTCAAATTTCGAATTCAGCTTCAACTGACAACCTTGGAACATTACAGCTATGACATATTAGCGTGGTTTAAGTCAATATTGTATTGGACCTTTTAAAGCTGAGGAAGAAAATGCCATGTCCTGATGTGCTTGAAGATAATGCATGGAAGCGAGAATAGGATGTTCTTGACCAGCTTGCTTGATAATTGTATCCAGTTGGGAATTGTCCTTCCTATATGACAAAGTTTCTTCCGTGCAAATAGAATGGGTCGATATTGTGATATGAAATTCTTTTACAGACTAACCTACCATATATATATTTTTTAATTAGTCTGAATTTGATATAACTAACTACTAAAATCTCTCCTATATCGCAAAAAATATAGCTTGTATTATATGATTAGAGACAAGGCCGATGGAAAGATACATTCATATTATTTCTGTATGGATCGAAATGTTTGTATATCTTGGCAAAAGTTGAAGTATTTGATCCTCTTTGAGGATTAAGTAGGTTAAGAGTGGTTTATAAACTGCTAAAATTTACTGCAAAAAATGAAGTATCACCCTAACTTACCTGTTTGATTTACATGTAAAACCAGCTTCTTTCATTTTCAGTGTGAAATAGCTCTAATTTCCTATACACCCCCTCCCCCAACAACCCAAAGAACAAAAACGAGGAAGAACTAGTTGTACACTCGTACTTCCATATTTTGTACTTTGTCGACTACTTTGTGAGGAGAAATCGAAGCTGGAAATAAAAAGAAGAACAGGAAAAGACTGATGGAAAGAACCAAAATATCATAGCTTTGGCATAAAGTACAACGTTAAGCCATTAACTTCTTCATAGGTCATATGTATGAAGTTGCTGGCCATAGGAAAAAAAAAAAAACTGGCAACTAAAGAAGAGCTATTTATTGTGCAAAGGGAAAGCATTTCCTGAGAAATTTGCCCTCTTTACAAGTCTTCCTTTCATTCTCGGCCTCGCCATAGGGAAAAAACCTGGCAACTAATGAAGAGTCATTTATTGTGCAAAGGGAAAGCATTTCCTGAGAAATTTGCCCTCTTTACAAATCTTCCTTTCATTCTCGGCCTCTTTTCTGCATTCAATTTTCGAACCTCGTATCTGATTTTCTTCGAAAACAATCTTGTTCGACGTTTTTCTCTGTATCTTGATACTCTTGCTTCTCTTCCTCTATCCATAATTGCTGCATGTCCGAAAATCATCCCTTCCCAATATGGATGAACTGTTCCACAAACCCCCTGCAAAAATATGAATCCGTATTGATCATAAATCCACCTAATTTTTGCAGTAAAATGTGTTAAAGGCTAAATGGGAACCTTGGTTCTACTAAGAGCAACATAAAAGCATGAGGTCCGCAACTCATTTTTGCTACGGACTCCAACTACAAAATGCCAAAGAAAATGCTAAAAAAGTACCTTTTCTATTATTGAACATGCATTTCACCACCTAAGAAGTTCGTAATGGATTCTTTTCCTAGAAATAAAGGCTATAAATGTTTTTTGCAAAGATTGCACTTTGCACCGACAACTAATTTTGCACTAATATTGCGAAATCAATGCTGGCAAAGAAGGAAGTGTAAAACGAAGACCAATAATTGAAATATAGTACATAGAGTAGCTGGTGCGTACCATGCAATCCGGCCAACAGTCATTGGAGTCCAATTCAGGCCTTTCACCGGTGGTCCACGGAGACCTTTGGTCGTCCCAGGCAGCAATAACACCATTATAATCAAGCCTCAATAAGATCTTCTTGGTGGGGTTGACAGCATCACGTACTTTGCAATCTTCACCGTCTTCCTTGAGTATTTCCCTTTGATCGGTTTTCGCTTTATTGTCATCTTCACATGTCATCGGAGAATCGTAATCAAAGTTCAGCTCAAATATTTCTCTTGCTAAATCAATTTCAGTACCAACCTGATGCCTCATGACAATCTCAGTTTCTCCTTCATCTTCGACCTTAACTTTTCCACTACCCAAAGAACTCTCCATTCGGTCTTTCTCTTTGCAATCAGAAAGCCCCAGTCCTTCCATATCAAATGACTCATCATCAAGACCTTTGCCTAGTAAGCTTTCAACATCAGCAGCAAACTCAGCAAGCTCTATCTCAGACGACAAAGATCCATGTAGCTGATTCAAATCATTAATAGAGTTATATGGTATCGTAGACTTGGATTCAGCCCCAACAGCATCATTACCTTGAGTTGTAGCAGCTTCATTTGAATTTGCAGTAGTGCATAGTTCTGCAACACAAGGATCAAATATAGGAACCCTATAAAGAAGCTGCTCATCATTCTCCTCATGAGAATTTTCATCACTACACATTTCAGGAACAAGACGAAGAGGGTTTCTTGCTGGCTCTTGATCAAATTTAGATTTTGCATGCTTTCCATGCCTTGGTGTTCGAGCCTTTTTGGTGAATCCCCGGTGCCAAGAAGGCACAGAAATCTCTAAACCAGTTTCTTTGGAGGGCCTGATTGATGCAGTCTTGAGCCGAACCCTTTCGTGCCTCCGAGCCAAAGGGTTCGCGGAATGGACCGAACCATCACAAGATTGGCAAAGAAACGCATCATCAGCAGGGCAATACCATCTAGCCCTCTTCTTTATACAATTATCGCAAGCTCTAGCAGTCTTGCCCCCCACAGCATTTGCCAATTTTTTATCCGAAGCCACGATCAACTCTTTCTTTCTATCCATGGAATCTTGAATCAAAATCAAAGTTCCACAAAGATCTAATGAAAAGGTAGAGCAAAAAGGGGGAATGAGAATTTCTTGATTCCGTTTGGTTTGGCAAAGGGCGATTGGAAATTTTGAGCTTGAGCTTTATGTATAGAGCTACAACTGTTTGATGCAATTATTGTATTAAAGAGTAAGACCCACAGTTGCACTTTTACAGTTTTTAGGAGGAGTTGAAGGCCATATCTAGGAGCACTTTTGGGGAGCTTTCCACAGAGGAGGAGGGTTTTGTACTTTTGGGACCCATCTTGAGGCCTTATCTGTTATTTAATTGGCTGCTGAATTAGAATCATCCTATTTGCAGGTTTTTTATTGGCTACACTTCTAATCATGGGATTACAAGTGGGACAACACATAAGAGGGGATGAGAATTAGTCCTTGATCCGATCTCTTCTTCCACTCTCTAAAGTGTCAATTTCTTTGGCCACTAAATTTGAAGAAGACCCTTTTGTTAGAGTGCTCCCTTTCAATTATGCCTTTTTAGAGTTCACTTGATTGCGGTCCTGTTTTCTCCTTGCCTCTCTGTCTCTACCCAAAAGCTCAGAAACCCCACAAGCACCCCAAATTGTTTTATGGTGTAATTTGCAAAATAAAATTTACCACTTCATGGAACACAATGACAATTGGAAATGGGCCTCTCGGAATACAAAAGGGTATATATATCTTGTCCTCATCACTCTTTTGGATCAATAGATATAAGGGATTGAAGATTTGATTTCAATTTTAGAACGCAGTAGAAGTTCTCTTACTATAGTTGCCACGTCTCGAATTTAAGCTGGAAAAGGGATTTAAATCTGAACTCTATGCGTGGCACAATAACATTCATAAAGTTTTCTCAAAAGTATCGAGACTAAATTAATTAAAACAACAATAATAATAACTATATAAGTACACTCAAAGACTCTCACTAATAACAAGGGCCTCGAACTAATATGTTCAATAACAATCAGATTTCCATAATTTTAACTTACATATGCAAAATGATAGAGGGCAGGCCATGGCGCAACGGTTAAGTTGCTCATTTGATGATCAAAGATTACAAATTCGAACCACCGTGGAAATGACCTCTTAACGAAATTCTCTTGGCGAAATGTTAAGGGAAAGCTGCATACATACCGGTTTCCTCCCTATATCCCCGCAAGGTGGGAGCGCTTAACTCACTGGGGCTAGCCCTTTATATGCAAAATGATAGAAGTGATGGGATGAGTTACATTGATTTAATAAATAATTTCGGATATTTTTTATGAATGAATATATTATGTATGTTTATATAATATTTAATAGAAAGTTCTTATGTACTTATGTATGCCAAAAATTCAATCATTTATATACAAAAATATTGAATTAACAACACATGTTCTTTTCAAAAAATTAACTCTCAACAAAACTTTCATAACAAAACCAAATTAATTGAACAAGTTCATGAATTTCAAATAACAGAGATTAGTTTAGTTTACTGATATCAATCTAACTCTTTTCCTTGTTAGGTAGGCAAGAGACTAGTACTAGCTATTACCTACTATTAGGGGTGCTCACGGCTCGGGATGATTCGAAAATTTAGAAATTTTAATACCGTTTTAAAATTTCGATTCTTTTATATACTTTGTACCAATTTCGAATCGTAATTTCGGGATGGGACTAGATGGATATTTTAAGTTTCGGGATGGGATGGATATTTGGATTTTTAATTCTAATGTAACAAATACAATTCTAATTCAGTTTTCAGATATTTTTGAACATTTTTCACAAAAAAAAAATACTATTATCCATAAATTTAAAAAATATATGTTAATCATTTTTAAATTTTAATGTAAAATAAAATTTGAAACAATTTTTATGACACTTTATATAATATAATATATATTTTATTATATACTATATATAATTAAAATCATAATTATCATTCTTTTTAAATATAATATATATATATATATGTGTACATGACTATATATATTCGATTCTAATTTTAGTTCTTCGGTTTGAAATAATTCGGAATGGTTCAGGACGGTTTTTATACGGTTCGGAATAGTTTTCGGTACAAATATTACATAAAAAATCTCGACACAGTTCAATTTAAAAAAGTTAAAAGTCAATGATTTTTTTTTATTCTGATTCTATACAATCCGATTATTCGTATCAATTTAATTATTCTTTTGTCCCATAAGCAACCATAGGTAGGTTCTAACTGATTAAATTTCGAAACATGTCCCTCCAATATTTCTTTTCCATTCTATGAGCTTGCAATCATTAACACCACAAATACAATTATAGACCAAAATTCATTCCCATTTTCAATAGGAAAATAATCTATTCGAGGAACAATAATTTTTAAAATAGTATTTATGAACAATAGAGAATATCGTGACTACTTATCTCAAATGATATAAACAAAAAAGATTATATCAACTCGAATAAAATCTTGTCGTTTAATTCCTACAAATAAATCCCTAAATCAAACTTTACTAAAATTAACAATTCCAAAGATAAGAGCCTTCAAATTTTTAAGTTATATCCCACTTCTAATCAATATAGACAAATACGGGAATGAACATTTTTACCTTATCTTTTAAAGTCATAAAATATAATATCCATTCTTCTTTTTACCCTAAACCTTCAGTTCTGTAATGGTTGGTGTTTCCTAAATAAAGAAAGTGAGTTTATAAAGATGTTCAAAATAATTTAAGTGAATCATTTAAATGATTTAACCCTATCTAACTAATTTACTTTATGTTCTTCTAACTAATTAATCACAGTTAAAGGCAGTCTAATTAAATCTAACAATATTCTGACATGATTATGAGTTGGCTCTTCTAATAAATACTTCAACCTAAAATTGGATCGGATATTTACATAAATAGTTTTGAAATTAATCATTTCTAGTTTCAAAAACCTATAATTGAAACTTGTTAATTAGGTGCCATATATATGCATTTCAGATGTACTAGTGGCTTGAATTGCCACTATGAATTTTCTTTCATAATTGTATTTGGAAGAATGAAAAATTTTCTGCCCGTGATATACATGGGGTTCACAAATAAGTCACAAAAAGTGTTTTTCTTTTTTTTGAAGATAAGAATTGATCAAAGGAGAAAATAATATAACTGGATAATTCTGATGTGGAAACCTCATCCATGGATGCCCGCAGTGGAAAAACTGAGGAAAGGGTCTGATAGATTTTTCCTCTGGTCCAAAAAGTCTGTAAGGATTATGGTTATGGACTTGAAAGTGACTCTCTTGTTTCCACCTCCCTCTCGTTTTCTTTCGCATTTGCCATAGATGCCTTCTCATAAATGGAATACAAACACAAACAAAATTTCGTCAATTTTAAAATAGATTTCTTTATATTATTTATCCTCCCATAAGAAGTATTTCTGACAGTTTATTATTTGTTTTACTTTTCTATTTTGGTAATTGGGATTTCTTTTTAAAAACAATTTCCTTGCTTGGGAAACTGATTAGTTTGAAATGAGATTTTCTCATATTGACCAAAATTTTCTTGTTTTCTCATCCTTTCCCCTATCTCCTTTCCCATTCCTTATCTTCTCTCCCCTCCCTCCCTCTCCCTTCCTTCCCCCTTCTAAAAGAATATTAAAAGAATGGGGAAAACGGGGCAATGAGAAGTTGGGATTTTTTCAGAAATGGACCTAGAATGAATCCTAGAACTAGGAAAAGGTCATTAAAAAGGACCTAAAAAGCTTACACTGGCAGAAATGCATGGGCCAAATGATGGGTGAATTATGGGTTCTATTTGTTGTTTCATGAGACATGCCAATTCCTCCCACTTTGGATTTCAACTAAATCGGTCCTCCAAGTAAGAATCTATGGTTGTAGTCTAGCGGGTATAGGTCACCAGTTTTTCAACCCTCATGCAGGTAAAATATGTGAATTCTGCATTTATTTGATTTACTTTTGAACCCTCAACATTTTACTGACATGCTTGCGACTTTGTTTTATTAGATATAATGGCGGAAGAAATATGAATTGAATCTTTTATCTCTTAAATTAAATTATTATTTTTTCGTTACATGCTTGTAATTATAATCGTAAATGTACTTCAAATCGGTAATTCATAGTAAGAGAAAACATCTTTATACATACTATCTCTCTTTTATAATATAATTTTTTAAAAAAATTATACACAAAAATTAAAATTTTTAAAGATAATGCATTTTATGAGCCAAATTATAAAGAATATCTTTAGTCAAATTGTTTAAAAAATTAAGGAGTATAGGGTTTAGAGAAAGAGAGGTTAGAATGAAAAGTGGAAGGTGAACAATGTCGATCCCTCATCCAACATTCAAGCTCATGTGTTCGTCTCTTAACGGAGTTTTTTTTTTTTAATGAATAAAAGTGCAAGCTTAAAATAGTGAATCAATAACATTTTCACTATCTAATATTCGGACTTGTGTATATCATTTGGTGAATATATCAAACAAGTGGAACAATTGGTACAAGTACAGATTGTATCAAACTAGCTAGCACCACCAAAATCTAATGAACTGCTTATGAAATGCTAATAATACTATTAAATGCCTTATATTATTAGAAAAAATTTATACGTAATTTTATAAAAAAGTTATATGTAATAACGAGAGTGATACTATTAGAAAATTATTAATAATATTTATTAAAATTTATTTAAAAACTTATATTATTAATCAAATTATCTAAAATGCCTTTCGTCAAACTGCTTGTGAAATTGAAGAATATAATGTTTATAGTGATAGAGAGATATGTAAAATTAAATAAATAAAGACATTTTTTTTAAAAAAATTATACTTTGTGTTGACTACATTTTTAATCGCGTTGTGATAACGGTAATTTTCAACCGAAATCGATATGAATTATGTCAAACGGATGATGACATTAAGAAAAATCTTCAACTGCTGTACCCGGTCAACATCGGAATTAGGAGCCGATAAGCCGTTACCCCCACTCCACGGCACGATCAGTAAAATTCTACTGTTTGCAACCGCCAAGGACGGGTCATGAAGCGGGGTTCTCTCCACAATCGAAAAGTCGGCAACCATACCACAATAAGTATAAAACGAGTAAGAATCCTAAATGAAGAAACAACAATAATCATCTCAAGCTAAATTATCAAATTCTTCCTGTTTTTCAATTCCCATTTTCTGCATATTTCTTTACTGCTTTCTTACAGCTTTATTTTTGGCTTTTGTTTACATTTTCTTTACAATTTTCCTTACCCCTTTGATTATAAGCTTTCCGTTTTATATTGCTTTGATTACCGATTGCAGTATTTTGTATTCATTTATCATTTTGACCGAAATACACCGAGTTCAATACTACTTTGTTTTCGCATGCAATATTTCTATTTTCTTAGACCCTTTTTATAGTGAGTTTAATGAATTCACATCTTTTAAAAGGTTCGATTCAACCATTTATCTTTCTATCGGACTGTTTATGTTTATCGTAAAAGTTACTGATCGATAATTCTATTGGTTCCCCTTTTCGTAAAACAACACTTTAAAAGATAAATTGTACAATATATGCAAATTCCTCTATATGTATACACCCAAAAAAAAAACACGTGCGCGCGTATATGTGTGTATATGGTGTGCGAACGTATGTATTTTCCCAAGATATGAGAGAGAGATCCATTCCCCATTCATTGAGCAAATGAATTGGGCTGAGAGTTCAAGAGATGAAAGTGGGAGAGAGATTGAGGCCCACATCTCTCCCCGACACACCGACAAACCATGAAGAATATGTTGTTTAATATTCGAACAAGTATTATAATGGGACGGACAATAAGCCCATTTTGCAAAGGGGTCAACATTGAATGGTAGCATCAAACTGCAATTCAAGTTCTTTCCACGTTGTAGAAAATAGAAATATCAAAGGAAACTTGAACAAACCTCATCTAGAAAAATACAGGTTCACCAATCTAGGAATAAGACTGTTTGCTTAGCCAGAAATCCTTTGAGTTGATGATGTTTTTATCTTTTTATACATCAATGAAGAGGGAGCTTTTTATTTGGTAAGAACGATTTAATTAATTAAATTACTATCTTGTATCGTTCAGTATTATTACGTTAAAATTGTAATTCTAAATTAAAGAAAAGAGTTACAAAAATGTAATATGATACATGAAGAAATGATTAGATAAAAAGGGGTTCGTATGTTTAGAGATAGGAAGAGGAGGGATGAGTTTGACTATTTCAATCTCTACTTATTCCAACAGTTTCCAATGAGACTAGACTTCTTTCCTAGAGTCATGTTTAAGGTAAACCTTACATCAAGGCTTTCACCTTGAACTCAAAGGGAATTTCTTATCATCCTTTCTTGATTGGTGAATAACTTCCTTGACCTTAATAAAGATACTTATTTATTAGTTGTCGATTAATTATAAAAATATAGTTTCTTGTTTTTAAAATATTTAACAGTTTTTTATAATTAGATTAGTTTTCGAGGCTTTAGTCTTTTGCACATATACAGTACTATAGGTGTAAAGAAATCGAACTTTTATCGAATATGTTTGGGCTCGATTCGAATTCGAAATATCGAGCTTGAACTCAAATATAAACCTTATATTTAGGCTTGAATTTTAAACTAGTCGAATTCAAATATCTAAGTATTAGGCTCAAAAGCTCACGAATATATTCAATTAATTAATTAATTAATATATAATTTATATAATTTATAATATATTATATTATAAATTATTTATTTAAATTCGAGTTCGAGTTTAAACTCAACTTCAAACTTTCGAGCTTATTATAATCGAATTTAAATCGAACTTGAATTTTAAAATATTTTAAACGAATCGAGCTCAAGTCAAAGTTTCACATTTGAATCGAACTTGAGCTCGAATTCGAGTCTTGTGTAAAAATAATAAAGTTTCACTCGATTATTTTAAGATTCAGCTTGATTTGATTCGAGTACACTATGGTACAAACTAAAGTTAGGAACTATGATCATATTGAATTCAGCAAGAGGATTAAGCAGTAGAGCATTTCTTATCACAAAGGGGTGTTTCAAGCTACAAATCTTCATAACACTTACTTGAAAACGGAAGCAATTTTAAAAAATGCAAGATGGATTAACTTTGAATGCCACAAAAAGCAGTCAGAAATTAACTTTCCATAGAAAAATGATGAAAAGAATAGAAGTGTTATAAAATTAGGGTAGTGTTAGAATAAAATCTACACACTACACACTAAGAAAATTCTAACTATTCTTTGTACAAGAATTTCTCTTCAAACTTCTCTCTTTCTTTCTCTCACAATTCTTTCTCTAATATTTCTTTCACTAATCTTTCTTTTACAAAATAATGGTATCTTACAAGTTTAGAGAATAGCTCTATTTATAGAGCTCTAATTAGTGGAATACATAATGGCATACATCATCTTCCACTAATCTCAATTAGTGGTGTCTCCACTAAATGGTAGACATCCATAAAAATCTTATCTAATAATTCACATAAATCCATAATTAGTGGAGCCTCCACTAATTAATGGAGATTCCAATAATTCATAACACTCCCCCTTGGATGTCCATTCATACATAAAGAATATGTCTCGTTAAAACCTTACTAGATAAAAATCCAGTGGGAAAAAAAAATCTAGTGAAGGAAAAAGAGTACACTATTCTATATGTCTGTTTATTACTCCCCCTGATGAGATGATTCCTTTAAATCTTTAAACCGACGCATACCGATTTTATATCTCAACTTCTCAAATGTTGCAGTCGGTAAAGTCTTCGTGAAAATATCTGCGAGGTTATCACATGACCGAATTTGTAGCACATCAATTTCACATTTCTTGTGGAGTTCATGAGTAAAGAAGAATTTTGGTGAAATATGTTTTGTCCGATCTCCTTTAATATATCCTCCTCGTAATTGAGCTATGCAAGCTGCATTGTCTTCATAAAGAGGAGTTGGAATATCTTTGATTGATGATAATCCACAACTTTCTCGGATATAATGAATCATGGATCTTAGCCATACACATTCTCGACTTGCTTCATGAATGGCTATAATTTCGAGCATGATTTGAAGAAGTAGTCTGCTATAGATTGTTTCGTAGAACGCCATGATATAGCAGTATTTCCACATGTAAATAGATAGCTCGTTTGAGAACGTGCTTTATGTGGATCAGATAAATAACTAGCATCTGCATAACCTATCAATGTTGGATTGGTTTTATTTGAATAAAATAATCCGAGATCAATTGTACCTTGGAGATATCGAATGACTTGTTTAATTCCATTCCAATGTCGTCGTGTTGGTGAAGAACTAAATCTTGCTAATAAATTGACGAGCAATAGCAATATCGAGTCGTGTATTATTAGCAAGATACATCAATGCACCAATTGCACTCTGAGATATGGTACTTCAGGACCAATGAGTTCTTCATCATTTTCTTGAGGTCGGAAAGGATCTTTATCCACATTTAATGATCGGACGATCATTGGAATACTCAATGGATGTGCTTTGTCCATGTAAAATCTTTTTAGCACTTTTGCTGTATATGTTGATTGATGAATAAATGTTCCACTCTCCAGATGTTCAATTTGTAAACCAAGGCAAAATTTGGTTTTACCAAAATCCTTGATTTCGAATTCTCTTTTTAAATAATCAATTGTTTCTTGGAGCTCTTCAAGAGTTCCAATAAGATTAATATCATCAACATATATAGCTAATATCACAAATTTAGAACCAGATTTCTTAATAAAAACACATGGACATACCTGGTCATTTTTAAATCTCGCTTTCAATAAATATTCACTAAGACGTGTGAACCACATGCGCCCAGATTGCTTCGAGGCCATATAATGATTTACGCAACTTGATGGAGTAATTTTCACGAGGATAATGTTTATATGCTTCGAGCATATGAAATCCTTCGGGGATTTTCATGTAAACATCATTTTCTAAATTTCCATACAAGTAGCGGTGACAACATCTAATAGGCGCATATCTATCTTTTCATGTCTTGCCAAACTGATAAGATATCGGAGTGTAATAGCATCAACAACGGGAGAATAAGTTTCATCATAATCAATACCTGGTCTTTGTGAAAAACCTTGGGCTACTAATCGCGCTTTATATCGAACGATTTCACTCTTTTCATTGCGCTTTCGCACAAATATCCATTTGTAGCCAACAGGTTTTACACCTTACGGTGTTCGGACTGCGAGTCCGAAGACTTCACGTTTTGTCGGTGCATTTAACTCCGATTGAATCGCATCTTTCCATTGCGGCCAATCTTTTCTATGCCGACATTCATCAAGCGATATTGGTTCGGGATCATCATTATCTGTGTAACATCAAGAGATATATTGTATGCAAATATATTATCAATAACGGTTTCTATCCGATTCCAACTTCTACCGGAAGTGGTATAATTGATAGAAATTTCGATGTTACTTTCATCAACTTCGGTTCTTTGTCATCAGTTCTCTCTTGGTCTTTATCATTCTTTTCTTCAATATGATCTTCGGATCATTTAATCCTCTTTTCTTTCGAGGATTTTTATCTTTAGAACCAAGAGGTCGGCCACGCTTACGGCGTGTTTTTGACTCAGCGACTATAGGTATAATATTTTGTTCTGCTGGAACTTCAATTCGAATAGGAGCATTTATAGGCTGGAATATGCGATTTTGTAATTCTTATGGAGTCAACAAAAGCGTCCGGCATTTGATTTGCAATGCTTTGCAAATGAATTATCTTTTGAACTTCAAGTTCACATGCGCTTGTGCGCGGATCAAGATAATTTAATGATGTTGTCCAAGCAAGATCCTTTTTATGCTTGTTTTGGTTCTCCCCTAATTTAGGGAATAATGATTCATCAAAATGACAATCGACAAATCTTGCTTGTGAATACATCTCCTGTCGGGGGTTCAACATACACGATAATAGAGGGAGAATCATATCCAACGTAGATCCCCTTTCTTCTTTGAGGACCCATCTTTGTACGTTGGTTTGGTGCAATTGGAACATATACAGCACACCCAAAAATTCTTAAATGAGCTATATTTGGCTCGGAACCAAAAGCCAATTGTAAGGGAGAAAATTTGTGATAACTTGTTGGCCTTAGGCGTACAAGTGTTGCAGCATGCAAAATAGCATGTCCCCAAGCAGTTGTCGGGAGATTTGTTCTCATTAATAACGGTCTAGCAATTAATTGTAACCGTTTAATGAATGATTCAGCTAGACCATTATGAGTATGAACATGAGCTACTGGATGTTCAATAGTAATGCCAATTGACAGGCAATAAGCATCAAAAGCTTGGGAGGAATATTCTCCAGACATTATCTAGACGGATCCTTTTGATCGGATAATCGGAAATTGCGCTCTTAAGCGAATTATTTGAGCAAGCAATCTCGCGAACGCCAGGTTGCGAGTTGATAATAAACTAACATGCGACCATCGGGTCGATGCATCAATTAAAATCATAAAGTATCTGAATTGCCCACATGGTGGATTAATTGGTCCACATATATCACCATGAATTCTTTCTAAAAATACTGGAGACTCAAACTCCACTTTTGTTGGAGATGGTTTAATAATCAATTTCCCTTGAGAACATGCGGCACATGAAAATTTATCAGATGTCAAAATCCTTTGACTTTTCAAAGGATGACCATGCGTATTTTCAATTATTCTTCGCATCATAATAGCTCCTGGATGACCCAAACGGTCATGCCAAATGATAAATGTAACAGGATCAGTAAATTTCTGATTTACTGAATGATGCATTTCAATTGCATGGATTTTTGTGCTATATAGGCCAGAAGAAAGAGATGGTAGCTTTTCTAATAAAGATTTCTTACCCGACATTATTTGAGTAATACAGAGATACTCAAAACTATTTTCTTCCATTGTTTCAATGTGATATCCATTTCGGCGAATATCTTTAAAGATTAATAAATTTCTTCGAGATTTTGAAGAAAATAATGCTTTATGAATAACAACATTTGTTCCTCCGGGTAATACAATATTAGTTCTTCCAGAGCCTTCAATCAACTTTACACTACCACCTATAGTATTAACATTTGTTTCTCCCATCTGTAGGTAAGAGAAATATTTTTTATCTTTCAATATGGTGTGTGTGGTACCACTATCAATTAGGCATATATCTTCAATGCCATTTGTGTATCCAGTAAGCGGAATAATAGCCATTTGGGCATAACAAAATATTTATAAATGTAAATACTCAAATAATAAAAACCTTAAATGATAAGTACTATTACAATGCCAAAAATATAAAATATAAAAGAAACATATTAAAAGTAAACTTTTAATTATTTTGAACACTTCCATCACCAATCAAATGCTCAATTACAAAAGAGCAACTATAAGCATGTATCCTCAAGTTCATATGAACACTAGTGATATGAATAAAAGATGTGATGCTTATTATTAATAGAAATATATTTTTCCCTTATTATCTTTTCTGTTCCACTTCAGGTGGCCAGTATTTCTCTGTGATAAGGGAAATATCGAGTGTGTCCATGACCATAACCACGGCCACTGCCACAATTACGACTATAACGATGACTTCTGCTGGAGCCAACAGCATTCACTTCTGGGAGTGCTGTTGAACCAGTTCATCTGGCTTCATGATTTCTCAATAATAACTCATGTTAAAGTTGTCAATTTTGGATATCCTTTTTCTCGATATTGTTACTGTAGAACATGAAAAGTGGAGAATGTCTTCTCTAATATAACTTCATCAGTAACTTTTTCTCCGTAAATTTTTTACCTAAGATGTAGTTTTATACATCACGGAGTTCACGGTTTTACAATATTGCAACTTCAAGTGCAACCATTCATACCGTGCAGTGGGTAGTACGACCATCTTCAGGTGGTCAAATCTTTCTTTCAAATTAGTCCACAAAATAAGTGAATTTTTCACGGTAAGATATTCAACCTTTAAGTCATCATGAAGATGATGACGGAAAAAAATCATAGCTTTAGCATTATTTTGTGATGATGATGGATTTCCTTCTACAATGGTATCTTCCAGACCCATTGCAGCTAAATGCATTTCAGCATCTAGTATCCAAGATAAATAGTTTTTCTCAGTATTATCAAGAGTTGCGAACTCGAGTTTGGTAAGATTTGCCATGTGGATACAAAATCAAATAGAAAAAGTACTTACCTTCCTCTTTTGTTCAATAACACTTTAATAGTACCACCGTGATTATAACCTTCAGTACTTCGGTAGAGTCTCGTGCTGATAACGTGTTATAAAATTAGGGTAGTGTTAGAATAAAATCTACACACTACACACTAAGAAAATTCTAACTATTCTTTGCACAAAAAATTCTCTTCAAACTTCTCTCTTTCTTTCTCTCACAATTCTTTCTCTAATCTTTCTTTCATCAATCTTTCTTTCACAAAATGATGGTGTATTACAAGTTTAGAGAATAGCTCTATTTATAGAGCTCTAATTAGTGGAATACATCATGTCATACATCATCTTCAACTAATCTCAATTAATGGTGTCTCCACTAAATGGTGGACATCCATAAAAATCTTCTAATAATTCACATAAATCCATAATTAGTGGAGCCTCTACTAATTAATGGAGATTCCAATAATTCATAACAGATATGTGGTAGTTTCATATGAATGTAGTATATTATGATATTGTTACTCATTTTTTAAAAATAAAATAGATACATGTCAGTTCTATATGAATACAAAAGAGAGTGAGAGAGAATTTTTCCTTTTTTTTTTTTTTTACCAAGGAGTACATATGGCAACTTTATATGAATAGAGGAGAGAGCAAAGGAAGGAATAGGACTCTCACTTACTTTCTCGTCCTTTATTGATATATTGAATTAATAGAATTGTCATATATTATGATATTGTTATTCTTTTTTTCCTTAATTATTTTTTTAATAAAATAGATATGTGGCAGTTCCATATGAATGCGGGAGACGGAAGGGAGAGTTTTTTTTTCCTTTTTTTTTTTTTTTGTTTTACCAAGGAGGATATGTCACATATGCAATTTTATATGAATAGAGGGGAGAGTGAATGAAAGAATGGGACGGAGGATCCGTACTGCTTAAAGCTGGGAAGAAGGGATCCGGAGCCGCGCAAGTTGTGATACTACAATTTGTGCGGTCATTTGAGTTCACATGAACATTTGACACAATCACATGAATATTCCACACGATTACATAAATATCAAAACGACGTCGTTTTACTAAAAAAATTTTACACGCAGCCACTTTCTCACACGTTAAATTTTTATTTTTTTTTATCTGGGCCGTCAGATGCGGGAAGAAGGGAGCCTCTTGCTGGCCTGACAGACCCAAGCAAGGAGTTGGGCCTCGGGCTTTCATTGAATTCTGTTGGCTCGCGGTCCCTAGCGTGGGGACAACTATCCTCTCTTTGTAGTGGGGGGATAGCGGGCCAGTGCTCTCTCAGCCCAGAAATGCCAGCCGGGCCATTCCTACTTGGAGCATTACCTCTTTGTGAACTCTTGGTTTACTTGGAATATATATATATAGCCCAGAGGAAAAATCTTTGTCCTGGGTTTCGCAGCAGCATCCTTCAAGAAGCTCTGCTCTTCCAAGGTACTTTGAATTATTGTCTGCTATAAATGTGATATGTTCTTATTGCTGTGATAGCTCCATGAATATCTTGTTTCAGATGTTTTTGCTCCCACCTTTTTTTTCTCGTGGGTTGTTGAGTTGATCCATTTTTCTGAAATTCTTGTAATTCGAGTTGGAATTTCAATTGGGCAAATTGATTAAACCTAGTTTAGTTATGATGATGAGGTTTGCCCCAGCTAAAATCAAAATGGACCTGTGGGTTTATTGTGGACTGGCGGGTTTATTGTAAACTCAATGGAATTGAATTCTGTTTTATTTCACTCGACTTTGGTATTTTTGAGGAAAAGATCGAATTTTGATATCCCAGTTGTCAATACACTGTCTTTAAGATACTTAGTTGTCCATTTTGTGGTAAATGGATTAAAAATTCAAGGTATCTTGGCTAATAGATAACAAGTATCTAATTATGAGGATGCCATATTCATTGCTTCAATTGGTGATGTTAACGTTAAAGGGGTTTGTGTTATATGGGAGTAATTTTTTTTCAATGTCAAACTTGATTGATAAAAATCGTATGGATTTTGCTTCCATTGTAATCAAAGAGAAAGAATTAAAGGGAAAGGAAGTGGTTTGTGCTCAGTAAAAAAGCAATCCTGTTAGTTGAAGTGCTCATCCTGGAGCTCAAGATTGGAGTCTAAGGTGGGAGGGAACGTTGGAGTGAATATCATTCCACGTCCTGTTCTCCTTTTCCTTCTGTATCTTACACATTTATTTAAATATTATATGCTTGCAATTTCGTCACTTGGCAAAGGTTGGAAAGCTTAAACTTTAGAACTTTTTAGTTGATGAGTGAATTAGCTATAATTTGGCTGTGTCTTTCATCCCTATACTGATTGATCAGCGGGTACATGGTGTTACCTTCTGTGTCATCATTCCCCATCTCCCCTTTTCTCTTTTCATCTTTGTGTAGCTGGCTCCTTGGTCAATACAAAGCTAGACATACGCTGCAGACTCTGATTTTGGAGCTAACTCAGGGGAAGAAGATACAGCAATGTAGATACACTAAGAAGACCAATAGTTGATCTAAAGAATTTCAGAAACATTGTAGAGCATGCCTGGGAATTGATTGAGAAGACCATTTGGTTTTTCTGAAAATATCATGGAGAGGTGAAGGAAGATGGTTGTTAGTGAACTAAATGTGGAAAATTCCTAATTTTTAGGATTAATAGAGAACTCATGAGATTCAACCACAACGGAGAAGATTGAAGGCTTTTATTCTAATTTCTGTGAAATGGAAGCAATGAATTGTTTTTCTATGTGTTACTCTTTGTATAGAGTACTGAATTGCATTGGATATCAGCTGGCTGCTTGTGTTTAGGTCATGCTAGTTATAAGTTATAGTTTCATTTTGCTAGTTTGTTTCCAAGTATAGCCATGAATTTATGGGTTTGCCGCACTGCAGCAAAGAATTATAAAAAATTTCTTATTGAAGTAATCAGGAAGAGTATAGTTTACTTCATGCAGTGTGATGTCTTGAAGAAGTAAAAACAACTAATATTGCTAAAAGAATAATGTTGTATGGCTGTATGCTTGTTGTGATTAAAACCTTTTAAAGGATTTTTAGAGAGTATGGTAAAAAGCACAAGCATTCTTTCAAGAAATAGTAACTCCTGAAATATTGTGGCTTCATGTTCTTTCCCTTTTTTCTGGATGAGATCAGCTAAATTTTAAGTTTCTAGAATCATTAAAGACAAAAGGCCAGCTTTTGCATTTTTTCTTCGACTATTCAGCAAGTTCTACATCCTTGCGGGGAATAAAAGTCTGCAGTTCCCTGTTGTGAAGATCAGGATAGCATTGGTGCTAGGTATCACTGTACGTGTTTTTAAAGTTGTGGACTTAAATTGTGAGTTGAAGAATGAAGCTTCATCTTGATGCCTTGGCTTGTTTAGTGTGGCGCATTTGAAATCCCACAGGTATTTGCTAGCAATTTCTGAGAGCAACTCGACCAAGTAGTGCACTTTGACTTACAAATGAGGAGGGTGGGACACTGTAAATCTTATTCACTGTAGATTTGATCTTTTATATTACTGTAGCTTGATGGACAGAATTGCTATACTGCTGCAGGAAAAACAGTTTGTAATAACTGTTTTTATGTACCTTATGCGAGGAGACTGAGTTCAAGGGTTGTTTCATGTATGGTTGGGGACTTCCTCCTTTACTAGGTGTTAAGCATGGGTTATAGTCCCATTTCCCGTAGTCTCCCAAATCCTATTAAAAGGGGAAGAATTTTTAGCAAGCTTTCTTGGTGTATGCAGAGTATTTAGTGCATCACTGGGTTTGGGAAACCATTCTGGTAATCCAGCTCTTTTGATTCCATCCTCAGCTCTAAGAAATCTGAAATAGAAACTTCTCGTTTCCATTTCTTTATCATAGCCAATCTTACAGAGAAATGTGGCATCCATGTGAAAACCATCCATTGATGCAAATAGTGAATTTTTTAGTTTGTGTGAAGCTTAACCAAAATATCGTTCCTGTAGGATCTTAGGTATGGCAGGGAGAAATCGCATGCCCCGGCAAAACGATAATATGAGAGTTTATCATGAGGACCCACGACCTATTGTTCACAGAGGACCGGGGCCACTACCTCCCCATCCTGCTGTCTTGGAGGAGGAACTTGAAATCCAACATAGAGATATGCAGAAGATTCTTGCTGAAAATCGACATTTGATTGATGAAAATGTGTTTCTTCAAGGGGAATTGACAGCTGTAAAGGATGAAATCCACCGACTGAGTCAGGTCCTTCCTAAGGTACGTGCTGATAAAGAGGCACATACTAGGGAGCTTATGGAAAGGGGACTAAAGCTAGAGGCTGAGCTTCGCTCAGTTGAACCCTTGAGGGCGGAGGTAATGCAGTTGAGAGCAGAAGCTCAGAAATTAAACACAGTGAGGCAGGAATTGTCTGCCCAGGTCCAAAATCTTACAAAGGATATTAAGCGGGCCAAAGCTGATAATAAACAACTAGTAACCATGAAGACTGATGTTGAGGGGATGCATAAGGAGCTGGTGGAAGCAAGGTCTGAAATGTTAACTCTTTTAATTCTTCTGCTTTGTTCCTCGGCACCAAATCCAAAATCTCCTCCCCCTCCCCCTCCCCCAACCCCTTCCTCTTTCCACCAGAAAGCTTCAGAGGGCTTTTAATTTGGGTTGTTATATATTTCCTTATTCATAGAGAAAACTGATAGATTCTTGTAAGATGACTTCTGTGGTTGGCGTGTTTTTTTTATGTATTATGCTTTCTGCATTTTGCAATGTGTGCTGTAGGAGAGTGTTTGAGTTTGAAAAGAAAGCAAATGAAGAACTGGTGGAACAAAACCAGGCAATGGAGAAAAACCTCGTTTCAGTGGCTCGTGAAATAGAAAAGCTCCGAGCAGAGCAAGTTGGTGCAGGAAGAAGAGTGAGGAGTCTGGGTAAGTGCTTCCCCCCCCCCCCCCACCCCCCTCTCCCCTCTCATTCCCCTACCCAATAATTTGTCTGTGAATTTTAGGTTTGAAGTGCAGGATGAATTAAAAACGCTTCCTCTTTCGTTAGGTGTAGGTGGTTATGGAATGCCGAATGGAAGTCCTGAAATGAGATATCGAGGTAATACATATGGTGATCCCTATGGTGGGCGGGCTTGGGGACCATACGATAAGAGAGGTCCTCCTCGGCGATGATCATTTATGGTGATGCTGGTGGTTGAACTTCATTCTCAAGGAATATTCTAGGCAGAAGGATCCTTGTTTTCTGTTTTCAAAAGTATGTTTCTGTTTGTTAAATTGTTTTCCAGTGACGTCAATTTTTTCTTTTCTAGGACTTAAATAAGTATTTCAGGAGTTTGCTGTCATTGTTATAGCCAACACAAATCAATGCTGTTGCTATACTTTGTTTCCTTGCCTTGTAATGGTTTTCCTCTCGTTATAGTGCTGCTGGAAATTGTGTTCCAATCAATTGTGGCATTGGCATGCTTCAGCCAGTGCCTTGGTGTGATCTTTGCTCGTGACATTTTCTTTGCTCTTGCATGGTGCATCACTAAAGTTCCATAGTAATTCCTTCCGATTCTATGTGAACACAGTGATATAGGTGCTTTCCGGGGATGCGTTAGTTCTTATACTCTGAGGATTATGTCAGTAATGGCTGATTGTTTGATATTTATTGAATGCCTTTGACGGGGTGATGTAACAAATAGTTCGAGTGGGTGAAGCTACAAATAGTTCTTGTTTTTCGTTCTTCTTTAGACAGGCTGGAGACTTCTGGTGGCATTCACTTGGAAAAGGGCTTTAGCTATCTAGGTGCAATTTTTGTCATATGATGGCTGGATGACTACCAATGTTAAAAGGCTGTTTTGTATGTGCCACCTCCCCCGCTTTCCTCCTCGAGAACTAAAGATAAGAAAAGGGTAGTTTCAGTCGGTGATCTGTAGCCTTTTCCACTGCCGTCTGACTCTCCCCCTTTAGAAATTGAAGATTAAAAATGTATACATTTTCAATTTTCCTTTTCCTTGTATAGCCCTTAACCAAACACTAGGCACTATGGAAAGTGAGAATGTGAGACCTTGGTTTAGAATTACATGATTGCATTAGGAGGGTGGGGGGTGAATAATAACTGCATAAATAGCAGCTTTGCTTCAACTTTAGAAATTATTGAAAATTTTCCTCTGTAAAGGATATACGACTAATAAATGAAATAACATTCTACAAGAAAAGGAATGAATAAAATATTAATTGTCAATTGCTTCTAGTTCTCTAGGAAAGCTCTATTTTGCCCCGTTTCTGGCCAAGAACAGATGGCCTCTCTCTCTCTCTCTCTATCTATATCTCATGAAAACATGAAAAAGAACAAAGAAAACAAAATAAATTTGAAAAGGAAAAATAAGAAGACTTTTGGTACTTGTGGAGAGTCTGAATGGGAATTGGGAGGAGAGTAACCGGTGGAGTCAGGATCTTTGTTTTAGAACCTTAGAAATGGAACGGATGGTGGCAGGTGTTGTTCGACAACAGCCACCGATGAGTTTAGCTCCAGCATCTCTCCATATTGGAACACACTCCTCGAACTTGTGATCATCAAAACATGTGGATGGCTGTCAATGAGAACCAAAAAATTTTCCCAGTTCAAAGCTCAGTACATATACAGTTCAAGAACAACTTCAAACTACATTGGAGGAAGGACTCACCAGCCATCTCTTAGCTTTGCCATCATATATTTCCCCACTGTTGGGATAGACAATTATTGCTTTACTGGTTAACTGTGAAAATGCATTACTAGATCAGAGCTATTCTTCTACCAAAACAATATGAAGAATTGAGCAGCCAACTCTGAAATTTACCTCTGAGAACTTCTGAACGAGTCCAAGAATGAAATGAGGTGGGGCACAGTTAATTCCAACAGCAGTAATTTTGTTACTCTTATTAATTACATCTAGTAACTCGTTGAATGTCTCTCCTGATGGGGCATTTTCACCGTCTACAGAACTAAAACAGATCCAAGATGGAATCTCGACATTTTCTTCTTCAAGAAGTTCCACGCAGGCCTGGCAATAAAATTTGAGAAAATAATGTTACCCAACTGAGTTATGGCAGACAAGTCCATTTAAGGATGATCCTAGATTAAGCAAATCTATCACAGGTTTTGGAGATGCCATACTTATTCTATTTTTATTAAACATGTTCACATGATTTACATCTACTATAAAGATAACCATTAAAATGGCCCATGTTCTGTTGTTCTCGATGTAATTTAAGGGACCCATGGAGTTGAAGATGATACATTCCAGTTCAAGTTTTTCTATATATTTATAGGGGTGCACATTCTGTATTGTGGTATTTGTTTATATAGTTTTTCAGCACTCCCCCAACTAACACCTTTTCATATATGTATTTTGTCTTACCAAGAAATTGACTGACAGAAAATTTAAAGGAAATAGTTTTCAAGAATTAGTTTTCAAGAATTTATGCAATATAAAAGGATATCTCCCCAGCAGGAGCCAAATCTTTTGCGAGAGACTCAGGGCGTAAATCATGGAGGAATTAGAACTTTGTTAAAGTCAGCAAATCGACTTTTAGAAGCAATTCCTACTTGTGATCAAATGTTTGTTTGCTGTACTCTCATTGTTAATTCAAGTCCTTGCAGTGAATTTTGTCAACTTTTAGTAACAGGAAGTGTCTAAAGAAGATCTTACCTGAGCTTCTAGCTTGTTAGGAATGGTCTCAAAGGCAAGTAAATCTGGCCCTGCTTCCACAAGAACTTGCAGTCTTCGTCTATGAAAATCCTTCAGTTTATTTAAATCTACATGTTTACCGTAATCCCCACTGAAACCAAAAAGGTAGGAATCAAGCAACCAAATTGCATTTAGTGCCCCAATCAAGATTATGCAAAGAATGCTTGTTTCTATGGATTCTTCACCAGCAAAGAAAATAAAGAGTAACCTGAGAAGATTAACATATAGCATGAATAAATATCAATTTTCACCTGTACTCTGAACCATCTGCAAGATAAGCACCATAGCTTCCAATTGATGCCGCAACAAGAGCCCTGTTATAATTATCTCCAGAATTTGTTTTCACGGAGTCCCAAAACTCATCCCGGGCATCAACAGCCAGTTTCACACTTTTCTCTAATAGAGTCTCTGCTTCTTCAATTGAAAGTCCCCTGAATAGAAATCCTGGAAGGGTTGCCTGTCATGAAATTAAACTAAATTCTGTAAACAGGACCAAGGCATCAGCTTTTACAATCTTTAGCTCCAACAACATCCTTTTAGCCCATATCACAAGTTTACAAGTCATTATGTCGGATACAAAAAATACTCTTTAAGTACTAGTTATGCCATTTCAGACTTCTATATATACATACATGGGACGAGGACGTGAATTGAATCAATGGTGGCTTATCGGCCGTTATCATCTTGTTATTATTTTAGCTTTTGATTAGCAGATTACTTTCTTGGTCTTGATTAATCTTATTATAATCCAGTTTGTGAATTAGCTGAAAAATGTGTCTCCTGCCTACAAATATTTTTCACCTCTAATAAATAAAGCAAGCTGAATTGTGAAATGCAGTCGTGCAAACCTGGTAAGATGAAGTGACTAATATATCTGCCCCAGCTTCCAAATACTCTAGATGTACCTGCACCCAATCAAACCCTTACATTTCTCAGAACACCTACATTAATATGTACCAATAACCAATACCCAACAGGGGGGGAAAAAAAAGAAAAAACCGACTGTAATTATCAAAATGCTTGCATGCTCAAGAAAAGGTTTTACCTTTTTAACAAGATGAGGATCCTTGATGAGGCAAAGAGCACTCCAAAGAGGATCATCAATGAAGGCACCGTGTTTTTGAAGCTGTGTAGCAAAACCACCATCCAAGACGGCGCAACCACCGGCCTTCATTATCAGATCTTCCAAAGACGACGGAGTTTCTTTCTGTATCCCCATCAGTCTTCTTCTTCTTCTTCTTCTTCTAGGTTGTGTCTTGTATGGAATGGTTCTTTACTTGATAGAGGCCTTTATAGGAGCGGTGAGAAAGGAGAAGATTACGTGTTTCACTCTGTACAGCGAAGAAGAATGATGAAACATTTCCTTTTTTACTGCTCAATATTGGGGAATTTATACGAAGGCTACAGCTATGAACGCGGACGCTTTTCTATTTCCAGATTCTTAGTTGGCTTCCCACCCAGCCGGCCTTACGTCTTGCTAAGTCTCTGCCTTTGCCTAGTTCTATAATATATATATATTTTTTAATTCTCAACGGTCATATATTTAATAATTAAATTATTTTTATTATTCGTGTCATTTAATATTCCAATTCTTTCTACTATTAAAAAAAAAAAAACTGCTATAGTATTTTTTTGCTATACGAGAAATATATATATGATCACATAAAATTTTATTCATTTTAGAATAATGTAAAAATATTACTTCAAAACAGAAAAGAGAAACGTATTTTTTTCAAAATTAGGGACGAAAATTGGAGAAAGTGAAGTTATAATTTTTTTTAAAAAAATTTTGGGCATGGCAAAAAGTAAATTTTTAGGAGACTTTTTTAAAATTTTTTAAATTTTTTAAGATAAATATTAAATTTTCAAAAATTTTAGAAGGCTGGGGCTATCCCCAATCCCCTAATTCCGTCTCTGTCTAAACTAATTCAAATTAGTGATTCTAAATTCGATGCTGTGTAAGAGCTTATTGAACTTTTCTAAATTCGAGTCGTGGAAGGCAAGATAAGATTTTCTTTAAAGGAAAAGCTAAGTCAAGAGCAAACCAATTTAAAGAAAAAGAGAAAATAAATGGAAAGGAAAAAAGAATATAATCAGAAGCAGTTAATTTATGGGGTTAGGTAAGCAAGATTTGAAGCTGGTAAAAATGAGTAGGAATGTTGAAAATCTATGCTTTGACCTTTGACATTGTAAAGTGGAGTCACCGGAATTCAACTTTGCCAAGTCAAAAATATTGAATATATATACATATATAAATATATATATATATATATAGTAAAACATTTTTATTTATTTACTAGTACTTTTATTTTTTTTTTCGTTTCTAATATTTATAGAATAATTCTAACAATTTGTTTGTTTTAAATAATTCTTTTGCCCAATCTCTGTGGGGGTAGGTGTAGAAAGTGACATATCACTACTCAACAATATTATAGAGATTGCCACATGATGGAAGTAGGTAGGAAAAAAAAAGGAAAAATAACAGATTGGAAAATAAAATTGAAACTAAATTTATAGTCATTTAATGGAAAAAATAACTCATTGTAAAAGATAAAATTATCAATGAAATTAAATTTCCTTCTGTGACGATGTCGCCAACCTTTTGAGACAGCAAAACAAAGGCTGAGGAATGTGCCTTCTGGGCTGCAATGTTCCTTCCACGGGCCACGATGTTTGGGCCATAATTTCAAGGCAGAAGTTCAAGAGCCTCGGTGTTGTTGTATTGTAGCAATTGAGGAAGTTTAGTTGGGTCTTGGGAGGCATTTTGGGCTTTTCTTCCAGTTTTGTTGGTCTTTACAAGATGCAGAAATCATGGGCTTTCCGGATTTATTGGCTTCTGAGTTTCGCTAGGCATTTCCAGTTGCGTAATGTAACCATCGGAGTGTTTAAAAAAAAAAAAAGAAAGAAAAATCAAATTCCAAATCAAACTAAGCCCTTGTTTGGTTGGGGTGATAAATGAAAGGAAAAGAGGAAGGAAAATAAATTTTAGAAGGGAAGTAAATATTACTTCGTTTGATAGGATGTAAAAGTGGGAAAGAAGTAAATGTGAAGGTATTTCTTTTGGCTAGCGATATTGCCAGGGCGGATCCCCACCTGCTAGAGCATTTTTGTTCGAAATGACCCTCACAACCCTTTGTTCAATTTAGCAAGATTATCTTAAACATAGTTGCATATATGTAAGACTCTATTTTCTTTATTTAAGAATAGATAATCTTAAAAAAATAAAAACAACTATATCAACCAAGTTAAGACGATTTTTTTTTTAACTTTTAACCAAAAACTATTTATGAACCATTATAATACAAATGACTACATTCTCAATCTTTTACTTTCACACCTCTTTTACTAATATTTACTATTTAACAATCTATTTATATTCATGTTAGAGATAGATATTTTAACAACAGACAAAGAATTTTAAATATATATGGGGGAACGAAAATGAAAAGATTGATCAAATTTATATACAATATTTCGATCGGATTTTTATTTATCATCACCATTATCATCAAAACTTGGTAACATCCCATTCCTAAAGCAATGTGCATCTTCTGCTCTTGTCTGTATTCTTGTTGGTAGCAAAATCATAAAACATTTGATCCATGCAAATATATTATTGGGCCTACTTTGTTGCTGATTTAGTTGACCACCATGGAAATACAAATGAAAAATTAAAAAAAAAAAAGAAAAAATGAATGAGAGAGACAGAAATAGAGAAAGTTATGAAGACTATCGACGGGTGGGTTGGAGAAGACGACAATGAGGGCTGACAGTTGGTAGCCATCAAGAAGGAAAGCAAATAGCAAGAGAGAGTAGGAATGAATTAAATGCATAGGAATAAATAAGTTAACATAATAATAATTATTGATATTGACCTAGAGTATAAGGATAATTTTGTCATTTGATGAGAAATTGCTCTTGCTGGAGGGAATTGGCCCTGGCAATATTGCCGACCATTCCTTTTCCCCACTGCATCAGATTTTGGCCCCACTCATTTTGGAAGGATTGCGCCTATTCTTCTATTATAAAGACCAAAATGACCTCAGATTTTTCTAACTTTTATATTTTTCTTATTAAATTTTTTATCTTTTCCTTTTATTTTTTCTCAACTTATTAACTTCTATACATATTTTTTTTAAAATTTCTCTCACCATTGTCATACTCTCTATTTTTTTTCACTATTCTTTTTAGTAATAAAACAAATATTTTTATTTGTCTAATATCAATTTTATTTAAAAATATTAATAGCTTGTCTAATAAAATATTAATAACTTATCTAGTAAACAACATTTTGCCTCGATCTTATAATATAACTATTTACTTCACTTCTAATCATACCAAACAAATAAAAAAATTAATTTACTTCTCTAATAGAATAGATATAACAGTAAATTTGACAAAATATATTTCCTTTCACTTTTTAATAGAACCAAATAAGAGTGAATATTTATCATTTACTTCCCTTCCACTCACATTAAATAAAATAGAAGTAATATGATTCCTTCCACTAAGGAAAGTAAAGGTGACCCTCCCCCTCTCCTTGAACCAAACAAAGCCTAAATCAATTTTCTGGTTTTTGTTTTGAATTAGTTTGGTTTAAAAATCGAAAATTTGATTTGATTTTTGAATAGACAACTAAATCAAACTAATATGTGAACACTCCTTTACAGCCACACGGAACTACCTTGATTACTTGTTTACCTCAATTTTGGTCTTCATTGGTGGGTTGCGACCGCAGCCTTGTCACATTGTCAAGTCCTGCTTTTGCATTTCTTGGTTCAACATCCTTTCTTGCATTTATAATCTCAACCACGTGCATGGCATGGTTGACTAATCAAATGCACACTCTCTATATATAAAACCACACTCAAACAATTGTAACATAATAGTCATAAATGAAAGTACTCAAAAACTTTGCTCCTTCATTTGTGTTGCTGCTCTGTTTCATGGCTTGTTTAGCCATGAAGACAGAACATGATCTCACAACAGATAAGTCTGCGCTTCTTACACTGAAAGCTCATATAACTTCAGATCCTCACCAATTCTTGTCAAAAAATTGGTCAATTACATCCTCAGTTTGTGATTGGATTGGAGTCACCTGTGACTCTCGATATCAAAGAGTCATTTCCTTGAATATTTCTAACATGAGTCTTATTGGAGTTATACCTCCTCATATTGCAAATCTCTCATTTCTAGTTTCTCTTAACATGAGCAATAATCTCTTCCAAGACAATTTGTCATTTGATTTATCTGGTTTGCGCAGAATAAGAGTCCTTGATTTTAGTAACAATTTTCTTAGGAGTTTTTCGCGGTTGATAGTTTCCAACATCTCTACCATAGAGAATGTGCAACTTTCAACAAATATTTTTGATAGTCTTCCAAGTCATTTTTGTCACAAACTTCAAAGATTGAAATTACTCGACCTATCATGGAATAAAATATATGGTGAAATACCAAAAAATTTATCACAATGTTCAAAGCTTCGGGTATTACGGTTGACTGCGAACAACTTTGAGGGACAGATACCCAAGGAATTAGGCAAGTTGGAGATGCTTGGGGAGTTAGATCTATCCCGCAACACTTTAAGAGGTAACAACTTCTATTTTATTAAATTGTCTTCTTTTATTGTAAAGAAAAAACATTTTTTAAAAATTTGTGTCAAAATAGATCTTCATTACTTATTAAATTCTTGTTTTAGGGGAAAATAATTCCCCACTTTTTGTATTTTCTTCAATTTGTTTTATATTATATATACATCCTTGGATCATTAAAGCAAAATACCAAATTAAAATTTTTACGTTAATTTTAAAGTCAAATACTTTATTGGAGCATTCCAACAATTAAGTGGACCAATTTGAAAAGGTAGAAATATATTTGTTCCTTTTCTTCATACAATTAGGTGTGCATTGGTCGTGGTGGCAGCGTGGATGCATGCCACCTTTAAAATCTTCGACCTTCTTTTAAGTTGTATATATATTTTTTTATTTCTTGTTCTTCTTCTTTTTAATTAGAGAAGGCTAATAATTATTAAATAATTGCTGTCAAATTTTAAATTCTAATATTTCTCTAAATGACAGGTCCAATTCCAGAAGAGATAGGTAACTTAACTGCTCTAAAGGTTTTAAAGCTCTATTTCAACAACCTAGCAGGTATGGATGATAATTCTATAAACCTCCTCATAATTTATTAAAGAAATAACAAAAAGACAATTATTCTCCTCCATTTAGTTTAAAATATCTAATAGAAAAAATTGAACAATTCTTTTTGTTCAAAATAATACGCTATACCAGAACAAATATTTTTGTATCACATTTTAGTATATTAAAAAATACTTACAAAATAATATATATTTTTTAATATTGGCAGGTGAATTGCCGCGAGAACTCCACAACCTTCAAAACTTAGAGATGATTTCTTTGAATGGAAATAATTTCACTGGTCCACCGTTAATGATTCTTAACATTTCAACCATAAGAGAAATTTGGCTTGGTGCAAATAATTTGTTGGGAATTCTTCCACAAATTTTTCCTTCCAATTTAGAAACGCTTTATCTTAGCTATAACAGTATTGGAGGAGTTATACCAGAAAGCATCACAAATGCTTCCAAACTTATTGTTTTAGAACTCGGAAGAAACAAATTCACAGGTTCTATTCCTGCCACAATTGGTAATTTGAGTAATTTAGTTAGTTTAGGTCTTAGTGGCAATCAGTTAGCCGGATCCATTCCATCTTCCCTCGAATGTTTGCAAAAGCTTCAATATTTAGATATAACTGCGAACAACATAAATAGAGGAAATCTGCATAATCTTTGTCAAATGAAGAGTATGTCTAATGTATATTTCAGTCAAAACCAGATTTCAGAATCCATTCCAAAATGCATAAGTAACGCTACTTCTTTACTTGTTCTTAGACTTAGTTCAAACCAATTGTATTCCACTATACCCGCAAGCTTATGGAACCTCACAGATCTTGTCGACCTTGACTTGTCCTCAAACTTCCTAAGTGGTCATTTGGCACCAAATATTGGCAAAATGGTATCTTTGGAAACTTTGGACTTGTCTAATAATAATTTATCTGGTTCAATTCCTGACTCAATTACAAAAATTTTAAGCTTGCGTGGATTGAATTTGTCCTACAATAGCCTATCTGGTTTGGTACCCAAACTCTTTTCTATGTAACGCAGAAGATAGTTGCCTTTATTGCTTTGTTTCAAAATAGTATCGGTACTTCATCTCTAAAAGTATATTTGTAATCTCTATTTTTTTAGAATGTATTTGATAGATTGGTCTTCATTGGCATTGTTTTCCTTTTTCTAAATTATCATTATATATTGTAAACATATATATATGATTCCTGGCCCTCTGGAATTCTGGATATAATTCTTTTCTTGTTTCACTTTACGTTTCTGCTCCTTTGGATTTTTCTACCTAAAAATAAAATCCATATTTGACCACTTGCCTTTTCTTATGATCTCAAAGTTAACATTCTAATTTTTCTTCTTGGGCATGATTTTGAATGGATTTATTATTGAAAAATCTGCATACCCTTAGACTAGGCAAGTTAGGATTTATGGGCAATTAACCTGTTTTAGGTTTTTTTCATCCAAAGCACTGAAAATGGGTTTGGTTTTGCATGGAAAAAACAAAGAAATTAGGCTAATTGGGTTTGACTTTGAATGGATTCATTTGTCAATCTATATATATATACCTTTAAAGATTGACGAAATTGATCGAAAGGAAATCAGGCTTACTGCTCCCATAGGACAAGAAAGAGCAACGGAGATTGTGTGATGGCATGATTGGAGGAACCCTAGGCCTTGTGTTCGTTGGCATTGCTTCATGTTCTTGAATTTTCAGAATCCTAACTCTTCAGTTCATCTTTTCCCCACAGACAATTACTCAGCAGTGCTGTATCTCTATCATGCATGTCTCTATTAATAATTTCTATAGTTCTATTATGGAGTCTATTGGGAAAATGGCATCCTCCAACATTTTGGACTTTTCTATAATAATAATTTCATTGATTCAATTTCTAACTCAGTTACAAAACTTCTTGAAACAATTGATTCTATCCCACGACTAATTGTTTGGTTTGATTCCCGAGTTCACTTCTATGTTTTATTGTATTCCTATATATAGATAATTGATTTTTTTTTTTTTGTCCCCCACTTTATGTTTGGGATTCTTCGGATTTTTGGCCTAACCGTAAAACTCCTACTTAAGCCCTTCTATTTTCTCATCATCTCAAAGTTGAACATTCTCATGATGCGGAGATGATAAAATGCAATGCTTAAGAAATGTATGCTTTTGGAAAAGTCTTGCTCTTTCTTAGACTATGACTTTGGATTCATATCATGAAGTCTCGGTCTTCCTTCGCAGCTTCAATTTTTCAACATACAGCTTTCTTTGCAGATATCCAGCTTTTCAAATGTTGTTCTATATGCATGAACTGGGTGATCAATATTTCTTCTTTATTCAATGAATTCAATGCAGGTGCACATCCATCTAATTGCTCATACAAGTGATTTTGATATTTTTCCTCACTCAAAGACGGAACTAGAGCAAAAATTTTTAAACATAGTGAATTTGTTATAGAAAAATTAAAATTTTTTAAAAAACCCATTTAAATTTTATATTTTACTTCTAATTTTTTTAAAAATTATAATATTATCATCTAATATATCATTTCATCTCTTTTATCCTCCAACCCTGTGTTCTTAGTTGCATCATAATCTCACTATTAGAAATAGTGGCGGACCTATGTATAACTTGGGAGGTCAACTTTTAATATATATATATATATATATATATATATATATATATATATATATATATATATTAAATCCCACCCCACATGCCCCCTTCCCCCACCCTCAAGAATTTAAAAAAAAAAAAAACCCAAACCCCACATTTCCTTTTCACTCTAAACCCCACCGGCTAGCCTATGTTTCTATTTCACAAAACTCTAGTTTTCTTTTCCTTTCGCAAAACTCCTCACCCACCCAGACCCACAGTTCTTTTTCACTTTTCCTTTTCAATCCAGTCCAAACCCCACCCCATGTTTCCATTTTGATTTTACAAAACTCCAATGTAAACTCCACCTTCAGGAAACAGTTTCAAAAGCTCATCGTCCTTCAGAAAACGGAAACCTGCGATCCCCTCTGCACATAAAGCTTCAAAGATTTCAAATTTAAGGCAAAACTCCTTTGACCTTGTCAAAAGATTCCAAATTTTACTCATCAAAAAGTTTTATTTTGTCTGATTCTATTAAGGTAAGTTATGTGTTTAGTTTTTAATATTTTATTCATTTGAAATTTTAATTTATATTTAGATTATTTTGTAACTTTTATACGAATATATATATAGGGGATAAAAGTAACAGTAACGTGGGACTTAGATTGTGCTATTAAGAGATTTGCTTTGATATATTTAAATAAATTAATATATTCCAGGTATATATTCCAGTGAGCCTAGGTGGTGGCTCCTAGTAGACTTGGGTGGTGGTCTATATATGCGTATATGCTTTTTTTGGTATTATTATCAATTTTTTGCAGCTATGAATGTGTGTGTGTGTGTGGCATTAATATTTAGATTTATATATACATTTTAACTAATTATATCTAAATTATGCATTAAAATATTGTAATTTTTTCCCTTTTTAAATCGTAGATGAAGAGATCATGTACGTTTGATGCATTTTTCAAAAGGAAAAATGTTAAAACTTCAAAATCTAATGAAGAGTCACATTCCATTGATATTGGTTCTTCAAATTCTGAAAGGTATTTTGCAAAAACTCCAGGAGTAGTTCAAGTAAGATTTGATATCAATTCTTTGGAACGTGATCTAGGATTACGATTGCAAATATGTGAATATCCTATTAATAGTCGTGATGAAATTCGTAGAGCATATATTAAGACATGTCCATATCAGTATTTGCAATCTAATTATCCAAAATCAGGCGGAAAACATTCTCGTAGCTTTCAAGTATCATGATTTAAGTCATTTTCTTTATGGTTAGAATTTCTCTCAGTAAATATGTTGTATTTTATCTTCTTTGTTATCTATTCTATAAAAAAGATGGACGTTTGGAGATTCATTCACTGTTAATGGTTTTCGTTCATGGAAAAATGTGAATGATAATGAAAATTGTGCATTTTTGGCACACGTGGGGGAAAGTCTAAATTCTCCTCATAGAAAGGCTGAGAAAGCATGTGATGATCTTATGAATCAAAATGGACATATTGAAAAAAAAAATTATGAAATTTACTTCCAAGCAAAAGGAAGAAAATCGACTTCATTCGATAACTTCCATTGATGTTATTAAGTGGATTATATTTCAAGGGTGTGCTTTTAGAGGTCATGATGAGACAAAATCATCAAAAAATAGAGAAAACTTTCTTGAATTATTGAGTTTCATATCATCTTATAATAAAAAAGTAGCAGAAGTTTTAAGTAATACTCCTCAAAATTCTTTGTACACATCTCATAAAGTTCAAAAGAAAATTTTACAAATCATGGGAATAAAAGTGAAGAATGCTATGCGTGAAAAAATTGGTGTTGCAAAATTTTGTATAATTGTTGATGAAGCTCGAGATGAATCTAAAAAAGGAGCAAATAACTATAATTTTAAGATTTATTGACAAAAATGGTTGTGTACAAGAGTGTTTTTTTGGACTTGTTCATGTAAAAGACACTGCTATATTAATATTAAAAGATGCAATCATTTTTGTCCTCTCTTGTCACAGTCTTGATGTTCAAAATATTCGAGGACAAGGTTATGATAGGGCAAGTAATATGTGAGGGGAATGGAATGAGTTACAAACTTTGATTTTAGATGAATGTCCTTATACTTGCTATGTTCATTGTTTAGCGGATTGTTTACAGTTAGCTTTAGTTGCTGCATCAAAAGAAGTTATTCCTATTCATCACTTTTTGGGCAAATTAAGCAGCATAATTAATGTTGTTGGTACTTCATGTAAGTGTAATAATAAACTAAAAGCTGCTCATGCTTCAAATATTGCCTATTTACTTACTAATAATAAGCTTGAGAGTAGAAAAGGACTTAATCAAATTGGCAGTTTACAGAGAACATGAAATACACGTTGGAGTTCTCATTGAAATCTATTGTTAATTTTATGAATATGTTCAGTACAACTTGTGAAATTTTACTTAATATCATTGAAGATGGGGTTACACCGGCTCAGCGTGGAGATGCAAATGCAGCTTATGAGGCATTAACTTCATTTGAATTTGTTTTCATAATGCAACTTATGCAAACAATCTTAGAGATCTCTAATTTGCTTTGCCAAGCTTTGCAGTCTCAATCTCAAGATATTTTAAATGCAATGCATCTTGTTTCATCCACTAAGTTTCTCATTCAAAAATTAAGAGATGAAGAATAGAATGAATTAATCTTGAAGACGAAATCCTTTTGTGAGATAGTTAATAATCCTATTCCAAATTTAGATGCACATTATATTGCACGAAGAGGAAGAGCTCATCATCAATAACAAGCAATTACAGCTAAGCATCACTACAGAATTGATATTTTCAATACTGTTATCGACACTCAATTGCAAGAGTTAAATAGCAAATTTAATGATCATAGAGTAGAATTACTAATTTGTCGTTCAGTTTTAGATCCAAGGGACGTGCATCATTTAGAATTGATGATATTTTCAAGTTGGTTGAAAAGTTCTTTCCCAGAAATCAATGAGTGTGAGATGACACAAATAAAATTACAATTTTAGCATTTTTATCATGTGATACAAATTCCTGCTTTTGAAAAGTTGTCTACTATATCTAAATTATTTCAATAGATAGTCAGCATAAAAAAGTTTGAAATTTATCCACTTGTGTATCGTGTGACAATCCTTATTCTTACTCTTCCAGTTTCTACAGCTATCATGGAGCGATCTTTTTCAGCTATGAATATAGTAAAGACCAAGTTTCGAAGCAAGATGGAAGATGATTTTCTATCAAAATGTTTGATAGTATATATTGAAAAGGAAATTGCAGAAAATTTAGTATAGATTTACTTAGAGATGATTTTCGTAATTTGAAAGAGCGATGATCTGTATTTTGGTGTATTATATTTTCTGTATTATATTTGGGAACTATTTTGATTTGCTTTAATATTACTATTTTTATAAATTATTAAACATATGAAATTTAGTTTAGTTTGTTATTGCCTCCCCCGATAATCTAATACTGCGTTTGTCCCTGATTAGAAAAAGACAGTAATGAATAAATAAAATGTGCTGAATTATGAAATGCAGACGATCGAACCAAGTGATAAGATGAAGAGACTAATATATCTGCCCCAGCTTCCAAATACTCCAGATGTACCAGAACCCAATCAAACCCATACATTTCTCAGAACACCTACATTGATATGTGCCCATAACCAATACCCAACAGAGAAAAAAAAAACTGACTGTAATTATGAAAATGCTTGCATGATCAAGAAAAGGTTTTAACATTTTGACAAGATGAGGATATTTGAAGAGGCAAAGAGCACTCCAAAGATGACCATCAATGAAGGCACCGTGTTTTTGAAGCTGTGTAGCAAAACCACCATCCAAGATGGCACAACCACGGGCCTTCATTATCAGATCTTCCAAAGACGTTTGAGTTTCTTTCTGCATCCCCATCAGTCTTCTTCTTCTTCTTCCTCTAGGGGGTGTTTTGTATAGAATGGTACTTGACTTGAGAGAGCCCTTTATAGGAGCGGTGAAAGAAAGGAGAAGATTACGTGTTTCACTCTGTACAGCGAAGAAAAATGGTGAAACATTTCCTTATGTATTGCTGAATCTTGGGGAATTTATACGTGAGGCTACAGCTATGAATGCGAACGCTTTTCTATTTCCAGATTCTTAGTTAGCTTCCCACCCAGCCGGCCTTATGTCTTGCTATGTCTCTGCCTTTGGCTAATTCTATAATTTATATATTTTTTTATTTCTCAATAGTCATCTATTTAATAATTAAATCATTCTTGTTATTCGTATCATTTAACATTCTAATTCTTTCTACTATTACGATAAAAAAAAATTATAGTATTTTTCTTGCTATAGAAATATATATATATATATATATATATATATATATGTGTGTGTGATCACATAAATTTTTATTCATTTTAAAATAATATAAAAATATTAATTCACAACAGAAAAAAGAAATGTATTTCTCCAAAATAATTCAAATTAGTGATTCTAAATTCGATGTTGTGTAAGAGCATATTGAACTTTTCTAAATTCGAGCAGTGGAAGACAAGATGACATTTTCTTTAAAGGGAAAGCTAAGTCAAGAGTATGGCTGTCAATGGGTCGGGTATATTCGGACCCGATTTGATTCCAAAAGCCATTTTATACGGGTTTGGTGTAGTTATTTTGTTATTCGACTTGACCCAAACCTGTTTAACCTATATAATTAGGTCCGAGTATTATAGTTTCAAACTTGATTATCCGTTTACCTGATTAATGCTATATAATATATTCTTTTCGTCTTACTAAAATTAATAGTGATTGACTTGGTACAAGATTTTATGCAAAAGTTAAAATTAAAATATAATAATATAGTATAATAAAAGTAAGAAATATATAGATCTTACAATACTTTATGTCTAATATAAGTATATAAAAATAATATATCACTACTAAATTATACAGCAAATACGACGCTATCCAGCCGTCGTATTAGCCAAATACGACGGTTTTACAGCCGTCGTATTTGATCTCGTCGTTTTTGCTCAACAACGGCTACAAAACCGTCGTATTAGGCTTATACGACGGTTTTATAGCCGTCGTATTTATTCTCATCGCTTTTGCTTTCCGTGGTCATTTTTTGCGATGATTTTGAAAAATCATCGCTTTTGGTACCCAAATACGACGGCCACATAGCCGTCGTATTTGACAGGATAAAATACGTCGGCCATGTTACGACGGCTATGTGGCCGTCGTATTTGTTCCTGGCCGTCGTATTTGATTGCCCTCAAGCTAAAACGACGGTTGCAGCCGTCGTATTAGGCCTAATTTGCTTTATAAATCATTTTTTATTTGGACAAAATCCTGTACACGTACAATTTAAAGCCAAATGTAATAAAATCAATGAATTTAACACCAAATATAACAAAACGCAATCTCCTCATTGCCAAACTCAAAAGCAATATCCTCAGTAAACAAATACAAATAAGTATATCCTCAGTATACAGAAGTTGTAGTACAAATACAAATTAGTACGAAATGAAAATGTCAGTCATCATGACGGATAGGCTGGCCAGGATCACTCGATCTAACAGGCAGAGAAGTGGAACCAACACCAGGAGATGCCGTAGAAGTACTAGATGGAGGTATAGGTAGTACATCAAATGCGCTTGCATCCAATCTGCGCGCTAATGCTTCTATGGTAGTCTGAAGTGCAGCTATACGTGACTCGTAAGCCTCTCGCTCACGCTGCATCTCAACTCGCATCTCAGGCTGCATAGTATCTCGCATACTCTGCATACGTGCCTCAACCTCAATCCTGATGACCTCCTCAACATTTGCTGCAGAACTTGATAATTGACCAACTGACGTTGGTGTTGGACTCTTTCCTTTACACCTAACACGACCTCTTGTTTCTGGACCGAACAATCGCCGAAATATATGATCCTTTGCTTCCTCTGTGCACTCAGACTCAGGCAATGCCTGCCACTCTGTCTCCAATCGGTCCTACAAAATTAAGAAATATTATATCAAATTTATATTAGGTTAATATAATGTCGTAATCATATTTTCATAACTCAGAAAAATCAGCATTTGAATATAACTTACAATCATCTCTGCAGTCAAACCATCAGCCTGCCGACCGTGCCACCTTCGTGTCGAAAGGAACATATCATATTGTGATGTCGGTTGGCCTTGTGAGGTCATCTGTAAAGACGTGTCAAAAATTTCAAGTAAAGTAGATAAATTTCATCTGAATAGTGTATAACATAAACTAAATATCTGATCCTGTATAACAGAATGTGGCATTTTTCCTGTGACTGGTGGATATGTCAAATGTGATCGATTTTGTCTATTCCGCTCGGCCTCCATCTGTGATTAATTATAATAGTTAACATATAAAAAATTTAAACAAGTTCTGAGACATAAAAGTAGTCAACTTCTATGGTACGACCTGTGTATTCTCCAAACGCCAGTAATCAACTAACATCCTCCATTGATTTTCATCAACCCGTTTATCTTGACAAACAATAGGCTCTGTACTGAACTGGAAAGGAACGTAGTATTTTTGTTTTAACTTCGACTTAAAATCCTTACATGCTGCGCATATCATCTTCATTGTGACACTACGTCCTTCTGGTGGCATCATGGTGTTGTCCTTATACAAATTTTAACAAATAATTAAATAAAGAAAATGTTAATTTTTGAAGAAAACACTCTTGGCTATGTTAGAATAAAATTAGTTACCTGTATTTCTTGCCAAACTTCGTCCTTGAGGCTCTGAGGTATGGAATGCCAATCCCTGTAATTCAGAGGGAACCTATTGCTCATGCGTGCAAAACAGCCCACCACTGAACTATAACGAGATGCATCTAACCCAACAAGCCCTCCGTGTTGGTTAACACCAACATTGTACTTTCGAAACCCTGGCTCACCCCATCCGGAAGGTAACTTTCCGCCCCCGCGAGAACTCCTCGCTGTGAAATCTACAAAATATCAACAGACTTATTAATTAAAATATCAACAGACATATCGTAATACCAACAGACATATCGTAATATTTACTTCATATTAACTTAGCACACCTGAGGCACTAAGGTCTGAGGAAGAAGGTCCTGTGCTACTGGGACCTACATCAGAAGTGGGTATACATGTGGCATGATTAGATTCCTGATCCGTGGAACCTGTGCGAACACTTGCATGTGATCTCTGTCCAACCTCGAGTGCTGAAGCTGGTGTCTCTGTACACTATGAGGTACTAGCGCCTGATCTTGCGGCAGCTATGGCATCCTGCATCGATTCCCGTCGGGCACGCTTGTTTACCATCTGCAAAACAAATTGAGTAAAAGATTTTAATAACTGCAGCATATTTAGTACATGATTAAGTGATTTAAGTACATTTAAATTGCAGGGTGTATTCTTCTTCCATCTAAATCTACTTCCTCCCCAGAAATTCCATCTCTAACCCATACGGCATCTACTTCGCGCAAAACTGAACGAGAATCTAACTGCTGCGCAGGAAAAGTTTCTAGATCATAGTCCCTTGAATACACATCATAATTATCCCTTCTCATCATTGGCATTACCACATGCCAATCTCTTTCTTTAGGACAGCGAGAAAACCAAACTTGTTCAGCTTGGTTGCTAGTATGAATGGCTCATCCATCTCTTTATTTTCCCGGTACAACAAACGGTCCAGATTCACCAAAGTAAACTTTAGTTCGTCAACTCTAACACCTCGATGAACATCAACCCAATCACATTTGAATAACAGAAATTTCAGTTCACTACTATATCGGATCCTCATAATATCAGTAAGCACTCCATAGTAGTTGACACCAGTTGCTACAGGATTCATATCTCTTGGACTGGAATAACTCGTAGTATCAGCTTTACACATGACGCTAGAATTTTGGGTTGACTTGTTAGCCTCATATGTTATTGTACGAAATCGGAAGCCATTCATGTTGCATGCATTGTAGCGCAACCCTTGATTGAAAGGACCATTTGCAAGTTTTTTTACTTTAGTAGGAATATCAGGGCATTCTTCATTCTCATCAACCTATAATAAATATAGGTGTTATAACAACTAATTGTTGTCGAGGAAAACTTGCTATATTGTGTTTGTTTTTACTTACATAATGACTGAGCCAATTGTGAAACGTTTGAGAATGAATACGTTGTCTGTCATGTAACCGAGATCTTGGATGCTCTCTATTTATGACAAACATGTGAAGACTGCAAGTAGAACACACGTCAAATTTTAGAAGTTATAATGACAGAAGCATAAAAAATGAAGGACAATGGGTTGAAAGGAAAACTGACTCTCTATAAGGTTTAAAGATGTCAGAGTTGGCTAAAACTCACCGATGTGCTTGCATCAATGTTAAACGATCAAATATTACATCAATCCCCTTTCCAACTGGTTTACCCATTGGGTTGTCATCATCAACATATCATGGAGGCCTATTCTATTTGCTCTCAACATCATCTAAATATCTCGACACGAATGTCATACATTCTTCCATTAAATATCCACTGGCTATCGAACCTTCAGGTCTAGCACGATTGCGCACGTAACACTTGAGAGTTTTCAAGTATCTTTCGACTAGAAACATCCATCGACATTGAACTGGACCAGCTAATAATGCATCATCGGCCAAATGTATCGGTAAATATTCCATTATATAAAAAAAAAACTAGGGATGAATGTCTTTTCAAGAAGACATAGTGTAACTGCGAAACGATCTTACAGATACTCGAGATGCCTCTCTTTGTTGACTTTAGAACACAACTGCCTAAAACATGAAGCAATCTCAATCAAAAGTTGCACTACATTCTTGGGCAAAGTTGTGCGGGCTGCTAACGGGATTAACTGTTGGAGTAAAATGTAGGAATCATGACTCTTCAAGCCTCCTAAAGTCTTTCTCCTCAAGTTTACCCGTCGAGAAATATTAGAACAATAGCCATCGGGGACTCTTAATTCCTTCAATACTGTCAAAAAAACTTCAACTTCCGACCGACTCATTGTATAAGGAGCTGGTGGCAAACTGTATCCAGTTCCAGACGGTTTTAAAATTGGATGTAAAGATTTTCTAATATTCATTGTCTGTAGGTCTTGACGAGCTTTGAAGTTATCTTTTGAAGAAGTACTGTCACCCAGTATTGTAAACAACAGATTATCTGCAAAATTTTTCTCAATATGCATCGGGTCCAAGTTGTGCCTCATCAAATTACTCTCCCAATATGGCAACTCCCAAAAAATACTCTTCTTCTTCCAATTATAAGAATTTATGCCAAACTTCCGTTCGTAGTCAGTCTGCATTCTAATTCTCATATCATCTACTGCATATTGATTATTTTATAATAAATTATATAGTAAAAACTTTCCTTTTAAGGAAAGTGTCAAATTTTTTTACGGTCCAAAATAGTAAGTAGGTCAATTTTGTTGGGATTGAGGGAATAATATGTTAAAATGGTAGATTAATGTAACAAATTAAACAAGTTCATAAACTATCAAGCAAAGTATAGGCCATATTTTTCATTCCAAAAATAACTTTTTATCTTTATAATAATGGATTGTAAATTATTTTATAATTTTAGAAATAATTTTACATTTTACAATATGCCTTCCTTAGTCTTTATTGTATATATAATTTCTTATTCTATCCAAATAATTTTATAATATTGTATCAAAGTGTAAAAATTCTAAATTAAGGAAAAATAAAATAAAACATTTTAACTAGTTTGGAAGAAAAAAAACAAAAGTTAATTCAAAGCAAACATATATTTAATTGAATTGAGTAATGGACACGTCCTTTAAATCTATTCATTTGTCTCTTTGTTTTTGTTTTTTTTTTTTTAACTTAACCCGAACCCGATACCCTAATATGCAAGGTATGGATCTTTTTATTTTGGACCTGTCGGGTATTCAGGTTGGGTTCGGAGCCTTTTTTTGTTGTTAAACGGGTTCAGATTCGAGACAGGTGATGTAGTGATATTACATTGAATATATTGGATGATTTTTTAATAGATTATGTTATAATTTAATACAATATGAGATTTATTTGGACAATTTACTCTCTTTTATGGTTATTTGATTTTTCTAGGGACTTGAATGAAAAACACACAAGTTGTGGGGTTGAAGGAGTAAATTTCGAAAGATCACATTAAGAGAGTTCAATCAGGGGCTGGATTCATCAATTAGGGGTTAGATTGAACTCTTCAACGGATTCCAGCAAGGATAAAATCCGAAGGGAGTGAATTTTGGAGGGGGAAGCAATTAGAGACGACTTTTGTTCTATTTCTTTTTATATTAGCTTTAGATAATATTTTCTTAGGATATTTTGGTTGTAATTTTGAGAGGGTTTTCCAGTGTTGGACACATATTGGAGGCTACTCGTAGACAAAATTGGAGATTGTATTAGGATACTGTGATGTTTTCTTAGACATTCTCTTTTAATTTGTTCTTGAATTTCTCTTCAATTATACATTAATTTCTTATTCTAATGACATGATGTAACTAGTATTGATTACTATATTATCTTGTGATTCCATTATTTGAAGGGCGTTACTAAATCTTTGTCTAATTATTGTACTCAAAGCAATTGAATGCCTAATCACTATTCAGATTGATTTATCATTAATTAGGAAAATTTGAAAAATGACTTAGTTAATTAGGACAGGTAATCAGACCACAAATTACATGTGAAATAGAAATATATTTGTATGGTTTGTGTGATCATTATAATGTCATGTTCTTGAATGCGCTCCTTTGAATTGAATTCAATATAGAAATATAGTTGAGTTATTTGGAGGAATAGAATTAATATATCTTGAAAAAGGATATTGGTTAACTCTAGACATTGATTAACTGATAAGGTACACTATAAAATAATAGGTCACTCAGGTAATATAAGAGTTAATCTAGTGAATTCATGTGCCTTAGATCATCTCATTACAATTTTTATCTAAAGAAAATGCTAGTTTAATTATTCCATTTTAGTACTCAAAAACAACAATCATTGAAGTCTTTGTTTTCTTTTAATTCAAGTTAGAATTAATTTCATTGGAAGGAGTTTTAATTTCTAATCTTTGTGGGATGACCTTGTTATTATAAATGATATTTAGTACACTTGCTAGTGCTCTGAATTGGTTATCAAGTTTTTGGCACTATTGTCGGAGATTAGTAAATTGAAAATTTCTTCTTTTGATTTTGACTCTGATTTGATTTCTGTTTTTGTTTTTATTCTCTCAAGTGTGCATATTGTGGATAAATTTTAAGTGGTGCATGTCTAGAAACCGTACTATAGATTTAATACCCAAATGGTGGTGGATGATGTTTGGTGGTTTCGATGTGGGACAAACTCAAATGGATGTAAGGCACCCCAACAAATCTCTACCTTGACTTACATCCCAAATTCAAATATAGTAGCTTTGCTCTATCTTCTCCACAAAAAATTCTAAGATCAGAAATCACGAACAAACGAACTCCAACTATTTCTTCCACAACTGACAATGCATATGCTACTAAATTTGCATATCTTTGAGGTGGTCGAATATCTCTTTTTGGTCTATTCTTGGCTATAGAATATTCCTCTTCTTCTCGAACTTCTTCATCAGAAACCACAACTTGATTAGAGGCAACATTCACCGATACTAAACTTTGCTGAATAGAAGAAGTTAACTTAGAAGGACAAGACCTGCCAATTTCAAGCTCCACCTACTCCTGCATACTATCTTCATTTGCACGAGAAGAACTCGACGACTCTTTTTTGGAATTTAACATAGATAATTTATCAAATGTAACATCTCTACTAATTACAAATTTTGGTGATTTGGGATTTGGATACCACAATCTGTATCCTTTCACCCCAAAAGCATACCTAAAGAAAATATATTTCTCAACTCTAGGCTCCAATTTCCCATCATTTACATTCATGTATGCCGGACACCCAAAAACTTTCAAATTAGAGTAATTAGCATGTGTACCTGACCAAATTTCCTCAGGAGTTTTGAAATCAATAGTTGCAGAATGAGCACGGTTGACGATGTAATATGTTGTAAAAACTACCTATGCCCAGAAATCCTTTCTCAACTCTGCATTTGAAATCATACATCGTGCTCTTTTCAAAAGAGCTCTGTTCGTACGTTCTACAATACTGTTTTGTTAAGACGTCATTTTTACTGTACGATGCCGAACAATTCCTTCATTTCTACAATATTCATCAAATTTTTTTCACAAAATTCCATGCCATTATCTGTCCTCAGCCGCTTTATCTGTTTACCTGTATGTTTCTCAATCAAAACTTTCCACCGTTTGCAAGTTAAGTAAACATCACTCTTATTTTTTAAGAAAATAGACCCAAACTTTTCTTAAATAATCATCAATGAAAGTCAATAAATACCTGGCACTACCGTTGAACGGGACACGAGATGGACCCCAAAGGTCTGAATGAATATAATTCAAAGTACCTTTAGTCCGGTGAATTGCTGGTGAGTTAAAACTAACCATTTTCTGCTTCCCGGAAGTACAGTGCTCACAGAAGTCCAATGCACCTGCGTTTTGTCCATCCATAAGGCATCTCTTACTCAACATACATAGAACTTTCTTACTCATATACCCCAAATGCATATGCCATAATTTGGTAATGTAAGAATCAGACAAAGCTAATACAAAAGCTGCAAACGAACCTGTAATAGTAGTTCCCTACAAAATATACAAACTACCAGACCTACAACCTTTCATAACAACAAGAGCAACCTTTACAAATTTTCATAACTCCACATTCAGTTGCATATTTACACTCAAGAGCCTCAAGGGTGCCCAAAGAGATGATATTCTTTTTTAAATCAGAAACATGTTTAACATCAGTGAGAGTTCTCACAATACCATCATACATTTTAATTCGAACTGTACCCTTACCCACAACATTACAAATGACATTATTGCCCATCAAAATAACTCCACTGTTATAAACTTTATTAGTGGAAAACAAATCCCTGTTGGGACACATATAGTAAGAACATCCCGAATTTAAAATCTATTCATTTTCAGACTTTGTCCTACTATCAGTCACAAAAAAAATATTTCATTTACTCTCATTTACTACAACACTAGCTTCAGCAGTATTGGTAGATTTTTCTTTATATTTATCCTTATTTTTCAATCTAAAGCATTTAGACGTAATGTGCCATTTTTTATGACAATAATTACAAATCAAATTTCTATATCTGGATTTTGATTTACTACTGCTACAAGTTCTATTTTCGGATCTACCCCTGACTACCAGACCTTTAGTCGGATTTCCACTAACCTCCCCAATTAAATATATGTCAATCATTTCTTTTTATTTTAAAGCAGATTTAATTTTCTGATACGAGATAGTTTCTTTTCCATATATCATAGTATCTTGAAAATGCTTAAAGGATTGAGGAAGGTAACACAACAATAAAATGGCCTGATCCTCATCATCTGTTTTCACATCAATATTACTCAAATCCATAATGAGAAAATCAAACGTATCAAGATATAAAGTAATAGATGTACCTTTAGCTATCCGAAGTGTAAACAAAGTTTGCTTCAGGTAGAGCCGATTCTCCACTGTCTTCTTCATATACAAAACCTTCAGCTTTTCTCACAGGGCTTTGGTCTCAGCAACAACTTCTCTTAAAACCTCATTAGAGAGATTTAGAATAATATCTGATCTCACCCTTTTATGGGTCTTCAAATACCGCTATTGTCATCTCCACTGGCTTCTCCTTTATTCTTTTCAAGGCTAAGTCAATCTCGTCTTGAATTAAGATGACCTCCATTTTAAGTTCTCACATGCTGAAGTTGACACCCCGATCGAATTTCTCCATCTTATTCTTTATTATTGTCATTGCCACATAGTTAAGAGCTAGTAGCTCTAATACCAGTTTGTTAGGAATAGGCCCAAGAACAAATCAAAACTCCAATAGTAAAACCACACAAAATGATAATAAAGAAATAAAAATAACAAAAATTAAGTGAAGAAAAAATAAATAAATAACGAAAAAGAAAATATAAGAGAGAGATATAAAAACTTACGTGGTTCGGTCAAATGACCTATGTCCACGGGCAGATGTGGAACAAAACTTCACTATAAAAAGGACAATTTATAAGACTTTAGGAAAGTGTTCCTAAACTACTAAACACCACTAATATAGAACAAGAGTATTACAAAGAACAAATGCCTCAATGGCTTTTCAAACTCTTGTGTTGGTGTTGCTGTGTTCATCAAAGAATCAAACTAAGCCTTTATTTATAGACATCTTGAGGTGGTGGATGATTCTCAAACTTTTGATATGGGACTTCGAAACTTAACAAACGGTGGTGGATGATGTTTGGTGGTTTCGATATGGGGCAAACTTAAATGGATGCAAGGCATCCCAACAGTTCTTATAAAAAAAATTGGTCTATTGCATCTTTGATCTGTGCTTGGGTTGGAGTTACCTGTGACTCACAACATCAAAAAGTAATTTCCTTAAATATTTCTAACATGCGTCTTATTAGTGTTATACCTCCTCGTGTTTTAAATCTCTCATTCCTTATTTCTCTTGACTTAAGAAATAATAGTTTTCAAGGTAATTTATTCTTTGATTTATCTAGCTTTCGTAGATTACGAGTCATCGATTTTAGTGAAAACATATTGAGAGTCCTTGATTTTAGTAAAAACATGTTTTCGAGTTTTTTGCTATTTGGAATTTTCAACATCTCCACGTTAGAGATTTTGAAACATTCAGAGAATGGATTTTCTGGTTATCTTCGAAGTCATACTTGTCACAAACTTCAAAGACTGAAATTGCTCGACTTATCATACAATGGTATATATGGTGAAATACTAAGAAATTTATCACAATGTTCAAAGCTTCAAGTATTGTGGTTGACCTCGAATAACTTTGGGGGACAAATGCCTAACGAAATAGGCAAGATGGAGATGCTTGAGGAGCTAGATCTATCCGGCAGCACTTTGAGCGGTAATAATTTCTATTTCATTAAATTGTCTTTTTTTGGTGTAAAGCCAATTCTTTTCGTCAAAATAGGTCTCTATTAATTAGTAAAATCCTTGTTTTAGGGAAAATAAATTTCCCACCTTTCGTATTTTCTTCAATTTATTTTATATTATATACATATTTTGGATAACTTCGCCTGTGAGCTCCACAGGCTTTGTCTGCGGTGTTCATTGCCGGTCTCAAGCCTGTGGAGAAAGGAGGAGGGTTGCGGTAGGCTTGTGATGGCCAGTGTAAAACATAGTCACATCCATGACATGAACTAATCAACTGACTTCGTGGGGGCGTTCCCTACTTAGCGACGCACTGCACTTCCTAGACCCGGGTGTAGTGATAAATATACGAGGGTTGCTAGGTCGTTGCCCGGAAGTAACGCGTCGTGTCGGTCCCCGGATACGGTGTCAAATATGCAAGGGTGTAGAGTAAAAAAGACAGTCTATAGGGATAAGATTCGTCTAGTTACATGGAATATAAGATCTTTGACCGGTAGATTGACAAAACTAGTTGAGGTAATGCAGATGAGAAAAATTAAAATTTTGTGTCTTCAGGAAACCAAGTGGGTAGGTGACAAGGCGAGAATAGTCGCTCCATGGGGTTATAAGCTTTAGTATTCAAGTAGAGTTAGGAATAGAAATTGAGTCGGGATTATTATTGATTGTAAGTTTATTGATGATGTGGTTGAAGTACAGAGGAAGAGTGATGTGATTTTGAGCATCAAGATCATGATTGGCGGCAAGATTACTACTATTATTAGTGCGTATGGGCCACAAGTGGGGCTCAATGATTCGGTTAGGCAGTAGTTCTGGGATGATTTAGATAAGATTGTTCAGAGTGTACCGTGTGCAGAAAAGATTTTCATTGGTGGTGATCTAAACGGACATATAGGTACTGATAAGAGCGGGTTTGAAAATGTTCATGGATGTCAGGGTTTTGGAGCTAGAAACGAAGCAGGAACTGTTATTCTTGACTTTATCTTGGCCTATGATTTGACCATAGTAAATACCTAATTTAAGAAGAGAGATTCTCACTTAGTGACCTTTAGAAGCGGGTTAAATACCAGTTAGATAGATTTTTTTATTATGAGGCGTAGGTTTCATAGTAGTTGTACGGATTGTAAAGTTATTCCAAGTGGGAGTGTAGTTACGCAACATAGGCTGTTGGTCCTCGATTTTAATTTTAAGAAAAAGAGTAAGCAGCGGAATCTTCGGGTTGACCCTAGGATTAAGTGGTAGAGGCTTCAGGGGAATGAAAGAATAACATTTGTCAATAAGGTAGTCAAGACGGATAATTGGCCTTTTAATATGGATTCGGACCCAGATATTATGTAGAGAAAGATGGCTCAATGTGTTAGGACAGTAGCTAAGGAAGTGCTTGGGGAATCTAAAGGAAAAGTACCTCTCAACAAGGACGTGTCGTGGTGGAACAACGAAATAAAAGAAGTCGTAAGGAGTAAAAGAGAGTGCCATAGAAACTTAGAGAAGTGTAGGAGTGATGAAAATTTTGAGAAATATAAGGTCGCGCAAAGAAAAGTTAAAGAAGCTGTTAGAAACGCAAGATCTATAGTTTACAAGGATTTATATGAAAAATTAGATACAAAAGACGGAGAGAAGAATATATATAGATTGGCGAGTTACAGGGAGAAGAAGACGAGAGATATAAGTGTAGTGAAATGTGTAAAGAATGACAACCACAACGTTTTAGTTAAGGACGAAGAAATAAAGGGGAGATGGAGATCGTATTTTGAAAAGTTATTCAACGGGAGTCAAGTCCAAGTTTCGAGTGTAGGTAGCCTGGCGATTCCGAACGAAGAGGTTAACCGTGCGTGGATTCGTCGTATTCAGAAGCATGAAGTCCGCGATGCCCTTAAAAGGATAAGGCCAAAAAAAGCTATGGGACCGGATGGTATACCGATCGAGGTTTGGAAGTGTTTAGGAGATATAGGTATTACGTGGCTGACAAGTCTGTTCAACAAGATTTATAAAGTTAATAAGATGCCTACAGAGTGGATGAAGAGTACTCTAATTCCTCTGTACAAAAATAAAGGAGATGTTCAAGATTGTACCAATTACCATGGAATTAAACTCATGAGTCATACTATGAAGTTTTGGGAGAGAGTGATTGAATAGAGGTTACGGGGTATTATACAAATTTTAGATAATCAGTTTGGTTTTATGCCTGGGCGTTCCACTACGGAGGTAATTCATTTATTATGGCAGATGATTGAATATTTTAGGGAAAGAAAGAAAGATTTACATATGGTATTTATTGACCTGCAGAAAGCTTATGACAGGGTGCCTAGAGAAGTAGTTTGGTGGGTGCTGGCCAAGAAAGGTGTATCAATAAAGTATATTACTCTCATTAAAGATATGTATAAGGGAGCATGAACAAATATAAGGATTTGCGCCGGAGTGACCACAGAGTTCCCTATTAATATCGGGGTGCATCAATGATCAGCGATTAACCCTTTCCTCTTCGCAGTCGTTATGGATGAGTTGACCTGCACTATACAGGAGGTTGTGTCATGGTGTATGTTGTTTGTGGACAATATTGTGTTGATTGATGAGACTAAAGTCGGTGTAAATGCTAAATTGGAGTTATGGCGGCAGACATTGGAATCCAAGGGTTTCAGAATTAGTAGGAGTAAAATAGAGTATATGGAATGTAAGTTTAGTGGTAGTAGAAACATAGCTCAGAGTGTAACTTTGGAAGGTAGAGATATACCGTTAGGTGATTGTTTTCGATATTTAGGATCCATTATTCAGAAATACGGAGAGTTCGATAGCGACATTGCACATCGAGTTAAGGCGGGTTGGTGGAAATGGAGGAGTGCGACTAGTATTCTTTGTGATCGTAATGTACCATTGAATCTAAAGGAAAAGTTTTACAGAACAGTCGTACGACCTGTTTTGTTATATGATATGAAATGTTAGGTAGCTAAAATGTGTCATATTCAAAACATGAAAGTAGCTAAGATGTGTATGTTACGGTGGATGTGTGGGTATATTAGAAATGATAGAGTTAGAAATGAGACCATTAGGGAAAAAGGTGGGTGTGGTATCTATTGAGGAAAAGATGAGAAAAAGTCGTCTGCGTTGGTTTGGACATGTTCAGAGAAGACCGAGGAGGGTGCTCTTGTTAGGACGATGAAGAGAGTGAGGCAAGATAGGTTAGACAGAGGTAGAGATAGGCCTAAAACGATATGGATAGAGGTAATTAAGAGAGATATATCTTTATTAGATTTAGATAAGAGTATGATGTTTGATAGAAGGAAGTGGCAATAGAGGATTCATGTGAATGACTACACGTTGCCTGACGTTGGTTCATGTAGCCGACCCCAAGTTACTTGGGATTAAGGCTTAGTTTGTTGTTTGTTGTTGTATACATCTTTTGGATCATAAAGGCAAAATACCAAATTAATTTTTTAAAGTTAATTTTGAAGTGAAGTACTTTATTACACCATTCCAACAAAATTTAAAGGAGTAGAAATTTGATGTTTTCTTCGTACAAATTATGCATGCATTGGTGGCTAGCTGCCACCTTTAAAATCTTTTTGCTTTCTTTAAGTTGTTTGTTTTTTCTCTCTTCTTTTTTGTTTTTTCAATTAGAGAATGCTAACATTTGTTAAATAGTTACTATCAAAATTTTAAATTCTTATACTTCTCTAAATGGCAGGTTCAATTCTAAAAGAGATAGGTAATTTAACTGTTTTGAAGATTTTATGGCTCTATGACAACCATCTAACAAGTATGAATAATAATTTCATAAGCTTCCTCATAATTAATTTAAAAAAATAACAGTGAGTCAATCATTCTTTTCCACTTAATTTAAAATATTTAATAGAAAATTTTAATTGAGCAATTTTTTATTCAAAATAATAAGCTATGCCATTTGTACCACACTTTAGTATATTAAAAAAATACTTAAAAAATAATAGATTCTTTTTTATTGTAATATTGATAGGTGAATTGCCACAAGGGCTCCCTCAAAGTTTAGAGATTATGCATGATAATAACTTCATTAGCTCACCATCAATGATCTTCAACATATCAACCACATTAAAAGAAATTCGACTTGGTTCAAATAATTTTCCTGGAATTCTTCCACAAAAACCCAATTTAGAATGGCTTTATCTTAGCAATAATGGTATTGGTGGAGTTATACCAAAAACCATCTTGAATGCCTCCAAACTTATTGGATCAGAATTTGGGGGAAACAGATTTACATGTTCTATTCTTGACACAGTCGGCAATTTAAGTAATTTAGTTGTTTTAGATCTTCTTAGCAATCAGTTGGTCGGATCAATTCGTCTTCCCTCAAAGGTTTGCAAAAACTTCAATTTTTATATGTTAGCGAAAACAACATATGTTGGGCCTAAAATAATTCCAGCCCATTTGGTTGGAACAAACAATAGCCCACAAAACAAACAAACAAAGAGGAAAGTCAAAAGCAGAAATCAATTGGGTTTTGATTTCGTTGAGAGTGGAGGCAAAAAACGTGAGGAAGAACAGAAGACTCACGACAGTCATCATTGTGTTCTTCAAACACTTTGATCATCAATTGGATGGTCATTCGGAGTCTGATTGAAACGAAATTTGATTTTACGTGATCCTCTCAACAAGACCTACTTATCTAACATTTTAGATTTTGGTTTAGATAACATCCTTCCAAACTTTCTTATTTGATTGTAATTTTGAGAGAAGATATTGATATATTATTGTTGTACCTCTAGTTTTATCTAGAAAAGTCTTTATATTACCCGTTATTGTTTATAGTAAATGTTTTTACTGGACTAGGTCCCGTGATTTTTGTCATCTTGGGTTTTCCACATTAAAAAATTTAGGTGTCTCGTATTATCTACTTTGGTACATTCTTTTACCTACTGGTGTTGTTTAATTGGTATATTTAGTTTATGCCTATTTTTTTATTGACACTTGGAAAATAGTTTTGATCTTAGAATATAATTGTGATTTGTGTGAAGCTTGGTATTTTGCTCACTTTCGGTTTATTTTCCAACAACATAAGCAGAGGAAATTTGCATAATCTTGTGAAATGAAGAGTTTGTCCTCCGTATATTTTAGTCAAAACCAAATTTCAGAGTGTATTTCAGAATGCATAGATAATGCTACTTTTTTAGAGTACTTTCATCTTTAGTCAAACCAATTGTACTCTACCATACTCGCAAGCTCATGGAACCTCACATATCTCTTCCATCTTCGCTTGTCCTCAAACTTTGTAACCCAATAATACAAAACTTTACATCAAAACTTAAACAACAAAACACATTTTCTTCCAAAATGATAACTAAATAATTTCATAATTAAATCTTCCTCAAAGAAATTATATCAAAACCCATAAAACTAATTCTTACATTTGTCTCTTTGAGTGCTAAAAAAAACATAGGTAGAATTTAAAATAAATAAAATAATATAAGTCACTGAATAAAATCTTAGAATTCGACTTTGTACTATACGTCCAACACAATCTTAGTAGAAAAGGGCTTTTGCACCACTGATCATCATTAAAATCTGAAAGGAGGAAATATTGAAGGGGTGAGCCACCCACATACTCAGTAAGTAGTAATGAATCACTTCTCCCGGATAAAGTTTAATACATGCCTTTACATAATATACGTACATGTCCACCATATTAATAATTATATTCACAAATAATAATAATAAAAACAATAACAATAATAACAACTATTATCAAATATTTAGTTTTAAATTATTCTTATAAAATACTAAGAAGAATATAAGCATTTCATTTAGTTTTAAATTATTCTTATAATATACTAAGAAGAATATAAGTTTTTGTTTATATATAAAAAAACAAACAAACTCAATAAATCTCAAATTATTTTTCATAGGATATAAAATTTAAATATAAAAAAATATACTAATTAATTTCTTTTACTCCAAAACTCAAACTAATTAATTTAACAAAAAGAACACACTTTGCTTCCTTTAAAAATCAAGTCCCAAGATAGCACTTCATGTCCTGGTCCATCACGTTCAAAAGAAAACAGAGAGTTTTAGAAGGCATCATAGTGAAAATACTTACTTCCATTTGTCTTTTTCTTTCCAAAACAAAACCCATTGGTGGGCCATGAAGGAACTTCACTTCGTGGCCATTCAATCCAAGGCAATTTTTTTTTTTTTTTTTTTTACAATAAGAATTGAGAAGGGGCTCTGTTTGGCTGTTCCGCATCGGTGAATCAGCCAATAGACCTTCTCGTTTTTTTTTGTGTTTTTTTTTTTGAAACAAAGCATCTGAATATCATGAGATCATGCCTTGGCCACACACCCCACCTCTGACACGAAAAGCATCATTGAAAATCATTTTTTTTCTTTTTTTCCCCCTTGATAATCCATTCATCCACCAGAAAAATACATCATTCAAAACGTAGGAAATCTTCTTTTCTTTTTTTTTCTTTTTTCTTAATGGAGAAAATACAAGAACTTAAGAAATAGTACTTCCATACCACACAACAATAAACAACCATGAATACAAAACATATCGAAACATTCGTTCACACCAAATTCATACAACTATTACTTTCTTCTAACTGAATTAACTTATTCAGTTAGAAAAATTCAAAAAGGCTTAACCCAGCCTTAGCGGTCCAAAAAGATTAAAACTTCGTCTTGCATTAATTTCAAAAAGACGAATTCAATCTTAACACTATTTCAAAAAGGTTTAGCCCACCTTTAAGGCATCATATTTAAATAAATATAAACAGATCCATCATGTATCAAATTTATCAAATATATTCATACGGAACCATATATCTATATAATACAAATACCGAAATACACACCATATATTAACCAATCATTAAAACTTATACTTTGAAAAAATACCGTACTTTATTCGGAAATTTTTAACCAAAAAAAAAAACATTTTATTCTATTATTCATACAAGAAAACCGAAGAGATTTATTCCTACTTATCTCTTAATTTCGACGTTTGAAAATTGTAACAACCTACGGTGTTCTTTTCCTTCAAACCCTAATTGAAATCTCTCCCTATTTCTGTATCTGTTGACGGCTATTGAAAAATAACGATATTTTCTATAGATTTTCCTATTTAATAAATCGTAGGGTTTCCCTAACTTTTAAATAATTTCAATTAGGTCCCTACTTAATTAAAATATTAATCCAATAGAATTCTAATTCTTATTATATTTGGATTTAACCCTTAACAAATTTTAAAATATCTCCATAAATAAAAGGCTTATAAAAAGTGTGGGTTTTACATTCTACCCCTCTTACAAAAAGTTTCGGCCTCAAAACTTAACATTTAATCTTACCTATCAATCATTCGTATCAACAAACAAAACCACACATATATAACTTGAAATCTAAAATGTAATGCATCGCACCTTTTTGTGATTCCTCCTCGGCTTCTTTTTTATGTAAAGTAAAGATACGTGCATCGGTCTTCGTTTGAGTGTCAACTCCTATAGTCGGCTTTGGCTGAATTTGCTGCTTGTTTTTCGGACAATCGCGCACTTTGTGACCGCACTTCCCACAACCGAAACATACACCTATTTTCCATCGACATTCTCCATTATGGTAACGCTTGTAATTGTCACATAATTTACGTTGCATCCTCGTAGTGGTATTAATATTGAGACTCATTGGTGCTTGTCTCTTTCCTCATTGTCCTTCCTCCCGATGAGCCACAAGTCGAGTTTACAAAAAGTAATCCGTATTTTATCTTTTAACACCTCGCTCCGCATCTCCTATTCTAATTTCCATCTCGATATTAAGGCTTTATTGGTAAGCATCCTTGTAGTTAGTAGATTGCACTGCAGACATCCTAACTAGAATTCGTGCTTGTAACCTATTCACAAATCGTAATGTCTTGAGCCCAAAATCCGCCATTACTGAAGGCACGTTCTGTCCCAAGGAATTAAATCGACTTGCGTACTCAATTACCGTCATACTATCTTTTTGCACCAAGTCAAAAAATTGATTTTGTCTCTCTAATCGCAAAGTAGCAGGAAAGTAATGATTCAAGAATGCCTTTCTAAATACATCTCATGAAATTGGTTTTCCATCGCTTGAATAGGCAGGTTGTGCTCCTTTCCACCATTTATGTGCATTTCCCACGAGGAAAGGAAGAATAATCTTTGACTTTGCTTCATTCAGTACTTCTAAAATCTCGAAGTTTCGCTCCATTTCTTCTAACCATTTTTTAGCCTTTTTCGGATCAGTGCCTCCGTCAAATGTTGGCATGTTGGCTTTCTTTAAATACTCGTAATGGGATCTCGTTCCAATTAAATTCCTTCGGAGCCACTCTTCTTGGGCTTGAAACATGCGTTGCTACTCTTGCTGAATTTGTTGTTGTCCTTGCATCACTTGAGCAATCGCCATTAATGCTGTGGCAATGTCTGGATTCCTTGCAGGAGGAGCCATCCCTTGAGGTGGAGGTGCATTTGATGGTCCGTTTTCATTTCGTCCTCTTGCCGGTGCTCTTTGTCCCCATGTAGCTAGAGGTACATGCAAATCGTTTGTCCTGTGAGAATCTCTATCGGATGTCTCATCATGTCTTCTACTAGCTTCTTCCCTCCTTCCCGCCATTGTTCACCTATGTGACAAAATTATTCCTTTTAACCCAGGCCCATATCAAAACCTAATTTATACTTATATCTCAAAACTCATAAATTAATATCATAACTTATTATATCAATACTCATAATCTAAATAGTATAAGATCGATACATATCTACCTATTCTCACATATCAGTAAGATCAAAACTTAGCTCTAATATCATTAAATGTCACGCCCCACGTCTGCAAGACGTGCCATGATCGTACTACCAGAATTGTAACCCTCTATAGGAGCAATGAGAAAGGAGAAGATTACGTGTTTCACTCTATACAGCGAAGAAGAACCATGAAACATTTCCTTATTTATTGCTCAATATTGGGCAATTTATACATAAGGCTACAGCTATGAACGCGGACGCTCTTCTATTTCCAGATTCTTAGTTGGCTTCCCACCCAGCCGGCCTTACGTCTTGCTAAGTCTCTGCCTTTGCCTAGTTCTATAATTTATATATATTTTTTAATTCTCAACGGTTATATATTTAATAATTAAATTATTCTTATTATTCGTGTCATTTAATATTCCAATTCTTTCTACTATTAAAAAAAAAAACTGCTATAGTATTTTTTTGCTATACGAGAAATATATACATGAACACATAAAATTTTATTCATTTTAGAATAATGCAAAAATATTACTTCAAAACAGAAAAGAGAAACGTATTTTTTCAAAATTAGGGACGGAAATTGGATAAAGTGAAGTTATAATTTTTTAAAAAATTTTGGGCACGGCAAAAGGTAAATTTTTAGGAGACTTTTTTAAAAATTTTTAAATTTTTTAAGATAAATATTAAATTTTCAAAAATTTTAGAAGGCTGGGGCTATCCCCAATCCCCTAATTCCGTCTCTGTCTAAAATAATTCAAATTAGTGATTCTAAATTCGATTTTGTGTAAGAGCTTATTGAACTTTTCTAAATTCGAGCCGTGGAAGGCAAGATAAGATTTTCTTTAAAGGAAAAGCTAAGTCAATTTAAAGAAAAAGAGAAAGTAAATGGAAAGGAAAAAAAGAATATAATCAGAAGCAGTAATTAATGGTGGTAGGTAAGCAAGATTTGAAGCTGGTAAAAATAAGTAGGAATGTTGAAAATCTATGCTTTGACCTTTGACATTGTAAAGTGGAGTCACCGGAATTCAACTTTGCCAAGTCAAAAATATTGAATATATATACATATATAAATATATATATATATATAGTAAAACATTTTTATTTATTTACTAGTACTTTTATTTTTTTTTTTCGTTTTGTTATGAATTATTGGAATATCCATTAATTAGTTGAGGCTCCACTAATTATGGATTTATGTGAATAATTAGAGAATATTTTTATGGATGTCCACCATTTAGTGGAGACACCACTAATTAAGATTAGTGGAAGATGATGTATGCCATGATGTAATCCACTAATTAGAGCTCTATAAATAGAGCTATTCTCTAAACTTGTAATACACTATTATTTTGTGAAAGAAAGATTAGTGAAAGAAAGATTAGAGAAAATTGTGAGAGAAAAGAAAGAGAAAAATTCTTGTGCAAAGAATAGTTAGAATTTTCTTAGTGTGTAGTGTGTAAATTTTATTCTAACACTACACTAATTTTATAACACGTTATCAGCACGAGTCTCTACCGTTATTAAAGCCAGAAGACAGGTACGCATTTATTGATCTCGCTAAATTCGAATTTGTAGCCCTTGATATTTCTGGAAAAAAAAATTTATATGTCATACAGAAATGCATCTAAATACTAAAAAAAAAAAGGAGATCCATATGTCATGTGGATAAAAAGAAAAATTTGACCACCTGAAGATGGTCGTACTATCCACTGCACGGTATGAATGGTTGCACCTAAAGTTGCAAGATTGTAAAACCGTGAACTCCGTGATGTATAAAACTAAATCTTAGTTAAAAATTTTACGGAGAAAAAGTTACTGATGAAGTTATATTGGAGAAGACATTCTCCACTTTTCATGTCCTACAGTAACAATATCGAGAAAAAGGGTATCCAAAATTGACAGCTTTAACATGAGTTATTATTGAGAAATCATGAAGCTAGATGAACTGGCTCAACAGCACTCCCAGAAGTGAATGCTGTTGGCTCCAGCAGAAGCCATCGTTATAGTCGTAGTTGTGGCAGTGGCCGTGGTTATGGTCATGGACACACTCGATATTTCTCTTATCACAGAGAAATATTGACTACCTGAAGTGGAACAGAAAAGATAATAAGGGAAAAAGATATTTCCATTAATAATAAGCATCACATCTTTTATTCATATCACTAGTGTTCATATGAACTTGAGGATACATGCTTATAGTTGCTCTTTTGTAATTGAGCTGACAAATGTAAGATGAAGGTTTGTAATTGTTCTTTTTTAATATTTACATGAGAGGAAGACAAACAATTAGTAATTATGGACTTCAACTCCTCTTTTTCGACATCCTCCTCCTTTTCTTTCCCTTTTGAGCCAGCATCGAGACTAGCAGCAGAATTAGCCGTAAAATTACTGCGAAATGAGTTTTGAGATTTTATGATCTCCTTAAGTTTATTATAATTAAATTTCTTATTATATTTGGCCTTGAAGCATGCTTGTCTCAATTTCTATGTTTGGTCTTCTAACTGCGTATTAGGACTTTCTTCCACCAACTGTTTTTCACATTCCAGTATCGCAATGGCTTCTTTCAACTTCTTCTCAGCCATATGTCCTCCTTCTTCTTTATTTTGCATCTCCTGTAAATTGAAGTGATATCATCGGTTATTTACTTATAAATCTTTCATAGTTTCATACTTGCAAATTATAAGTATGTATGAGAGAGAACCTTAACATTCTTGATTATGGTCTCCAAGCTCACCAATTTCCTGTGAGGCCATCGACGAATTCCTAACTCCCTACATCTTTTCTTGAGACGGGTTATGCCAATATTCAGTTCTTTGGCTACGCTCTTGATTGGTAGGTAAAAATACTGCGAAATTGTTTCTCTTGATAGTGTCTGTGAGTTATTGCCCTTTTTCTCTCTCTGCCTCTTAATCATCTTCTTCTCCCCAGGAATTTTGTCTGCAATAATATCTTGAACTTCGATACTATGCATTTCATGAGTACTTACTCCGACTTCGTTGCCAAGATCACTCATTATTTCTCCTAGAAAAAGAAAATAATATCAGTAAAGGTAATACCATTCAAAATCCATGTTTAAAGGTATAATAACCTGGAAACATATTCTGGCTTTGTTCAAAATCCATTAGAGAGTAGAAAGGATCATGCATAAGCATATCCTCATTCAAAGGAATAGCATCAAGAGGAACAGTATCAAAAGCAGTCTCTTGTAGGGGCAGATCAACTTGGTCCAAAGCAATATGTTCAAAACTTCCACTGATTTACATAAAAAACAAACCAAAATAGAGTTTAATTTCATTATCAAGCATACTAAAAACAAATGGAAGCCCTCAAAGGTATCTCACCTGAAATTAGGAGGAAGCGGTTGGTTTGGAAAGGAAAATATATCAAAATCTTCTGTATTCGAATTAGGCAGAAGCGGTTGGTTTGGAAAGGAAAACATATCAAAATCTTCTGCGTTCGAATTAGGCAGAAGCGGTTGGTTTGGAAAGGAAAATACATCAACATCTGCTGCAGAAACCGAGTCAAAATTTGACCATGTCTCAAATGAATTACGAGTCTCCATATCTGCTTTGTGATTTTTGTTTTTGATATTTACTAATAATTGATAATTGAGATATATATCGATACATATATATATATATATATATATTTGTATGAAGAAGAAGAGGTAGATGGTAGGTAGAGGGTCGGAGGAGAAGAAAAGACAAGAGAGGAAGAGGAAAAGTCGGTACCGGGAAGAGTGAAAAAAAAATGAGATATTTTTCTTGGCATTTCTTGCTTGTCATCATTTTCTTATATTTCTTTTCTTATTCTCTTGTGAAATCATTGTTCCCTAAATTAGGGGGAGAACAGAAACAGTACAAGAAAATATTGATTGGACAACATCATTAAATTATCTTGATCCGCATACAAGCGCGTGTGAACTTGACATTCAAAAGATAATTCATTTGTAAAGTATTGCAAATCAAATGCCAGACGCTTTTGTTGACTCTAGAAGAGTAATAAAATCGCATATGCCAGCTATAAATGCTCTTATTCTAATTGAAGTTCCAGCAGAACAAAAGATTTGACATATAGCTGCTGAGCCAAAAGTATGCCAGAAGTATGGCCGACTTCTTGGTTCTAAAGATAAAAATCCTCGAAAGAAAAGATGATTAAATGATCCAGAAGATCATATTGAAAGACCAAGAGAGAACTGATGACAAAGAACCAGAAGTTAATGAAAGTAATACTGAAATTTCTATCAATTATACCACTTCCGGTAGAAGTTGGAATCGGATAGAAATAATTATTGATCATATGTTTGCATATAATATCTCTTGATGTTATACAGGATAGTGATGATCCTGAACCAATATCAGTTGATGAATGTCGGCATAGAAAAGATTGGCTGCAATGGAAAGATGCGATTTAATCGGAGTTAAATGCACTGACAAAACGTGAAGTCTTCGGACCTGCAGTCCGAATACCAGAAGGTGTAAAACCTGTTGGCTACAAATAGATATTTGTGCGAAAGCGCAATGAAAAGAGTGAAATCGTTCGATATAAAGCGCGATTAGTAGCCTAAAGTTTTTCACAAAGACCAGGTATTGATTATGATGAAACTTATTCTCCTGTTGTTGATGCTATTACACTCCAATATCTTATCAGTTTGGCAGTACATGAAAAAATAGATATGCGCCTATTAGATGTTGTCACTGATTACTTGTATGGAAATTTAGAAAATGATATTTACATGAAAATCCCCGAAGGATTTCATATGCCTGAAGCATATAAACATTATCCTCGTGAAAATTACTCCATCAAGTTGCAGAAATCATTACATGGCCTGAAGCCATCTGGGCGCATGTGGTTCAATTATCTTAGTGAATATTGATTGAAAGCGAGATTTAAAATGACCAGGTATGTCCATGCATTTTTATTAAGAAAGCTGGTTCTAAATTTGTGATATTAGCTATATATGTTGATTTTAATCTTATTGGAACTCTTGAAGAGCTCAAAGAAACAATTGATTATTCGACATCAAGGATGGTCGTAAAAGTATACTTTGCCTTGGTTTACAAATTGAACATTTGGCAAGTAGAACATTTATTCAACATATACAGCAAAAGTTCTAAAAAGATTTGACATGGACAAAGCACATCCATTGAGTATTCCAATGATCGTCCGGTCCTTTTCGACCTCAAGAAGATATTGAAGAACTTCTTGGTCCTGAAGTACCATATCTCAATGCAATTGGTGCATTGATGTATCTTGCTAATAATACACGACCTGATATTGCTTTTGCTGTCAATTTATTAGCAAGATTTAGTTCTTCACCAACACGACGACATTGGAATGGAATTAAACAAGTCATTCGATATCTCCAAGGTACAATTGATCTCGGATTATTTTATTCAAATAAAATCAGTCCAACATTGATAGGTTATGCAAATGCTGGTTATTTATCTGATCCACATAAAACACGTTCTCAAGCGGGCTATCTATTTACATGTGGAAATACTGCTATATCATGGCATTCTACGAAACAATATATAGCAGCTCCTTCTTCAAATCATGCTGAAATTATAGTCATTCATGAAGCAAGTCGAGAATGTGTATGGCTAAGATCCATGATTCATTATATCCGAGAAAGTTGTGGATTATCATCAATCAAAGGTATTCCAACTCCTCTTTATGAAGACAATGCAGCTTGCATAGCTCAATTACGAGGAGGATATATTAAAGGAGATCGGACAAAACATATTTCACCAAAATTCTTCTTTACTCATGAACTTCAGAAGAAAGGTGAAATTGATGTGCTACAAATTCGGTCATGTGACAACCTCGCAGATATTTTCACGAAGACTTTACCGACTGTAACATTTGAAAAGTTGATATATAAAATCGGTATGCGTCGGTTTAAAAGGAATCATCTCATCAGGGGGAGTAATAAACAGACATATAGAATAGTGTACTCTTTTTCCTTCACTAGATTTTTTTTCCCTCTGGGTTTTTATCTAGTAAGGTTTTAACGAGGCATATTCTTTATGTAATGGATGGACATCCAAGGGGGAGTGTTATGAATTATTGGAATATCCATTAATTAGTTGAGGCTCCACTAATTATGGATTTATGTGAATAATTAGAGAATATTTTTATGGATGTCCACCATTTAGTGGAGACACCACTAATTAAGATTAGTGGAAGATGATGTATGCCATGATGTAATCCACTAATTAGAGCTCTATAAATAGAGCTATTCTCTAAACTTGTAATACACCATTATTTTATGAAAGAAAGATTAGTGAAAGAAAGATTAGAGAAAATTGTGAGAGAAAAGAAAGAGAAAAATTCTTGTGCAAAGAATAGTTAGAATTTTCTTAGTGTGTAGTGTGTAGATTTTATTCTAACCCTACACTAATTTTATAACACGTTTCTAATATTTATAGAATAATTCTAACAATTTGTTTGTTTTAAATAATTCTTTTGCCCAATCTCTGTGGGGGTAGGTGTAGAAAGTGACATATCACTACTCAACAATATTGTAGAGATTGCCACATGATGGAAGTAGGTAGGAAAAAAAAAGGAAAAATAAAAAATTGGAAAATAAAATAGAAACTAAATTTAATGTCATTTAATGAAAAAAGAAAATTTAACTATGAAAAGATAAAATTGTTAATTAAATTAAATGTACTCTAACAGTACTGCTCCTAGAATATCGCCAAACTTCCAAGAGAGCAAAAGAAAAGCAGAGTTCTGTACCTTCTGGGCTGCAATGTTCCTACCATGGGCCATGTTGTTTGGGCCATCCCACAAATGAACCTTTCACATATTTCTTTTTTTTTTTTTTCTTTTTGCGGGTATGGTGGATTTTAATTAAATTTGGAAAGGGTTGAAGTAGTTGAACTGCCATATGATTGCAGGGCAGAAATTGAATAGCCTTGATGATGTTTTTTTAATTGTTTTTATTAGGGAGAGAGGGAGAGAAGACAAAGCCTGAATAAAAAGATACGGAGAAAGATATGATAGAATCCGTGTCAAATTTAAAAAATAACAACTCTTCAAAAAATTGAGGAAGTTTGGGTGGGGCTTGGGAGGCATATTGGCCTTGTTCTGCCAGTTTTGTTGGGCTCCATTAGATGCAGAAAACATGGGCTTTGTGAATTTGGCTAGGCATTTTCACTTGCGTAATTCAACCATTGGAGTGTTAATAAAAAAGAAAATCAAATTCAAAATCAAACTAAATCAATTTTCTACTAATACTCCCTTATAGCTAGGGGTATTTATCATTCGTGTTGAATCGAAAAATCGAACTCAATCGATCTATTTTGATTTTTGATTCGGTTTTAATGAAATTCGATTTGATTCGATTCAATTTTAGAGTTTATATAAAAATTCGATTTGATTTTTGATTTTCTAAAATCAAATTATATTTTTTAAAATTTAAAATATATAATTAATATTAAAATATTTTTATTTATTTATTTTTATAAATTATGATTTTTTAAAAATTTCGGTTCGATTTTGATTTTTTCGGTTCAATTCAGTTTGATTTTGTTCAAAATAAAGTCATTAATAATTGAGTTTAAGATCTCAATCTTTGTAATTTGTATATATGATCATAACTTTCTACTAATATTTAAAATATTTATATTTTAATTTAAATTACATTTTATATTAGATTTGAATTTTAATTTATGTTTGACTTTACTTGTTTGGGTTTAAATTTATATTAGGTTAATGAATCTACTAAAGAAGGCATTCAAATTCGATTTAGAACCGAGCCGAATTTAAAAAATCAGTTATATCAAATTTTTTTAAATTTTGATTTGATTCGATTTTGATAAAAAAATAAATTTAAAATCAAAAACCAAATAAATACCCTTGCTTAAAATCAAAAACCAAATAAAAAATACATCAGTGAAAGACAAAATTCCTTGTTGAAGCCCTTAATGACAAAATTCCTCGATGAAGTCCTTTTTTCCTTCCTAGGCTCTACTACAACAAAAAAAAAAATTTATCGCCAGTTCCTCATTGAAACTCCCTCGCTAAAGAGTTCAGCGACAAAAATTATTGTTTCGTCACTATTAAGGACTCTTTGGCTAGGAAATAAGCTTCCTCGCTAAAGTGTATGGCTTTCATAGGAAATATTTTCTCGTTAAAATTACAAAAAAATTTGTCACCAAGTAATATTTTGTTGCTACTGATAATCTTTTGGTGACAAAAATTTTCATCGGTAATGTGTCCATTTTATTTGACCAATTAAATACGGTGGTAAAAATATTTTTGTACTTTTTTTTTGGTCACCAAAAAGAAATTTTTTATCACTAAAAATTTCTAAAAAGGTCAGTTTTATTTCTCCAATTAATACAATAGTAAAAATGTTTTTGCACTTTTGGCGACAAAATATTTTGTTGCCAAAAAGCATCAATGGCTTGGTCCATGAAGCCCAACACACTTGATTGCACCACTCCAGTTAATTGGAGAATGCTTGAACATCCATGATTCGAACCATTGTAATACTCAACCACTAGACCAAGTTCAGTTGTTTGGTATTATCTTTTTTTAATTAAACTATTCACAATTTATTTTTAAAGTTTTTTTAAACATTAACAATATAACAATAATATTAAATTTACTCTGAAAATATATTATTCAATATAATAAATTATTTTGTGCATTTATGTAATTTTAGAAGATTATATCTTATTAATTATATCATCATTTTAATTAAATGATTTATACATATAGATCAATTAAAAAAAGACTTATACATGTATATTTTCAACACACAACATATGTATAGATATTCATACATATACAATACAAAAAATATACACATATATAAATATATATATACAAACCATGCATACATATATATATATATATATATATATATATATGTATGTATGTGTTATAATATATATGGGTATCTATATGTTATATATATCTATATGTGTGTTTGTGTGTATATATATATATATACACACACAAACATATATATATGTATAATAAGTATACATACATATATATATGTATAATATATATATATATATATATATATATATATATATATAGTCAACACATACATGTATATGCCTATAAAATTCGACTTTAGAGAATTTAGACTTCATTTACTTGCACGATGAATTCGAATTGTAAGATGCTTGATCTTCTTCTTCTTCAAATGCATAACGTCATTTAATTCGAATAAGGTTATATTTTGCAGTAGGAAAATTTGAGGCTGAGGATGAGAAGAGAACAAGAAGAAAACAAATTGGGTTGCCATTTTAACACTAGAAAAATGTTTATATAGAGTAAAATGACAAAATTGCCATTCAAAAAATAATGTATTCGTAGTCTTGTACATTTTTTTCGTTTGGTGTCAGTTTATAAATACACATTCTTACAGTTTTCTCACTTGGCTTCAATATGTATATATACGAATCCGTATTCGGTATTCATATATCACCTTTCAATGACTTCGTAGCTGCTCAACATATTTGAATCATACTTGTTTCCTTAATGGGCTTAACGCCCATAACATTTGAAGTGATTTAGCTTAAAGCCCAACTATCTTATTCACATTGGTCCAGCCCATAGTATTCTTACAATTAGTCACAAACCATTTGGGCCAGCCCATTATTATATGAGCCGTTATGATCCAGTCTATTACTGTTCTCACAATTTAAGAAACGACATATACGTTCCAATTGTATTTATCAGGCCCAGCCCAATTTAATACGGTTCCTACGTCTCGAAGAATGAGACGTCCCAATACACGGGTAATCCCCAATCACATGACCGTTAAATAACGGTTCATCATTCTCCAAAATTTCATCAATTAAACCCGATTTCGAATACAACCCACCAAGTCGCTTAAACCCGGTTCCAATACTCCAATCTCTGAGACAGAATCGCATTCTTTCTGTATCTGTATCTACCACAGTATTTCTGATATATATCTTCTATACGGATACACACCATATTTGGAAGGGACATAACCCCTACGTAGTGTGTGTTATGTTAGTTAATTTAATAAATATCTATAATATTAAAAAGCATTTATACATAATATATACATATTTAGTGTAATGTATGTATATATAAAAATTTTCTAAGTATGGTTATATGTAAATTATGCTATATAAACATGTGTGATGAGTTGATAATTCAATTAAATTATTAAATAAATTTATTTTATTAATATATTAAAGTTTAATTTACATATTTTAAATTCAAATATTAAATGAAAGTAAAAATTTAAAAAATCAAAGTTTAAATTTGTCACATTTTTCTAAAAAAAAAAAAATCACATCAACTTAGTTAAAAAAAATTGTCACATTTTCCCCTTAACTAAAATTTGAAGCTTAGTTAAAAATTTCCCCCCATTAATTTCCCCTTTTCCCACGGTTTTCCCCAAGCTAAACTTTCAGACTTAGCCAATTTTGCCCACATTTCCCCTCCTTCCCCTTTCCCTCTTATCGTCAAATGGAAATTGGCGTGGTTTGGCAGATGCGATTGAAGAGTGGTCGAGTTGTAGGAACAGGAATTGATGCTGCCGCAGCCATTGCTGTGGGATCAGAAGGACTTCTTCAAGGAGATTTGGAACCCAAATCCCCCATTGCACGAAAGGTTCGAGCAACATCATCACCAGCACCCTCACCCGCATGAAATAGGTGGAGGCGGCGACTTTGGTGGGGTTGGGGGATTTGGAGGCGGTCCCAGGTGGAAGGAACCACTGCATTCACATCCCTACCCCCATCCTTATCACTACCCTTCCCCTCGCTGGATGTCGTCTGAGTTCCATTATAGACCTCCGCATGGTGAGCTTTTATGATCTTCCTCTAGTCTCTTTTGTGTTTTCTTGGTTTCTAGAGGATTTGGGTTGCAACTAGGTTGTTTTTAATTTGTGGCCACGAAGGTGACTTTAGGGGGTGGATTTGTGAGTTGTCGGTAGACAGTGGGGAGGTTGAGAGAGGGTCGAATAAATGCCAATATTTCACCTTTATGCTGTTTTGAAATTGCAGCGATTTTTGGATCCTAGTAGGCAAACATGGGAAGTAGTGTACGTTTATCTATGTATGTAAGAATACGTAAATTGGATATATGAACCTAAACTCCAACTTGAAGAATCCGAGGTACAATTTCAAGAAGAATCAAAATGCCATGCCTTAGGCCACTAATGAGTTGTTCAATCAGTGAAAGGTTTGAGGACCTTTAACTACTTCCCAGTAGCGCACTGATTTTAAAGGTTTGAGGACCTTTAAAATAGGGCATTGATGTTGTATTTTAAGAATTTCCATGAATGCTTCAGTCTGTGGCTACAGTTATAAATTTGTTGAAATATATATTCCAGTCTCTCTCTAAATAACGTCACTAAATTGTTGGTGCTATATGTGTGTACCTAAGCTGATAAAAATAGCCATCCTAAACTCCTTAATAGATTTTTTCTGATCAGGTATATATCTTTGTGATGTAAACTTGCGTACTAATTAATTGATGGACATTTTCTATGGCATTTTTGGTTCAGATACACAGCCGCTTGGGTTCTCTAGTAAAACTGTCCATCTTCAGTTTTCAATGATACCATTTAGATTTGTGGCCACAGCACTTTTGCTTCTGCCTTTGGCACGTTCTTAGTTTCAAAGTTTTATTTCTTGTTACTATTTTCTGATAATCCATTAAATATACATTTATTTTACTAGTTTGAGAAAAATACACAAGGCTCTCTCCATTTGCTGACTAGGACTCTAAAATATTTCAGGTTGTAATGGATGCTGTGAATAAGCCTAGAAGTATTACCTACAAAGGACATACTGATCTGGGTAAGATTTTCTCTAATGCTAAATTTGCATCCTTTTGTTGTGTTCTGATATAGAGACATGAGATCACATCTTTGTTTCTGTTTTATTTGCTAATGTACTGATTTGGTTTTTGACTTTGATGGTATTGGTTTGATCAATGGTACTCCATCTCCACGTTCACAAGTTAACTATCACTGCAGTTGTTCCTTTTTAGCATGGAACTTGTTCATAATTCTTAAAGATGAACTCGAGTTATTGATTCATTATTCCATCTCATCTCATAAGATGACTTTGAATCTTAAAACTTTGACTTAATTGTTGTGGGGCCTCTTACATTACAGTTGGACTCTAATTCTGTGGGAGAGCTCCAATCCCCCTCCCCCTCCTTCTCCCCCCTTCTCTCTTACTACTATAATTCTTTTCCATAGTATTAATTGCAAGAAGATTGTCCCCAATTATGCCTACGCTTTATCTAGGAAGCCCCTAAGAAAAGCTTGAAACATATGCTCTAGAAAGCTTTGTAGTGCTTCAAATGCAGTGGTGTATTTTACACTTTTTCTTAGAAAGCTTTGTAGGAAGCACCTAAGAAAAGCACCTACGCCCACTTGAACAAACTGAGATGCTCTTGGGTTTAAGAATTTGAATATTCATGTGGAAATTATAGCTTTGACCCTTTCAAGGCAAGCATGCAGCATATTTATTTTAGGTGGTGTCAAATTGCTTGATCGCTTTACTTGATTGGCTTAGGGTTTAAGTAATTGATGTTGGAAAATAATAGAAGTTCTACATTTGACCTTTTCAAGGTAAGTATCCAGTAATTTTCAAGATTTTATAATTAAAAATATTTTTTTTTTTTTAAAAAAAATCAAAATTGGCAATCGAAAAAAATCAATCTTTAACTAAAATTGCATTGGATCTGAATTTATCTAGAAAAGTAATTATTTTTGTTGATCTAGAAATTCTTAACCGGTGGTTTAGCAAAAATAACGAGTCAATTATTAATTTTTTCCATTTAGTTTAAAATATTTATGGAAAACTCTAATGAGTGGCTCCAAAAGCAGCTGAGGAAATTGAAGAGGCTCTCGGTGCAGCTGTATTATACTATTATCGCAACTGAGGAGCTTAGAAGGCATTTTGGGCTTGTTCTGCCAGTTTTATTGGGCTTCATAAGGCGCAGAAAGTATGAGCTTTTCTAATTTATTGGATATTGAGTTTAGCTAGGCATTTCCAGCTGCGTGATTTAACCATAGGAGTGTAAAAAAAAAAAAAAAAAAAGAACAACGAAAAATCAAATTCCAAACCCAACTAAATCAATTTTCTGATTTTTGTTTTGAATTAGTTTGGTTTTGATCTCAATGTTTTTAAAATCAAAAAATTAAACTGTTTTGATTTTAAAAAAAATTAAATGGTCAAAACTAAATCAAACTAATCTATGAATACTCCTATATAGTTATATGTTGGTGTTCGATAGAATGCGAGTGCAGTCACATTATATTGTCAAGTCTTGCTCCTTCTTTGACGGAAGTAGATATTTCTTGGTTGATTGTGAATGATTACTTTTGCTGCATTCACATTCATTCAACAACCAATGAAATTTAAGTTGTACCAAATTATTCAATTCTTTTGGTCCCCACCAATTATTCTTGCACCAATTTTACGTTGTTGACTTGGATTATTAATGTGGTTCTTGCTGATCAAATACACATTATATAATGCGCTACTCACACAATTGTAACATAAGAGTCATAAATGGAGAAAGTTCTCAAAAACTTTGTTTTTGAACTTGTATTGTTGCTCTGTTTCATGGCTTGTTTAGCCACGAAGATAGAACATGATCTTACCACTGATAAATATGCTCTTCTTGCATTGAAAGCTCATATAACTTCGGATCCTCGTCAGTACTTGTCAAAAAATTGGTCTGTTACATCCTCAGTTTGTGATTGGATTGGAGTTACTTGTGAATCTCGACATCGAAGAGTAATTTCTTTGAATATTTCTAGCATGGGTCTTATTGGAGTCATACCTCCTCAAATTACAAATCTCTCATTCCTTGTTTCTCTTGATGTGAGCAATAATAGTTTTCAAGGCAATTTATCCTTTGATTTATCTGGCTTGCATAGATTAAGAGTCCTTGATTTTAGTCAAAACTATTTAGGATTCCTCGATTTTAATAAAAACATATTATATAGTTCTTTACCATTTGAAATTTTCAACATCTCTACCTTAGAGATTTTGAATCTTTGGGGAAATGGATTTTCTGGTAATCTTCCGAGTCACCCTTGCCACAAACTTCAAAGGCTGAAATTGCTTGACCTATCAGTCAATGGTCTACAAGGTGAAATACCAAGGAATTTATCACAATGCTCAAAGCTTCATACACTAAGTTTGTACGCCAACAAATTGAGAGGTAATAACTTCTATTTCATTAAATTGTATTCTTTTGTTGTAAAGTCAAAACTTTTTGTCAAAATAGGTTTCCATTAATTATTAAAAATCTTGTTGTAGGAAAAAAAAACTCACTTTTTCGTATTTTCATGAATTTATTTTATATTATATAAGCATCTTTTGGATCATAAAAGCAAAATACTAAATTAAAATTTTTATGTCAATTTTAAAGCCAACTACTTTATTATAGGATTCCAATAATTAAGCGGGCCTATTTGAAGTGGTAGAAATATGTTGTTTTCTTCGTAGAATTATTTGTGGGTAAAGCGTTGGTGATAGGGAGAGTGCTAATGCCACCTTTCTAATGTTTTGCCTTCTTTGATTTTTTTTTCAAGGAAAAAAAATTAAAGAAGACTAATATTTGTTAAATAATTACTATCAAATTTTCAAATTCTTATGCTTCTCTAAATGACAGGTTCAATTTCAGAAGAGATAGGTAATTTAACTGCTTTAAGGACTTTGGATCTCGGTGTCAACAATCTCATAGGTATGAATTATAATTCTACAAGCCAACTCATAATTTATTTAAAAAATAATAAATAGTTAATTATTATTTTCCTTTTAGTTTAAATATTTAATAACAAAAATTGAAAAATTCTTTTTATTCAAAATAAGATGAGCTATCTCCATACAAGAATAATTTGAGTGCCAGTCGAAAGTTTGAATTTAATTTTTATTTCATTAAATTGTCTTCTTGTTCCAAAGTCAAAACTTTTTGGCAAATTAGGTCTCCATTTATTTTTAAAATAATTGTTTTTGAGGGGAAAAAAATCCCCACTTTCGTATTCCCTAAATTAGTTTTATACTATATTTGTATCTTTTGGATCATAAAAGTAAAAGATCAAATTAAATTTTTTAAGTGAATTGTAAAGTAAATTTCCTTATTAGAGCATTTCAATAATTAAATAATTAAGTGGGCCAATTTGAAGGAGTGGAAATATATTATTTTCTTCGTAGAATTATTTGCGCGTTGGCATTGGTGAGAGCTGATGCCACATTCACAATTTTTTGTCTTCGTTGAATTGTTTTTTTTTTTTTTTGTTTTCTTTCCACGAAAGAAGGAAAGAAAAATTAGAGAAAGCCAAAATTTGTTAAATAATCATAGTCAAAATTTTAAATTCTTATACTTTTTTAAATGGCGGGTCCAATTCCAAAAAAGATAAGTACTTTAACTGTTCTGGAGTATTTATGGGTCGAATTCAATAGACTAATAGGTATGAATGATAATTTCATAACTATCATCATAATTTATTTCAAAAATAATAAATAGTTAATTATTCTTTTTCATTTACTTTAAATATTTAATAACAAAAATTGAGCAATTCTTTTTATTCAAAATAATAAGAGCCATTTCTATACAATAATAACATGAAAGGTAGACAGTTGAAATTTTAAATTTAATTTCTATTTCATTAAATTGTCTTCTTTTGTTACAATGTCAAAATTTTTTGGCAAATTAGTCTCCATTTATTATTATAATTCTTGTTTTAAGGTAAAAAAAATCCTCACTTTTGGTATTTCCCTGAATTAGTTTTATACTATACTTGCATCTTTTGGATCATAAAAGTAAAAGATCAAATTAAAATTTTTTAAGTGAATTGTAAAGTGAATTTCATTATTAGAGCATTTCAAAAATTAAATAATTAAGTGGGCCAATTTGAAGGAGTGGAAATATGTTGTTTTTTTCCTAGAATTATATGTGCGTTGGGGGTGGTGAGAGCTGGTGCCACTTTTACAATTTTTTGCCTTCTTTGAATTTTTTTTTTTTTTTGGTTCTTTCCAAGAAAGAAAAATTAGGGAAGGTTAAAATTTGTTAAATAATTATAGTCAAAATTTTAAATTCCTATGTTTCTTTAAATGGCAGGTCCAATTCCAAAAGAAATAGGTACTTTAACTGCTCTGGAGGATTTATTGCTCGAATTCAATAGATTAACAGGTATGAATGATAATCTCATCAGTCTTATTATAATTTATTTAAAAAATAATAAATAGTTAATTATTCATTTCCATTTGGTTTAAATATTTAATAACAAAAACTGAGCAATTCTTTTCATTCAAAATAATAAGAGCCATCTCTATACAACATAACTTGCAAGGTAGACGGTTGAAATTTTAAATCTAATTTCTATTTCATTAAATTGTCTTCTTTTGTTACAATGTCAAAATTTTTTGGCAAATTAGTCTCCATTTATTATTATAATTCTTGTTTTAAGGGAAAAAAAATCCTCACTTTTGGTATTTCCCTGAATTAGTTTTATACTATTTTTTTTGGTTAGATAAATTAGTTTTATACTAGACTTGTATCTTCTGGATCATAAAAGTAAAAGATCAAATTAAATTTTTTAAGTGAATTGTAAAGTGAAATTCCTTATTAGAGTATTCCAATAATTAAATAGTTATGTGGACCAATTTGAAGGAATAGAAATTTGTTGTTTTCTTCGTAGAATTATCTGTCCGTATAGCGTTGGTGGTAGTGAGAGCGCTGATGCCACCTTTCTAATGTTTTGCCAGCAATGATAACATGTGTTGTAACACGTGCGAGGTTTCTTAAGTTTAACTTATTTAGGTTGGTGAACATGATACTGATAGGCCTGTATTGTCTACACTATGAGTTTCATACCACAAAAAAGTTGATGAAGTTGGAAGATGGGTAAAAAAAATTTATTTGTTTATTTGGAATTAAACTTTAAAAAAAATGAGTTTGTTATTAAAATTTGACTACCAAAATATAAGTATGTTATATAAAACTTATCTAATATAACTTATGTTTTTGTATAATTTATTTTATTACATTGAACAGAGTTTATCGATGCACACTCTCAAATATTATATGCAAATTCACTTTAAAAAAACGTAAAGAGGGAAAATTGTGAAAAATATCATCAAATTATTTATTTTTTATAATTTATATTCTTTACATTTTTTTGTATTTTTTTATATCTTTAATAAATTTTATATATTTTAAAATATTATTTCACCACTCGAAATAAAAATTTTCGATAGGAATTGACACATGTTGGTCACGTAAGTAAATTATTAAGAACAAAATTATCAGAATTTTTATGAATTTGTTTTATATTATATAAGCATCTTTTGGATAAATACTAAATTAAAATTTTTATGTCAATTTTAAAGCCAACTACTTTATTATAGGATTCCAATAATTAAGCGGGCCTATTTGAAGTGATAGAAATATGTTGTTTTCTTCGTAGAATTATTTGTGGGTAAAGCGTTGATGATAGGGAGAGTGCTAATGCCACCTTTCTAATGTTTCGCCTTCTTTGATTTTTTTTTTCAAGGAAAAAAAATTAAAGAAGACTAATATTTGTTAAATAATTACTATTAAATTTTCAAATTCTTATGCTTCTCTAAATGACAGGTTCAATTCCAGAAGAGATAGGTAATTTAACTGCTTTAAAGACTTTGGATCTCCGTGGCAACAATCTCATAGGTACGAATTACAATTCTACAAGCCAACTCATAATTTATTTAAAAAATGATAAGCAATTAATTATTATTTTCTATTTAGTTTAAATATTTAATAACAAAAATTGAAAAATTCTTTTTATTCAAAATAAGATGAGCTATCTCCATACAAGAATAATTTGAGTGCCAGTCGAAAGTTTGAATTTAATTTTTATTTCATTAAATTGTCTTCTTGTTCCAAAGTCAAAACTTTTTGGCAAATTAGGTCTCCATTTATTTTTAAAATAATTGTTTTTGAGGGGAAAAAAATCCCCACTTTCGTATTCCCTAAATTAGTTTTATACTATATTTGTATCTTTTGGATCATAAAAGTAAAAGATCAAATTAAATTTTTTTAAGTGAATTGTAAAGTAAATTTCCTTATTAGAGCATTTCAATAATTAAATAATTAAGTGGGCCAATTTGAAGGAGTGGAAATATGTTGTTTTTTTCCTAGAATTATATGTGCGTTGGGGATGGTGAGAGCTGGTGCCACTTTTACAATTTTTTGCCTTCTTTGAATTTTTTTTTTTTTTTGGTTCTTTCCAAGAAAGAAAAATTAGGGAAGGTTAAAATTTGTTAAATAATTATAGTCAAAATTTTAAATTCTTATGTTTTTTTAAATGACAGGTCCAATTCCAAAAGAAATAGGTACTTTAACTACTCTGGAGGATTTATTGCTCGGAATCAATAGATTAACAGGTATGAATGATAATCTCATCAGTCTTATCATAATTTATTTAAAAAATAATAAATAGTTAATTATTCATTTCCATTTAGTTTAAATATTTAATAACAAAAACTGAGCAATTCTTTTCATTCAAAATAATAAGAGCCATCTCTATACAACATAACTTGAAAGGTAAACAATTAAAATTTTAAATCTAATGTCTATTTCATTAAATTGTCTTCGTTTGTTACAAAGTCAAAATTTTTTGACAAATTAGTCTCTATTTATTATTAAAATTCTTGTTTTAAGGGGAAAAAAAATCCTCACTTTTGGTATTTCCCTAAATTAGTTTTATACTATTTTTTTTGGTTAGATAAATAAGTTTTATACTAGACTTGTATCTTCTGGATCATAAAAGTAAAAGATCAAATTAAATTTTTTAAGTGAATTGTAAAGTGAAATTCCTTATTAGAGTATTCCAATAATTAAATAGTTATGTGGACCAATTTGAAGGAATAGAAATTTGTTGTTTTCTTCGTAGAATTATCTGTCCGTATAGCGTTGGTGGTAGTGAGAGCGCTGATGCCACCTTTCTAATGTTTTGCCAGCAATGATAACATGTGTTGTAACACGTGCGAGGTTTCTTAAGTTTAACTTATTTAGGTTGGTGAACATGATACTGATAGGCCTGTATTGTCTACACTATGAGTTTCATACCACAAAAAAGTTGATGAAGTTGGAAGATGGGTAAAAAAAATTTATTTGTTTATTTGGAATTAAACTTTAAAAAAAATGAGTTTGTTATTAAAATTTGACTACCAAAATATAAGTATGTTATATAAAACTTATCTAATATAACTTATGTTTTTGTATAATTTATTTTATTACATTGAACAGAGTTTATCGATGCACACTCTCAAATATTATATGCAAATTCACTTTAAAAAAACGTAAAGAGGGAAAATTGTGAAAAATATCATCAAATTATTTATTTTTTATAATTTATATTCTTTACATTTTTTTGTATTTTTTTATATCTTTAATAAATTTTATATATTTTAAAATATTATTTCATCACTCGAAATAAAAATTTTCGATAGGAATTGACACGTGTTGGTCATGTAAGTAAGTTATTAAGAATAAAATTATAAGAATTTTCATGAATTTGTTTTATATTATATATGCATCTTTTGGATCATTTATGTAAAATACTAAATTTGTTATAAAATTAGGGTAGTATTAGAATAAAATCTACACACTACACACTAAGAAAATTCTAACTATTCTTTGAATAAGAATTTCTCTTCAAACTTCTCTCTTTCTTTCTCTCACAATTCTTTCTCTAATTTTTCTTTTACAAAATAATGGTGTATTACAAGTTTAGAGAATAGCTCTATTTATAGAGCTCTAATTAGTGAAATACATCATGGCATGTATCATCTTCCACTAATCTCAATTAGTGGTGTCTCCACTAAATGGTGGACATTCATAACAATCTTCTCTAATAATTCACATAAATCTATAATTAGTGGAGCCTCCACTAATTAATGGAGATTCCAATAATTCATAACACTCCCTCTTGGATGTCCATCCATTACCTAAAGAATATGCCTCGTTAAAACTTTACTAGATAAAAACCCAGTGGGAAAAAAAATTTAGTCAAGGAAAAAGAGTATATTATTCTATATATCTATTTATTACTCCCCCTGATGAGATGATTCCTTTAAATCTTTAAACCGACGCATACCGATTGTATATCTCAACTTCACAAATGTTGCAATCGGTAAAGTCTTCGTGAAAATATCTGCGAGGTTGTCACATGACCGAATTTGTAGCACATCAGTTTCACCTTTCTTCTGAAGTTCATGAGTAAAGAAGAATTTTGATAAAATATGTTTTGTCCGATTTCCTTTAATATATCCTCCTCGTAATTGAGTTATGCAAGCTGCATTGTCTTCATAAAGAGGAGTTGGAATATCTTTTATCGATGATAATCCATAACTTTCTTGGATATAATGAATCATGGATCTTAGTCATACACATTCTCGACTTACTTCATGAATGACTATAATTTCAGCATGATTTGAAGAAGTAGCTACTATAGATTGTTTCGTAGAATACCATGATATAGCAGTATTTTCACATGTAAATAGATAGCCCGTTTGAGAACATGCTTTATGTAGATCAGATAAATAATCAGCATCTGCATAACCTATCAATGTTGGACTGATTTTATTTGAATAAAATAATCCGAGATCAATTGTACCTTAGAGATATCGAAGGACTTGTTTAATTCCATTCCAATGTCGTCGTGTTGGTAAAGAACTAAATCTTGCTAATAAATTGACAGCAAAAGAAATATCAAGTCGTGTATTATTAACAAGATACATTAATGCCTTCGTTTGTTAAAATTTTAAATCTAATTTCTATTTCATTAGATTGCCTTCGTTTGTTACAAAGTCAAAACTTTTTGACAAATTAGTCAATATTTATTATTAAATTTCTTGTTTTAAGGGAAAAAAATCCTCACTTTTCATATTTTCTAGAATTAGTTTTATATTATATATGTATCTTTTGGATCAAAACGGTAAAACACCAAATTAAAAATTTTAAGTTAATTGTATAGTCAAGTACTTTATTAGAGCATTCAAATAATTAAGTGGACCAATTTGAAGGAGTAAAAATACATTGTTTTCTTTGTAGAATTATGTGTGTGTTGGAGATGGTTAGAGTTGATGCCACCTTTACAATTTTTTGCTGCCTTTGAATTGTTTTTTAAAAAGAAAAATTAGAGAAGATTAATTAATATTTGTTAAATAATTATTGTCAAAGTTTTAAATTTTCATGTTTTTCTAAATGGCAGGTCCAATTCCAATAGAGATATGCAATTTAACTGCTCTAAGGAGTTTAAATCTCATTAATAACAATCTTACAGGTATGAATGGTCTTCCCGTAAACCTCCTCATAATTAATTTTAAAAAATAAAAACAAGTCAATTATTCATTTCCATTTAGTTAAAAATATTTAGTAACAAAAATTAAACAATTCTTTTTATTCAAAATTATTAGCTATTCCAAGATAAATATTTTTGTAAATATTTTAGTATATTAAAAAAATACTTACAAAATAATAGGTTTTTTATTATTATAATATTGGCAGGTGAATTGCCGCAACAGTTCCACAACCTTCAAAACTTAGAGGAGATATATTTGTATCGAAATAACTTCACGGGTTCGCCGGCAATGATCCTCAACATCTCGACATTAAGAGGAATTGGGCTTGATTCAGATGATTTGTTAGGAATTGTCCCATTCTTGATGCTTCCCAACTTAGAAATTTTTTGTCTTTGGTATAATGGCATTGAACAAGTTATACCAGAAATCATCTCGAATGCTTCCAAACTTACCGATTTAGTACTGTGGGGAAACAATTTCATAGGTTCTATTCCTGACACAATCAGCAATTTAAGTAATTTAGTTCATATAGATCTTAGGGGCAATCAGTTGATCGGATCTATTCCATCTTCCTTCAAAGGTTTGCAAAAGCTTAAAAATTTTTATCTGAGTGAGAACAACATAAGTAGAGGAAATCTGCATATTCTCTGTGAAATGAAGAGTTTGACTTATGTGTATTTTGGTCAAAATCAGATTTCAGAGTCCATTCCACAATGCATAGGTAATGCTACTTCTTTAGGTTATTTTAGCCTTACATCAAACCACTTGTACTCCACCATACCCGCAAGTTTATGGAACCTCACACATCTCTACGAGCTTGACTTGTCCTCAAACTTTCTAAGTGGTCATCTGCCTCCATATATTGGTAGCAAAATGGTATCCTTGGACACCTTAGACCTGTCTAATAATAATTTTTTTGGTTCAATTCCTAATTCATTTACAAAAATTTTAACTTTAACACGGTTGAATTTGTCCTACAACAATCTATATGGTCCAATACCCAAATTCTCTTCAATGTAATGCACAAGCTAGTTGCCTTTATTGCTTTGTTTTATAATAGTATTAGTACTTCATCTTTGAAAGTAAATTTGTAATCATCTTTGTGTTTTTAGAATGCATTTGATCGGTTTGTCTTCATTGGCAATTTTTTTCACCTTGAAAGTCTTTCATCTATTGTCTATGTTGAATATGTACGTCCAAATCCAATGTGCTGCGGAAGGATCAATCATCAATTCATCTGTCAAAGCCCAAAAAAAAAAATGAAAAGAAAAACGACGAGAATTTTGGCTATAGCTGATATATATTTATTTGTTCTAACAAATTCATACTATTTTTGCTCAAACTGAAACAATTTCCTATACAAGTCTATTGATACTTCACTCTTAATTACCTCATTCTCTTCGTATATAGAAAATTTACGATTTAGCAGTTTTGCTCATGCACTTTTATCCCCTTTCTAGCTTTTGGTCTGAATCATGTAGAAATTTCTTCAAGGTTTCTTCTCCCATAGGATAGGAAAAGGCTATGACAGGATCAGTGGTGGCCTCGGGCATTTGTTCCGTGTGTTTGTTGGTATTGCGCAAAATTCAGTTTTTAATGGACTAAACCAACGACGACAGCATCATAAACCAGATAAAACATTTTACACTATTTTCCACTTGCTTCATCAGGAATTAAAATTTAATGTCCAAATTTTCAATAGAAATATAAATATTCAAATGCTAAATGAGAGAAATATTAGAGACTTTTTGGACGCGAATATAGGATATTAGGAATAATGACTCAATTTGTGAAATCTTGATCTTTCTTTTCATATGAATGTCCAATTTTTCCAGTTGTGGTTCTCAATGCATGAATGAGAAATCCGTTATCTTCCAATACACACTCGAATTATTTCTTCTTATGCTTAAAGGAAATTATCAAAATTATTCTTGCACCTCTTTGACTTGGACAGAGCTCTTGCTATATAAAACCCCACTCAATTCATCAACTGAAGTTCTCATTTTTAAAACTAATTGTATCTTTGATCTTTGTACATATCTTACTACACAATTAAACTTACATTTGCAAAGTTTAAAAGGTTGCGGAAATTGTTGAAAATTTTGTTTTTCTCTCTCATAAATATAGATGGATACTTCTATATTTTTATATATCTACTTATTTCCATTTTCAGTTGATCATGTCTTTTTTTTAAAATCATATTATATAAATTTGTAACATACGCTAATATAAAGAATCTATCAAAATTTTGATCATAACCATGATATTTGACATTTGCAATAAATTTTTGCCCTACTATACGGAAAAGGACTAAATGCAGATTCTTTATTAAGCTACATGCAATAATTCTTTACTCTTCATTCTTGCTTTGTAGATCCATTAGCTTTTAGCTTTGGTAGGTATATATAGAAGATAATGAATCATGAGCCTTCTGGTTTCCTTCTCCAGATAGTACTCTTTCTTAGCTTTCTAGTTTCCATTTTAAGCAATAATTAGTAATTGAATGCTAAGATCAAACTCTAAAGTATATTAATAGTCCATACAATTATTTAGCTAACAGTGTTGTTGACTTGACTATCACACCATAAAGCCAAGATGATGCAATGCTTTTAAGAATTCTGAGTTTTCACACATATACCATTACTAATGTTAGATCATGACTGGTGGACTCATTCATATAATGAAATCATGGTCTTTCTTTTCATAGAAATGTCTAGTTTTTCCAATGTGGTCCTCGATGCATGAATCACACATCCATTATCTTCCAATATTTCTTCTTCATCTAATGAATTAAAATATCAACCACACACTCGAATTATTTCTTCTTATTCTTACACCAATTTTTTCGTTCATGGCGGAATTGACTTGGACTACTATCCCTATTTGTTCTTACTAATAAAATATACACTATGTAATGAGTTAAATAGTGGCAAACTCCTTATTCCTTAGCTAAGCTTGGATAAGATATTTATTATAACGATAACTTTATGTATTTATAGAATTTTAATATATGACAAAAATTATGTTGAGATATAAGTTTTGCTTTGGAGATAATTAATTTTAATTAAATTTATTAGATATTATTATTGGGTTAAAGGGCATTGATGTTCTGTCTTAAGAATTTCCATGAATGCTTCAGTCTGTGGCTACAGTTCCAATTTGTTGATATATATTTTTGCTTATGCCTTTAGCATGTTCTACCTGATTTTCTTAGTATGCCTTAATTTCGAAGTTTTATTTCTTGTTACTATTTTCTAATAATCCATTAACTATGCATTTATTTTAATTGGGTTACTAATCGCGCTTTATATCGAACGATTTCACTTTTTTCATTGCGCTTTCGTACAAATATCCATTTATAGCCAACAGGTTTTACACCTTCTAGTGTTCGGACTGCAGGTCCGAAGACTTAACGTTTTGTTAGTGCATTTAACTCCGATTGAATCGCATCTTTCCATTGCAGCCAATCTTTTCTATGCCGACATTCATCAACTGATATTGGTTCAGGATCATCATTATCCTGTGTAACATCAAGAGATATATTGTATGCAAATATATTATCAATAACAGTTTCTATCCGATTCCAACTTCTACCGGAAGTGGTATAATTGATAGAAATTTCAGTGTTACTTTCATCAACTTCTAGTTCTTTGTCATCAGTTCTCTCTTGGTCTTTATCATTCTTTTCTTCAATATGATCTTCTGGATCAGTTAATCATCTTTTCTTTCGAGGATTTTTATCTTTAGAACCAAGAGGTCGGCCATGCTTCGGCGTGTTTTTGACTCAACAGACTATATGTAAAATATTTTGTTCTGTTGGAACTTCAATTACAATAGGAGCATTTATAGCTGGCATATGCGATTTTGTTACTCTTCTAGAGTCAACAAAAGCGTCTGGCATTTGATTTGCAATGCTTTGCAAATGAATTATCTTTTGAACTTCAAGTTCACATGCGCTTGTGCGCGGATCAAGATAATTTAATGATGTTGTCCAAGCAAGATCCTTTTTATGCTGGTTTTGGTTCTCCCCTAATTTAGGGAATAATGATTCATCAAAATGACAATCAGCAAATCTTGCCGTGAATACATCTCCCGTCGTGGGTTCAACATACCTGATAATAGAGGGAGAATCATATCCAACGTAGATCCCATTTCTTCTTTGAGGACCCATCTTTGTACGTTGGTTTGGTGCAATTGGAACATATACAGCACACCCAAAAATTCTTAAATGAGCTATATTTGGCTCGGAACCAAAAGCCAATTGTAAGGGAGAAAATTTGTGATAACTTGTTGGCCTTAGGCGTACAAGTGCTGCAGCATGCAAAATAGCATGTCCCCAAGCAGTTGTCGGGAGATTTGTTCTCATTAATAACGGTCTAGCAATTAATTGTAACCGTTTAATGAATGATTCAACTAGACCATTCTGAGTATGAACATGAGCTACTGGATGTTCAATAGTAATGCCAATTGACAGGCAATAAGCATCAAAAGCTTGGGAGGAATATTCTCCAGCATTATCTAGACGGATCCTTTTGATCGGATAATCTGGAAATTGCGCTCTTAAGCGAATTATTTGGGCAAGCAATCTCGCGAACGCCAGGTTGCGAGTTGATAATAAACTAACATGCGACCATCGGGTCGATGCATCAATTAAAATCATAAAGTATCTCGAATTGCCCACATGGTGGATTAATTGGTCCACATATATCACCATGAATTCTTTCTAAAAATACTCGGAGACTCAAACTCCACTTTTGTTGGAGATGGTTTAATAATCAATTTCCCTTGAGAACATGCGGCACATGAAAATTTATCAGATGTCAAAATCCTTTGACTTTTCAAAGGATGACCATGTGTATTTTCAATTATTCTTCGCATCATAATAGCTCCTGGATGACCCAAACGGTCATGCCAAATGATAAATGTAACAGGATCAGTAAATTTCTGATTTACTGAATGATGCATTTCAATTGCATGGATTTTTGTGCTATATAGGCCAGAAGAAAGAGATGGTAGCTTTTCTAATAAAGATTTCTTACCCGACATTATTTGAGTAATACGAGAGATACTCAAAACTATTTTCTTCCATTGTTTCAATGTGATATCCATTTCGGTGAATATCTTTAAAGCTTAATAAATTTCTTCGAGATTTTGAAGAAAATAACGCTTTAGGAATAACAACATTTGTTCCTCCGGGTAATACAATATTAGCTCTTCCAGAGCCTTCAATCAACTTTACACTACCACCTATAGTATTAACATTTGTTTCTCCCATCTGCAGGTAAGAGAAATATTTTTTATCTTTCAATATGGTGTGTGTTGTACCACTATCAATTAGGCATATATCTTCAATGCCATTTGTGTATCCGGTAAGCGGAATAATAGCCATCTGGGCATAACAAAACATTTATAAATGTAAATACTCAAACAATAAAAACCTTAAACGATAAGTACTATTACAATGCCAAAAATATAAAATATAAAAGAAACATATTAAAAGTAAACTTTTAATTATTTTGAACACTTCCATCACCAATCAAATGCTCAATTACAAAAGAGCAACTATAAGCATGTATCCTCAAGTTCATATGAACACTAGTGATATGAATAAAAGATGTGATGCTTATTATTAATAGAAATATCTTTTTCCCTTATTATCTTTTCTGTTCCACTTCAGGTGGCCAGTATTTCTCTGTGATAAGGGAAATATCGAGTGTGTCCATGACCATAACCACGGCCACTGCCACAACTACGACTATAACGATGGCTTCTGCTGGAGCCAACAACATTCACTTCTGGGAGTGCTGTTGAGCCAGTTCATCTGGCTTCATGATTTCTCAATAATAACTCATGTTAAAGCTGTCAATTTTGGATACCCTTTTTCTCGATATTGTTACTGTAGAACATGAAAAGTGGAGAATGTCTTCTCCAATATAACTTCATCAGTAACTTTTTCTCCGTAAAATTTTTAACTAAGATGTAGTTTTATACATCACGGAGTTCACGGTTTTACAATCTTGCAACTTCAGGTGCAACCATTCATACCGTGCAGTGGGTAGTACGACCATCTTCAGGTGGTCAAATCTTTCTTTTTATCCACATGACATATGGATCTCATTTTTTTAGCATTTAGATGCATTTCTGTATGACATATAAATTTTTTTTCAGAAATATCAAGGGCTACAAATTCGAATTTAGCGAGATCAATAAATGCGTACCTGTCTTCTGGCTTTAATAACGGCAGAGACTCGTGCTGATAACGTGTTATAAAATTAGGGTAGTGTTAGAATAAAATCTACACACTACACACTAAGAAAATTCTAACTATTCTTTGCACAAGAATTTCTCTTCAAACTTCTCTCTTTCTTTCTCTCACAATTCTTTCTCTAATCTTTCTTTCACTAATCTTTCTTTCACAAAATGATGGTGTATTACAAGCTTAGAGAATAGCTCTATTTATAGAGCTCTAATTAGTGGAATACATCATGGCATACATCATCTTCAACTAATCTCAATTAGTAGTGTCTCCACTAAATGGTGGACATCCATAAAAATCTTTTAATAATTCACATAAATCCATAATTAGTGGAGCCTCCACTAATTAATGGAGATTCCAATAATTCATAACAATTCTGAAATTGCAGCGATTTTTAGATCCTGATGGGCAAACATGGGCAGTAGTGTAGACGTTTCTATGTTTTTATATATCTACTTATTTCCATTTTCAATTAATTATGTTTTTTTTTAAAATCATATTATGCAAATTTGTAAGATACGCTAATATAAAGAATCTATCAAAATTTTGATCATAACCGCTATATTTGACATTTGTAATAAATTTTTACACAACTATACGGAAAATGACTGAATGCAGATTCTTTATTAAACTACATGCAGTAATTCTTTACTCGTCAAATTTTTTTAGCATTTTGTTTGTTTTGAATGAATTTTTTTGCCCAACCTCTGTGGGGTAGGTGTAGAAAGTCGATAGGTGTGGAAAGTGACATATCACTAGTCAACAATATTGTAAAAATTGCCACGGCGAAAAAGCAATATGCTGGAAGTAGGTAGAAAAAAAAAACCAAATATAACACATTGGAAGATAAAATTGAAACTAAATTTAAAGTCATTTAAAAGATAAGATTATCAATTAAATTAAATTTCCTAAACTCCTTAATAGATTTTTTTTTTTTTTTATCAGATTTATATCTTTATGAAGTAAACTTTCATCCTAATTAATTGATAGGCAATTTTTGTATGGCATTTTTGGTTCAGCTACACAGCCACTTGGGCTCTCTAGTAAAACTGTCCATCTTTAGTTTTCAATGAAACCATTTGAATTTGTGGCCATGCAACACTTTTGCTTCTGCCTTTAGCATGTTCTACCTGATTTTCTTAGTATGCCTTAATTTCAAAGTTTTATTTCTTGTTACTATTTTCTAATAATCCATTAAATATGCATTTATTTTACTAGTTTGAGAAAAATACACAAGGCTCTCTCCATTTGCTGACTAGGATTCTAAAATATTTCAGGTTGTAATGGATGTTGTGAATAAGCCTAGAAGTATTACCTAGAAAGGACTTAATGATTTGGTGTCTGGGTAAGATTTTCTCTAATGCTAAATTTGCATCCTTTTGCTGTGTTCTGATATAGAGTCATAAGATCACATCAATGTTTCTATTTTATTTACCGATGTACTGATTTGTTTTTTGAATTTGATTTGTTGGTTTGATCAATGGCACTCCATCTCCACGCTCACAAGGTAACTATCGCTGCAGTTTGTTCTTTTTTAGCATGGAACCAATTCATAGTTCTTAAGATGAACTCCGAGTTATTGATAATGGAACCTCATGGCTATTGCCCACTTGAACAAACTGAGATGCTTTTGGGTTTAAGAATTTGAATGTTCATATGGAAATTATACGTTTGACCCTTTCAAGCTAAGTATGCAGTATATTTATTTTAAGTGTTGTCGCTTTATTTGATTGGTTTAGGGTTTAAATAATTGATGTTGGAAAATAGTGAAAATTCTACCTTTGACCTTTTCAAGGTAAGCATACAGTAATTTTCAGGATTTTATCATTAAAAATAAAAAATTTTAAAGAAAAAAAAAATCAATCGTTTTTAGGTTTGAATTTATCTAGAAAAATAATTATTTTTGTTGATCCAGAAATTCTTAACTGATGTCGGTTTAGCAAATAACGAGTCAATTATTAATTTTTTTCCTTTTTGTTTAAAATATTGATGGAAAACTCTGATGAGGAGAGGCTCCAAAATCAAGTGAGGAAATTGAAGATTCTCTCGGTGTTGTGTTGTATTATAGCAACTAAGGAAATCTGGATGGAGCTGGGGAGGTATTTTAGGCTTGTTCTGGTAGTTTATTGGGCTTCATAAGGCGCAGAAAATATGGGCTTTTCTAATTTATTGGATATTGAGTTTAGCTAGGCATTTCCAGCTGCGTGATTTAACCATAGGAGTGTAAAAAAAAAAAAAAAACGAAAAACGAAAAATCAAATTCCAAACCCAACTAAATCAATTTTCTGATTTTTGTTTTAAATCAGTTTAGTTTTGATCTCAGTGTTCTTAAAATCAAAAAATTAAACTGTTTTGATTTACAAAAAAATTTAAATGGTCAAAACTAAATCAAACTAATATGTCAATACTCCTGTATAGCTATATATTGGTGTTCGATAGAATGTGAGTGCAGCCACATAATATTGTCATGTCTTGCTCCTTCTAGAAGTAGATATTTCTTGGTTGATTGTGAATGATTACTTTTACTGGGTTCACATTCATTCAACAACCAATGAAATCTAAGCTGTACAAAACTATTCAATTTTTTTGGTCCCTACCTATTATTCTTGCACCAATTGTACGTTGTTGACTTGGACTATTAATGTGGTTCTTGCTGATCAAATACACATTATATAATGCGTCACTCACACAATTGTAACATAAGGGTCATAAATGGAGAAAGGTCTCAAAAACTTTGCTTCTACACTTGTATTGTTGCTCTGTTTCATGGCTTGTTTAGCCACGAAGACAGAACATGATCTTACCACAGATAAATAAGCTCTTCTTGCACTGAAAGCTCATATAACTTCGGATCCTTACCAATACTTGTCAAAAAATTGGTCTGTTACATCCTCAATTTGTGATTGGATTGGAGTTACTTGTGGATCCCGACATCGAAGAGTAATTTCCTTGAATATTTCTAGCATGGGTCTTACTGGAGTCATTCCTCCTCAAATTACAAATCTCTCGTTCCTTGTTTCTCTTGACATGAACAATAATATCTTCCTAGGCAATTTGTCATTTGATTTATCTGGCTTGCGTAGATTAAGGGTTCTTGATTTTAGTGGAAACTTTTTAGGATTCCTCATTTCTTTTAAAAACACATTACCTAGTTTTTTACCATTTGAAATTTTCAACATCTCTACCTTAGAGATTTTGAATCTTCGATTTAATTGATTTTCTGGTAATCTTCCGAGTCACATTTGCCACAAACTTCAAAGGTTGAAATTACTTGACCTATCATCCAATGATCTACATGGTGAAATACCAAGGAATTTATCACAATGCTCAAAGCTTCAAACACTAAGGTTGTACGAGAACAAATTGGAGGGACAAATACCCAAGGAAATAGGGAAGATGGAGATGCTTGAGGAGCTATCTCTATACAACAACATTTTGAGAGGTAATAACTTCTATTTCATTAAATTGTATTCTTTTGTTACAAAGTTAAAACTTTTTGTCAAAATAGGTTTCCATTAATCATTAAAATTCTTGTTTTAGGGAAAAAAAAAACCCACTTTTTTGTGTTTTCATGAATTTGTTTTATATTATATATACATCTTTTGGATCATAAATGCAAAATACTAAATTAAAATTTTTATGTCAATTTTAAAGCCAAGTACTTTATTATAGCATTCCAATAATTAAGTGGACCTATTTGAAGTACAAGAAATATGTTGTTTTCTTCGTAGAATTATCTGTGCGTAAAGCGTAGGTGATAGGAGAGCTCTAATGCCACCTTTCTAATGTTTTGCCTTCTTTGATTTTTTTTTTTTTTTGCAAGAAAAAAAATTAGAGAAGATTAATATTTGTTAAATAATTACTATCAAATTTTCTAATTTTTATGCTTCTCTAAATGGCGGCAGGTTCAATTCCAAAAGAGATAGGTAATTTAACTGCTCTAAGGACTTTGGATCTCAGATTCAACAATCTTACAGGTATGAATGATAATTCCACAAGCCTGTTCATAATTTATTTAAAAAATAATAAATAGTTAATTATTTAAATATTTAATAACAAAAATTGAACAATTCTTTTTATTCAAAATAATAAGAACTATTTCTATACAACAATAATTTGAGAGGTAAATAGTCAAAATTTTGAATCTAATTTCTATTTCATTATATTGTCTTTGTTTATTACAAAGTCAAATTTTTTGACAAATTAGTCTCCATTTATTATTAAAATTCTTGTTTTTAAGGTAAAAAAATCTTCACTTTTGGTATTTTTCGAATTAGTTTTATACTATACTTGCATCTTTTGGATCATAAAAGTAAAAGACCAAATTAAAGTTTTTAAGTGAAGTTCCTTATTAGAGCATTCCAATAATTAAGTGGACCAATTTGAAGGAGTGGAAATATGTTGTTTTCTTCGTAGAATTATGTGCGCATCGTGGTGATAGCTGATGCCACTTTTACAATTTTTTGCCTTCTTTGAATTGTTTTTTTTTTTTTTTGGTTCTTTCCAAGAAAGAAAAATTACAGAAGGTTTAAATTTGTTAAATAATTATAGTCAAAATTTTAAATTCTTATGTTTTTCTAAATGATAGGTTCAATTCCAAAAGAAATAGGTACTTTAATTGCTCTGGAGTATTTATGGCTCAATTACAATACAGTAACAGGTATGAATGATAATTTCCTAAGTATCATCATAATTTATTTAAAAAAAATAAATAGATAATTATTCTTTTCCATTTAGTTTAAATATTTAATAACAAAAATTGAGCAATTCTTTTTATTCAAAATAATAAGAGCCATCTCTATACAACAATAACTTGAAAAGTAGACAGGTGAAATTTTAAATCTAATTTCTATTTCATTAAATTGTCTTCATTTGTTACAAAGTCAAAACTTTTTGACAAAATAGTCAACATTTATTATTAAAGTTCTTGTTTTAAGGGGGAAAAAATCCTCACTTTCGGTATTTCCCTAAATTAATTTTATACTATACTTGCATCTTTTGGATCATAAAAGTAAAAGACCAAATTAAATTTTTTAAGTGAATTGTAAAGTGAAGTTCCTTATTAGAGCATTCCAATAATTAAGTGGCCAAGTTTGAAGGAGTAGAAATAAGTTGTTTTCTTCATAGAATTATGCGGGCATATGTGGTGGTGAGAGCGCTAATGCCACCTTTCTAATGTTTTGCCTTCTTTCATATTTTTTTTCAAAAAAAAATATATATATAGAAGACTAATATTTGTTAAATAATTACTGTCAAATTTTTAAATTCTTATGTTTCTCTAAATAACAGGTCCAATTCCAGAAGAGATAGGTAATTCAACTGCTTTAAGGACTTTGGATCTCATTAGCTGCAATCTCATAGGTATGTGAATTATAATTCTACAAGCTTACTCATAATTTATTTAAAAAATAATAAGTAGTTAATTATTCTTTTCCATTTAGTTTAAATATTTATTATTAAAATTCATGTGTTAAGGTAAAAAAAAAAAATACTTATATCTTTTGGATCATAAAAGTAAAAGACCAAATTAAATTTTTTAAGTGAATTGTAAAGTAAAGTTCCTTATTAGAGCATTCCAATAATTAAATAATTGAATGGACCAATTTGAAGGCGTAGAAACACATTGTTTTCTTCAAAGAATTATGTGCGCGTTGGGGGTGGTGAGGGCTAATGCCACTTTTATAATTTTTTAAATTCTTATGCTTCTTTAAATGTCAGGTCCAATTCCAAAAGAGATAGGTACTTTAACTGTTCTAGAGTATTTATGGCTTGGATACAATAGACTAACAGGTATAAATGATAATCTCTTATGCCTCATCATAATTTATTTAAAAAATAATAAATAGTTACTTATTCTTTTACATTTAGTTTAAATATTTAATAACAAAAGTTAAGCAATTCTTTTTATTCAAAGTAATAAGAGCCATCTCTATACAATAACAACTTAAAAGGTAGACAGTTAAAATTTTAAATCTAATTTCTATTTCATTAAATTGTCTTTACAAAGTCAAAATTTTTTGACAAATTAGTCAACATTTATTATTAAAATTATTGTTTTAAGGGGGAAAAAAATCCTCACTTTTGGTATTTCCTTGAATTAGTTTTATACTATACTTGTATCTTTTGGATCATAAAAGTAAAAGACCAAATTAAAATTTTTTAAGTGAATTGTAAAGTGAAGCTCCTTATTAGAGCATTCCAATAATTAAATAATTAAGTGGACCAATTTGAAGGAGTGGAAATATGTTGTTTTCTTCGTAGAGTTATGTGTGCGTTAGGAGTGGTGAGAGCTGATGCCACTTTTACAATTTTTTGCCTTATTTGATTTTTTTTTTTTTTTGGTTCTTTCCAAGAAAGAAAAATTAGTGAAGGCTAAAATTTGTTAAATAATTGTAGTCAAATTTTTAAATTCTTATACTTCTTTAAATGGCAGGTCCAATTCCAAAAGAGATAGGTACTTTAACTGCTCTGGAGTGTTTATGGCCCGAATTCAATAGACTAACAGGTATGAATGATAATTTCATAACTAGGATCATAATTTATTTAAAAAATAATACATAGTTAATTATTTTTTTTCATTTAGTTTAAATATTTAATAACAAAAATTGTGCAATTCTTTTTATTCAAAATAATAAGAGCCATCTCTATACAATAATAACTTGAAATGTAGACAGATAAAATTTTAAATCTAATTTTTATTTCATTAAATTGTCTTCGTTTGTTACAAAGTCAAATTTTTTTGACAAATTAGTCTCCATTTATTATTAAAATTCTTGTTTTAAGGGAAAAAAAATCCTCACTTTTGGTATTTCCCTGAATTAGTTTTATACTATACTTGTATCTTTTGGATCATAAAAGTAAAAGACCAAATTAATTTTTTTTTAAGTGAATTGTAAAGTGAAGTTCCTTATTAGAGCATCCCAATAATTAAGTGGCCAAGAGTGAAGGAGTAGAAATAAGTTGTTTTTTTCATAGAATTATGCGGGCATATGTGGTGGTGAGAGCTCTGATGCCACTTTTATAATCTTTTGCCTTCTTTGAATTGGTTTTTTTAATTAAAAAAAATAGAGGAGGCTAATATTTATTAAATAACTATTGTCAAAATTTTAAATTCTTATGTTTTAATTGCTATAGGTTCTTGTGGGCTCGGTGGCAACAATTTCCCAGGTATGAATGCTAATTCCACAAGCCTGCTCATAATTTATTTAAAAAATAATTAGTTAATTATTATTTTTCATTTAGTTTAAATATTTAAAATAATAAAAACTCTCTCTATACAACAATAATTTGAAAGGTAAACAGTCGAAATTTTGAATCTAATTTCTATTTCATTAAATTGTCTTCTTTTGTTATAAAGTCAAAGCTTTTTAAGAGATTAAGTCTCCCTTTATTATTAAAATCCTTGTTTTGAGGGAAAAAAAATATTCACTTTTCGTATTCCTAGAACTAGTTTTATATTATATATGCATCTTTTGGATCATAAAATTAAAAATTTTAAGTTAATTGTAAATTCAAGTACTTTATTAGAACATTCTAATAATTAAATAATAAAATGGACCAATTTGAAGGAGTAGAAATACATTATTTTCTTTGTAGAATTATATCTGTGTTGGGGGTGGTGAGCGTTGATGCCACCTTTACAATTTTTTGCCTTCTTTGCATTGTTTTTTAAAAAGAAAAATTAGAGAACACTAATTAATATTTGTTTCACCTTTATACCAGAAATCATCTCGAATGCTTCCAAGCTTATCGATTTAAAGCTGCTGGGAAACAATTTTATAGGTTCTATTCCTGACACAATCAGCAATTTAAGTAATTTAGTTTATTTAAATCTTAATGGCAATCAATTGGTCGGATCTATTCCGCCTTCCTTCAAAGGTTTGCAAAAGCTTGAATATTTAAGTCTAAGTGCGAACAACATAAGCAGAGGAAATCTACGTAATCTTTGTGAGATGAAGAGTTTGTCTATTGTAGATTTCAGTCGAAATCAGATTTCAGAGTCTATTCCAGAATGCATTGGTAATGCTACTTCTTTAGATTATTTTAGCTTTAGATCAAACCAGTTGTACTCCACCATACCCGCAAGCTTATGGAACCTCACATATCTCTACACTCTTGACTTGTCCTCAAACATCCTAAGTGGTCATTTGCCTCCATATATGGGTAGCAAAATGGTATCCTTGGACACCTTAGACTTGTCTCATAATAATTTCTCCGGCTTGATTCCTGACTCATTTACAAAAATTTTATCTTTGCAACGATTGAATTTGTCCTACAGCAATCTATATGGTCCAATACCTAAATTCTCTTCAATGTGAAGTAGAAGCTAGTTGCCTTTATTGCTTTGTTTTATAATAGTATCAATACTTCATCTTTGAAAGTATATTTGTAATTTCTATGTTTTTAGAATGTATTTGATCGGTTTGTCTTCATTGGCAATTTTTTTCCCATGAAATCACAGTTAGTGTTTGGTTTTTCATGTATTGTCTATGTTGGATATGTATGTCCAAATCCAATGTGCCGCGGAAGGTTCTGAATCTTGTAGAAATTTCTTTAAGGTTTCTTCTCCCAAAGGATAGGAAAAAGCTATGACAGGATCAGTGGCGGTCTCAGGCATTTGTTCCGTGTGTTCGTTGGCATTGCGCACAATTCAGTTTTTAATGCACTAAATATCGTCTCAAAGTTATTCAGTATACCAACAACGACAACATCATAAATTAGATTTGAGCAAACTTTTCTCAAGTTGGCATCACACATCAAACGCTAAAACATTTTAGGCTATTATTCACTTGCTTCATTAGGAATTTATATTTAATGTCCAAATTTTCAATAGAAATATAAATATTAAAATTCTAAGCAGAAAGATATTAGAGACTTTTTAGATGCACCTAGTAAGGTACTAGGAATAATGACCCAATTTGTGTATGCCTCGTGTAGAAATAACAGGGAATATTTATCGTAATTATGTCTGAGTAGCAATTTGAATTACAATTATTATGTAATTTGTAAATTACTTTGTTCGATGGCAACTCAGTACTTGTAATTTCTATACTTTTTTTTTTTTTAATATTGTGTTTGAATTATTTGTCTTCATGATAGGCTTTTGTTATTCTTATGAATACTAGACCTAATTCCTAATCCTCTATAGTTTAGATAATATTCAGATATCTTTGAACTTTTTCTTACACTCCAATATAAACGTTTGAGATCTTTTGGACAATTTTGCATAACGATGAAATTCTTACTTAAGTGAACTTCTATTTTCTTATGATAGATCTCAATTCATCAACTGAAGTTCTCCTTTTTAAAACTAATTGTATTTTTAGTGTACTTAGATTAGGGTTATTTTAAGTTTTCTTAAAAAAATGTAAATATAATTTTGAATTTTATAAAAAGAAATTACAAATTCAAATATCAATATTACAATCTATATTAAATGAATAATAAAACTAGTAATATCTTACAAGTAAATTTTATTTTTCATCAAATATTAGGAAAATATCCAATCCAAGGTTTTTATGCATGATTGTATCTTTATCTTTGTACATATCTTACTACACGATTAAACTTACCTTTGCAAAGTACAAAAGGTCACGAAAATTGTTGAAAATTTTGTTTTTCTCTCTCAAAAATACAGATGGATCCTTCTATATTTTTTTTATGTCTACTTATTTCTATTTACAATTAATTATATTTTTTATATCGTATGTAAATTTGTAACGTGTTAGATGTTTACACTAATATAAAGAATCTATTAAAATTTTGATCATAATCACTATATTTGACATTTGTAATAAAATTTTGCCCAACTATATTTAAAAGTTGCCCCAGTTAAGTTGTGTCAAACTTCCAAAATTGTTGTTAGTTTGTTGTGTGTTAATGTTCACAAGAAAAATTTGGTAGACCAGAATTTGAAGAGAAGGGAGGAAGGAAGTGAAGGGAAAAATAATAGTATATTTTAATTGTTAATATAAAAAAGATAAAAATATTTTTATAAATTATCGTGTGTTTGTCATGTGACTAACAAAAAGTAGTATTGATAGTTGTTCAATTGACAAAAAGGTAAAATTTGAATATTTTAATAATCAAATAATTATTTTATTTATTTTTTAATTAAAAGATAAAAGTTTAAATTTGAAATGGCTTGAGGGTTGGTTATTTTTATTTTTATTTTTTTCCCTAAGCTAAATGATGGAAAGTAGGTAGAAAAAAAATGGAAAATAACAAAATTGGAAAATAAAATTGAAACTAAATTTAATGTCATTTAATCTAAAAGAAATAATTGATTATGAAAAAATAAAATTATCAATTAAGTTAAATTTACTCTCTGACAATATTACCAACTTTTAAGAAAGCAAAACAAAAGCTGAGGTATGTACCTTCTGGGCTGCAATGTTTCTACTACTGATGTTTAGAGTCTTTGGACCATACCACATATGAACCTTCCATTTATATTTTTTTTCTTTTTCGGGCACATAAATCGGTGGATTTTAATTAAATTTGCATAGGGTTGAAGTAGTTGAACTGCCACACGATTGAAGGGCAGAAATTGAAGAGTATCGAATTCGATGATGATGTACTCTATGAATTCAGGAAATTTGGATGGGGCTTTGGGAGGCATTTTGGGCTTGCTCTGCCAGTTTTGTGTGGGCTTTCCGGATTTATTGGCTATTGAGTTTAGCTGGCGAAGTGTTGGACTGTGCTGTCCGTTTTCGATTTCTAAATTCAATTTTTATTTTTTTATTAGAATAGAATTGAATTGAAACTGAAAAAAAATCGATATAATCGAATTGAAATAATTTTGATTTGATTCAGTTTGGTTCGATTTTGGATCGAATTTAAATACTTTCTTTAGTAGATTTATTAACTTAATATAAATTTAAATTCAAACAAGTAAAGTCCAGTATAAATTACAATTCAAATCTAATATAAAATGTAATATAAACTAAAGTCTAAATATTTTAAAGATTTAGACCAAATATTTTAGTAGAAAGTTTCGATCACGGATACAAATTGCAAAGATGAAGATCTTAAACTCAATTAATAATAGCTTCATTTTGGATAAAACCAAACCGAATCGAACCAAAAGAATCAAAATCGAACCAAATTTTTTTTAAAAAAAATCATAATTTATGAAACTAACTAAATAATTAATTAACAATATTTTAATATTAATTATATATATAATTTAATAAAAATATACCTCTTTTTTTATTTTTTATTTTATAAAATCGAACTAATTTTTTATATAAATTCTAAAATAGAATCGAACTAAATCGAATTCAAAATTGAACCGAAAATCAAAATTAGAGCCGATTCGTTTTGATTTTTTGATTCAAATTGAATAATAAACACCCATAGCTGTGTGATTTAACCATAGGAGTGAAAAAAGAAAAATTAAATTCCAAATTAAACTAAATATTGTGAATTTGATTTAAAATAATTTTTTAAAAATAAATTATAAAAATTACAAAGTAAAGAGATTACAAAAAGTATAGAAATAAGAGAATTATTTATATTTAAAATTGATATATTATTTGTTTATATAAGACTTCTACTTATAAATGATTAGATATATAATGATAAAAAATAAACCTAATAAATACGATCTTATCTTAATTATAACACTAATAACTTTAGCAAAATAAATAATCATATTTATCTTCTAGATAAATGAATAATATTAGTCACATATTTCTTCTAGATAAATGGATAATATCAAAAAATAAACAGCCACTTCTCATCCTTGATTTTGTAATACTCCTGTTAGATATTTATTTTAAAAATCTCTGAAATACTTCATTAAAAACCTTCATAGAAAAACTCTGTGAAATAAAAGTCTAGTGAAAGAAAAAAGTGTTATAAAATTAGGGTAGTGTTAGAATAAAATATACACACTGCACACTAAAAAAATTCTAACTATTCTTTGCACAAGAATTTCTCTTCAAACTTCTCTCTTTCTTTCTCTCACAATTCTTTCTCTAATCTTTCTTTCACTAATCTTTCTTTCACAAAATAATGGTGTATTACAAGCTTAGAGAATAGCTCTATTTATAGAGCTCTAATTAGTGGATTACATCATGGCATACATCATCTTCCACTAATATTAATTAGTGGTGTCTCCACTAAATGGTGGACATCCATAAAAATCTTTTAATAATTCACATAAATCCATAATTAGTGGAGCCTCCACTAATTAATGGAGATTTCAATAATTCATAACAAAAAGTACATTTTCTATTTTTGAGAGAACACTGCTTCGTTAAAAACCTAACCAAGAAAAGTCCAATAAAAAAACTTTGATTAGAAAAAAAAATAGAGTAACACACACCTATATATACGTGTACACACTACTCTAGTTTCTTTTTCATGTACATAAAATCGGTGGATTTTAACTAAATCTGGATAGGGTTGAAGTAGTTGATCTGTCACATGATTGCAAGCTAAACTTTTAGACTTAGCTAATTTTTCCACCTTTCCCCTTCTTCCCCTTCTACTCTAATCGTCAAATGGAAATTGACGTTGTTTGGCAGATGCGATTGAAGAGTGGTCGAGTTGTAGGAACAGGAATTGATATGCCGGAGAAGGAGAGGAAGCACGAAAGGTCCAAGCCGCATCATCACCAGCACCCTCACCCGCACGAAATAGGCGGAGGCGGCGACTTTGGTGGGGTTGGGGATTTGGAGGCGGTCCCAGATGGAAGGAACCGCTGCACCCACATCCCCAACCCCATTCTTATCACTACCCCTCCCCTTGCTGGATGTCGTCTGAGTTCCGCTATAGACCTCCTCATGGTGAGCTTTTATGACCTTCCTCTACTTTCTTTTCTGTTTTCTTGGTTTCTAGAGGATTTGGGTTGCAACTAGGTTGTTTTGGTTTGTGGCTGCGAATGTGATTTTAGGGGGTGGATTTGTAAGTCTTGGGTAGATAGTGTGGAGGTTGAGAGAGGGTCGAATAAATGCCAATATTTCACCTTTATTCTGTTTTGAAATTGCAGCTATTTTTAGATCTTGGTGGGCAAACATGGGAAGTAGTGTATACGTTTATCTATGTATGTAAGAATAGGCAAATTGGAGATATGAACCTAAACTCCAACTTTTAGGTGGAAAAAACATTTCTTTTATCTCTCCAAATTCAAAGAGTCCGAGCAGAAGGCATGTTGAGGGATTAAATTTTTAATGTAGTTTTTTTTTTTTTTTTGTGGGAGTAAGATACAGAAACTAGGCCTTTTGGGAGTAAGATGCAGAAACTAGGGCATCCTTATATTTTCTTTTTGGTCAAATATGCTTTTTCACATTAAATGCACATCAAGGTGGTTATTCTTCTGTATCTTGGGCAGATCTATATATACTAATGCCTGTGATTTTGGTACACTGATGATTAGTCATCTTGTTTCCTTAGATCTGTGGTTTTTTTATATCTTGTTTTAAAGTTAGTTTTTTTCCCTCTTGCTCATCTGTTACTCTTATGGGAGAAGCTGTTTCTTGTTTTAAATGTGTTTTAGGTATATATATTCTTTACTCGTGTTGGTTTTTGTGCTTTCTGTTTCCCATTTTTTGGGGGGTTTGGTTGTTTTGGCTGAAGGTTATGGTAAGCAGAATGGTAAACACCTTTATCCAGAAGAAATCAGTAATGTGTCCATGCCGTCTCAACCCAATGACAATATTTTAGATGACGAGCACTGTCAAGCTTCAAGTTCTGGAAAGTACAGCAGAAACAACAGGGAAAGTAGGGGCTTTCTTGGCCAGAAGGACTGGAAAGGTCATTCATGGACGCAACTCCATCACCAAATGATAGTGCAGCAGAAAGTTGAAGGTGTTGATGATAGTGCAGCAAGAAAAAATGGAATGATAGTGCAATAGGGAATCTGTGAATTTGCTTTCTTCAAGCCTGGCTGATAATAGCCCCAGAGTTACAGGTTTCTCTCAGACTGTGCCTCTCCAGCTACTACTCCTATTGGTTATAGTCCTTTCCTATTTATTCTTCTTTGTTAACTGCTTGCAAAGTATTCAGTAAATTCCTCCCCACCTGATCTTTGTTCATTTTGTATCCTTGTTCCTATGTTACTAGAGTTTGCAACTAAATTTAGGCCTCCCCCTCCCTTCAAACCTCTGAGGTTATAAAGAGGATAAATAAATCTCAAGCATTAGAGAATGATGAAGAAAGAGCAGAGTTGATGAGTGTGGATAAGAGATGTTTGAGATATCTGAATTCTGCTGATAGAGGAGCTCATTTATTATAGAGTTAATTCAGTTACACTGAACCATTTATTATTGAGATTAGGCCCAAGTAAGTTGAGTTGTGTCAAATTTCCAAAAATTGTTTTTAGTTTGCTATGCGTTCATGCTCACAAGGCCAAAATGAAGGAGTTTCTACTAATGTCTAATGGGGCATAAGTTTGTTATTTAAGGCGTTCATTTAACAACAGTTACACCTGGGGGCTGCATTTCCTAATTCTTGTTTTTTGTTTTATTGTTTTCTGATTTATGAAATTTTTTTAGTTGTTTATAAAAAGGGATTCCCATGATTCTCCATATTCTTCCTCTTATACTGTTTGGGAGTGATTATTGCTCCAAGGGATGAATTGTCCGCATCCTTGGGTTGTGGAATATCTATTCTTAAAGATGGATGTAATTTGACATTGTCCTCCTAGTTTTCTCATGAATTCCTCATGTTAGGTAATGCCTGTAGGATTGATGCCTCATTATTTATCACTCCCACTTCCTTTATTATTGACAGGCTATTTTGATTGCTGAATTTGTATGTTATAACCGCAATCCTAGTTGGAGATGCTTCTTTGACTTAATCATTATTGCCATAGGCGTTTTTACATATTTTTAATCCATGAGGCAATGTTGTACCACAATTGTATATGGGTTGGCCTACAGCTGTTGGAAGGAAATTATTGTTAGAAAAGTCATCCTTTTTTCTTTAGGAAATTTTCTAAAGGCAATAACTATTTTCTTAATACTAAACTCATCCTTTTAAGTGATTCTTAAATTTCTGGAATATGTTTGAATTGCTTTCCTCTGCTGAGTGACTTGATCAAATTTTAATTTTTTTGTTCTTCATCTCATTGGAGGCTACATTGAGTTCGACTATCATCATAAATGGTTTGCTTTCTTTATTCAATATGTTATGCTCTAATTTGCTGAGATATTTGGTAGGTCTTTGTTTATCAGTTTTTTCTTGCAGGTATATATGAATGGGGCAGGGGTGCCTTTGCTTGAGATTGTTTCTGAACCTGGTATGAGAAGTGGTATTGAAGCTGCAGAATATGCAGCTGAGTTGCAAAGGTTGGTTAGATATTTGGGGGTAAGTAAAGGAAATATAGAAGAATTTTTATTAGTTTCAGTCATCCTTCCTGCGCTTCTGATGGTTGGAAACATTGAACTGGAGATGATATGCAAATCCAGGTACAATTTCAAGAAGAATCAAAATGCCATTCCTTAGGCCACTAATGAGTTGTTCAATCAGTGAAAGGTTTGAGGATCTTTAACTACTTCCCAGTAGTGCACTGATTTTTGTATCAAACAGGGCATTGATGTTCTATTTTAATAATTTCCATGAATGCTTTAGTCTGTGGCTATAGTTCCAATTTGTTGAAATATATTCTTTAGTCTCTCTCTGAATAACATCACTCAATTGTTGGTGCTATATGTGTGTACTTAAGCTGATAAAAATAGCCAACCTAAACTCCTTATAGATTTTTTTCTGATCAGGTATATATCTTTGTGAAGTAAACTTTCGTACTAATTAATTGATAGACATTTTGTATGGATTTTTGGTTCAGATACACAGCCACTTGGGTTCTCTAGTAAAACTATCCATCTTCCGTTTTCAATGATACCATTTGGATTTGTGGCCACACGGCACTTTTGCTTTTGCCTTTAGCATGTTCTACCTGATTTTCTTAGTATGCCTTAATTTCAAAGTTTTATTTCTTGTTACTATTTTCTAATAATCCATTAAATATGCATTTATTTTACTAGTTTGAGAAAAATACACAAGGCTCTCTCCATTTGCTGACTAGGACTCTCAAATATTTCAGGTTGTAATGGATGCTGTGAATAAGCCTAGAACTATTACCTAGAAAGGACATACTGATCCGGTGACTGGGTAAGATTTTCTCTAATGCTAAATTTGCATCCTTTTGCTGTGTTCTGACATAGAGTCATAAGATCATGTCCATGTTTCTGTTTTATTTACTGATGTACTGATTTGTTTTTTGAATTTGATTTGTTGGTTTGATCAATGGCACTCCATCTCCACGTTCAGAAGGTAACTATCGCTACAGTTGTTCTTTTTTAGCATGGAACTAATTCATAGTTCTTAAGATGAACTCGAGTTATTGATTCATTATTCTATCTCATCTCATAAGATGACTTTGAATCTTAAAACTTTGATGTAATTGTTGTGGGGACTCTTACATTATAGTTGAACTCTAATTCTGCGGGAGAGCTCCAATCATCACCCACCCTTCCCCCAACCACCACCTCCTCCCCTTCTCTCTTGCTACTATAATTCTTTTCCATAGTATTAATTGCAAGAAGATTGTCCCCAATTATGCCTACACTTTTTTTAGGAAGCACCTAAGCAAAGTTTGAAACATATGATCTAGAAAGCTCTATAGTGCTTCAAATGCAGTCGTGTATTAACACTGTTCTTATTCTTGTCCAACATTTCGTTGGAAATGCTTTGGGTGCTCCAAACAAAATGGAACCTAATGGCTATTGCCCACTTGAACAAACTGAGATGCTTTTGGGTTTAAGAATTTGAAAATTCATGTGGAAATTATACCTTTGACCCTTTCAAGCTAAGCATGCAGTATATTTATTTTAGGTGTTGTCGCTTTACTTGATTGGCTTAGGGTTTAAGTAATTGATGTTGGAAAATAGTGAAAATTCTACCTTTGACCTTTTCAACGTAAGTATCCAGTAATTTTAAGGATTCTATTATTAAAAATAAATTGTTTTAAAGAAAAAAAGATCAAAATTGGCAATTGAAAAAATTCAGTCACTAACTAAAATTGCTTTTGGTCTGAATTTATCTAGAAAAGTAATTATTTTTGTTAATCGAGAAATTCTTAACCGATGGTTTAGCAGTGGATTGTCGGTTTTGCAAATAACGAGTCAATTATTAATTTTTTCCATTTAGTTTAAATTATTTATGGAAAACTCTAAAGAGGGGAGGCTCCAAAAGCAACTGAGGAAATTGAAGAGGCTCTCGGCTCTCGGTCCTGTTGTATTATAGCAACTGAGGAAATCCAAATGGAGCTTAGGAGGCATTTTGGGCTTGTTCTACTAGTTTTATTGGGCTTCATAAGACACCGAAAATATGGGCTTTTCGGATTTATTGGATATTGTGTTTAGCCAGGCTTTTCCAGTTGCATAATTTAACCATAGGAGTGTTAAAAACAAAAAAGAAAAATCAAATTCCCAACCCAACTAAATCAATTTTCTGGCTGTTTTGAATTACTTTGGTTTTGATTTCAATATTCTTAAAATAGAAAAATTGAATTGATTTGATTTAAAAAAATTTTAAATGGCCAAAACTAAATCAAACTAATTTGTGAATACTCCTATATAATTATATGTAGGTGTTCGAAAGAATGTGAGTGCAGCCACATCATATTGTCAAGTCTTGCTCCTTCTCTGACGGAAGTAGATATTTTTTGATTGATTGTGAATGATTATTTTTCTAGCATTCACATTCATTCATCAACCAAAGAAATTTAAGCTATACAAAATTATTTAATTCTTTTTGTCCCTACTTATTATTCTTGCACTAATTTTACGTTGTTGACTTGGACTATTAATGTGATTCTTGCTGATCAAATACACATTATATAATGCGCCACTCACACAATTGTAACATAAGAGTTATAAATGGAGAAAGTTTTCAAAAACTTTGCTTCTGAACTTGTATTACTGCTTTGTTTCATGGCTTGTTTAGGCACGAAGACAGAACATGATCTTACCACTGATAAATATACTCTTCTTGCACTGAAAGCTCATATAATTTCGGATCCTGACCAGTATTTGTCAAAAAATTGGTCTGCTACATCCTCAGTTTGTGATTGGGTTGGAGTTACTTGTGGATCTCGACATCGAAGAGTAATTTCTTTGAATATTTCTAGCATGAGTCTTACTGGAGTCATACCTCCTCAAATTACAAATCTCTCATCCCTTGTTTCTCTTGACATGAGCAATAATAGCTTCCAAGGCAATTTGTCCTTTAATTTATCTAGCTTGCGTAGATTAAGAGTTCTTGATTTTAGTCAAAACAATTTAGGATTCCTCGATTTTAATAAAAACATATTATCCAATTCTTTACAATTTGAAATTTTCAACATCTCTACCTTAGAGATTTTGAATGTTGGGAGTAATAGATTTTCTGGTAATCTTCCGAGTCACCCTTGCCACAAACTTCAAAGGCTGAAATTGCTTGACCTATCAGACAATGGACTAGATGGTGAAATACCAAGGAATTTATCAAAATGCTCAAAGCTTCAAATACTATGGTTGTCCTGGAACAAATTGGGGGGACAAATACCCAAGGAAATAGGTAAGATGGAGATGCTTGAGGAGCTATATCTAATCGGCAATACTTTCAGAGGTAATAACTTCTATTTTATTACATTGTCTTCTTTTGTTACAAAGTCAAAATTCTTTGTCAAAATAGGTTTTTATTAATTATTGAAATTCTTGTTTTAGGAAATTTTTTTTTCACTTTTCATATTTTTGTGAATTTCTTTTATATTATATACGCATCCTTTGGATCATAAAAGAAAAATACTAAATTAAAAATTTTAAGTTAATTTTAAAATCAAATACTTTATTTTAGCATTCTAATAATTAAGTGGACCAATTTGAAGGAGTAGAAATATGCTATTTTCTTCATAGAACTATGTGTGCGTAACGCCTTGGTGGTGGTGAGAGCGCTGGTGCCACCTTTATAATCTTTTGCCTTCTTTGAATTGTTTTTTTTTTTTTTTTGTTCTTTCCAAGAAAGAAAAATTAGAGAAGGCTAATATTTATTAAATAACTATTGTCAAATTTTCAAATTCTTATATTTCTTTATATGCCAAGTTCAATTCCAAAAGAGATAGGTAATTTAACTGCTCTAAGGACTTTGGATCTCGGTTACAACAATCTCATGGGTATGAATGATAATTCCACGAGCCTGCTCATACTTTATTTAAAAAATAAAAAGTAGTTGATTATTCTCTTCTATTTAGTTTAAATATTCAATAACAAAAATTTAACGATTCTTTTTATTTAAAATAATAAGAGCTATCTCTATATAACAATAGTTTGAGAGATAGACAGTCGAAATTTTGAATATAATTTCTATTTTATTAAATTGTCTTCTTTTGTTACAAAGTCAAAATTTTTTGACAAATTGGTCTCCATTTATTATTAAAATTCTTTTTTTAAGGGAAAAAAAAAATCCTCACTTTTCTTATTTCTTGGAATTAGTTTTATAGTATATATGCATCTTTTGGACCATAAAAGTAAAAGACCAAATTAAAATTTTTAAGTGAATTGTAAAGTGAAGTTCCTTATTAGAGCATTTTAATAATTAAGTGGCCAAATTTGAAGGAGTAGAAATAAGTTGTTTTCTTCATAAAATTATACGGGCATAGGTGGTGGTGAAGGCACTGATGCCACCTTTATAATCTTTTGCCTCCACTAAATTGGTTTTTTTTTTTAATTAAAAAAATAGAGAAGATATTTATTAAATAATTATTTTCAAAATTTTAAATTCTTATGTTCCTTTAAATGGCAGGTTCAATTCCAAAAGAGATAGGTAATTTAACTGCTCTAAGGACTTTGGCGCTCCGTTACAACAATCTCACAGGTATGAATGATAATTCCATAAGTCTCAAAAAATTTATTTAAAAATAATAAGAAGTTAATTATTCTTTTCCATTTAGTTTAAATATTTAACAACAAAAATTGAACAATTCTTTTTATTCAAAATAATAAGAGTATCTCTATACAACAATTAACTTGACAGGTAGATAGTCGAAATTTTAAATCTAATTTTTATTTCATTAAATTGTCTTCGTTTATTACAAAGTCAAAACTTTTTGAAAAATTAGTCAACATTTATTATTAAAATTCTTGTTTTAGGGGAAAAAAAATCCTCACTTTTGGTATTTTCCTGAATTAGTTTTATATTATACTTGCATCTTTTGGATCATAAAAGTAAAAGACCAAATTAAATTTTTTAAGTGAATTGTAAAGTGAAGTTCCTTATTAGAGCATTCTAATAATTAAGTGGCCAAGTTTGAAGGAGTAGAAGTTGTTTTCTTCATAGAATTATGCGGGCATATGTGGTGGTAAGAGCTCCGATGCCACCTTTATAATCTTTTGCCTTCTCTAAATTGTTTTTTTTTTTAAATTCAAAAAAAATAGAGGAGGCTAATATTTATTAAATAACTATTGTCAAATTTTCAAATTCTTATGTTTCTTTACATGACAGGTCCAATTCCAGAAGAAATAGGTAATTTAACTGCTCTAAGGATTTTGGATCTTAGCGGTAACCATCTCATAGGTATGAATGATAATTCCACAAGCCTGCTCATAATTTATTTAAAAAATTATAAATAGTTAATTATTCTTTTCCATTTAGTTTAAATATTTAATAACAAAAATTGAAAAATTCTTTTATTCAAAATAATAAAAGCTATCTCTATACAACAATAATTTGAGAGGTAAATAGTCGAAATTTTGAGTCTAATTTCTATTTCATTAAATTGTCTTCTTGTTCCAAAGTCAAAACTTTTTGACAAATTAGGTCTCCATTTATTATTGAAATTCTTGTTTTAGGAAAAAAAAACCCCTCACTTTTCGTATTTTCTGAAACTAGTTTTATACTATATTTGTATCTTTTGGATCGTAAAAGTAAAAGGCCAAATTAAAATTTTTAAGTGAATTGTAAAGTGAAGTTCCTTATTAGAGCATGCCAATAATTAAGTGGCCAAGTTTGAAGGAGTTGAAATAAGTTGTTTATTTCATAGAATTATGCGGGCATATGTGGTGGTGAGAGCTCTGATGCCACTTTTCTAATGTTTTGCCTTCTTTGATATTTTTTTTCAAAAGAAAAATATATATAGAGAGAAGACTAATATTTGTTAAATAATTACTCTCAAAATTTCAAATTCTTATGCTTCTCTAAATAGCAGGTCCAATTCCAAAAGAGATAGGTAATTTAACTACTGTAAGGACTTTGGATCTGAGTGGCAACAATCTCATAGGTATGAATTATAATTCCACAAGCCGACTCATAATTTATTTAAAAAATAATAAGTAGTTGATTATTCTTTTGCATTTAGTTTAAATATTTAATAATAAAAATTGAGCAATTCTTTTTATTTAACATAATAAGAGCATCTCTATACAACAATAACTTGAAAGGTAGACAGTTGACATTTTAAATCTAATTTCTATTTCATTAAATTGTTTTCGTTTGTTACAAAGTTAGAACTTTTTGACAAATTAGTCAACATTTATTATTAAAATTCTTGTTTTAAGGGGAAAAAAAAAATCCTCACTTTTGGTATTTCTCTGAATTTGTTTTATACTATACTTGTATCTTTTGGACCATAAAAGTAAAAGATCAAATTAAATTTTTTTAAGTGAATTGTAAAGTGAATTTCCTTATTAGAGCATTCCAATAATTCAATAATTAAGTGGACCAATTTGAAGGAGTGGAAATATGTTGTTTTTGTCGTAGAATTATGTGCGCATTGGGGGTGGTGAGAGCTGATGCCACTTTTACAATTTTTTGTCTTCTTTGAATTGTTTTTTTTTTCTTTGGTTCTTTCCAAGAAAGAAAAATTAGAGAAGGCTAAAATTTGTTAAATAATTATAGTCAAAATTTTAAATTCTTATTTTTCTTTAAATGACAGGTCCAATTTCAAAAGAAATAGGTACTTTAACGGCTCTGGAGAATTTATGGCTCGGATCCGATGCACTAACAGGTATGAATGACAATCTCATAAGCCTCATCATAATTTATTTAAAAAATAATAAATAGTTAATTATTTTTTTCCATTTAGTTTAAATATTTAATAAAAAAATTGAACAATTCTTTTTACTCAAAATAATGAAAGCTACTCTATATAACAATAATTTGAGAGGTAGACATTTGAAAATTTGAATTTAATTTCTATTTCATTAAATTGTCTTCTTTTGTTACAAAGTCAAAATTTTTTGACAAATTTGTATCCATTTATTATTAAAATTCTTGTTTTAAGGGAAAAATTCTCACTTTTCGTATTTCTTGGAATTAATTTGATATTATATATGTATCTTTTGGATCATAAAGGTAAAACACCAAATTAATAACTTTAAGTTAATTGTAAAGTCAAGTACATTATTAGAGCATTCCAATAATTAAATAATTAAGTGGATCAATTTGAAGGAGTAGAAATATATTGTTTTCTTCGTAGAATTATGTGTGTTGGAGGTGGTTAGAGCTGATGCCACCTTTGCAATTTTTTGCCTTCTTTGAATTGTTTTTTAAAAAGAAAAATTAGAGAAGACTAATTAATATATTTTTTTTTAAATAATTACTGTCAAAGTTTTAAATTCTCATGCTTTTTTAAATGGCAGGTCCAATTCCAATAGAGATATGCAATTTAACTGCTCTAAGGAGTTTATATCTCATGAATAACTATCTTACAGGTATGAATGGTCTTCCCGTAAGCCTCCTCATAATTAATTTTAAAAAATAAAAACGAGTCAATTATACATTTCCATTTAGTTTAAAATATTTAGTAACAAAAATTGAACAATTCTTTTTATTCAAAATTATTAGCTATTCCAAGATAAATATTTTTGTAAACATTTTATTATATTAAAAAAATACTTACAAAATAATAGGTTCTTTTATTATTATAATATTGGCAGGTGAATTGCCGCAACAGTTCCACAACCTTCAAAACTTAGAGGAGATATATTTGTATCGAAATAACTTCACGGGTTCGCCGTGCAATGATCCTCAACATCTCGACATTAAGAGGAATTGGGCTTGATTCAGATGATTTGTTAGGAATTGTCCCATTATTTATGCTTCCCAACTTAGAAATTTTTTGTCTTAGGTATAATGGCATTGAACAAGTTATACCAGAAATCATCTCGAATGCTTCCAAACTTACCGATTTAGTACTGTGGGGAAACAATTTCATAGGTTCTATTCCTGACACAATCAGCAATTTAAGTAATTTAGTTCATATAGATCTTAGGGGCAATCAGTTGATCGGATCTATTCCATCTTCCTTCAAAGGTTTGCAAAAGCTTAAAAATTTTTATCTGAGTGAGAACAACATAAGTAGAGGAAATCTGCATATTCTCTGTGAAATGAAGAGTTTGACTCATGTGTATTTTGGTCAAAATCAGATTTCAGAGTCCATTCCACAATGCATAGGTAATGCTACTTCTTTAGGTTATTTTAGCCTTAGATCAAACCAGTTGTACCCCACCATACCCGCAAGTTTATGGAACCTCACACCTCTCTACAAGCTTGACTTGTCCTCAAACTTTCTAAGTGGTCATCTGTCTCCATATATTGGTAGCAAAATGGTATCCTTGGACACCTTAGACCTGTCTAATAATAATTTTTTTGGTTTGATTCCTGACTCATTTACAAAAATTTTAACTTTGAAACGATTGAATTTGTCCTACAACAATCTATATGGTCCAATACCCAAATTCTCTTCAATGTAACGCACAAGCTAGTTGCCTTTATTGCTTTGTTTTATAATAGTATCAGTACTTCGTCTTTGAAAGTATATTTATAATTTCTGTGTTTTTAGAATGTATTTGATCGATTTGTTTTCATTGTCAAATTTTTTCCCCCTTGAAAGTCTTTCATCTATTGTCAATGTTGAATATGTACGTCCAAATCCAATGTGCTGCGGAAGGATCAATCATCAATTCATCTGTCAAAGCCAAAAAAAAAAAAATGAAAAGAAAAATGACGAGAATTTTGGCTATAGCTGATATATATTTATTTGTTCTAACAAATTCATACTATTTTTGCTCAAACTGAAACAATTTCCTATACAAGTCTATTGATACTTCACTCTTAATTACCTCATTCTCTTCGTATATAGAAAATTTACGATTTAGCAGTTTTGCTCATGCACTTTTATCCCCTTTCTAGCTTTTGGTCTGAATCATGTAGAAATTTCTTCAAGGTTTCTTCTCCCATAGGATAGGAAAAGGCTATGACAGGATCAGTGGTGGCCTCGGGCATTTGTTCCGTGTGTTTGTTGGTATTGCGCAAAATTCAGTTTTTAATGGACTAAACCAACGACGACAGCATCATAAACCAGATAAAACATTTTACACTATTTTCCACTTGCTTCATCAGGAATTAAAATTTAATGTCCAAATTTTCAATAGAAATATAAATATTCAAATGCTAAATGAGAGAAATATTAGAGACTTTTTGGACGCGAATATAGGATATTAGGAATAATGACTCAATTTGTGAAATCTTGATCTTTCTTTTCATATGAATGTCCAATTTTTCCAGTTGTGGTTCTCAATGCATGAATGAGAAATCCGTTATCTTCCAATACACACTCGAATTATTTCTTCTTATGCTTAAAGGAAATTATCAAAATTATTCTTGCACCTCTTTGACTTGGACAGAGCTCTTGCTATATAAAACCCCACTCAATTCATCAACTGAAGTTCTTATTTTTAAAACTAATTGTATCTTTGATCTTTGTACACATCTTACTACACAATTAAACTTACCTTTGCAAAGTTTAAAAGGTCGCGGAAATTGTTGAAAATTTTGTTTTTCTCTCTCATAAATATAGATGGATACTTCTATATTTTTATATATCTACTTATTTCCATTTTCAGTTGATCATGTCTTTTTTTTAAAATCATATTATATAAATTTGTAACATACGCTAATATAAAGAATCTATCAAAATTTTGATCATAACCATGATATTTGACATTTGCAATAAATTTTTGCCCAACTATACGGAAAAGGACTAAATGCAGATTCTTTATTAAGCTACATGCAATAATTCTTTACTCTTCATTCTTGCTTTGTAGATCCATTAGCTTTTAGCTTTGGTAGGTATATATAGAAGATAATGAATCATGAGCCTTCTGGTTTCCTTCTCCAGATAGTACTCTTTCTTAGCTTTCTAGTTTCCATTTTAAGCAATAATTAGTAATTGAATGCTAAGATCAAACTCTAAAGTATATTAATAGTCCATACAATTATTTAGCTAACAGTGTTGTTGACTTGACTATCACACCATAAAGCCAAGATGATGCAATGCTTTTAAGAATTCTGAGTTTTCACACATATACCATTACTAATGTTAGATCATGACTGGTGGACTCATTCATATAATGAAATCATGGTCTTTCTTTTCATAGAAATGTCTAGTTTTTCCAATGTGGTCCTCGATGCATGAATCACACATCCATTATCTTCCAATATTTCTTCTTCATCGAATGAATTAAAATATCAAATACACACTCAAATTACTTCTTCTTATTCTTACACCAGTTTTTTCGTTCATGGCGCAATTGACTTGGACTACTATCCCTATCTGTTCTTACTAATAAAATACACACTATGTAATGAGTTAAATAGTAGCAAACTCCTTATTCCTTAGTTAAGCTTGGATAAGATATTTATTGTAATGATAACTTTATGTATTTATAGAATTTTAATACATGACAAAAATTATGTTAAGATGTAAACTTTTCTTTAGAGATAATTAATTTTAATTAAAATTATTATACACTATTATTAGGTTAAAGGCTTGGTATTTCCTTAAATATGTCATCGTGTGGCATCTCGAATACAAACTCAAATTCTACTTTGAGTTCCGAATTTGAATCGTAATATATAAAGTTCATTGCACTATTGGTCTATATATCCCTTTTTCACACAAACACACACGCTACTACAAAATCCATAACCCAGAACTCTAATCATGGAGAGTAACTTTGCTCTTTCACTTGTACTGCAGCTATCTTTCATGGCTGCTTTGTTCTTGAAAACAGAGCACAGTATCTTTCATGTAACGCAGAAACTACCATCCTTCATTGCATTGTTTTATGATAGTATCAATACTTCAATCTCTAGAACCATATTTGTAATCTCTGTTTTTTTCAGAATATATTTGATCATTTGTCTTTATTGGCTTTGTTTTTCTTTTCCTAAAATTATCATCCGACTACACACTAAACATATATGATTTCTAGTCCTCTGAAATTCTGAATATCTTCTTTTCTTGATTCACTTTACGTTTCAGTTCCTTTGGATTTTTCTGCCTAATAATAAAATTCATACTTAAGCACTTACCCGATAATAAAATTATTCTATTAGGCTTTGATCGTAGTCATCGTTCTATCCTCGATTAGGTGTTGTTGTTGATAAAACCATATAATAATCATAATATAAAATCACGCTTTGCAATTGACTTCAAGTTAATGGCGTTCTTTCCGAGTCATTGTTGCATCAGAGTAAGTATTATTATCATAATAAAAACAAGCTTTGATTGACTTGAAGTCAATGGCGCTTTGCTTAGTGCGGATTGCTTCCTGCTTTTGTACATATATTTGGAAAAAAATTTCCCACTTCCCGCTCCCCAAAATTTTTAGAATTGTTGATTTTTCTTAAAACCTTAAAAATTTTTAAGCAGATTTTTAAAAATTCTATTTCTACCATCTTAAAATTTTTTTAAAATTATAATATTATCTTTTAATATATCATTTAATATAATTTTCCCTCTCAATCATAATTTTTTTTAAAAAACATCTATTTCTACGATTCTTTGATTTTTTTTTTTTTTTTTTGCCTAACAATAAAACTCCTGCTTAAGCATTTCTATTTTTTTCTTCGCAGATCCAGTTTTTTCAAATGTTGATCTGTATGCATGAATTATCTGGTCAATATTTCTTCTTCATTCAATGAATTCAATGCAAGTTCACATCGATCTATTGGTTGTACAAAGTGATTTTTATTATTTTATCTTGCAGTTAGAAAAAGACAATTATCAAACGATATTAATTTATCGAAGGAAAATTTTTATTGTAGAAGACTGTGTATTAATCTAATACTAATATCATATATAATATGACCCTTGTGTGCAATTGTCATTAATATTCTCCGACTACACCGAGTTATGCAAAAAAAAATATTATTGCTTGACAAATATATAAAAAATATATATATACACACACATATAGTTAAATATTTTTATTTATTTACTAATACTTTTATTTTTCTTTCATATTAGTGTGTGGAATCGTTATAAATTTTTTTCTAATATTTATAGAATAATTCTAGCAATTTGTTTGTTTTGAGTAAATTTTTTTGCCCAATCTCTGTGGGGGGTAGGTGTAGAAAGTGATATATTACTACTCAACAATATTGTAGAGATTGCCACGGCAAATAAGCTATATGATGGAAGTAGGTGGATAAAAAGAAAAAGAAAAATAACACATTTGGAAGATAAAATTGAAACTAAATTTAATGTCATTTAGAAGATAAAATTATCAATTAAATTAAATTAGCAATTTTTTTTATTCAAAATAATAAGTTATACTAGAACAATATTTTTATATCATATTTTATATTAAAAATGCTTAAAAATAATAGATTCTTTTTTATATATATAATATTGGCAGGTGAATTGCCGCAAGAGCTCCACAACCTTCAAAATTTAGAGATGATTTATTTGAATGATAATAACCTCACTGGCTCACCGTCAATGATCCTCAACATTTCTACATTAAGAGAGATTCTACTTGGTAAAAATAATTTGTTAGGAATTCTTCCACAATGTTTGCTTCCCAATTTAGAAATGCTTTATCTTAGCTATAACGGTATTGGAGGAGTCATACCAGAAAGTATCACAAATGCTTCCAAGCTTGTTGAATTAGAACTTGAGGGAAACAAATTCACAGGTTCTATTCCTGATACAATCGGCAATTTAAGTAATTTAATTAAGTTAGATCTTAGTGACAATCAGTTGGTGGGATCTATTCCACCTTCCCTCAAAGATTTGCAAAAGCTTCAATCTTTACATTTAACTGCAAACAACATAAGTAGAGGAAATCTGCATAATCTTTGTCAAATGAAAATTTTGTTTGATGTATATTATAGTCAAAATCAGATTTCAGAATTCATTCCAAGATGCATAGGTAATGCTACTTTATTACAGGATCTTATACTTGGATCAAACCAACTGTATTCCACCATTCCTGCAAGCTTATGGAACCTCACACGTCTCGTCCATCTTGACTTGTCCTCAAACTTCCTTAGTGGTCATCTGCCTCCAAATATTGGTAGCAAAATGGTATTCTTGGACGTCTTAGATTTGTCTAATAACAATTTATCTGGTTCAATTCTTGACTCAATTACAAAACTTTTAAATTTGCGACGATTGAATTTGTCCTACAACAGTCTGTCTGGACAATTTCCCAAATTCTCTTCAATGTAATACTAAAGATTTTTTTTCTTTATTGCTTTGTTTCATGATAATCTGAGTACTTCATCTTATTTTCTTGTTTCATTTTACGTTTGAGCTCCTTGGGATTTTTTATGTCTAATAATAAAATCCATTGCCTTTTCTCATGCTATCAAAGTTTGTTCTTGGGTATGATGTTGAATGGATTTCCTATTGACTATACATATAACCTGGGCCGGGTGTTCGCTAGCATTGCTTTAAGGTCTTGAATATTCAGAATCTCAAATCTTTTGTTCATCTTTTTACCGCAGGCAATTATTTTACAGCGTTATATTTATATAATGTCTGTTTTTATTTCTTGAAAATGTGAACAAACGGAAGACACTGGACTAAGCAATGAAAAAAATGAGAAGAACTCTCCTTATTCACAATGATAAAAAATTTCTGTCGTTGGAAAATTAATCAACCTAAGATGTTGGAAAATTATTGTATTAGACTTTGATCGTAGTCATTATTCGATCATCAATTAAGTATTATTGTTGATAAAAAAATAATAATCATCGTATTATTCTTCGTAAAAATTATATATGACGGTTGTATGATTATCGTATAATATTTGTGATACCAATGTTTACAACGGACTAAAAACCACCGCATGACTATCGCATTTAACTTTTATAACGGCCATTTACGGTGATTTTAGAGCCGTCGCAATAGTGTTTAACATAGTATATTGACATCACTTTATTAGAGAGCTTCTGGAACAGCAAATTCAATATGTTCCCACGCAGAAGTAACCAGCAAATATCTTTACAAAACCTTTGAATGCTGTAGCGCTTGAAGAATCACGAACAACGCTTAGACTCAATTCATTTTGACAGAATCTTGTTGTGTTGAACTTGTATATAAAAATATTTCTTTTATTTTTGTTCTTCTTTATTTTTTTCAAATAGAAAAATGAAAAAAATGGGAAAAGAGCGTGAAATGTTGTAGACATACAGAAGTTGTGATATTACTCAAACTCTGCAAAAATTGATGATGTGGAATATTGTGCCCAATCACAGCTAGTTGAAACTAGAAATTTTGAGGTTTAAAAAAGGAAGCATAGAGATGGTTACACAAGAAAACAAGAGCTACGATTCAAAATTGATAAGAGTTCAACATTAGCACAACCCTTGTTGAATTTTACTAATGCTATCACTTTTTCCTTCTTTCTCCATTCCCTGAGAAACTTGCTGATTTAAGACCCTAACCATAGTGGAGAAACCCAGCATCGGTCATGCCAGGCACACTTAATCAACACCAATGACTCAACGGCGTCACAGTCATGACGATCGGACATCTCTGCAGCAAAAATCTCAACAACTACTGAATCTGGTTCCATTGCTACTTCTCTTGATTTTATCACTAAGAACGTTAATACTATACGGATATTGTCGTGTCTATTAGCGGTATTGAGAACTTTATACTTGGTTGTTTATTCCCTGGTAATTTGGAGATCTGTAGTGGTTTTTAGTTTTCTGTCCCTGATTTCTTTACTCATAAAAGTGGTGAAAAGCTAGATGTTAGCAAAAGTGTTGAAACTAGTATTGTTGTGGAACCATCTCTAGTCCAGATGTTCAAAGAAATAAGCTCTGAAATGGAATTTCATGAAAAGGCTGATGTAAATTTGGAAAGTTTAGACTTGACTAAAGATGAACACACAAAGACCTTTGATGTCTCAATGTCTAATATAAATCCTGTTAACCCTATATTTCTACATGCTTTACAATTTTGTCTAGAACATGATAAAATAATGAAAGTACTAGAAGTAAGAAACTAACTGTTAAATGCTAAGAAGAGGATTCATAGCATAGTAGAGGACACAGGTACTTCTGTTAAATTGATTTCAATAGAACTGGTGGAGGAAAAGACTGAAGTATGAGAGACAATACTGGGGAAAAAAGATGAAGCTATAGAGAATGTCGAGAGTATGGATATACTAACAATTGTCAAAGACAATAAAGAAGAGGATATGACTTCGACAGAGATCATCAAAACTAAAAAGATTGAGAAAGAAGTTGCTAAAGTGGAAATTCGTAAAGAGAAATCCACTATTGGAAAAAGAAAGACTAGAGCCTCAGAGAAAGGGAAAGCTAAACAATTGGCAATAAGAAGTCTAAGCAACAAACTATGGCATCAGGAGTTCACTTGTTTTGTGACAGTGCAAGCTAGCACAGAGCAGTTCAAAATCATTTTTGACAAAGGGATAATTGAAGAAAGAAGAATCGAGTTGACAACATTTAAGAATTTTGAACTATTAGAAACACTCCAAAAGGTAAGTTTCCTTGAATCTGTAGATTTTATTGAAGTCTACAATGGCATTCTAGCAAGGGAGTTTTACTCAAATTTGAAGGTTACATTCACAGAAAGGGGAGGTCCATTTTACCAGTTAGTTAGTTGCTTTTAATCCTAAGACTATTTCCGAGACATTTGACATTTCTTACTTCAAAGAAATAGAAGGACTGGGTGAAGAAGTTGATCTAACAATAGTGTGCAAGACTTTAACAGATAGGTTGGTGACCTCATGGCCAGTTGAGGATATATAAACTCTTCCAATCTCACAGGGATCTGTTTTACTCTGTATAAGATTTTCTATTATAACTAGCTTCCCACTAATAATGTTTCCATTGTGCTTTAGGAGAGGGCAATTCTATTGTTCAAGATAGGTGTCACGCTCTGTCTACCTACTGACCCAAAACGGGTCGAGATGTTGCCGTCTTAAAGATAAAAGAGTTTTTATAACTAGGTACAAATAAATCTCAAGAAAAAAAAAAACGTTTAAGATTTAATACAAAACTCCTAATACTTAGGCAAAATCCAAAGGATAAAACAGATAAATAACCTCCTTAACATAAAATAAATAAATAAATACAATCAATCTAAATCTTCAATACTTTGAACTTACAACCTCCTCCAGAAATATGGTAAAAATTGTATGAGAAAGATTTCCCAATAAATAATGTGTGCGCTCTTGTGATTTATTTAAAATCATTCGTGATGCAAGTTTAGGTAAAATAGGTAGAAACAAATGTAAGCATTTACATAACAATTTCATAATCATTGAGTGCTCAAAGGCGAACCTGATAAGATGAAGAGACTAATGTATCTGCCCCCGCTTCCAAATACTCTAGACGTACCACCACCCAATCAAACCCATACATATCTCAGAACACTTACATTCATATTTACTAATAACCAATAGCCAACGAGAAAAAAACAAGCGTAATTATGAGAATGCTTGCATGATCTAGAAAAGGTTTCACCTTTTTGACAAGCTCAAGATCTTTGATGAGGCAAAGAGCACTCCAAAGAGGATCATCAATGAAGGCACTGTGTTTTTCAATCTGTGTAGCGAAACCACCATCCAAGACCGCGCAACTACTGGCCTTCCTTATCAGATCTTCCAAAGATGACGGAGTTTCTTTCTGTATCCCCATCAGTCTTCTTTTTCTTCTTCTAAGCTGTGTCTTTGTATAGAATGGTACTTGACTTGAAAGAGCCTTCTAAAGGAGCAGTGAGAAAGGAGTTTCACTATGTACAACGAAGAAGAATGGTGAAACATTTCCTTATTTATTGCTGGATCTTGTCTGTGTTCTTGTCGGATGCTTTTAGTTGACTTCCCACCGAGCCGGCCTTATGCCTTGCTAAGAAGCCTCTGCTTTGCCGCGGGACTTGGGGAGCTGGTGGACTTGCTCTTTAGAGTTGTCATGGTCGTCAGTTTCTGCCTTTCAATCATTATACATAAATTTAAACATGTATATGCATATATAAACATACATATGTGTATGTATATAGATAAATATGTATATATACACAATTAACATTAACATGCACATGTATAAATAAATATATATATATATATATATATGCATAGTTGGGGAATTTACAGGCGGTCCTCCATACTCGTGGGAATTAATCGGGTCGAATATTCAAAACTCCACGCTAATTTAAAAAAAAATCTCTATTTTTTTACGAATCCTATAATTTGTATTCTCTTTTTTTTAATTCTCGATGGTCAAATATTTAACAATTGAATTACCCTTGTTACTGTATCATTTAACTTACTAATTCTCCCTATCAATGATAATTTTTCCTCATCTCGAATCCTCTACTACTCCCCTTCTTCAAGGTCGTTATGCTTCCAAATTACTTCATTTTTTCCTTTGTTTTCTTTTACATTTTTCCTTTTATCCTATTAAAAACATTTCTATTTTTTAAGAAACTAAAAAATCATTAGTCAAAACTCTATTAGCACATTTACTTTCAAAATGTCATTCAGTAATCTTTATAATTCACACTTCGAGTGCAATGATAAAATAGAGAATAAAGCTAAAATAAAGATTATTTTACTGCAATTACAATCTTAAACTTCATTTAGTGATTGTTACGGAATCTACTATTAGCATAATTGGCTACGTTTGAGAAAAATAAATTGGAGTTGGATTATGAAAGTGAATCCACAAAAATATTGATAAATATAATCATTATTGAATTGAGTAAAAGAATTGGAGTTGAATTAGGAAACTAATTTCAAAAGATCTAGGAGAAAATTTAATAGAATTTATTCGAAATCTTTGTGAAGATCATGTTGTGGAGTGATGGAATATATTTGGGATTGAATTATGAAGATATGAAGGATTTTGATGAGTATCTTTTAAGTAATATCCTCGTAATACTCCATATAATTTCACATTATCAAAATTATAATAGTGAGTTTTATTCTATGAATTATTTAAATTTATTATGTGAATGAATTAGTTAAATCTTATGTGAACTACAATTATGTTTAGGGAGAAATATGACTTGCATGTATATATAGGGTGATTGTTCAAATAAATATTTGATTTACTTGAACAATACATGAATTATTATTAAGTCAAACTATTATTTATAAAACGAAATACTATTTTCAATTCTTCTAATAAGAGAAAATAATTTTATAAGTCGTATAAAAGCTATTTTGAAGTAATTTTGGCTTTTGAAATTAATTAAGACTTTGGCTCAAATATAAAAGGAATTGATTTTTTACTATGTGCCAAGTATATTAATTAGTTAACAAAAATAGATTGACCGAGAATAGATGGCCAAGTCAATTAAAAATGATTTTGACCATTGCTTGAGAATAGAGCTGTAAACGAACCGAACGTTCGCGAACAAAAGCTAATTCGAGTTTGAATAAGGCTCGTTTGTTTAATAAACGAATGAACTCGAACTTAAACGAACTCGAACATTATCAAACAATAATCGAATGAACTCGAACACGAACTCGAGCTCGAATAATAAACGAACGAACTCGAACAGCGTTCGATTATATTCGAACTCGAGCTCGAAAATGTGATGATCGGTTCGTTCGTGTTCGAATACAACTCTACTTGAGAACCCTAAAAACTCGTGAAAGGTCTCCTTTAACCTCCATGAGTGCCGCTACATGATGCTAGTGGCCCATGGATCACTTTGATCTAGCTAGGCTATCCATTTTAAATAAATCCCAACCCTATAATTTCTTCTAATTCAAACTAAACTCATCTCCACCCTTAATATAAAAACGACCTACACAAAACCCCAACACTCACGACAAGAAAATGACTCATATGTGATGAAAGTATTTGCGGTGGCCCAAAGAAACTCACAAATTGTGGATATATGTGTGACGTACTACCGCATATGGTTATAATATATGATGACCAAGGAGCCATCGCATAAAACATTGTTTTTACGATATGCCTTCGTATATGTTGACACAATAACGATGGCTCTGTTGCATATAACGCATTATATACAGTAATTGTTAGTACTCTTGGAATCAAAAACAATAATATTATTTACAACGGATCATATACTGTCGTAAATAAATGTTTATTTACTATATTTTTTATTATTTATAACACTTTTTGGACTATTGTAAATAATTTATCATACACGATAGTTAATTTGACTTATATACAACAATTTTTACCTTATTTTTTATGATAATATAAGAGCCATGTAAATGTTAAGATATTTAAGATAATTTTTTATTATTTACAGCGGTATTATTTGTGTCATAAATAATTCAAAATTTCTTAAAATACTTTGATTACTATATTAATTTGGTATTTTTACATATTTAGAAAAATGCTAATAACATTTACAGTCATGATGAGGAATTTGCGATCTATAATATATAGTTTAGGCACGACTTGTATGTGATAGTTAACTATGCATAAATATATATATATATATATATATATATATATTATATATATTTATTTATACATGTGCATGTTAATGTTAATTGTGTATGTATACATATTTATCTATATACATACACATATGTATGTTTATATATGCATATACATGTTTAAATTTATGTATATTAAGATACACATATACATATTGTGCAAATATTTAGTGTAATGTATGTATATGTAATTTTTTTTCAAGTGCATTTATATGTAAATTATATTACATAAACATGTGTGATGAATTGATGATTCAATTAAAAAACTAAATGAGTTTATTTTATTAATAGATTAAATTTTAATTTTCATATTTTTAAATTGAAATATTACATGAAAAAAAAACTAAAATTTAAAATTTTCACATTTTTATTATTTACAAATACTTTTTTCGGCTATTGTAAATGATACATTATATATGATAGTTTGTGTGAGTTATACACGATGACTTTTCTTCATTTTTTATGATGACATAAATAATTTAATTTTTTTTATATTTACAATGATGTTTTGTTATTTACGATGATATTATATGTATCATAAATAATTTAATTTTTCTTAAAACACTTGAATTACTAGATTAATTTGGTTTTTTCGCATATTTATACAATGTTAATAACTTTTACAGTATTAAGAATTCAAAATCTATAATGTATAGTTTGTGCATGACATGTATGCGATAGTTACTTGTGTATAATGTAATAAATATAAATATAAATATATATATATATATATATATATATATAAGTAATTGTTGAAGCACCCTTCAGTGACATGTGGTACCATTAGTTATTGATACTTGACAGTATGAAATTTATTATTTTTTTTTGGAAAAAAATTTAAAAGCTTTTCTTTTAAAAATATTATGATTATTTAAATTTAATAAATTCATATAGATAAAAACTAACATTATAATTTTCTTTTCAAATTCAAATCATTCAAATGAATTTTTTAATAAAAGTTATCTATTTATCTCTCTATTAAGTAGCAGCAGCACCGCCAGGGGCAAGCATGAAGCCGAGCAGATTTATCATTTATCAAATTTGCATAGTGTTAGGCTGTCCAATTTGATCTTTTAGCTCCACAACTACCCTCTGACAAGCAAGTTAAGCTTTGGCACAATCTTGGGATAAAGGAAATCCAAAGGTATCACTTTGGGATCGGTTTATGTATGTTTCTGTGTCAATGAGTGAATTTAAAGGAGCCCAGTTTGAATTTAATCTTAAATCTCAAGTTTTAGTCCATTTTATTATAAATTGTACAGTGGTTAACAAAAAACCAAACTGGGATTTTAGTATTAATTTTCTCTCGAGTGCGCTAAAATATATAGAGGAATGTTTAAGCGAGTAAATTGCTCAAAATTGAAATGTGTCAAAGGGTTATATCCTTGGCTATTATGTGCATAGCTATGTGGATTATAAAATAAGAAAATGTCAAGAAATGCATCAGTTACTCGATTTTTTTTTGTTTTTTTTTTTTGTTGTGTCTGTATAAATGAATGAGACTGTATTTTATGTTATACAACTGATATGGTAGTGAACTGTAATATATGTGAAAAAAATCAATCTCAAGGTGTGCAATTTCACATATTATTTGCTATCTCCCTCTATGTGTATGTAGTTTATACATTCAATAGATTCTTTTTGATATTGAAAATTTTCCATTTCAAGACACCGTTTTATGATTTATTAATGTTCTACAATATTTACCCAAAAGATGCATATGTCTTTTGAACCTCACTACCTATCTGGAGTATTGTACTATTATCTCCCAATTATATTAAATTATGGGGCTTCATCAGCAAAGCATGATGATAATATACATTTAAATGACTACTCTTTAACCTGTAAAATGCCTCTTTGTCCATCAACCTTGGAAGCTTCTAAAAACTGTTCATGGATTGTTATTTAAATGGATTTACTTTGATGTACCATACGTGCAAGAAAGAGTTACTTTTTATCCAGCCTCCGGTTATGGCACCGCCGCAATATGCAGCTCCTCCTCCGCCCCGAAGGAACCTGGTTTTCTCGAGGGATAGATAATCTTCTCTCTCTTTTTAATTTATTTTTTATTTTGTAGTAGTAATAAGTTGAATTCCCCTGCTTTCAGACTCATGCTTTGAGGAAACTTTCTTCTTCTTGGCCTCTGATGTTCAAAAGACCATCGTGGGCCTTGAAGGGGTGTTCAAAAATTAAATCTTTTAAGCAAATGGGTGTGATGAAATTTGGTGAGATTCAAGAAATGTATGAGGAATATGAAGAAACCGTGACTTCAGCTTAAGAAGGTTGGGATTTTTCAAATTCCGCGGGAAATTGATATAGCTTGAAAGAAAGAATGGATGGGTAACCAAGGAAGGAAAACTACGCTGCAAATAGAGAGAGAATGAAACGGTTTTGAAGCAGGAAAATGAAAGAAAATTATTGCTTCTGTTATGAATTATTAGAATCTTTATTAATTAGTGGATGCTCCACTAATTATGGATTTATGTGAATAATTAGAGAAGATTTTTATGGATGACCATCATTTAGTGGAGACACCACTAATTAAGATTAGTGGAAGATGATGTATGCCATGATGTAATCCACTAATTAGAACTCTATAAATAGAGCTATTCTCTAAGCTTGTAATACACCATTATTTTGTGAAAGAAATATTAGTGAAAGAAAGATTAGAGAAAATTATGAGAGAAAAAAAAAAGAAATTCTTGTGCAAAGAATAGTTAGAGTTTTATTAATGTGTAGTGTGTAGATTTTATTCTAACACTACCTAAATTTTATAACACGTTATCAGCACGAGTCTCTGTCGTTATTAAAGTCATAAGACAGGTACGCATTTATTGATCTCGCTAAATTCGAATTTGTAGCCCTTGATATTTCTGGAAAAAAAAATTTATATGTCATACAGAAATGCATCTAAATGTTAAAAAAAAAGAGATCCATATGTCATGTGAATAAAAAGAAAGATTTGACCACCTGAAGATGGTCGTACTACCCACTGCACGGTATGAATGGTTGCACCTGAAGTTGCAAGATTGTAAAACCGTGAACTCCGTGATGTATATAACTACATCTTAGTTAAAAATTTTACGGAGAAAAAGTTAATGATGAAGTTATATTGGAGAAGACATTCTCCACTTTTCATGTCCTACAATAACAATATCGATAAAAAGGGTATCCAAAATTGACAGCTTTAACATGAGTTATTATTGAGAAATCATGAAGCCAGATGAACTGACTCAACAACGACTCCGTAAGTGAATGTCGTTGGCTCTAGCAAGCCATCGTTATAGTCGTAGTTGTGGCGATGGCCGTGGTTATGGTCATGGACACACTCGATATTTCCCTTATCACAGAGAAATACTGGCCACCTGAAGTGGAACAGAAAAGATAATAAGGGAAAAAGATATTTCCATTAATAATAAGCATCACATCTTTTATTTATATCACTAATGTTCATATGAACTTGAGGATACATGCTTATAGTTACTCATTTGTAATTGAGCTGACAAATGTAAGATGAAGGTTTGTAATTGTTCTTTTTCAATATTTACATTAGAGGAAGACAAACAATTAGTAATTATAGACTTCAACTCCTCTTTTTCGACATCCTCTTCCTTTTCTTTCCCCTTTGAGCCAGCATCGAGACTAGCAGCAGAATTAACCGTAAAATTACTGCGAAATGAGTCTTGGGATTTTATGATCTCCTTAAATTTATTATAATTAAATTTCTTATTATATTTGGCCTTGAAGCATGCTTGTCTCAATTTCTGTGTTTGGTCCTCTAACTGCGTATTAGGACTTTCTTCCACCAACTGTTTTTCACATTCCAGTATCGCAATGGCTTCTTTCAACTTCTTCTCAGCCATATGTCCTCTTTCTTCTTTATTTTGCATCTCCTGTAAATCGAAGTGATATCATCGATTATTTACTTATAAATCTTTCATAGTTTCATACTTGCAAATTATAAGTATGTATGAGAGAGAACCTGAACATTCTTGATTATGGTCTCCAAGCTCACCAATTTCCTGTGAGACCATCGACGAATTCCTAACTCCCTACATCTTTTCTTGAGACGGGTTATGCAAATATTCAGTTCTTTGGCTGCGCTCTTGATTGGTAGGTAAAAGTATTGCGAAATTGTTTTTCTTGATAGTGTCTGGGAGTTATTGCCCTTCTTCGCTCTCTGCCTCTTAATCATCTTCTTCTCCCCAGGAATTTTGTCTGTAATAATATCTTGAACTTCGATATTATGCATTTCATGAGTAATTACTCCGACTTCGTTGCCAAGACCACTCATTATTTCTCCTAGAAAAAGAAAATAATATCAGTAAAGGTAATACCATTCAAAATCCATGTTTAAATGTATAATAACCTGTAAACATATTATGGCTTTATTCAAAATCCATTAGAGAGTAGAAAGGATCATGCACAAGCATATCCTCATTCAAAGGAATAGCATCAAGAGGAACAGTATCAAAAGCAGTCTCTTGTAGGGACAGATCAACTTGGTCCAAAGCAGTATGTTCAAAACTTCCACTGATTTACATAAAAAACAAATCAAAAGAGAGTTTAATTTCATTATCAAGTATACTAAAAACAAATGAAAGCCCTCAAAGGTATCTCACCTAAAATTAGGAGGAAGCGGTTGGTTTGGAAAGGAAAACATATCAAAATCTTCTACGTTCGAATTAGGCAGAAGCGGTTGGTTTGGAAAGGAAAACATATCAAAATCTTCTGTGTTCGAATTAGGCAAAAGCGGTTGGTTTGGAAAGGAAAATACATCAACATCTGCTGCAGAAACCGAGTCAAAATTTGACCATGTCTCAAATGAATTACGAGTCTCCATATCTGCTTTGTAATTTTTGTTTTTGATATTTACTAATGACTGATAACTGAGATATATATCGATACATATATATATATATATATATATCTGTATGAGGAAGAAGAAGAGGTAGATGGTAGGTAGAGGGTCGGAGGAGAAGAAAAGACGGGAGAGGAAGAGGAAAAGTTGGTACTGGGAATAGTGAAAAAAAAATGAGATATTTTTCTTGGCATTTCCTGCTTGTCATCATTTTCTTATATTTCTTTTCTTATTCTCTTGTGAAATCATTATTCCCTAAATTAGGGGGAGAATAGAAACAGTATAAGAAAGATCGTGATTGGACAATATCATTAAATTATCTTGATCCGCATACAAGCGCGTGTGAACTTGAAGTTCAAAAGATAATTCATTTGTAAAGCATTGCAAATCAAATGCCAGATGCTTTTATTGACTCTAGAAGAGTAACAAAATCGCATATGCCAGCTATAAATGCTCCTATTCTAATTGAAGTTCCAACAGAACAAAAGATTTTACATATAGCTGCTGAGCCAAAAGCATGCCAGAAGCATGGCCGACCTCTTGGTTCTAAAGATAAAAATTCTCGAAAGAATAGATGATTAATGGTCCAGATGATCATATTAAAGAAAAGAATGATAAAGACCAAGAGAGAATTGATGACAAAGAACCAGAAGTTGATGAAAGTAACACTTAAATTTCTATCAATTATACCACTTCCGGTAAAAATTGGAATCGGATAGAAACTGTTATTGATAATATATTTGCATACAATATATCTCTTGATGTTACACAGGATAATGATGATCCTGAACCAATATCAGTTGATGAATGTCGGCATAGAAAAGATTGGCTGCGATGGAAAGATGCGATTCAATCGGAGTTAAATGCACTGACAAAACGTGAAGTCTTCGAACCTGCAGTCTGAACACCAGAAGGTGTAAAATCTGTTGGCTACAAATGGATATTTATGCGAAAGCGCAATGAAAAGAGTGAAATCGTTCGATATAAAGCGCGATTAGTAGCCTAAGGTTTTTCACAAAGACCAGGTATTGATTATGATGAAACTTATTCTTCTGTTGTTGATGCTATTACACTCCGATATCTTATCAGTTTAGCAGTACATGAAAAGATAGATATGCGCCTATTAGATGTTGTCACCGCTTACTTGTATGGAAATTTAGAAAATGATGTTTACATGAAAATCCCCGAAGAATTTCATATGCCTGAAGCATATAAACATTATCCTCGTGAAAATTACTCTATCAAGTTGCAGAAATCATTATATGGCCTGAAGCAATCTGGGCGCATGTGGTTCACACTTCTTAGTGAATATTTATTGAAAGCGGGATTTAAAAATGACCAGGTATGTCCATGTGTTTTTATTAAGAAATTTGGTTCTAAATTTGTGATATTAGCTATATATATTGATGATATTAATCTTATTGGAACTCCTGAAGAGCTTCAAGAAACAATTGATTATTTAAAAAGAGAATTCGAAATCAAGGATTTTGGTAAAACTAAATTTTGCCTTGGTTTACAAATTGAACATCTGGAGAGTGGAACATTTATTCATCAATCAACATATACAGCAAAAGTGCTAAAAAGATTTTACATGGATAAAGCACATCCATTGAGTATTCCAATGATCGTCCGATCATTAAATGTGGATAAAGATCCTTTCCGACCTCAAGAAAATGATGAAGAACTCCTTGGTCCTGAAGTACCATATCTCGGTGCAATTGGTACATTGATGTATCTTGCTAATAATACACGACTTGATATTGCTTTTGCTATCAATTTATTAGCAAGATTTAGTTCTTCACCAACACGACGACATTGGAATGTAATTAAACAAGTCATTCGATATCTCCAAGCAGCTACTTCTTCAAATCATACTGAAATTATAGTCATTCATGAAGCAAGTCGAGAATGTGTATGGTTAAGATCCATGATTCATTATATCCGAGAAAGTTGTGGATTATCATCAATCAAAGATATTCCAACTCCTCTTTATGAAGACAATACAGCTTGCATAGCTCAATTACGAGGAGGATATATTAAAGGAGATCGGACAAAACATATTTCACCAAAATTCTTCTTTACTCATGAACTCCAGAAGAAACGTGAAATTGATGTGCTACAAATTCGGTCATGTGACAACCTCGCAGATATTTTCACGAAGACTTTACCGACTGCAACATTTGAGAAGTTGAGATATAAAATCGGTATGCGTCGGTTTAAAGATTTAAAAGAATCATCTCATCAGGGGGAGTAATAAACAGACATATATAATAGAGTACTATTTTTCCTTCACTAGATTTTTTTTTCCCACTGGGTTTTTATCTAGTAAGGTTTTAACGAGGTATATTCTTTATGTAATGGATGGACATCCAATGGGGAGTGTTATGAATTATTGGAATCTTTATTAATTAGTGGATGCTCCACTAATTATGGATTTATGTGAATAATTAGAGAAGATTTTTATGGATGTCCACCATTTAGTGGAGACACCACTAATTAAGATTAGTGGAAGATGATGTATGCCATGATGTAATCTACTAATTAGAGCTCTATAAATAGAGCTATTCTCTAAGCTTGTAATACACCATTATTTTGTGAAAGAAAGATTAGTGAAAGAAAGATTAGAGAAAATTGTGAGAGAAAAAAAAAGAGAAATTATTGTACAAAGAATAGTTAGAGTTTTATTAGTGTGTAGTGTGTAGATTTTATTTTAACACTACCCAAATTTTATAACAGTTTTTTTTTTTATTTTTGTTGTACTGCGGTCCAGGAGGAGCCGAGTCTCTATGCGTAACAAAACGACGCCGTACGGCTACCTGTTAAACGTTGTGAAGAGCATCACCACGAAATGTACTTTGCACCATGAAGTCTTCATGGTTGCATTTTGCCTTCCGATTATTAACATTTGATTTTTAATTTACCTCATCATCTAATTTCACATTACCCTTGAGCTGGTATTTATAATTTACTATACATTTTTAAAGAAATAATAAAAAAATCAAAGTTGGAATAATGAGGGAAACATGATTATTTCCATTGCTTTACACATTAAGTATGAGAAATGCCTTCTTTCTTAACCTAAAGCAAAAAAAAAAAAAAAAAGTTAATGTTTTGCTCTTAACTTAATAGTTGAATTCAAGTCAAGACTCACTTCAAAAGTTCACCGAATTTAATTAATTATTTTTAATTCCTTTATAAATCTTATATATATTTTTTAATCAATAAGAATAACACCTAATATTATAAATAATATCAAATTTAAGCTCCAACAATAAATGCACCTAAATGTGTTACTTCGTTTAGTTTCTAGCTTGGATCAAATCAACATCTCTCCATCTTCTAAATTTGACATGGTCAAGGATCCAAAACATCTCTTTTTGCAATATATCTATATATTGCAATATAAGTGTCTAGGTCAACAACTCATATACGATGTGCGCATATGCCATATGTAAGTAGCCTCCTAGATTATTACAAAAAAAATTACATATATACCATTCATACTACTTGGTTGTCGTTCTTATTGGGCCAAAATGGATATTTTAAATTTACAATGAGTACTTAGGCCAATTCTTATATACCATTCATACTTCTCTTCCCAATCCCATGTGAGATTGGAGCATCACACACACACATGTATACACACACTATTGAGATCACTGTGGTATTGTCAATACAGTGTAGATATGGTTTTCACTTATTCGGATTGTCATTGGTATTCCCGTGGTTGTTTCTTTCTTTTGAATATTCAACTTGATAAATTACGAGTAAAGCTGAAAGTGTGTTGCCTGTGTGCTTCTAAAAACTAAAATCTCAAGCTCTACTTTTGTTTGCATGGGTTTGTTATTGTGCTGTCATAAGGATTACTACTATTATTATTTTATTTATTTATTTTTAATTTTTTAGGTCATTGAGATAAGCATTGTTAGTAAATTATGTTCACTTTACTATATATAATCTTGCATTTTGGGTTTGTTAGTTTAATGATGAAGGAAATATATTTTGTGTGCATTTGATAGAATAATCAAAATGTGTCTCTTTTATATTTATTTTCTTTCATCTTTTTTAACATTTGAATGAACGACTGGATCTTTTAGATTTGGAAATATTAAACAAAATACTCCTACTATATAATAGTTGGGCATTTAGCAATTAAACATTAAGTTATCAATTGCTAAAAGATGGAAAAAGGGTGGTTGAACAACCTGTTGCTTGCTCTATGAAAATTCAACCTGTGTATATATGAGTGGTGGTGTGGGGCAATTCATTTGTGACCATCCTCAATCATTTTGCTAGGGCTTTACTTGGTGGTGTTAAGCATTGGATTCTACAATCATGTGCTAACAAGACACTGTAATGTTCTCCTAGAAAATGGTCTTTAGGGTTTTATTTTTGTTCATTTGTATTTGCATAAGGCAGAATTTCCTTTAATATACACCTTTGTAAATTTCAAATTTGTATGAAAATACAATATCGTATATTTTCTCAACCTTGAATGAAAGGTTGAAAAAAAAATTATCAAATTAGTTTATATATATGAATTAAATTTGTGTATGTGAAAGGTTATTATATGAATTAAAAGTATCAAAAGTCATCATTTGTATATGTAAAAGTATCAAATTTGTATATGTGTAAGGTCATCATGTGAATTAATTAGATTCAAATGATTTCAAATGAATCTTATCTAAATATTATTTTTTTGGGATAACCCATGATTAAAATTAAGTAAATTAATTTAATTAGATATTTTAAAATTTAATAAATTTGATAAATTTAGATGAAGATAAATGCATCATGCTTTTGTGACATGTGGCACATTAAATTCAAATAATTTTTTTTAAAAAAGTGAAAGGTTATCATCTAAATTAATTAGATGCAAATAATTTCAGATGAATCTTATCTAAAAATTTGTTGGGGATAACCTATGATTAAAATTAAGTAAATTAATTTAATTAGATATCTATTCAAATCTAATAAATTTGATAGATTTAGATCAAGATAAATTCAGATGAAACTTATTATAACTTAAATTTATACTCTTTTTAATTTTTCATTTATCATCTTTTTGAAGATTCTAAAAGTATTGTTCAATGTTTATATCATTCATTATAATTTAAGAGAAATTGGCCTGTGCAACACACCGGCATCAAACTAGTACATATGATTTGAAAGACACATAAACATAATGTGCAATTATTTAGTGTAATGTATGTATATATAAAATTTAGTTAAAAAATGTCACATTTTCCCCTTAGCTAAAATTTGAGACTTTTTTAAAAATTTCCCCCAAGTTATTTTCCCTTTTCCCCCGGTTTTCCCCTAGCTAAACTTTTAGACTTAGCCAAATTTCCTGCCTTTCCCCTTCGTCTCCTTTCCCTCTTATCGTCAAATGGAAATTGACGTTGTTTGGCGCAGATGCAACTGAAGGGTGGTCGAGTTGTAGGAACACGAATTGATGCTGCCGGAGTCATTACCCTGTGATCAGAAGGACTTCTTCAAGCAGAGGCAGCACGAAAGGTTCGAGCAGCATCATCACCAGCACCCTCACCCGCAAGAAAGAGGTGGAGCGGCGACTTTGGGGGGTTTGGGAGATTTGGAAGCGGTCCCAGATGGAAGGAACCGCTGCGCCCACATCCCCACCCCCATCCTTATCACTACCCCTCCCCTCGCTGGATGTCGTCTGAGTTCCGCTATAGACCTCTTCACGGTGAGCTTTTATGACCTTCCGCTACTCCCTTTTCTGTTTTCTTGGTTTCAAGAGGATTTGGGTTGCAACTAGGTTGTTTTTAGTTTGTGGCTGCGAAGGTGACTTTAGGGGGTAGATAGTAGGGAGGTTGAGAGAGGGTTGAATAAATGCCAATATTTCACCTTTATTCTGTTTTGAAATTGTTGCTATTTTTAGATCCTGATGGGCAAACATGGGCAGTAGTGTAGACGTTTATCTATGTATGTAAGAATAGGTAAATTGGAGATACGAACCTAACCTCCAACTTTTAGGTGGAAAAAGCATTTCTTTTACCTCTCCAAACCCAAAGAATCCGAGCAGAAGGCATGTGGACGGATTTAATTTTTAATGCTTTTTTTTTGAGGGGGGGGGAATAAGATACAAAAACTAGGCCTTTTGGGAGTAAGATGCAGAAACTATGGCATCCTTAGATTTTCTTTTTGGTTGCATATGCTTTTTCACATTAAATGCACAGTGATTATTCTTATGTATCTTGGGCAGATCTATATATACTAATGCCTGTGATTTTGGTACACTGATGATTAGTCACCTTGATTCCTTAGATCTGTGGTTTTTTTATATCTTGTTTTAAAGTTAGTTTTCTTTTCCCTTGCTCATCTGTTACTCTTGTGGGGGAAGCTGTTTCTTGTTTTAAATATGTTTTAGGGATATATATTCTTTCCCTGTGTTGATTTTTGTGCTTTCTGTTTCCCATTTTTTGGGGGGTTTGGTTGTTTTGGCTAAAGGTTATGGTAAGCAGGGTGGTAAACACCTTTATCCAAAAGAAACCAGGCATGTGTCCATGTCATCTCAACCCAATGACAATATTTTAGATGGCGAGAGCATCAAGCTTCAAGTTCTGCAAAGTACAGCAGAACCAGCAGGGAAAGTAGGGGCTCTCTTGGCCAGAAGGACTGGAATGGTCATTCTTGGGAAGCAACTCCATTACCAAATGATAGTGCAGCAAGAAAAAAATGGAATGATAGTGCAGTAGGGAATCTGTGAATTTGTTTTCTTCAAGCCTGGCCGATAAAAGCACCAGAGTTACAGGTTTTTCAGACTGTGCCTCTCCAGCGACTCCTTCTGTTGGTTGGAGTTCCTCTCCAGGTAATCCTTCTTTGTTAATTACTTGCAAAGTATACAGTAAATTCCTCTCCACCTGATCTTTGTTCATTTTGTATCCTTGTTCCTTTGTTACTAGAGTTCGCAACTAAATTTAGACCTTCCCCTCCCTTCAAACCCCTGAGGTTACAAAGGGGATAAAGAAGTCATAAGCATTAGAGAATGATGAAGAAAGAGTAGAATTGATGAATGTGGATAAGAGATGTTAGCGATATCTGAATTCTGCCAGTGGAGGAGCTCATTAATTATAGAGTTAATTCAGTTACAATGAACCATTTATTATCAAGATTAGGCCCAAGTAAGTTAAGTTGTGTTAGACTTCCAAAAATTGTTGTTTGTTTGCTATGTGTTCATGCTCACAAGGGCCCAAAGAGGGAGTTTCTACGAATGTCTAATGGGGCATAAGTTTGTTATTTAAGGTATTCATTTAACAGCAATTACACTTGGGAGCTGCGTTTCCTAATTCTTGTTTTTAGTTTTATTGTTTTCTGTTTTATGAAGTTTTTTTAGTTGTTTATAAGAAGGGATTCCCATGATTCTCCATATTTTTTCTCTAATACTGTTTGGGAGTGATTATTGCTCCAAGAGATGAATTGTCCTTCTCCTTGGGTTGTAGAATATCTATTCTTAAAGATGGATGTTATTTGACATTGTCCTCCTAGTTTTCTTATGCATTCCTCATGTTAGGTAATGCCTGTAGGATTGATGTCTCATTATTTATCACTGCTACTTCCTTTATTACTGACAGTCTATTTTGAATTGCTGAAATTGTATTTATAACTGCAATCCTAGTTAGAGATGTTTCTTTCACTTAATCATTATTGCCATAGGCATTTTTACGTATTTTTAATCCATGGAAAGGAAGAGTCAACGTTGTGCTACAATTGTATATGGGTTAGCCTACAGCTGTTGGAAGGAAATTATTGGTGGCGGTGTTCTCGGTTTCTTCTCCCATCCTAGTTAGAGATGTTTCTTCTCACAATTGTATATGGCTTGCTTTGGTGGTGGTGTTCTGGGTTTACTTTGCATGCAATTGTGAAAGGGGAAGTGAAGCTTATTTGTGGGTTTTTGCTTTGTTGAAGAACTTTTTGGAGGGTGAAGGAGTTGGGTTGGATGGTTTGGGGGGAAATTGTTTCGGGTTCTTTGTTACAGTTGGTTCTGTTTTGTTGTTGGGGAGTTTGAGGTGAGAGATGTGTTGAAGAAGGCTAAGGAATTGACTGCTTCAAAGGTATCGATTAAGGGCTATAGTGAGCCCGCTGATGGTCGAGAGGGCCATCGGAGGCGTCTAAGGGTGTTTCTGGTGCCGAAAAAGGTAATTTCGGTGGTTTGCTATCGGGTTAGGTCACAGCCGTGGATTTCTCCCTCTCTTCTTCCATGGCTTCCTCTTTAGGTTATGCTTTTTTTCTTTCAAGTACTTGCATCTACCTGTATATGGATTTGTGATATCTATTTGTAATCGGTTTTATTTAGAAGCATGTATGGTTTGGGTGATTTGTGTGCAATTCTTTTCTTTGATTCTGTAACTTCACAATCCTTTCCAAGATTCCCTCAAACCCTCTCAATTTCTTATTAAAGTTCCTTTTTTTTTTTTGGTTTTGTTCTCTGTAGTTTAGCATTTTTGAACCGCCTCACATGCATGTTCTTGGGCTTGTCTGATTTGGATTGGATCAGAAGGATCTCTCTTTGTTCTTTTTTCAAAGTTTAAATTCACATAGAGAGAAGAGAGAGAGGCGGGGGTTTGGATGTTCTGGTCATAGGTATTGCAGTCTGATAACTTCCCTCAGCAATGGTTCAGAATGAACTTGAAGTTATTTAGTGTTACTGTTTAGCAAGGTTATAAGCATTGTTGAGATTGTGCAAGGGAATGGAGTTGGGACACTGTAGATGGATAGTTGGATCAGGGAGTTCAGTGAAATAGAAAATTTGCATGCATTTGTATTTATCATCCCTACTAATACTATTTTATACAGTTTCTTGGATTGTATTTCCTTCTTGATGATGTGATATCCAATGAACTATGTTTCTCATGCTTGCAGTGGGTGCTTTAATGCTTGCACGATTACAACTTGGTCATTCCACTAGAACCAGATATAAGAGGCAAGGTGGAGGTGCTCTTGGAACTCAGATGAACCTATTTGATCGGTTTGCTAGAGTTGTCAAGGTTTTTTATACATTAATTTTTCATCAGTCCTTTAATTGTTCTTGCTTTGACCTATCTGCATTTCACAACCACTGATGCAAAGTCTCTTTTATCTGTTTAAGCTCCTTTGAAGACCCAGAGAAGATCTTGGAGCAAACTGTTATTGAAATGAATAAAATGACTTGATAAAGATGCGTCAAGCTACTGCACAAGTAAGTTTTCTTTGTTTTCCTATGTTTTGGTCCATTTTTACCCCAAAAAAAAATAGTCCTAGCACTTCATTGCATTAGGTCATGATGAAATGATATATCATAAACCTCTCACCTGCTTTTCTTTATGTGAAGGTCCTGGCTTCACAGAAGTAGTTGGAAACAGATATAGGGCTGCACAACAAGATTCTGAAGATTGGTAAACACAAACAAACTTGATCTAGCTGGTAGCTTAAAAGCTATGTTCATCATCCAATTTGGTTGCAGGTATCGTAGAGCACAATTGGCTTTTGGAAAAGGAGATGAGGATCTTGCTCGTGAAGCTCTTAAGCGGAGAAAATCTTATGCTTTAATGCCTTTCTCTGTTGGGGGAACTACTTTTTATTTACTAGAAAACATCGAAGAATTTTTGTGAATTTTTGGTAGAACTGAAAAGCAATCTTTATTCAGAACTTATCCTGTGTGCAATAGAGTTTAGTTTGGATTTGTGAAAATGGTATTTTGTGTCATTTATTTGGCATTGTTTGTCAGCTGGAATATGGTGAAGGCTGCAGCATAGCATAGACTTATCATGTAGATGTAGAGTGAAGTTGTCACTGCGACATGGTATCTTAATTGACTTGTTCTTGTCCATTCAGCAAGTCAAGAGCCCTATTGACATTGACATCATAACCTATGTTTTGTTTTTAACTTGTGAAGTTACTTTTGATGTTTTATGTATTTAAACCATTCTTTTCTTGTTTCTTTCTTCGAAATTAACAACCTATATATTTTTGTAGCTGTGTGGGGCGAAGTATTCAATTGTTATGGAAATTCTTTCCCATGCTTTTCTCTCCTAGCAGCCTTCACTCTGCTTGCTCTTTTTTCGTTTTAAGGAGTTGATAAGAACTTCCAGTAGTAGTAGTATGTATATGATTTCTGATTTCACCCTTTTCCTTTTTTCTTCCAAAAATTGGTGCAAACTTCCAGTTTTGGGGATTCATCTCTCCTAGCAGCCCTCACTCTTCTTGCTCTTTTTTTGTTTTAAGGAGCTGGTAAGATTCCAGTAGTAGTATGTATATGATTTTTGATTTCACCCTTTCCTTTTTGCTTCCAAAAACTGGTGCAAACTTCCAGTTTTGGGGACTGACCTTTCACTTTTGTTAAATGGAAAAACTATTACAGTTCCTTTGACAAGGATATGAAAGCAAAATGAAGTATATTGCAGATGGCAGTTTCAGGCTATCTGTTTACTCAAAATTTATTTGTTCTGATCTAATGATTTTACAAGACAATGCTAATGCCTTGAAGGCCCAACTTGACCAGCAGAAGGGTGTGGTTGATAACCTTGTCTCAAACACACGGGTGAGTTGCTGTTTTTCTTCTACCATTATTTAAAGCTTTTATGTCACTGTGGTACACCTTCGAAAGCTTCAAGACATAGAAGTGGGAAACTCTATGAAAGGGGAAACATGTTTTGATAAAAAAACATGCCATACTGTAGCAAAACTAAACCAGAATATAAGTCTTTGGAAACATTGCAAAAACTCAATGGAAACCATTTCAAAAACTTTAGGTACTTTCAAAGAGTTCCTTTTTTTTCCTGTGGAATTTTCTTCTATAGGAGTAAAATGGGAATCTATGGAAGAGCTTTGATTTGTTTTGCTTGACAACCGGACACTTAGAAATCAAAGCAAAAAAATGACAGTCAAGTACCTGGTGGGGTAAAGCCTTAGGAGATAGCGAAATGTGGAGAAGAATAAATGCATCCAGCTTCACACCACTTGTTGTGCATTTAGAATACTGATCATATGTACCCCCCCTTGATAAGATGGCTGCATTACAATTTGATAAATTTTCAGAAAAAGCTCATAAAGAATTTTCTTTTAAGTTGAAAACAGAACAAAAGGCAAAGTAGATAAAACTATGCCCAGGAGAAAGTTCAAGATACACCTAATATGACTACTTCCTAACTCAATTTGGAACATTTTTCTGGTAATTATTATTGTTAATTTTATAGTTACTCTTAAATGTTTTACAGTTTGCTCTTATTTCTTTATAAGTTTTGGACCAGTTTACCTGCTGCAAGAGAAGGATTATAACTCCTTTTTTTTTTTTTTTTTGGCTCGTTGATTTAGAAGGAGAGTGTTTGTGATTTTGGGTGCTGCAAGGGATAAAAAGATTAGGAATATAAGAATTTCAAACTCGTGAAAGGATGCTAAAATTATTTGCTTCAGTGTAAAAAATACCACATAGATGATTGTAAGTTTAATGCATATGGGAATTCCTGTCATTTTTTATACATGGGTGTCACTTCCCTAACATAGAATAGTTCTATTCACTTGCCCTTTAGTCATCTTAGCAATGTGGAGAAGTTCTAAAAATGCTGAATGCTATTGTAAGTAGCATAGGCATCCCAGTACATCCATATGGTTGCAGAATGCTTTTTCATTCTTCTTCAGGATCATCCAGTGATTATTCCCTTATGCTCTACTATCAGTTTGTTTCAGGAACACAAACAATCTCCTCATTAACTGAAGATTCCCTTCCCTTCTGCTATTACTTTATGTGTTCATTTGACTATGGATTGCTTTAAGCATATGTATGGCCTTTTGCACATTTGATAGCATCTTGAGGTACTTCATGTTTTCAGCTTAGATCTAACTTCCATGCACTGTCAGTGTTGCAAACCAGTGCATTTAGACATGCTTATGTAAATTAACAGACAACTGGAAATCAAACATAGCTTCTGCTACTAAGTGACAAACTTTTAGCTGTGTTTTGCATGGTGGGAGCAGACAGGACATTAAAAGTATCCCAGGGGAAGATCATTATCTTGGAGTGGGCTCATCTGAAGTCTCTGAGGGAGGTGTTATTCTACAAGAAAGCGGAAGTTAAATGGAATTCTGAATTGATAGTGAGTTTTAGATATATGGTAGTTAAGCAAATTGGCCATGACAAAAAGTGAATAAAGTAGATTGGCTTTCCATCATTTATATCTGTTAATTAGCTGATATCTAAAAACCATAAATGTGCGAAGTTTCATTGAAACAAGTCTGATTTTCTTCTATGGTGGAGCATATGCTGAAATATGCTTTTACATCAATGCTTTAACACGTTTTTCTATATCTCACCAAATGGTAGACTTTTTGGTCCTTGAATTTTTGCAGTCATATTACAAAAATCTTTTAGGGTTTGCTCTTATTTTTTTATAAGTTTTGAACCAATTTACTTGCGCCAAGAGAAGGATTGTAACTCTTTTTTTTTTTTTTTGTGATTGTTGATTTAAAAGTGGGGGTGTTGTGATTTTGGGTGCACTAATTAATTATTTCTCTACCTTATTTGGTGAGAATTTCCTTTCTCAAATTTTCCTGACGGGTATCTTTTTCTTTCATTAGGTTGGTTAGATGTTTTTGGTGGTTTGTTCAACAACTTACATTTACTCTAGCCACTATGTTTCAAGGAAGTTTGTCTTCTGCAAATTGCTCTACTTTTCAGTCTCTCTTGCTGGTTTTTGTATTCGGATAATTCCTGTTCATGGAGGTTTATATCTTGGTTGTGTATTGCAAGTTGGAGAGGTTAATATTCCTGTAATATGAACTTGGTGTCCTGGAATAACACTGAACTTCCATGAAAATGATTGGCTTTCTTTACTGCTACATACATAGATGGATGCTTCTGAATACCTAAGAGGTTTCTTTTCTTCAAGTGCACTCTTACTTTCTTTTCTTCCTAGAATTTACTTGGGTATCCATTCTGTAGGAGGTTGGATGCAACCATGCTCAGAGTGTTGGATTTTCAACTGATGGTTTTGCAACAAATACCACGAGAAAGTTGCATCTCATCTGGGTTACTGCTCGAATGCACATTGAGATCTATAAATATCCTGCTTGGTATTACATCCTTGCCCATACATTCAATTTTATGCCAATCTACTAGATTTTACAGTTTTCTGATTCCACATTCTGATCTACGGGACAGGAGTGATGTAGTTGAAATAGAGACATGGTGCCAAAGCGAAGGAAGAATTGGAACTAGGCATGACTGGATTCTGAAGGACTATGCTACGGGTGAAGTCATTGGAAGAGCTACAAGGTCTGTTTCAAATTGGCTATAAGTTTCAAGTTGTTATTGAAAGTGAACAGGCAAGATAGTTCAGTGTAATAAAAGTTCAAATATCTGAATCAACAATTACCTATCCTGGAGAATCTCTTAGCATTCTGTGGCTTGAAATTGACTAAACCCTTATAGTTTTTTGTTCCCTTGTTCCAGGAAGGTATCTTTTTCTGTCATTTTCTTTTTGGTCTTTTGATACTCATGCATATTCATTTACAATTAGGTATGATTCACAAAGCAGTTCTCGTGCAGGCAGTAGCCCATTGGCAAATTATTTCTAAGCAGTGGTTTTTGCTTCTGGTTCATGAGATCTAAAGCTTCAGAACATTTTTCTGGTACTTTATATTTTGCTTTCTGCATGGAGAGCAAACTTGCAAGCAAATTAATATGAAATCACTCATAATACTCTCTTTTGTTGATAATGCACATGTGTGTATATCTTTTGCAGTTTGTCATTATTGTATGAGATTTTTTAGCTTCAATGCACTTGGTGGTATTCTGCTGCATCTTTTATGTTAGTTGTATCGAATTGATAGTTTACAATCTTTTTGCAGCAAGTTGGTAATGATGAACCAAGACACTAGACAGCTTCAGAAAGTCACTGATGATGTCTCTGAGGAATATTTGATATGCTGTCCCAAAACACTCAGGTAAGTTTCTGGCATTCCCTACTCTTGCCTCAGCGAAATCATGAACCAATTTGTAAAAACTTTACATAGTTTGGAATTACGAAAACCCACTCATTGTTCAAAGCTGCTCAATAGTTTCCTTTTACTCTTTGTTTTCTAGAGTTAGTATTTTATGATTGTTCGAGAGCCTCTCTTTCATCTTCTTTTATGATGTCATTAATTAAGTAAGAACGCGAGAAACTTGCATTCCAGAGAAAATAAGCAAAATCACTTGGTTTGAGATATATGGTATCCTATGTTAAGAAATCGAACAAAAAATTCTATGATCATTGGGCAATCATATACATGATGGTTCATAGCTCTGGTGATTCTTTTTCTCCAAGTTATGAACCCGAGCCTCATCCCACCTTTGATTGCTGGGCATTATATCTTGACCTTTGTCCATATATTGGTGATTGGTTCTTTTCTTTGCTGGTTGTTATGATGTTCATCAATATTTCCTTACATATATCATTGACTTCATTTTGGTTGTTAGATTAGCTTTTCCTGAGGAAAACAATGCCAGCCTGAAGAAAATTGCAAAACTAGAAGACCCTGCAGAATACACTAAACTAGGATCGGTGGTAAGATTCCTGCTCTACATGAGAATTCAAGGTTTCATTTTAAGATAATTTAACTTTCTTTTTGGCAGCCATGAAGAGCCGACCTGGACATGAATCAGCATGTAAACAACGTTACCTATATTGGATGGGTTCTTGAGGTTAGTGAGGTTGTTATCACTTTTGATTATCCATCAGGTTTTTAGCTTGTATCTGTATAAGCATCATAAAAAGTGATTATCCATCAGGGTTTTTGCTTAAATCTGTATTAGATCATAAAATGTCTGTGCACTTCCAAAGAATATTGCCTTCAGTTAATGCTGTCATTCATGAGCTTGATGAAGAACTATTGGCTTTAAGTACTAATTTCTACTACACGAGGTTATGTAAAACTACAGCATACAAAGAAATTTATCTGAATCAATGCGTATTTGGATGTTATCCCTTTTTTCCTGCTTAAGTTAGGCTGTGAAATTCTATTCACTTTTTAATTTTTCCCACAGAATATGGGTAGTTCTATACTGAAATGAACCAAATGGTGTTGATAATGTATTCAATTGCAAAGAATGTTCCTGATTTATGTATAATACCTTTTATTGGAATAATCTGTTCAATAAGCTGTTGCATCATTGCTTTTGTTCAATACACTGTTGGTCAACTCATCAACTGTTGAACAAGTGTTTAGGTTTCCAATTGATGTTTCTGAAATTCATCACAAGCTATAGCTAATTTTGGTGATTTGAAATTTTGTTCATTTTGTTATTTGTATGATATTTCAGCAGCTCAGAGGATTTTGAGGATACAGAAAGTTTGGCCACACCTGGATTTACGTCTCAAAAAGATGGTGTGACATCACAGAACCTGGGCTTCCATAAAGCGTGTGGGATGGAGGGGGTGCAGAAGATCTTAACAGTGTATGGATGTGTGAAACGTCATCTCATACTGAAGATTTATGCATGAAGGAAGACCTCATTATATGGCCTCCAGTTGTGATTGTCCAGAATAGTAGCATTCCATGCCAGAATGCAGATCAGCGGGTTATGATAACTCTTGAGAAGCTGGAGGCTAGGCTTAGAGGTAACTTCTATGAAATTAGAACAGAATTTAGTCTTAGCAACTTCTGTTTTCAATAAATTGCAATAGATTCACATTGTTGCTTAAAATGATATTTTTGTTTAGTTACACATTTTTTATAGATGATTTTAATTTTCTCTCATATTCCTCATCTGGAAGTACTTAGTACGAGTTCCTATCCTATTGGTCATAGGTCTTTATTCCTCGGAATAAAACATGAGCAGCGGTTTTTGAAAGTAGTGGTGGTGATGGATCTAATCTAATTTTAGGTTTAATGCAATTGGTTGTAGTAAAATTATCTGAATCAAAGCTCAATTTTGCAGCTTTACTAATGTCTTATGTGGTCAGCTCTGTCTGTTGTTGCCTCATGTATTTTTTCATTTATTTGCGTATAATGATGAGAATTTCATAGGTATCCAATCTCGCACCTTGCGCGAGTATCTTTACTAGTATCATTATAAAAACAAGCTTTGATTGACTTGAAGTCAATGGCGCTTTCTTAGTGCGTATAGCTGATAGCTCCCCAAAAATTTTAGAATTGTTGATTTTTCTTAAAAAATTAAAAAAATTTAAGCAGATTTTGTAAAATTCTGTTTCTAGCTTCTTAAAAATTACCCTCTCAATCATAATTTTTAAAAAAAGAAAAAAAAATCTATTTCTACGTTTAGGATTCTTTGATTTTTTTGGTGGCTAACAGTAAAACTTCTGCTTAAGCACTTCACTTCTATTTTCAACATGGAGCTTTTTTTGCAGATGTCCAGTTTTTTTCAAATGTTGATCTGTATGCATGAATTATGTGGTCAATATTTCTTCTTCATTCAATGAATTCAATGCAAGTGCACATCGATCTATTGGTTATACAAGTGATTTTATTATTTTATCTCAAAGTTAGAAAAAGACAATTATCAAACGCTATTAGTCTATCAATCTCGTCCAAGCAAAAATTTTATCCTAAAAGAGTGTGTACTAATCGAATTATTCTAGCATTTTGTTTGTTTTGAATAATTTTTTTTTTTTTTTTGGCCTAATCTCTGTGTGGGTATGTGTAGAAAGTGACATATCGTTAGTCAATAATATTGTAAAGATTGCCACGACAAATAAGCTATATGCTGGAAGTACGTAGGAAAAAAAAAACAAAAAATAACATTGGAAGATAAAATTGAAACTAAATTTAATGTCATTTAGAAGATAAAATTATCAATTAAATTAAATTTGCTGCGGCAGAACTGCTCAGACAATTTCGCCAACAAAGGAAAACAAATGCCTTAGTTATGTATATTCTGGGCTACAACGGTTTGGATAGGTTTGAACTGCCAACTAATTGGTGGCAGAAATTGTATTTTAGCAATTGTTCTGCCGGTCTTGTTCGTCTTTACAGGATCTTTAATTACTTCCCAGCAGCGAACTGATTTTTGTATCAAACAGGGCATTGATGTTCTGTCTTAAGAATTTCCATGAATGCTTCAGTCTGTGGCTACCGTTCCAATTTGTTGACATATATTTTTGCTTCTGCCTTTAGCATGTTCTACCTGATTTTCTTAGTATGCCGTAATTTCGAAGTTTTATTTCTTGTTACTATTTTCTAATAATCCATTAACTATGCATTTATTTTGTTTGGTGCTCCAAACAAAATGGAACCACATGGCTATTGCCCACTTGAACAAACTAAGATGCTTTTGAGTTTAAGAATTTGAATATTCATGTGGAAATTATACCTTTGACCCTTTCAAGCCAAGCATGCAGCATATATATTTTAGGTGTTGTCAAATTGCTTCTTCGCTTTACTTGATTGGCTTAGGGTTTAAGTAATTGATGTTAGAAAATAGTGGAAATTCTACCTTTGACCTTGTCAAGGTAAGCATGCAGTAATTTTCAGGATTTTATTATTAAAAATAATTTTTTTTAAAGAAAAAAAATCAAAATTGGCGATCAGAAAAAAAAATCAATTGTTAACTAAAATTGCTTTGGGTCTGAATTTATCTAGAAAAATAATTATTTTTGTTGATCTAGAAATTCCTAACCGATGCAGTGGATTGTGGGTTTAGCAAATAACGAGTCAATTGTGAATTTTTTCCTTTTCGTTTAAAATATTTATGGAAAACACTGATGAGGAGAGGCTCCAAAAGCAACCGAGGAAATTGAAGATTCTCTCGGGGCAGTTGTATTATAGCAGCTGTGGAAATCTGGATGGAGCTTGGGAAGCATTTTGGGTTTGTTCTGCCAGTTTTATTAGGCTTCATAAGACGCAGAAAATATGGGTTTTTTCGATTTATGGGATATTGTGTTTAGCTAGGATTTTCCAGCTGCGTAATTTAACCGTAGGAGTGTTAAAAAAAAAAAAAAATCAAATTCCAAACCCAACTAAATCAATTTTCTGGTTGTTGTTTTGAATTAGTTTGGTTTTGATCTCAATATTCTTAAAATTGAAAAATTAAACTGATTTGATTTACAAAATTTTTAAATGGCCAATACTAAATCAAACTAATTTGTGAATACTCTTATATAGTTATATGGAATTACCCTGATTATTTTAACCTCATTGTTGGTCTTCGGTAGATTGTGAGTGCAATCACATAATATTGTCAAGTCCTGCGCCTTCTCCGACAAAAGTAGGTATTTCTTGGTTGATTGTGAATGATTATTTTTTTCTGCATTCACATTCATTCATCAACCAATGAAATTTAAGTTATACAAAATTATTCAATTCTTTTTGTCCCTACCTATTATTCTTGCACCAATTACGTTATTGACTTGGACTATTAATGTGGTTCTTGCTGATCAAATACACATTATATAATGCGCCACTCACACAATTGTAACATAAAAGTCATAAATGGAGAAAATTTTCAAAAACTTTGCTTCTGAACTTGTATTGCTGCTCTATTTCATGACTTGTTTAGCCACGAAGACAGAACATGATCTTACCACTGATAAATATACTCTTCTTACACTGAAAGCTCATATAATTTCGGATCCTGACCAGTATTTGTCAAAAAATTGGTCTGTTACATCCTCAGTTTGTGATTGGATTGGAGTCACTTGTGAATCTCGGCATCGAAGAGTAATTTCTTTGGATATTTCTCACATGGGTCTTACTGGAGTCATACCTCCGCAAATTACAAATCTCTCATTCCTTGTTTCTCTTGACATGAGCAATAATAGGTTTCAAGGCAATTTGTCCTTTGATTTATCTGGCTTGCGTAGATTAAGAGTCCTTGATTTTAGTCAAAACAATTTAGGATTCCTCGATTTTAATAAAAACATATTATCTAGTTCTTTACCATTTGAAATTTTCAACATCTCTACCTTAGAGATTTTGAATCTTCAGAGTAATAGATTTTCTGGTAATCTTCCGAGTCACATTTGCCACAAACTTCAAAGGTTGAAATTACTTGACCTATCATCCAATGATCTACATGGTGAAATACCAAGGAATTTATCACAATGCTCAAAGCTTCAAACACTAAGGTTGTACGAGAACAAATTGGAGGGACAAATACCCAAGGAAATAGGGAAGATGGAGATGCTTGAGGAGCTATCTCTATACAACAACATTTTGAGAGGTAATAACTTCTATTTCATTAAATTGTATTCTTTTGTTACAAAGTTAAAACTTTTTGTCAAAATAGGTTTCCATTAATCATTAAAATTCTTGTTTTAGGGAAAAAAAAAACCCACTTTTTTGTGTTTTCATGAATTTGTTTTATATTATATATACATCTTTTGGATCATAAATGCAAAATACTAAATTAAAATTTTTATGTCAATTTTAAAGCCAAGTACTTTATTATAGCATTCCAATAATTAAGTGGACCTATTTGAAGTAGTAGAAATATGTTGTTTTCTTCGTAGAATTATCTGTGCGTAAAGCGTAGGTGATAGGAGAGCTCTAATGCCACCTTTCTAATGTTTTGCCTTCTTTGATTTTTTTTTTTGCAAGAAAAAAATTAGAGAAGACTAATATTTGTTAAATAATTACTATCAAATTTTCAAATTCTTATGCTTCGCTAAACATCAAGTCCAATTTCAGAAGAGATAGGTAATTTAATTGCTCTAAGGATTTTGGATCTCAGTTTCAACAATCTTATAGGTATGAATGATAATTCCACAAGCCTGTTCATAAATTATTTAAAAAATAATAAATAGTTAATTATTCTTTTTTAAATATTTAATAACAAAAATTGAACAATTGTTTTTATTCAAAATAATAAGAGCCATCTCTATACAACAATAACTTGAAAGGTAGACAGTTAAAATTTTATATCTAATTTCTATTTCATTAAATTGTCTTTGTTTATTACAAAGTCAAAACTTTTTGACAAATTAGTCTCCATTTATTATTAAAATTCTTGTTTTTAAGGTGAAAAAAATCTTCACTTTTGGTAGTTTCCTGAATTAGTTTTATACTATACTTGCATCTTTTAGATCATAAAAGTAAAAGACCAAATTAAATTTTTTAAGTGAATTGTAAAGTGAAGTTCCTTATTAGAGCATTCCAATAATTAAGTGGCCAAGTTTGAAGGAGTAGAAGTAAGTTGTTTTCTTCATAGAATTATGCGGGCATATGTGGTGGTGAGAACTTTGATGTCACCTTTATAATCTTTTGCCTTCTCTGAATTGTTTTTTTTTAATTAAAAAAATAGAGGAGGCTAATATTTATTAAATAATTATTGTCAAAATTTTAAATTCTTATGTTTCTTTAAATGACAGGTCCAATTCCAGAAGAGATAGGTAATTTAACTGCTCTAAGGATTTTGCATCTCAGAGGCAACAATCTCATAGGTATGAATGATAATTCCACAAGCCTGCTCATAATTTATTTAAAAAATAATAAATAGTTATTTATTCTTTTTGGTTTAATATAAATATTTAATAAAAAAAATTGAACAATTCTTTTTATTAAAAATAATAAGAGCTATCTCCATAAAACAATAATTTGAAAGGTTGTCAGTTGAAATTTTGAATGTAATTTCTATTTCATTAAATTGTCTTCTTGTTACAAAGTCAAATTTTTTTGACAAATTAGGCCTCCATTTATTATTAAAATACTTGTTTTAGGGAAAAAAAAACCTCACTTTACGTATTTTCTAGAACTAGTTTTATACCATACTTGCATATTTTGGATCGTAAAAGTAATTAAATTTTTTAAGTGAATTGTAACGTGAAGTTCCTTATTAGAGCATTCCAATAATTAAGTGGCCAAGTTTGAAGGAGTAGAAATAAGTTGTTTTCTTCAAAGAATTATGCGGGCATATGTGGTGGTGAGAACTTTGATGTCACCTTTATAATCTTTTGCCTTCTCTGAATTGTTTTTTTTTTAATTAAAAAAATAGAGGAGGTTAATATTTATTAAATAATTATTGTCAAATTTTCAAATTCTTATGTTTCTTTAAATGACAGGTCCAATTCCAGAAGAGATAGGTAATTTAACCGGTCTAAGGATTTTGAATCTCAGCGGCAACAATCTCATAGGTATAAATGATAATTCCACAAGCTTGCTCATAATTTATTTCAAAAATAATAAATAGTTAATTATTCTTTTCCATTTAGTTTAAATATTTAATAACAAAAATTGAACAATTCTTTTTATTCAAAATAATAAAAGCTATCTCTATACAACAATTATTTGAGAGGTAAACGGTCAAAATTTTGAATCTAATTTCTATTTCATTAAATTGTCTTCTTTTGTTACAAAGTCAAAACTTTTTGACAAATTAAGTCTCCCTTTATTACTAAAATCCTTGTTTGGAGGGAAAAAAAATCCTCATTTTTCGTATTTCCTGGAACTAGTTTTATATTATATATGCATCTTTTGGATCATAAAATTAAAACACTAAATTAAAAATTTTAAGTTAATTGTAAATTCAAGTACCTTATTAGAACATTCTAATATTTAAATGGACCAATTTGAAGGAGTAGAAATACATTATTTTCTTCGTAGAATTATATCTGTGTCGGGGGTGTGAGCATTGATGCCACTTTTACAATTTTTTGCCTCTTTGCATTGTTTTTTAAAAAGAAAAATTAGAGAAGACTAACTAATATTTGTTTCACCTTTATACCAGAAATCATCTCGAATGCTTCCAAGCCTACCGATTTAAAGCTGCTGGGAAACAATTTCATAGGTTCTATTCCTGACACAATCGGCAATTTAAATAATTTAGTTGAATTAGATCTTAGTGACAATCAGTTGGTTGGATCTATTCCATCTTCCTTCAAAGGTTTGCAAAAGCTTAAAATTTTTTCTCTTCGTGCGAACAACATAAGTAGAGGAAATCTACATAATCTTTGTGAAATGAAGAGTTTGTTTTATGTAGATTTCAGTCAAAATCAAATTTCAGAGACTATTCCAGAATGCATAGGTAATGCTACTTCTTTATGTTTTTTTAGCCTTAGATCAAACCAGTTGTACTCCGCCATACCCGCAAGCGTATGGAACCTCACATATCTCTTCAAACTTGACTTGTCCTCAAACTTTTTAAGTGGTCATTTGCCTCCATATACTAGTGGCAAAATGGTATTCTTGGACACCTTAGACCTGTCTAATAATAATTTCTTTGGTTTGATTCCTGACTCAATTACAAAATTTTTAACTTTGCAACGATTGAATTTGTCCTACAACAATCTATATGGTCCAATACCCAAATTCTCTTCAATGTAACGCACAAGCTAGTTGCCTTTATTGCTTTGTTTTATAATAGTATTAGTACTTCATCTTTGAAAGTATATTTGTAATCTCTGTGTTTTTAGAATGTATTTGATCGGTTTGTCTTCATTGGCAATTTTTTCCCCTTGAAATTACAGTTAGAGTTTGGTCTTTCATCTATTGTCTATATTGGATATGTACGTCCAAATCCAATGTGCTGCGGAAGGATCTATCATCAATTCATCTGTCAAAGCAAAAAAAAAAAAAAAAAATGAAAAGAAAAGAGATGAGAATTTTGGCTATAGTTGATATATATTAATTTGTTCTAACAAATTCATACTATTTTTGACCTCACTCTTAATTACCTCATTCTCTTCATACATAGAAAATTTACGATTTAGCAGTTTTGCTCCTGCACTTTTATTCCCTTTCTAGCTTTCGGTTTGAATCATGTAGAAATTTCTTTAAGGTTTCTTCTCCCATAGGATAGGAAAAGGCTATGACAGGATCAGTGGCAGCCTCGGGCATTTGTTCCGTGTGTTCGTTGGCATTGCGCAAAATTCAGTTTTTAATGGACTAAACCAACAACGACAACATCATAAACCAGATTTGAGCAAACTTTTCTCAAGTTGCTTCCTCAGGAATTTAAATTTAATGTCCAAATTTTCAATAGAAATATAAATATTCAAATTCTAAATGGAGAAATATTAGAGACTTTTTAGATGCGAACGTTGGATATTAGGAATAATGACCCAATTTGTGAAGTCTTGATCTTTCTTTTCATATGAATGTCCAATTTTTCTAGTTGTGGTTCTCAATGCATGAATGAGACATCCATTATCTCATACATTAAATTTAGTTTCAATTTTATTTTCCATTTTTTTCTACCTACTTTCCATCATTTAGCTTAGGGAAAAAATAAAAACAAAAATAACCAACTCTCAAGCCATTTCAAATTCAAACTTTTATCATTTAATTAAAAAATAAATAAAATGATTATCTTTTCTCAATTGAACAACGATCAATTCTACTTTTTGTTAGTCCAGTAACAAAAACACAATAATTTATAACAATAAATTATAAATGGCTTGAGGTATGTACCTTCTGGGCTGCAATGTTTCTACCACTGATGTTTGGAGTCTTTGGAGTTTGGACCATCGCACATATGAACCTTTCATTTTTTTTTCTTTTTTGGGTACATAAATCGGTGGATTTTAATTAAATTTGGATAAGGTTGAAGTAGTTGCACTGCCACGTGATTGACTATTGAATTTAGCCTGGGAGGCATTTTGGGCTTGTTCTGCTGGTGTTTTTGGGCTTTAAGGAAGCACAAAGCATGGGCTTTCCGGATTCATTAGCTATTGATTTTAGCTGGGCATTGCCAGTTGCGAGATTCAATTTAAAAAAAAAAAAAAATCAAATTCCAAATCAAACTAAATCAACTTTCTGGTTTTGGTTTTGATTTAGTATGGTTTTGATCTCAATGTTCTTAAAATCGAAAATTTTATTTGATTTTTAAAAAAATGATAGTATTTATTTTCCATTTTCCTTCAATGTCTACTTCCCCACTTCTTCTCCTTTCATCCAAGAGTGCCATATTCCTTCGCTTTGTTCATATTTTAAATTTTGTTCTAAATACATTAACCTCCATGTAAATATATTAATCGAGAAATATACTTCATTTGAAATTAAAATAAACACGAAAAATTATAAAAATCGAAATACATCTAATTATAAAAATAGATTAATTTTCACATAAGAAGATGGATATATATTTTAAAAAAGAAAGAAAGTTGAATTTATATATTTACACAAAGAGTTATGGAAAGCTCCGGTTGTAACACTTGGCAACGTCCGTAATTCTTGTTGTGATACATAACCACATTTTTTTATGATATGTGACCTGTTAAATTTAAATAAAATTTTTAAAAGAAAATATAAAAGGGCATTTGAATTTATTAGATTCAAATAATTTCAAATGGACATTATTTAAAGAAGTTTGTAAAGTTTATCTATAAATCAGAACTCTTTTAATGTCAACTTTTAATATCTTATGTTTTATTTTCAAAATTCGTAAAATCTTTTAACTATTTGAATTTCTCTCGTTATTAAATAACTTTTTTAACCATTAAATTTAATCACTTAATTCTTCAAATTTCTCTTACTATTAAGTAACTCTTTTAACTATTAAATTTCATATATTTCAAAATAACTTAACACAAATTAACTCATATAATACATGGGCATTAAATTAGGATAATTTATAATTGGAAAACACTTTATCCTAATGTTATGATTGAGTGATGTGAGCGCATGATAGCAGGAGGAGCTGTGTATAGTATGCGTTTCCTTGGAGGCAAGGCAATAATTCTCTGTCACCCATTTCGGCCAAGAACCCGTGGTAGATTGCGACAGCAGCCTCGTCACATTGTCAAGTCCTATGGTTTTGTTGGGGATTTGACCAAATCGGGTCAAAAATCCCGACAAGCCACTGCGAATATAGGATGGCTAGGTGAGGTATCTATGTCGGGAGGGTTCCTCACGACAGGGTGTCGCGAGATAGGTAGCAATATCACGATTGGAAGTCGCGAGGAAGTGTGCCCTGCTCGGTTAATACAAAAAATTTGCCCAAAACTTGCCCGTGGTCAAAAGCCTGTCGACACTTAGATCACCGTGCAACTGGCAGTCGTGCGGTTCAGCGACAAGGCGACACATGTCGCGAGATTGCCAGTCGCGCGGTTCACTGCCAAGGCGACACGTGTCGCGCTGCAGGGACAGCGCGACTGGCTGTCGTGCGGTACACCGAACCACACAATTGCCAGTCGTGCAATGTGTAGCACGCGACCGACTGTCGCACGGTACGAACCGCGCGACTGCCGGTCGCATGGCCAATTATTTCACTGAATCTCTATAAAAGCAGAGATTCTCTTTTGACCGTTGTAAAATTTTATTCACTGGTTGGGCAAAATCTGTATATATGCACCGAAAATCTTCTCATTTTGCACCAAATTCTTCCTCTTTCATTTTACACCCCGAGCTCTTCCTCTCTCAAAGGTCTGCTGTTCTTCCTCTTCTTCATTTTGGCTTGCTGCTGTTCTTCTTCCTCTTCATTCGTTCATTTTGGCTTGCTGTTCGACGAAAAAAGTTATTTTGCTGGTTGTTTGTTGCTGCGGAAGAAGTATATTTTTGAAGTAAAGTGTTGCCGTAAAAATTGTTCCAGACAAAGAGAGTTACTACCAAACAGTGTTCTACGCATATACTAGGTTTTTTTTCAATATTAAAAATAAAAAATTATTTCAATGCTATTTTTTTATTTGAATTTGAATTGAATATAATATGAATATTTATTGTTAAATTATGAACAATATGTATTTGAGAACATGTTAAATTATTTATAAATCTGTTTTTTGTATTTATGTGAAATTAAATATTTTATTAGATGTTTTGGTTTATATTTTGTTGTCTTATGATTAATTATGTGAAATAGCATAATATAACATGAATAGTAAATGAAATTTTATTGATAGTTATTGTTGTTGATAGATTTTTGGTATTTTATGTATTTGATTTTTTGTGCTAGCCTTTCTTTACAAAATTAGTTAATTCTGCAAACTAATTAATTAATTATACAAAATTAGTTAAAATATTGTTATATTTTAAATATTTACGTATTTTAGATATTTTGGTAATTTAATTAATTATAAAATACTTAATTAATTTAATTAATATCGAATGTTTTTAATTAATTATTTTAGTTAATATTTTAATTAATTAATACTTGACATTTTAATTATACTTGATATTTTAATTATTTAATTATTTTTAGTAAATTTAGATAATTAATTATACTTAAATATTTTTTAGACTTTGCACATTTTTAAAATGTTATATTATTATTTTAAATATTTTATAAATTGATAGATAATTAAAATATTGTTATATTTTAAATATTTGCGTATTTTATATATTTTAGTAATTTAATTAATTATAAAATACTTAATTAATTTAATTAATATCGGATGTTTTTAATTAATTATTTTAAATTATTTTAGTTAATATTTTAATTAATTAATGCTTGACATTTTAATTATACTTGATATTTTAATTATTTAATTATTTTTAGTAAATTTAGATAATTAATTATACTTAAATATTTTTTAGACTTTGCACATTTTTAAAATCTTATATTATTATTTTAAATATTTTATAAATGGATAGATAATTAAAATGTTGTTATATTTTAAATATTTACGTATTTTAGATATTTTGGTAATTTAATTAATTATAAAATACTTAATTAATTTAATTAAAATTGAATATTTTTAATTAATTATTTTAAAATATTTTAGTTAATATTTTAATTAATTAATACTTGTAATTTTTATTAATGTTGTAATTAATTAATGCCTGACATTTTTAATAGATATTTTAATTAATTATTTAATTTTAGTAAAATTAGATAATTAATTATACTTAACATATATTTCTTTATAATGATGATCGATATATTATGATATCTTTTCTTATATTTCTTTAAATTTTTAATAGACAAAATACTTCTAGTTTTATATAGGTACAATGTCATTAGAGCAGCCTGTTAGATTACGGTTGTATTGGGATTGCGATATTATACGTACAGAACACGGTGAATTTTTTAATGATCCCTGTCGAAAAGCATTGGTTGTGCGAAATCGAGTTAATTTCCTCGGTTTAGTCAATAAAATATGTGCAATTCGAGGAATTGATGCTGCTACTGTTTAGTTACGAATCACAATGAGGAAAAATATTGCTATTGGTACGACAATAAGTTCTACAACAACTTTCATAAATGATGATGAAGATATGGAAAGTTTGTGGTACTGTTCATCTACCGTGTAGGGACAACCAATTGATCTGTATATTAGTCATGAGATCATCCAGATACCGAATGTAGCAGAAATAGAAAGTCAAGAGCAAAACAGCCAAGCAAATGCCACTAGGACTTTCACTAAATTATTGAACTTAGCTACTCATGAGAACATGCCTAGTTTTGATTTAAATCTACCCGCACCTGTTGACCTCAATATTCAACGACAGCTCCCGACTGACACTTTCCAATCCCACCAGATAACATCCAATCCAAATACTCCGATTGTTGGAACAAGTAGTCAATCATATCAACCTTTCCAACCAAGTGCTACGACACAGCTATTTTCATCTACGAAAATCGGTGTATCCTTAGATGTAACTCCAGTTGATGAATGGGTTGCTCGAGAGTGCAATTGGGTTGGTGCACCAAAAGCGACAGTAGATGGTTTGGACCTACCTCTGATATTGATGGGCCTACTGCAGAAGATACTCCCGATGAGGATGAGGACCCCGAGGGAGATGATGAAATTGAAGAACAGATTCTCGATCACATCATAATGCAGCAAGAGCCTGGAAGACCCGCTGAATATAAACGTTTATATAATCCTCCATATGTAGTGTACCTTGATAGGTTGGATGCTACTCAGGAAATATACAATGAAGCTGATGGATTTGGAACAAGTGGCAGTGTGATGGATTTTTGGTCAGAATTGAACAATAATTTGCAGGTTGGCATGTGGTTCAGAGATAAAGATGAGTTACTTTGGGCTGTTCGATTATGGTCAATTAGGATTGGACGTGAGTTTAGAATAGTGGAAAGTAAGAGTGCATTGTGGATTTTCGAGTGTAAAAATTCAACTCAGTAGCATCCTTGTCCTTGGAGAATCCATGCAAGAAAGAAAAAGAGTCATGGTTTATGGTAGATATCTCATTGGAATGGAGATCACATTTGTCTAGTCCAAATTGTGGGTGAAAACCATCGCAATATGAGCGCGAAATTCATGACGAAGCATATTATGACGATGATTCATGATAATTTAGAGATTAAAGTCAGCGAGATAAACAGTCACATTCAAAATACACTGCATTTCACTCCATCCTACAAAAAAGGGTAGAACGCTCGAAGGTTTGCTATTGAGATGATATACAGAGATTGGCCTAGTTCGTTCGACCAGCTACCGCGGTATATGCTAGCATTGCAGGATGCGAATTCTGGTTCCGTCGTGGCGTGGTACTTCTTATCCATGGAATCGAGTGGGGCCAGGACATTTGGATATGTTTTTTGGACATTCAAACCATGCATTGATGCGTTTCTTCACATGAAACCGGTAGTCAGCGTTGACGGGACATTTCTTAGGGGCATATATAAGGGAAAATTGTTAACAACAGTGGGTCAAGATGCCAATAATCATATACTGCCCCTTGCATTTGCAGTCGTTGATGAAGAAACGAATGACAGTTGGGGTTGGTTTTTATCCCTACTCAGAGAGTATGTGCTAAAGGATCGAAGAGTTTGTTTAATATCAAATAGACACATCAGGATAAAGAATGTTGTTGATTGACTACCCAATTGGCAGAAGCCAATGGCAGTGCACAGATTTTGTCTGAGACATATCCGGAGCAACTTCAATGCAAAGTTCAAGAATCATCAGCTGAAGAAGTTGATGTATGCAGCTGGGACTCAAAGCAAAGAGCGCAAATTTGTGAAGATTATGGAAGAAATAAGTTTGCTAAACCCGCAAGCGAAGGCTTGGCTAGATTTGATCTTGAAGGAGCAGTGGACGCTTACTTATGACGGCGGACATCGGTTTGGCAATATAACAACTAATCTTGCATAATCATTTAACAGTGTTGTTAAAGCCATACGTGCTCTGCCCATCAAGGTGATTGTCGAATCTTCTTTCAAAAAAACGGTTAAATACTTCAATGACCACAGAGAGGAAGCTAATCATGGTAAATATCACTTTCCTTCTCGGATATGGTCCAAATTTGTGAAGAATGAGTTGAAGGGGAGAAGCCACCGTGTGCAAGCTTATAATTAAGGCCGGGGCATTTTTAGTGTTGTATCACCATTTCGTGAGTATGGGAAGGGGAATAATTCATATCAGATTGATCTTGGTTCAAGGATCTGTAGCTGCTGCAAATGGCAAATATACGGAATACCTTGTTCACACGCATTTGCAGCTTGTCAACAAATAGGGTTGAATGCAGGGGATCTCGTATCACCCTTAAACACCACAACATGTTACTAGATGACTTATTTAGGATAGTTCAAGCCCATTCCACACGAGGATTACCGACGCAATCCTCCTTTTACGTTGGCTCCAAATGTTCATCGATTCAAGAACCGTCGTCGCGGTTGTATGAGGACACCGCGCATCAGAAATGAGATGGACGAGCATAACCCTGACTCGCCTCCTCGGTGTAGAAATTGTCATCGTACTGAGCATAATAGGAGAAATTACCCTAACAATGCACTTCATGGTTCATGATGTGGTGGTTTTTTAGGGTAGATTATGTGATTAGAAATTATTACATCATGTATAATTGTTGGTATATCAACTTTAATTATTGGTGTATGATTGAAAATTATTGTAGCTTAGTATTGTCTTAAAGTATTTAGTACATACAGTTTTTATCGTCTATATTTCCTTTGCTTACTATATGGCTTTATTTGATATTGTACTTTCTTTTATTGAGAGATAAACTTACTACTCTAAACATGTCGCAGTTTCAGGATAATATAACCGAACCTACGGTTGAGGGAGTCGATCCTGGGCCTATTATCCTGGATGTGCTGACACAGCAGTGTAGACATCGATCTACTTATATTTGGGCGGGGCAATTAGAAGAACAAGTACTGTATGCAATGCATCATGACAGTACATTTTGGGATGCTAGACCATTCGATCCCCGTGTAGTACAACTTATGAATGTAGCTGGATTCGGTGGAATTATCTGTCTATCGTATATAAAAATTGATCATCCACTTATTACGGCATTGGTGGAGAGATGACGCCAAAAGATACACACCTTTCACCTACCAGTTGGTGAGGCGACTATTACACTCAAAGATGTGGAGGTTTTATTCGGTTTACGCATTGATGGTGATCCGATCATTGGTCGTGGGTTTAATTGCTCACAAGAGGAATTGTATGCCTTGTGCGATGCGCTACTTGGTTTTCGACCTACCGGCACGGATCTAGACGGGTCTCGGTTGAGATTAAGCGCAATCGAGTGAGCCTTGACCCAACCATTCCCACCAGACGCAACTGCAGATATAGTTGCACAGCATACACGGTGTCGCATCATGCAGTTTCTTGGCGGATTCTTTTTCTCCGACAAATCTGGAGGCCATGTTCATTTGTGTTTCCTAAGATATATCCGTGACTTAGACCTGTCGGGGACAATTAGTTGGGGAAGTGCAGCACTAGCACATTTGTATCATTGTATGTGTAACGCTACTTCATATACAACGCATCAAATTAGTGGTCCCCTACTATTGCTTCAGGTACGTAATAAAATTAATTACGAGATCTAATTTTAAACTTATTAGTATTTTATTATAAAAATAATTATGAGATCTAATTATAAAATTATTATTACTTTTGTAATAGTTATGGGCATGGGATCGCATTCCTACTATCAGACCATATAGAGTACGTCCAATAGAGTATGTTATACAACATGCGCCCAGAGGAGCAGTATGGCAGGGTCCATTAGAACTTTCTCGCACACCAACCCATGTCCTGATTGCGTACAGAGATCAGTTGGATCGAATGCGACACAATCATGTAAGTATTATATTTTTGAACGTTCAGTCGTATAAGTTTTATAAATTGTTATTATTTTTTGTTGATGTTAAACTCGAGTTAATTTGTGTAGTTTATTTGGTAACCATACAATGAGTACACGTTGGCATCTCTCCCTCCATATTGCATGCATGGACAACATATATGGGCGTCTGTCACATCACTGTTGTATTGGGAGACGATAGAGTTGCATCAACCCGATAGAGTCAGGCGACAATTTGGAATGATGCAATTAATTCCTGAAGCTGTTGACACGGGGTCAAATTTGCACCGGCGTGACTTACGTACTACTGGTGCTGGATTGGATGAGGTTGATGTACTGCACCGTACTAACTGGATGCACTAGCATGCATACGTTACGACAAGACAACTCACTTTTGGACAAGCGGTTGTTTCACCTGATTATGCTGCTTGGTATTGGACTAGCACACGACGATTGATTAGCAATCCAACAATACAACAACCGAATCCTATGGGTTACTAATCTATTAGTTCAATACTAGAAGTATATGTAAGTAAAATTTTTCTAATGCATGTATATATATATATATATATATATATATATATATAAATTATAATTTATTTATATATTTTTAATGACGTTTTTGAAAATGTGTATGTAGGCCGACACGTTACACCGGATCTTGCAAATAAGCAACAAAGCGTCCCAATCTGATGATACATCGTACTCTCAGCAAGGCTACGGAAGAATATCAGATATTGCCCGGCGTACATTGACTGCTGGTGGCGAAGTAGATCGTCTGAATCGCATGCCATACGAGCCTTCTAGACGATCGTATTCTTCTGATCCACTACCACAGTTTCTGCAACAAGTCCTTCGAGAAGTGCCAATTCGAATGGGCGGTAGGCGGATATGTCGGCGTGCTGCAGCGGATGAAATTCCTCAACAGGATCACTACTCACCTGTGCCGGTAGATGAAGGTGATTATGTTGTAGGTGATATTGCAGCAATTGATGATTTTATTACTCCACAGCACCTAATATTTGATACTAGGCGCCATTCTTCTGTCGGCGAGTATGATGTTGGTCCATCAAATGAGTGGTTTCGTAGATGGCATATGCAGTTTGAAGAGGATGCAGGTCCCTCATACGCTACAGAAGAACACGATGAGGGGCCATCTGAACCACAACATTAAAAACAACCTCCAAGACGAATTCAGCCATCGAGGAACCATCGAGAAGTTCCTTGTAGGACTACTTGGCATCCTTTAGATGATTTCATTGTAATATGACTACTTGATATATAAATTTTTTTCTCAATAATTCATTTATAAAATTTTACATTCTATTTTGAAATTTCTACTTTTTTGTTTAAAATTAGAAAAACGCTTGGTAATTCACGAAATATTTCATCGTTATTATTCACTAAAATATAAATTATTATTTTTGTAAATTATATAATACTATAAATTAAATACTATAATTATAAAAATTAAATACTATAAATTATACATTTAAGAATAATTAAATTTAAAATTAGTTTTAAGAGAATTATAAATAATATTTTTATATTTTATTTTATAGACAAATTTTAAACTTATATAGAATTTTTTATTTTAAAAAATAATATAAATTTAGTTTAAAAAACTTTTAAACTTAATTAAAATGAATAAAAAAATTAAAACAAATCGAGCCTCGCGACAGGCAGTCGCGAGACATGGAGCACCCTCGAGACTGCCTGTCGCGAGGCACCACCATGCCTCGCGAAAGGCAGTCGCAAGGCAATTGATCCTCGCTGTTGCCAACAGTGAGTTCCACCGGGACCACGTTATTGGCAACAGCGAGGAACCCCCTCAACACAGATACTTGCTGAATCCATCCCCCTCGTGGTACGTATTTCCAAATTTGACTTGATTTGGTCAAATCCCCTTGTTTCGTTGGCGGAAGATATTTCATGGTTGCACATCCTTTTCTTGCATATATAATCTCAATCACATTCATCCGTCAATCGAGGGAACCTAAGCATAGAAAATTATTTAATTCATTTGATCCTATTAATTATTCTTGCCCTAGTTTTTAGGTTCATGGAGTGGTTGACTTGGACTAGTCTTGCTAATCAAAACCACAATCTATATGAAATTCCAATCACACAATTGTAACATAAAAGTCACAAATGGAGAAAGCTCTCAAAAACGTTGCTCTTTCACTAGTATTGCTGCTTTGTTTCATTGCTTGTTTAGCTATGAAGACAGGCCATGATTTTACTACAGATAAGTATACTCTTTTTGCACTGAAAGCTCATATAATTTTCGATCCTTATCAGTTCTTATTAAGGATAGTTCTCAAGAACAAACCAAAACTTTAATGACAAAACCACACAAGACGATAACAAAGAAATAATAATAAATAAATAACGAGAAAAGAAATAAAAGAGAGAGACATAAAAACTTACGTGATTCGGTCAAATGAGATACGTCCACGGGTGAAGGCAGAATAAAACTTCACTATGAAAAATACAATTTATAAGGCTTTAGGAAAGTGTTCATAAGCCACTAAACACCACTAATACATAATAAGAGTATTATAAAGAACAAATGCCTCAATGGCTATTCAAACTCTTGTGTTGGTGGTGTTGTGTTCATCAAAGAACTAAACTAAGCCTTTATTTATAGGCATCTTGAGGTGGTGGATGATTCTCAAACTTTCGATGTGGGACTTCAGAACTTAACAAAGCTTAAATGGTGGTTGTTTCGATGTGGGACAAACTCAAATGGATGCAAGGCATTTCAACAAATCTCTACCTTGACCTACATCCTAAATTCAAACATAGTAATTTTGCTCCACCTTCTCTACAAAAAAATCCTAAGATCACAAATTACGAACAGTGAACACCATTCAAGTCTAAACAATCCTTGAACGGCATATGAACTCCAACTATTTCTTCTACAACTGATAATGCATATGTCACTAAATTTGCATATCTTTGAGGTGGTTGAATCTCTCGTTTTGGTCTATTCTTGGCTATAGAATATTCCTCTTCTTCTCGAACTTCATCGTCAAAAACCACAACTTGATCAGAGGCACCAGATACTGGTACTAAACTTTATTGAATAGAAGAAGTCAATTTAGAAGGATCAGAACTGCCAATTTCAAGCTCCACTTGCTCCTGCGTATTATCTTCATTTGCACGAGAAGAACTCGATGACTCCCTTTTAGAATTTAACATAGATAATTCATTAAATATAACATCTCTGCTAACTACAAATTTTGGTGATTTAGGATCTGAACACCACAATCCGTATCCTTTCAACCCAGAAGCATACCCAAGAAAAATATTTTTCTTAGCTTTAGGCTACAATTTCCCATCATTTACATGTATGTATGCCAGACACCTAAAAACTTTCAAATCAGATTAATTAGCAGGCGTACTTGACCAAACTTCCTCAAGAGTTTCGAAATCAAGAGCTGCAGAAGAAGCGAGGTTGACAATGTAACATGTTGTAGAAACTGCCTTTTTCCAGAAATCTTTCTCAACCTTACATTTGAAATCATACATCGTACTCTTTTCAAAAGAGTTCTGTTCATACGCTTTGCAATATCGTTTTGTTGAGGCGTCATTCTTACTGTACGATGCCGAACAATTCCTTCATTTTTACAAAATTCATCAAATTCTTTTTTACAGAATTCCATGTCATTATCTGTCCTTAATTGCTTTATCTATTTACCTACCTATTTCTCAATAAAAACTTTTCACCGTTTGAAAATTAGATAAACATCACTCTTATTCTTAAGAAAATAGACCCAAACTTTTCTTGAATAATCATTAATGAAAGTCAATAAATACCTGGCACTATCCTTAGACGGGACATGAGATGGATCCCAAATGTCTGAATGAATATAATCCAAAGTACTTTTAGTCCGGTGAATTGCTGATGAGTTGAAATTGATCATTTTCTACTTTCTGAAAATATAGTGCTCACAGAAGTCCAATGCACCTGTTTTTTATCCATCCAGAAGGCATCTCTTGCTTAATATGCGCAGACCTTTCTCATTCATGTGCCCCAAATGCATATGCCATAATTTGGTGACGTCAGAATCAGATAAAACTGATGTAGAAGCTGTAACAGAACCTGTAACAGTAGTTCCCTGCAAAATATACAAACTACCAGACCTGCAGCCTTTCATAACAATAAGAGCACATTTACAAATTTTTATAACTCCACATTCAGCAGCATATTTATACCCAAGAGCCTCAAGGGTGCCAAAAGAGATGAGATTCTTTTTCAAATCAGGACCATGTCTAATATCAGTGAGAGTTCTCACAATATTATCATGCATTTTAATTCGAACTGTGCCCTTACCCACAACATTACAAAAGGCATTATTGCTCATCAAAACAACTCCATTATTATAAACTTCATAAGTGGAAAACAAATCCTTATTGGAACACATATGGTAAGAATAACCGAATTTAAAATCCATTCATTTTCAGACTTTGTCTTGCTATCAGTCACAAATATTTCCTTCACTCCCATCTGCTACAACACTAGTTTCAGCAGTATCAGTAGATTTTTCTTTATACATATATTTATTTTTCAATTTAAAGTATTCAGATTTAATGTGTCCTTTTTTATGACAATAATTGCAAACCAAATTTCTATACCTAGATTTTAATTTACTACTGCTACAAGTTCTATTTTCGGATCTACCCCTAACTACTAGACCTTCAGCCTGATTTCCACTAACCTCCCTAATTAAATCTCTGTCAATTCTTTATTTTGATTTTAAAGCAAATTTAATTTCCTGATACGAGATAGTTTCTTTTCCATACATCATAGTATCTTGAAAATACTTAAAGGATTGGGAAAGGGAACATAATAATAAAATGGCCTGATCCTCATCATCTATTTTCACATCAATATTACTCAAATCCACAGTGAGAGAATCAAACGTTTTAAGATGTAAAGTAATAGATGTACCTTAAGCCATCCGAAGTATAAACAAAGTTTGTTTCAGATAGAGCCAATTCTCCACTGTCTTCTTCATATACAAAGCCTTCAGCTTTTTCCACATAGCTTTGGCTGAAGTCTCAGCAGCAACTTCTCTTAAAACCTCATTAAAGAGATTTAGAATAATATCTGATCTTGCCCTTTTATCCAGGTCTTCAAATGCCAGCTGTTGTCATCTCCATTGGCTTCTCTTCTATTCCTTTCAAGGCTAAGTCAATCCAGTCTTGAATTAAGATGCCCTCTATTTTGAGTTGTCACATGCCGAAGTTGACACCTCGATCAAATTTTTTCACCTTAGTCTTTGTTTTCGTCATTGCCACAGAGTTAAGAGCTAGTAACTCTGATACCAATTTGTTAGGGATAGGCCCCAGGAACAAACTAAAACTCCAATGGTAAAACCACACAAGACGATAACAAAGAAATAATAATAACAAAAATAACGTAGAGAAAAAATAAATAAGTAACAAGAAAAGAAATAAAAGAAAGAGACACAAAAACTTACGTGGTTCGGTCAAATGACCTACGTCCACGGGTGGAGGTGGAACAAAAACTTTTCTATGAAAAAGACAATTTACAAGGCTTTAGGAAAGTGCTCCTAAGCCATTAAATACTATTAATACAGAACAAAAGTATTACAAAGAACAAATGCCTCAATGACTATTCAAACTCTTGTGTTGGTGTTGTTATGTTCATCAAAGAATCAAACTAAGACTTTATTTATAGGCATCTTGAGGTAGTGGATGATTCTCAAACTTCTAATGTGGGACTTCGGAACTTAACAAAGCTTAAATAGTGGTGGATGATGTTTGGTGGTTTCAATGTGGGAAAAACTCAAATGGATGCAAGGCATCCCAACAGTTCTTATAAAAATATTGGTCTATTACATCTTCGATCTGTGCTTAGGTTGGAGTTACCTATGACTCTCAACATCGAAAAGTAATTTCCTTAAATATTTCTAACATGCGTCTTATTAGTGTTATACCTCTTCAAATTGTAAATCCCTCATTCCTTATTTCTCTTGACTTGAGAAATAATAGTTTTCAAGGTAATTTATTCTTTGATTTATCTGGCTTTTGCAGATTACGAGTCATCGATTTTAGTGAAAACATGTTGAGAGTCCTCAATTTTAGTAAAAACAGGTTTTCAAGTTTTTTGCCGTTTGGAATTTCAACATCTCCACGATAGAGATTTTGAAACATTCAGAGAATGGATTTTCTGGTTATCTTTGAAGTCATACTTGTCACAAACTTCAAAGACTGAAAATTGCTCGACTTATCATACAATGGTATATATGATGAAATACCAAGAAATTTATCATAATGTTCAAAGCTTCAAGTATTGCGGTTGACCTCGAATAACTTTGGGGAATAAATACCCAACGAAATAGGCAAGATGGAGATGCTTGAGGAGTTAGATTTATCCGACAACACGTTGAGAGGTAATAATTTCTATTTCATTAAATTATATTTTTTTTGGTGTAAAGCTAATGCTTTTCGTCAAAATAGGTCTCTATTAATTATTAAAATCCTTGTTTTAGGGAAAAAAAAATTTCTCACTTTTCGTATTTTCTTCAATTTATTTTATATTATATACATCTTTTGGATCATAAAGACAAAATACCAAATTAATTTTTTAAAGTTAATTTTGAAATAAAGTACTTTATTACACCATTCCAACAAAATTTAAAGGAGTAGAAATTTATTTTTTTCTTCGTACAAATTATGCGTGCGTTGGTGGCGAGCTGCCACCTTTAAAATCTTTTTGCTTTCTTTAAGTTGTTTGTTCTCTCTCTCTCTCTCTCTCTCTCAATTAGAGAATGCTAACATTTGTTAAATAGGTACTATCAAAATTTTAAATTCTCATGCTTCTCTAAATGGAAGGTTCAATTCCAAAAGAGATAGGTAATTTAACTGTTTTGAAGATTTTATGGCTCTATGACAACCATCTAACAAGTATGAATAATAATTTCATAAGCTTCCTCATAATTAATTAAAAAAATAACAATGAGTCAATCATTATTTTCCACTTAATTTAAAATATTTAATAGAAAAAATTGAGCAATTCTGTTTATTCAAAATAATAAGCTATGCCAATACAAATATTTTTGTACCACATTTTAGTATATTAAAAAAATACTTAAAAAATAATAGATTATTTTTTATTGTAATATTGACAGGTGAATTGCCGCAAGGACTCCACAACCTTCAAAATTTAGAGATTATGCATGATAATAACTTCATTGGCTCACCATCAATGATCTTCAACATATCAACATTAAGAGAAATTCGATTTGGTTCAAATAATTTGCCTGGAATTCTTCCACAAAATTTGTTACCCAATTTAGAATGGCTTTATCTTAGCAATAATGTTATTGGTGGAGTTATACCAAAAGCCATCTCGAATACTTCCAAACTTATTGGATTAGAACTTGGGGGAAATAGATTTACAAGTTCTATTCCTGACACAATCGGTAATTTTAAGTAATTTAGTTGTTTTAGATCTTCATAGCAATCAGTTGGTCGGATCTATTCCGTCTTCCCTCAAAGGTTTTCAAATACTTCAATTTTTATATGTTAGCGAAAACAACATATGTTGGGCCTAAAATAATTCCAGCCCATTTGGTTGGAACAAACAACAGCCCACAAAACAAGCAAACAAAAAGGAAAGCCAAAAGCAAAAATCAATTGGGTTTTGATTTCGTTGAGAGTGGCGGTGAAAAACGTGAGGAAGAATAGAAGACTCACGGCAGTTATTGTTGTCTTCTTCAAACACTTTGATCATCAATTGGACATTCGAAGTCCAATTGAGGTGAAATTTGATTTTACGTGATTCTCTTAGCAAGACCTACTTATCTAACGGTTTAAATTTTAGTTTAGATAACATCCTTCCAAACTCAATTCTTATTTGATTGTAATTTTGGGAGAAGATATTGATATATTATTGTTGTACCTCTAGTTTTATCTAGAGAATACTTTGTATTACCCATTATTGTTGATAGTGAAAGTTTTTATTGGACTAGGTCATGTGGTTTTTGCCATCTCGGGTTTTTTATGTTAAAAAATTTGGGTGTCTCGTATTATCTACTTTGGTGCTTTCTTTTACCTACTGGTGTTGTTTAATTGGTATCTTTGGTTTATGTTTATTTTTTTTATTGACACTTGGAAAATAGTTTTGATCTTAAATTATAAATGTGATTGTGATTTGTGTGAAGTTTGGTATTTTGCTCACTTTCGTTTTATTTCCCAACAACATAAGCAGAGGAAATCTGCATAATCTTTGTGAAATGAAGAGTTTGTCCTCTGTATATTTCAGTCAAAACCAAATTTCAGAGTATATTTCAGAATGCATAGATAATGCTACTTTTTTAGAGTACTTTCATCTTGAGTCAAACCAATTGTGCTCTACCATACTCGCAAGCTTATGGAACCTCACATATCTCTTCCACCTTCGCTTGTCCTCGAACTTCCTAAGTGGTCATTTGCCTCCAAATATTGGTAGCCAAACTCTATCCTTAGAAACTTTGGACTTGTCTAATAATAATTTATCTGGTTCAATTCTTGACTCAATTACAAAAATTTTAAATTTGAGATGATTGATTTTGTCCACCAACAATCTATTTGGTCTGAGTACCTAAATTCTCTTCTATATAATGCAGAAGCTACTTTTCTTTATTGCTTTGTTTCATGATAGTATCAATACTTCATCTCTAGAAGTATATTTGTAATCTATGTTTTTTTCAGAATGTATTTGATCAGTTTGTCTTTATTAGCTTTGTTTTTCTTTTCTTAAATTATGATATCAAAGTTCAAATTGCAATTTTTTGTTCTTGGGTATGATTTTGAATGGATTTATTATCAACAAATATATCTGCCTTTAGATTAGGCAAGTTAGGACTTAGGGGCAATTAACCTGTTTGGGTTTATTTTCATCTAGAGTACTGAAAATGGATTTGGTTTTGAATGGAAAAGGCAAAGAAATTATTTAGGCAAGTTGGATATGACTTTGAATGGATTCATTTGTCAATCTACGTACCCCTTTATAGATTGACAAATGAAAAAGCAAGGAAATTAGGCTAGTTAAAGTTAAATTATGCATTTTTTTTTTACACTTTTGCTTGATCGACAGGAAATCATGCTTACTTCTCCCATAATGTTACGCCTCGAGACCGGGGATGACTTGGCAGATCGTGTGCGTTGCGATGATCATCTAAAGTTTAAAAATAAATTTATTTTTAAATTTTTTACTACAATCATTGTTCCGTGTAAATTAGCGACGGCCCAGAAGGCGTCGCAAATATCCGGCGCTAAATATCATTTTTCTTGTCGTGATTGGCAGGACTAATTTTAGGGCCAATCCTTCCCTCTCTTTTCCTCTACTTCTTCCTCCTCTCTGTAGCCACTTCAGATGACCTTCAAACTCTTCTAACCATCAAGAGATCACTGCAAAAACCCAAAACCCATGTGTTTAATTCCTGGGACAAAAAAAAAAAAAAATCCATTTGCAGCATCACTGGAATCACTTGTGAACCGGGTACGTGTTTTTGCAAAGGAATTTGATCTTTCCAATCAAAATCTCACTGGTCCGGTTCCTTTGCAAGAAATAAGCAAGCTCAAATCGTTGAAAAAGCTTGCCTTGGGACACAATTCTTTGTCTGGCCCTATCGCAGAGGACTTGAATAATTGTGTTGGTTTGAAGTACTTGGACTTGAGCAACAATCAATTTTCAGGATCAGCTACAGATATCTCCTCCCTCAGCCAACTTGTGTACTTTTAAATGAACGATACTGGTCTTACTGGCACTTTTCCGTGGAATTCTCTTGACGATATGACCAATTTGGTTGTGCAAAACATTGGTGATAATCAATTAAATCGGGTTCCCTTTCCGAAAGTGATTACGAAGTTTCATAATCACCAAGTTGAATTGGCTTTACCTGTCCAACTGTAGTATTGAAGGAACAATCCCAGCAGGAATTGGAAACCTCACTGAACTTATCAACTTAGAGTTGTCACAGAATTATCTCACCGACGGAAGAAATCCGAGTGAATGGAAAGGAAAAAGCAAAGGATGAATTCGACTTTCACTTTACAAAGACGGGCTATAACAAAAGCCCGTTTATGATTCTTGAGATTCCAGTGGACATTACCGGGAATTATGGCAGCCTGAGCTTTATGAAAATGAATTGCCCGGGACATTGCCTGTTGGATTGGGGAATCTGACCAATCTTCAATATTTTGATGCTCCGATTAATCATCTCCGTGGCGATCTTTCAGAAATAAAGTTCTTGAACAAATTGACAAGTTTGAAGCTGTTTGCGAATGAATTTGCTGGTGAACTGCCATTGGAGCTTGGGGAGTTCAAGGATATAGTGAGCATTTTAATCTACCAAAACATGCTTATAGGTCCGATTCCTCAGTCCCTTGGTTCTTAGTCGAACTTCAACGTCATTGATGCTTCCGAGAATTCCCCTTGACATGTGCAAGATGGGGACTATGGCTGCGTTCTTGCTTATCCAGAACAATCTCATAGGAGGATTCCCACACAGTTGTGCAAATTGTACGTCTTTAAGGCGTTTCCAAGTTAGCAAAAATCTGCTTTCTGGTGTGTTTCCTAACGGCATCTGGTGGCTGCCTAATGTTAGTATCGTTGATGTTTCCATGAATGAATTGGAAGGGCCTATCACTTCTGACATCCAGAATGCTCAATTTTTAACGCAATTAATGCTTGGTAACAATAAAATTCTTTGGTAAATTACCACAAGAAATCTCCAAGGCTTCTGAACTGATTCAAATTGATTTGAGAAACAATCAGTTTTCTGGCGGAATACCAGCGACATTAGCAGATTTGAAGCAACTCCCCAATCTTTCTCTATGCAACAAGTTCTCTGGTTCCATTCCAGATTCCTTATTCTCTTGATTTGCCGTTGGGTTAGTTAAAAAGGTCGCTCTTACCTTTTTCTGCGGATTGTTGTAAACAGCAAGTAACAGAAATTAGTTAGATGAAGTTAGTTAGTTGAGCATTCCACCGCTTTCCTCTTGTATACATGTTTGATTTGCCTATTGTACAGATTAAGATGAATAAATGCACATTCAGTTTTTTCACAAAATTTTTCTCTCACCAAAAATAGTTTCTTATTTTCGAGATTGTATTTTCATCTCTGTTTAATCCTTGTGATAATTGTATATAATACATTGAAGAAAGGCATTTATAGTTCTTCTCAATTTACAGTTAGTTTGTTTAAAACTAGGGATGGAATAAGGAACTTGATATTGGGAGGTAAATTATAAAAAGATGGGTTATAAAATAACCCTATAATTCTTAAAAAAATTTTAGAGAGGCCAAAAATAAAATTTAAAAGGACTTCTAAAAGATTTCAATTTTATTAAGTTAAAAATAAAAAATTTTAAAAATATTTAGGGACAAGAGCTTTCCCTGCCTTGTCTCTATCTCTGCTTGAAACCCATACACAGTCCTTGACAAAGCTGTGATTTTTTTTTTTCTTTCTTTCTTTTTAGGTCAAGAAGGTTTAATTGATGTTCTAGTAAGAGCAAAAGAAAGTGGTGAACTTCAAATTCCAATTATCAACAACAATATCAAATTGTGATTTTTTATTTCTTTCTATTTAGGTCATGGTCAAACCAGCGATGCGTCCAACCCATTGAGGCATATCACCCTAGGCCTTGCCAATTGGCCTGTGTCCCGAGGACAAACAGAAATAGAAATTTAAATCCAAGAGTAAACAACTCTTCCTCGTACGTACCATTGGTGTACATCCCAGATTTACATCCCGTCTGGGCGTGGAGTCTCGACGCTTAGGTGGGAGAGATTCGCTTTCGGGACTCCCTCCTTAATCCAAGAGTAAAAGAAAGTGGTGAATAGGGTTAATTTTATATGACGATTTTTTTTTTTGGTTGGAATTGATATTGTTGGATCAGTGAATTATTAGCAAAAATCCTGGAAGTTATTATTTATTTTTCACCGAAATTTTTCATGAGTTATAAATACTAATAAAATAAGATAAAATAAAAGTAACGATATATAACATTATTCTTAATATATAATAAATTGTTCATATTAATAATTACAGTTGTATTATATGTAAGAGATGTTCTATGATTTTTCTTACATGTTTTCGTTTATTTCAATAAGTCTGAGGAATTTTCTCAAACCAAATTTGATCATACTCAATACGAAAAGTATACTGAGCTAGTAAATGAGTAGAGAAATTCCCCATTCATTTTTCGAAACTACACTCTACCAGACTCTACCACTGAAGACGATTTGGGTGTATGGGTTTCACTGTAACAATTTGGATCGGATCCGTACTCGGACTGAGGATGTCATTCCCTCTCAGTCTTTGGTCTTTCATACATTTGTCAAAGTCTTTGTCTTTCATTCTAGGGAGGAATTTCTTGGTTTGGCATACTTGTCTCCCATAATCCCAACCGTATTCATCCATCAACGGAAGAAATCTCCAAACTATGGAAAATTAGTCAATTTATTTAGTCCTCCTAATTAATTATTACGCCAAAAGTGTGGGTTGAAATCGACTATCCCATCCATCCATCTATCCATCCTCGGTTTCACTCTCTCAGTTGAGTGGAAGAAACTGCAATACTTAAGAGCTATCAGCTTCTGTAAATGCAGTAATAGTTCAAAGTTGAGAAAATTTGTGGTCTTTTTTGGATTTTTATTGCCAATTCTTGGTCTTCCTTACTAAAAAGTAGCGTCTGTTGCTCTACGCGGAGCGTTCATTGCAGATGTCCACCTTTTTCTATTGTGGCCCCCTATGTTTTATATGATTATGATTATGAATGATCCATCAATAATATCCATTCTTTCTTCTTCATTGCACGGATTAAATGCAAGTGCACATCCCTCTGATTTCATAACTTTATCTCACTGTCACACAAATCAATAGAAGTCATGAAGAGAGCTACTAGCAACTTTGCTCTTTCACTTGTATTGCTGCTTTGTTTCATGGCTTGTTTTTCCATGAAATCAGAACATAACATCACCACAGATCAGTTTGCTCTTCTTGCATTGAAAGCCCACATAACTTCAGATCCTCATGAGTTCTTATCAAATAATTGGTCTGTTTTGTCCTCAGTTTGTGATTGGATAGGAGTCACATGTAACTCTCGACACCAAAGAGTAATTTCTTTGAATATTTCCAACATGGACCTCATCGGAGTTATACCTCCTCAAATTGCAAATCTCTCATTCCTTGTTTCTCTTGATTTGAGTAATAATGGTCTCCGAGGCCATTTGTCCCATGATTTATCGGGCTTGCACCAACTAAGAATCCTCAATTTTAGCAACAACCATCTTCGCGGAGAGCTTCCAAGGTGGCTTGGTTCGCTGAGTGAAATTCAATACCTGAGACTTGATTACAATAATTTCTCAGGTCTCCTTCCACCAGCCATATTTAACCCACCAAAGCTAGAAGCATTGTGTTTGTCAGAAAACTCTCTAGAGGGAACAATTCCAGCAGGGATAGAAAAGGTTGATCGACTAAAATCATTGGATTTTAGTTCCAACAAGCTTTCGGGTTCTTTGCCAGATGAAATTTTCAGCATCTCCACCTTAGAGACAATTCAACTTTCAGATAATGAGTTTTATGGTAGACTTCCAAGTCACACTTGTTATAGACTTCAAAGGTTGAGATTGCTCGATTTATCATCAAATAATATAGACGGTGAAATACCAAAGAATTTATCACAATGTTTAAAACTTCAAGTACTACAGTTGGGCTCGAACAAATTAGAGGGACGAATACCCAAGGAAATAGGAAAGATGGAAACGCTTGAGGAGCTAGATCTATCCTCTAACAATTTGGGAGGTAAACACTTGAAATTTTGTATCTAACTTTTATTTCATTAAATTGGCTTCTTTTGTCCAGCCAAGACATAATTTATTTGTTACCCACAATCATCGTATAGCATTTTTGGGTTCTAATTTTTAGTCTAATTTCATCTTTGACAATATTATTATTATTATTATTATTATTATTATTATTATTATTATTATTATTATTATTATTATTATTATTATTATTATTATTATTATTATTATTATTATTATTATTATTATTATTTTATTTTTTTTTTTTTCTAATAAAGAGGACATTGTAGAGCAATTCTAGGCCAACGTGATACTGGCCTAATAAACTCGAGAAGATATAAAAGTAACCAACAATTTTTGTGGATCATTCATTTCGACAATTATTGACAAAATTGAATTGTACACTGAAAATAGAGTTGCATATAAGAAATATCCTTTTTAACTTCATATTCTTGTGCTCTAAAAATTGGCAGGTCTAATTCCAAAAGAAACAGGAAATTTAACCACTCTAAAGAGATTGTGGTTCGGTGACAACTTTTTGACAGGTATATTCTATAACCCTCTTTATAATTTATGCAAAAAAAAAAAAAAAACTAGGAGTCAGTTATTTTTCCCATTTAGTTTAAAGAATTTTAGTAATAAATGCTGACCAATTCTTTTTATTTTAAACAATAAGCTATTCTAGGTTAACTTTTTTTCACATCACATTTCGGCATGTAAAAACGCTTACAAGATAATAGGTTCCTTGTTGATAATATTTGGTGCATTTTATATATTCTCAGGTAAAATACCACAAGAGTTCAACAACCTGCAAAACTTGGAGGAAATCAATTTGGATTACAATAACTTAATTGGTTCACCATCAGCAATCTTCAATCTCTCAAGATTAAGAGTGATTTCACTTGGTTCAAATAACCTGCTGGGAATTCTTCCACTATTTTTGCCTCCCAACTTAGAAACCCTTGATCTTTCGAATAATAGAATTGAAGCAGTCATACCAGAAACTATCTCAAATGCTTCTAAACTCACTCGTTTGATTCTAGGGGAAAACAACTTCACAGGTTCTATTCCAAACACAATCGGCAACTTAAGCAATTTAATTTCATTAGATCTAAGTGTCAATCGGTTAATTGGATCAGTTCCAACTTCCCTCAAAGGTTTGCAAAAGCTTGAAGGTTTAATTGTTTATCAAAACAACTTAAGCAAAGGAAATCTTGATAAATTATGTGAAATGAAGGGTTTGAGGGTGGCATCTTTTGATCAAAACCAAATTTGGGAGTCCATTCCGAAATGCATAGGAAATAATGCTACTTCTTTGCTTTATCTTAGTATTAGTTCCAACCGATTATATTCCACCGTACCTGAAAGCTTTTGGAACCTCAAAATTCTCTCCTACCTTGACTTGTCTTCAAACTTCCTAAGTGGCTCTCTGCCTCCAAATATTGGTGATAAAGTGGTATTCTTGAAAGTTTTGTCTTTGTCTGATAATAATTTCTCTGGTTTGATTCCCGACTCAATTACAAAACTTGTATACTTGCAGCGACTGAATTTGTCCTACAACAGACTGTCTGGCCCGCTCCCAAAGTTCTCTTCTATGTAATCCATAAGGTATTTACCTTATTTATTGCTTGTATTAGTACTTGACTAGTGGAAATGTGCTTGTATTCTAAGGTTATACACCAAAATTCTGGCTGCTAAACAAAAACCCCTTTTGAATAGCATTAGTTTTTCCATCCACTACAAAAAAAAAAAAAAAAAAATCAAATTAAGGACGGTCAATTTAGCAACGGATTACGTCCGTTGCTAAAACGAGTATCGCAATTTGCGACGGAATGAAAATCCATCACAGTTGTGACGACCATTTAATTAATGATATTACAATTAAGTTTATAATCAATCTAGCGACGGATTTGCGATGATAAAAATTTTTTATTTAAAAAAATCAATTAATTTAGCAATGGATTTGTGACGGTCTTTTTTTTTTTGCAAAAAAGTAATTAATTTAGCGACGGATTTGTGATGGTAAAAAATTTTTATATTAAAAAAATTAATTAATTAGACCCCAACCCGACCCAACCACCCATCGGCCCGACCCGCAAAGAATATTATGAAATTATGTCGGACCCAGGGCTCGAACCCACGTCCTTGTTGTGGGAGAACACGTGTTCCACTACTACACTATTGATATTCTTGAGATTTACTGTGATGGATTTGCAAGGGCTTTGTAAAGGATTTGCGACAACCAAATTTTCTGTCGCATATCCATTTCTAATTCGTCACGGATTTGTGATGGTTAATTTTTTAAATTTTAAAAATAAATTAATTTTCAAATTTTGAAAGGTCGTCGCAAATCCGTGGCTAATTAGAAATAGATTTGCAACAGACACAAATCCATTATTAATTAGCGAGGAATTTGCGAGGCTCATTTTTTCAATTCAAAAAATAAATTTATTTTTAAATTTTGGATGACCGTCGCAAATCTCTTGCTAATTGAAACAGATTTGTGAGGGCTTATTTTCTTAATTTTAAAAAACTAAATATATTTTTAAAATTTGGATAGCCGTTGCAAATACATCGCTAATTAGCAACGGATTTGCGACGGCTGATTTTTTTAATTTTAAAAAATAAATTTATTTTTAAATTTTGGTTGGCCATTGCAAATCCCTCACTAATTTAGACAGATTTGCGAGGGCTTCTTTTTTCATTTTAAAAAAATAAATTTATTTTTAAATTTTGAATGGCCATCGCAAATCCCTCACTAATTGCGATGAATTTGCGAGGGCTTATTTTTTTAATTTTAAAAAAATAAATTTATTTTTAAATTTTGAATGATCGTTGAAAATCCCTCGCTAATTGTGATGGATTTGCGATGACTTATTTTTTTAATTTTAAAAAATAATTTTTAAATTTTAGAAGGCCGTCGCAATATTTGCGATGACTTATTTTTTTAATTTTTAAAAATAAATTTATTTTTAAATTTTAGATGGCTGTCGCTAATTTTGATGGATTTGCGATGACTCATTTTTTAATTTTAAAAAATTAAATTTATTTTTAAATTTTGAATGGTCATCGCAAATCCCTCTCTAATTGCGATGGATTTGCAACGTCACTTTAATTTCTTAGTGTTAATTAAATATTAAAAAAATGTCGTTGGCTTTCAATTTTATTAGTACTAATGAATAATTTAAAAAAATCCATTGCAAATCCGTCTTTAATTTGAGATGGCTAGATGTCCATCGCTAATCCATACTGACAGATTAGCGATAGAAATTTAAAAAAATAAATTTATTTTCAAAATATTTACTCCTGTTGTTGTTCCGTCGCAAATTAGTGACGGCCTAGAAGCCGTCACAAAAATCCGTCACTAATTTAGTTTTTTCTTGTAGTGATCACGAGGAGCCTTTTTCCCTTACTGAGGTATCAGTGACAACATTATCCTTTGTCATCAACTTATGCACCATCTCAACTACAGGAAAGGCAACCTAGGTTTGTTAGCTCTCAAGACAAATATGGCCAATGTCTATCATAAGGTCAAATGGTCACTTTTGCTGCTCATTTTAAAGAAAAATTAATGGGATTAGGGATAAATTCATCAACCTTATCAAGGAATGTATTTCACCTTCCTCTTTTTCCATTCTCATTAATGGCTCTCCTTATGGGTTTTTCTCTCTTACTAGAGGACATAGGCAAGGAGGATCCTACGTCTTCGGGTCTGTTTGCAATTTTTATTTTTTTTGGTCTTATTGTCCCACACGATATCAAGAGTTGAGATGGACAAAAAAATTTCATAGTGTTAAAATCAGTAGAATTGTTGAAAGTTCAAAGAGAATAATAAAGCTTTGGTCTCTAAGTCGGGGTGAAAGATTTATGCTAAGCCAAGTAAGATATGAGTAAAGTTAATAAAATCTACATTCTACGTAGCAAAAAAACTTTAGACTTGGAAAAATTTTCAACAAATTCTTCTTAAAATTGGAATAGCATCTACTAGATGTAGTAAAACAAGAATTATGTTATAAGATTAGCTTGAACATTGGTACTCATTAGGGATAGTAATTTTTCCATTTAAATTTAAGACCCAACCTGGCCAACCCAACCTAGCCTAATGGGGAGGAGGATTTCCCGTTTTAAATAGGAATGGGGATGAGATTAGGTTTCATCCCTGTGGTGAGTCAAGGGTAAGGATTGTATGATTCCTGACTTGTCCCCACATCATGTCATACATACATATATATAAATATGTATAAATATATATGTATATGTTATATTTACATGTATTAAAAATTTTATACTTATATATAGAAATATAATTAGTATGTAAATAAATAAGTATATAGTTCTATGTGTATTTTATATATGTGTGTGTATGTGTGTGTGCGTGCACAAAATATGAAGATATAATTACTATGTAAGAAAAAAATGCATATAAAGGTATTTATATTTATAAAAGAATTGATTATAAAAAATATTTACATTTATGAGAGAGAGAGAGAGAGAGAGAGTGTGTGAGAGAGAGAGAGAGAGAGAGAGAGAGAGAGAGAGAGAGAGAGAGAGAGAGAGAGAGAGCCCACGACCCAAGTTGTCTTTAGGCCTTTCTTTTTATGGTTTTGTTGGTGGGCTAAGTCCATGTGTTTGGGGTTGATTAAGAAGAGGGAATAGTTTTGAGGCTATTTTGTAATTAGTTTTATAAGGGTCTTTAGTTTAATTACTTTAGTCATTTACGTCCTTAAGTTTAATGATTACATTGTTTCTCAACAGCCTAGAATGCTTCAACAGAGACTGCTTTAGAGAAAGGAGAGATCAGTGGAAAGGAAGAACTCAATGACGAGATTGTACCAGAGACTTCGAATCTAAATGAGTCTTGCGTTATTATTGCTTTGGATTGGGTTAATTCCTTTAGGAATTTGAGTAATGGTTGTATTGGGCGTGTAAGGGTTTGATTTGGGGGTTTTGAGTTTGGTGAGAAATTTGGAAATTGATTGTGCTATTGGATTTTCGTAGGTAGTTAGATAAGTCTAGCGATGGATTAATGCTATTTTGATCTCTGAATTGACTGGTAAGGAATTTATAGTTTTCCTGCTTTTCTTGGCTTTCTGTATTTTGAGAAAATTGTGTATCCTTTGCTAATAAAAGTTATTTTAGTATTAAAATAGATTGAGCATGATGTAATTTTGATGCTTTAAGTATTGTGAATATCTAAATGGAATCATGTAAAGTGAAGCTCTATTTTAAGTATTGTATTTTAAGCTAAGGAGTTTGATTGATGCTTGCGAGTGATTATGGTGAGGAGTCTTTAATTTCAGTTATAAGGCCCTTGGCTAGGGGGAAACAATACATAATTTTCAGTTATAAGGCCCTTGACTGAGGGGATACAATACCTAGTTTTAGTCAGACCGTTCTCCTAACGGGATATTATAGTTAGGAGCTGATATCAATAAACTAGGACTTTACCCCAAGTATGTTTCAGATTCTGAATTTCGTATTGTGTTTAGTAATGTTTGGGGTGTGTGTAAATTGTAAGTTTTGGTTATATATAGGTGGTTGACTGTGTTGATTGCTTGTTTCCTCTGAGGGGTATCGTGAGCCTTGTAAAACTTGAGATTTGGCCAAGCTATGCTCTTATTCTACTCTACTTTTCGGATTGTGTCTTGTTCTTCTTGAAGCAAGCTGTTAGAGATATGCCCTAGAGTCAATTTGTACTTATACTATTGTCGTTATGTTTTATATAATACTATGAGGTTTTCTTTTTCACGAATAGTGCATTTTGTTTTGTGGTCATCAAGTACGTGACTTGATAGTCAAACCCTACAATGAATACAATGACTATTCTAAAACTGTCCTTAATCGATTATTATTATTGGAACAATAATAAATTAAGATTAATATATTTATGACTTGATGGCTATGTTTTACTGGTCATGGATATTTGTGATATCAAGTCAAAATATAAATAAATGTTAGAGAACATTGTATTGGATATGACCCAATGTGAAAGTACTTCATGGAACATGTCATAAGTACTTTCTAGCCATAACGATATTAAAAGTCCTTCGACCTGAATTCATCATAGTTTCCTACTTGATAAATTTTATATTTTGACATTGTCTAAAGTTATCTTTAATCAAATGATAAATTAGACTACTGTTGGATATAGAATAAACCAATGAAAGGAATATGATTGAAAGTAAAGTAATTTATCCCTCTCAATTATGGAAGAGATATCCATGGGCCTCTTGATAAGTTAGACTGTTAAAATGCATGGCCGTGCTTAAATATATCAATCTAAGATATTGATATCATTTGTTTGAACAAAATATTATGAGATCAAGAAATAATTGATTAAGCTTAATAAGGATGACATGCTCTGTGCCTTATGCTTAATCTGGATATCGTGTGACAAAATGACTAAATATAAAATTATGGTTTGGTTTAAAGAGATCACTAATCTTTATTTAACTTGGATAGTTATCATATTTTGCTAGAAACCGCTTATAACTTGTGGGCCATTTAAATATGATTTGGACACACTGCCAGTGTTAAATGAACCTATAAGGTCACACAACAAGCGAACTCGTTAAGTTATTTTTCTGGTAACCAGGTTCGATGAATTTGAAAATATGTTTAAGTTAATCTAACCTAGAAAGTTGACCAAATACAATGAATCTGGAAATATATCCACATTCGATGTATCTGGATGATATCCAGATTGTAAGAATCTGATTCGATAAATTAATTAGTTAAATTACTAAGATAATAGTAGAATCTTATCATATTAATTTTAATTTAATTCGAATTTAAAATAAAATATGATAAGATATTATCAAAGTTGGACTCTAAGAGGTTCGGAGGGGTTTTGAGAAAACTCTAGTCGTCTTCTCAAGAGAGCCGTTCTGTTAAAATATTCGTGCCTCCATTCACCAGAAAAGTTTAAGCCTCTCAAACCTTAGGCACTAGCACTCCCGGGGTAATGAGTTAGTTCGTCGTGTGCATCCGATAGAGGGCGTTCACGTATTGCAACGTTTAGTGATCGTTCGGGTTGTACATACGATAGCACAATCAGAATCGAAAAATCTTGATTACGCCAAATAGAGGTAATTCTGTAAACCGTAGATCTTCTTAGTCGTTTACTTGGGTCATCGGAAGGGATTAATAGATGTTTTTCGCATTTAGGAGTCCACGAATCCTAACACAAGTTGGTGCCGCCTCATCCTTCCAAGTCAGCGTTGGCTGATCTCTATTTACTGTTGTCTTGTTTTTTTGGGAATAGAGCCGGCGTCACTAAACGCATTCAAAACGGCGCCAACTGCTCTCTGTTAGTCGCCAATTCCCCGTTCAGTGTTGAGCCGGTGCCATTTCACTCATCCGTACCGGCGCCAGTTATACCCTATTGTTGTGTTAATTGACGTTGAACTCCTTGCTCTAAGTGGCGTCAAATTCTCTTAGAACCACTGCCAACGGATTAAAGATTAAGGAGAGTTCCGATTTCTTCATGTTAGTCTTCCTTATGATGTTTTGATGTCCATCCTTTGTCCTTGGGATTATGACCAACACACCATAAAGAATATTTTCTATAAGCGGTGACTCTATTTTAAACATTTTGAAAAGATAGTTAATACATAACATGCACAATCCCAGAAAGGCTATATTTTTCTTACTGAGTTAGTAAGCTCACCTATTTATTACTGTTTTGGAGGATATCAGTTAGAAAAAGAAGAGCTAGATGAGCAGTTTGAAGAGGATTTGGAGTGATAGTTGATTGTTTTTTCTGAATTCGGGATTATGTTTATTTCCTCAAATGATTAGAATGTTTTGTTAGATTATGATGGTTTTTTTTTTTTAGAAAAGTTATCGCGGTTTTATTTCTAGTTGTCATTCTAAGTTCAAAGAATTTTAGGCATCTGTTGGTTTTGGGTTCGGTATTCTATTTTAGGCTGTTGTCGTATCATTTTTTATTTTAGGGCGTGACTCTGTGTGTGTGTTTAAATTATATTAGATTATATTTATACATATATATTATATATATGTATTAAAAACCTGGAAAATATATATATAGTTATTTAATTATTATGTAAATAAATAAGTGTTTATATATAAATGAGTAAAAATGAAAAATATATACTTTTATATGTATTATATATATAAGATATTCTTATATATGTCATATATACACATACAAAATATAAGTAGATATAGGTAGTATTCAAGGGATTGTTTTGTCACTGACAAGCCAAAGGTAAGAATTCCCAGATTTTGCATTTCAAAGACGGGCGGGAGACAGGGAAACAAGAGAATGGAAATGCAAGGGCAGGCTGGGGTTGGGGCCGAAATTTCTAGTCCATAACCTACACTTCTCCGATTGCCATTCCTAGCATTCATATCTGGAAAGACCCATGGATCCCAAGCCTCTGCGCTTTTTAGCCACCCACAACTCCTTTTCTACAACAATCTGTTCTCATATATGTCAGGGACTTGCACTACAAGAAAAATTACTTTTTGCGACGGCCAAAAACCATCACAAATGGGTTTTGTGACGGTTTTGTCCGCAGCTAAAAAGGGCGTTGCCATTTGCGACGGTAAAAAATAAAGCGTCGCTATTTGCGACGGATTGTTTTTAGTGACGGATTTACAACGGTCATTTAATTAATAACATTAAGTTATAATTAATTTAGCGATGGCCATTTAATTAATGATATTATAATTAATTTTATAATTATGTTTGGAACGACGAGTTAGTGATGGATTTTTAATATTTTTAAAAATTTAATTATTAAATTCTTATTTTTAAAAAAATATTTATTAAATTTGCGACGATTTTTCAACGGCCAGTTAGCGATGTTTTGCAACGAATTTTTAATTTTTTAAAAAATAATTATTAAATTTGCAATGGAATTTTATCGACGAATTTGCGAGAGTTTTGCATTGGTCGTCGAATTTAAAATTTTTAAAAAAGTTTAATTATTAAATCGACTCTGACCTAATCGGGCAACTCTCCCGGCCCAACTAGGAACAGATTCCGACCCAATCCCAACCCAAAATCGATTCGGTAGGCCGTTACAATCTCGCTAATAATTATTAAAATTATTGCTGGATGCGGGGCTCGAACCTATGTCTTTGTTATAGGAGAGCATGTGCTCCACAGCTAGCCTATGTGAATTATTGTACTTATTTTCACCTTATCTTAATTATATACTACATTATATTATATTATATATTAATAAATTCTTTTAATTAATAAAATATATTATATTATATATTATATGTAATATATATTTAAATATATTTCACTTAATAATGTCTTTTTGCGCAATTCAATTAAATAAAGTAAAAACTCATATCCAAACTTTAGATATGAGATATAATATAATACATATCAATACTATATATATGATTTTTTTTAAAATACATAATGTGTACTATATATATATATATATATATATATATATATTATATGATTCTTTTTATATTATTAATATTTATTAATATTGCATATATATATATTATATGTTTCTTTTTAGATACATAATATGTACATAATATATATATATATATATATATATTATATGATTCTTTTTAGATTATTAATATATATTAATATAACATATATATTATATGTTTCTTTTTAGATACATAATATGTACATAATATATATATATATATATATATATATATATATTTAGAGATATTAGTATATATGAGTGTTAGTACTTATATATTAATACATATATATTAGTATATATATTAATATGCTATCGATTAATACATATATTAATATATATATATGTAAATATATTAATATGTAATTATATATATGTGTAATATGTAATTAATATATATATATATATATATATTAATATTAATATACGTATATATGTATATATATATTAATATATAATTAGTGACGGTTTTGCGATGGCTGATCAAACCTTGTCGCTATTTTCATTGTCGTCACAAATCAATCGCAATTAGTGATGGTCATGTAGCCATCGCTAATTTTTCATCGCAAATTGCAATTTTTCCATAGTGTTGATTGATATTGATTTAAAGTGTTGGAATTCTGATTTGATCAATATTATTTTTCCATTGGACTATTTTTTAAGTGATTCTCAAGATTAAAATTCCTCTTCAAGAGGAACATAACTCTCTTGTTTGGGCTCCTTCCAAGTTGTCACTCAAGAGAGAATTTGACTCTTTCACTTATTTTTAAAGATCTGTGAAAATCTATTTTTGTCCTCAAATTTGCACAACAGACACAAACACTTTATTTGGAAATGCTCCACCAATACCATCCCGACTAATGCTGGGCTTACTATGGTTTTAAAACAAGTTGAAATTCATTGTTGCATTTGTGGACAAAGTCCTGAAACTTTGTAGTATCTATTTTGTTAGAAAATCGGTAACGATAAGCACAGATAAGCAACTCAACTGAATTGATCAAGTACCGCCTATACCCGATTAGGGCTCTAAGAAAAGCACAATTATCAATTATCAACAAAGCCGACAAGGTCAAATAGTCTAAATGCAAATTAACTAGACAGAATTCAAAACAAAAAAATAAGTCAGTAACGGACTTGAACCGTAGAATCGGACTACAACTTATCTGGTAGAAGCACAGATTGAATCACCAATTTAATACTGGTTTGCCTTCAAGAAATTATTCGCCTTACTTACCGGTGGGTACAACAATTCTCCTTGCAGGATAAGACGGTCTCAGATCGCCATCGACACACACCAACTACGATGAGCTCGAAAATCTCCTCAGTTTGCCGGTCCTGTCAAGTCAGAAAAAATATGACTCACGGGGAGAGAACAGAAGAGGCGTTTATTTTTCCCAAGAAAAAAAACACCAGAGGATCGCGGCTCTGTTCCTTTTTTTTCTTTTACTATAGCCTCAGAAAAAAAAAACCCTACACCAATCCGAATTAAGAAACCTAATTCTTATCAGCTTTAATCCTTCCTTTCTTATTCAAGTTAAAGTTAATTGGGCTAAATAAAAAGAGAGAAACATGAAAATATGGCCAAGCCCAAGCCTGAGCCGGGCCAGGTAGGGGCACGCGCATATAGTAGTCCCACTACCTTGGGCTTTTTTATCAAGTTCATAGAAAAGCGTTTTAGTATATAAGGGCTTCAACATGCCTCAACTTTTTTCGTGTGGAACTTATATTTAACATGAGTTCCCAAATAGCTAAACACCCAACTTTAATGACATTTGATTATGGATTCCCACTATTAAAATGGCTTCTACATAATCAAAATAATCTCTAACATATCAAGAACATCTCTTATTAATTGTTTTAGGCTAACTAATCATGAGTTAAAAATCATTAACTCTCAAAGTTACCATTTTCAACAATCCCCTACAAATCCATAGTTAAAGACTATTCAGGACTTACATAATCTACGTTCGATAATAGTACCTTCCAATTTGAACAACTACCTAAGTTAATAGACACCACCCTTTTAGACACAGGAACTGATGAACTTGAGCCTTGAATCTGAACCTTGAGTGTGATGGCGTCTATTAGTAACAACAGACTATTGGCTATGGAGATAATTCTTAGGGTTGATACGTTATTGTCATGTGTCATGATCATGTCTCATGAGTGTATTCAGAGAAAATCAAATTCCCTTTAGCTGCGGCCTCACAACACCACTTACATAGTTGGTAATCTCCAAAGAAGTACTGCTAACATCCTATCTAAAAGACTTGATCCCATTCAGAGTCAAAATCTCTTACTAAACCTGCAATAAATGCACCATAGGTTTTCAGGGAAAGGACATAGATACAAAAGTATCAGAATAGATGTCAAATTCACTTAAACAGCTTGTTTATACCACATTAAACTGCCTTGTGAGATCTCCACTTAGTTGGGTTACTACTGTAGGTGAATCATTGCCGGGTTATCAGTCTCATTCCCAACCTGAATTTAAAGAACAAGGATGTTTCCACTCCCTTAGTTAAGGGGTCTGCAATGTTATCTTTAGATCAAAGAAAGTCAACAGATATCACCCTCTCAGACACTAACTCCCTTATAAACTTAAGTCTAACTTGGATGTGTATCTTAATCTTTTGATTATACTTAGTAATTTTTATCTTTGCGATTGTGGTTTGACTATCACAATGCACAGATATAGTAGTAACGGGCTTCCTGACAATTGGCAAAGAGGACAATAGTCCATACAGCCATTTAGCTTCAGTTCCAGTAGTATCAAAGGAACATAACTTAGCCTCAAAAGTTGACCGAGGTATCAAAATCTGTTTACAAGACTTCCAGGCGACTGCTCTGCCACCTAATATAAAAACATATCCAATGCAACCATTGCTGCCAAAGTTCTTGGCAATCCAACTTGTATCACTAAACCCTTCAAGTATAGTAGGGAATTTCCCATAATGCAGCCCAAGAGAAATTGTTCCCTTTAAGTACCTCAGTACTTTATCCAAGGCCTCTCAATGAGTCTGATTTGAACAACTTGTATATCTTGCCAACTTAGTTACCGAAAATAAAATATTTGGTCTTGAGCCAATTACAAGATATTGCAAGCTACCAATAATTTGAGAATACTTAATTGAGACATAGGAATACCATTTTCATTCCTGAACAAAGCTACAGAAGGGTCACGTGGAGTTTTAACAATTCTACAATTTTGATAACCAAATTTCTCAAGAACATTCTCAATATAGTAAGATTGAGAAATAGTTACCCCCTCAGTAGAGCGAATCAACCTAAGGCCAAGAATCACATTTGCTACTCTTATATTCTTCATTTCAAACTTACCTTTCAAGAATAATTTAAACTCATTAATTATCTCAACGTTAGACCCAAATAGCAAAATATCATCTACATATAGGTATAGTACAGTACATGCATTACCCTTAACTTTACAGTAGACATACTTGTCATTCTCATTTATGATGAAGCCAAATGATAAAATAGTTTTATCAAACTTTTCATGATATTGTTTGGGTGCTTGTTTTAGACTATATAAGGATTTAATAAGTTTACAAACTCTCCACTCATTTTCTTTTATTACAAATCCCTCAAGCTGATTCATATATATCTATTCTTTAAGATCACCATGAAGAAAAGCTGTCTTCACATCCATTTGGTAGATAGTAAAATAATATATAGAAGCTAATGCAATTAGCACTCAAATTGTAGTCAGATGAGTTACAGGATAGTATGTATCAAAATAGTCTATTCCCTCCTTCTGTCTGAACCATTTAGCAACTAATCTGGCTTTATATTTATCTATGGTCCCATCTAGTTTGAGTTTCTTCTCAAAAATCAATTTGCACCCAATTGTAGTACACCGAAAAGGGAGATCTACCAGTTCCTATTGAAAAATAAGAAGTAGAAGAGAAGTAAATGAATCCCACACCCAACATAGGGTGAGATGAATTCTATTTATATTGTATCTAAGTTAGCTACAATGGGCTAACTGAAGTAGCAAAAATACAACAACTAGTAAACTACTATTCTAAAAACTAGGCCGCTTCCTAAAGACTAGGAAGCAATAACAGAATTGATTTAAACTAATTTGAATATTTCAACAGCCTCCCTCAATCTCAACCTTTTTTAGCAAGTTGAGATTGCGACGAAAGCATGTGAAATATTGAACAGCTAACAGTTTTGTGAATATATCAGCAACCTGGTCTTGTGATGAAATAAACCCGATGTCCAGCATCTTACGCGCCATTCTTTCACGGACAAAGTGAAAATCTACTTCAATGTGTTGTGCGAGCATGAAACACTAGATTTGCTGAAAGATAGGTTGCTCCCAAATTATCACACCATAGACACGGTGCCCTTGATTGGAATACTCCCAATTCACCAAGTAAGGACTGAATCCAAATAATCTCTACTGTAGCATTAGCTAGAACCTTATACTCTGATTCAATGCTTGATCTTGAGAGAGTAGTCTGCTTGCGAGAGCTCCATGAGATAAGATTGCTGCCAAAATAGACAGCGAATCCACTAGTTGACCTACGGTCATCTGAGCACCGAGCACAATCTGCGTCTGAAAAGGTACTAACAAGAATAGTAAATGATTTTCTAATTTCAAGACCAAATTCACAGGAAAACTTCAGATAGAGTATGATGCGTTTTACAATTGCCCAATGCATATCAGTGGGAGATTGTAAGAATTGACACACCTTGTTGATTGACTAAGATATGTCAGGTCTAGTGAGTGTCAAATATTATAAGGCACCGACAATACTTCTGTATCTTGTAGCTTTAGTGGTGGACATAGCAGTACCTTGAGTTTTGGACAGCTTATCTAAGTAATTCACCAATGTATTTGCATTGTGTCAACATAATTCCATCTCTTGTCTTTGTCACTTCAACGCCAAGAAAATAATGCAAGCTGCCAAGGTCTTTGATAGCAAAGTCCTATAAAGTTGTCGAATTAACACATCTGTAGCTTGAGCAGAAAAACTGACAACTATCATATCATCAACATAGATGAGCATGTAAATAGTCTTTCCACCATGACTGTATATAAATAATGATGTATCAGATTTCAATGGAACAAAACCAAACTCTTGTAATTTTGAATTGAGCCTTGATTACCAAGCTCGAGATGCCTGTTTAATCCCATACAAGGCTTTGTCCAGTTTGCAAATATGATGTGGAAAACAAGAGTTCTCATAGCCAGGAGGTTGCTTCATGTAAACAATTTCTTCCAAAACATCATGAAGAAAAGCATTTTGGACATCCAATTGTCGAAGATTCCACCCTCTAGAGATTGCAATAAAAAGAACAAGCCGAACCATAGCCGATTCACCATAGGACTAAATGTATCTTCATAGTCAATACCGTACCTCTGCTTGAACCCTTTAGCTACTAAACGGGCTTTGTAATGATCCACTGTGCCATCTGGTTTCCTTTTTAACTTAAATACCCATTTGTAATCAATAATGTTTAGTCCTTGCTTAGGGGGAACAAGATGCCACATTTTATTCTTCAGAAGAGCCGCATACTCAACATCTATTGCTTGGCACCAATTTTGATCTTGCATTGCTTCAATATGACAGGTGGGTTCATTTGTTGTTGTAGTAGAGAATGCCCTACGTTCTGTTGGGTACCGAATAGTCCCATCAGTATATTGCTTTGGCTTGTGTATATTGTCTTGTAGTTGTGTATGCATGCCATGCCGAAGTGGCGGTGTTTCCTGAATAGAAGTGTCACCTGCAAGATCAGAAGCACCAGAAGTAGAAATAGCAGATATATGGTTATCTCCCCCTACATGGTCATTCTCATGAGTAGTATGACTAAAGGATGTCAGGATTTGTTATGATAAATTAGGATGAGTATGCAAAGAAGGAAGAACAGTAGGAATATTATTGAAGTCTACTAAAGATGGTTGGAAAATATTTTCTTGTGAAAAAGGAAAAACATGTTCATCGAAGATAACATCATGGGAAATGTATACTCTACCAGTAGACATGTGAAGAAGACATTTTACCCTTTGTAAAGATTGCTGTAACCAAGAAACACACATTGTTAAGACCGAAACTGTAACTTATAAGCATTATAAGGACGTAAATTTGGCCAGCAAGCACAACCAAAAGTTTTTAAGAATGTGTAATCTGGTTTGGAACCAAGGAGTCGTTCTAGAGGTGTAGAGTAGTTTATAATATGACTTGGTAACCGGTTAATAAGAAAACAAGCAACCTGAAAAGCCTCATCCCAAAAATTTACAGGCATATAAGATTGAGCAAGAAGAACTAGGCCGACCTCAACAATATGCCTATGTTTTCTCTCAACTGCACCATTTTGCTGATGAATATAAGGACAAGAGACACAGTGCTGAATTCCAATTTGTTGGAAAAATTTATGAAGTTTTTTATATTCTCCCCCCTAATCAGTTTGAACACAAACAATTCTTTTGTCAAGAAGCCGTTCAACATGCTTTTGAAAACTAAGAAAAACATGTTCAACATCTGATTTGCATTTGAGAGGATATATCCAAGTAAATTTACCAAAATCATCAATGAAACTCATATAATATTTATATCCTCCAACTGAAGGCAAAGCAGGACCCCATATATCAGAGAATATAATTTCAAGAGGGGAAGAAGAAATACTAGAAGAAGATGAAAAAGGTAATTGGTGACTTTTGGTTTGTTGACATGCATTACAAATTGATATTTGATTTTTATTTGGTAATGTAGGAAGTTTATTTGTTTGAAGAACTCGCTGAACAATTAAAAATGAAGGATGACCAAGTCAGTAGTGCCACAAATCTTGTGAAGTTTTAGTACAGGTAAAGGCAATCTTGGTCAATTTATTATGAGATGATGGCATTGGATACAAGCCTCCTTTACACTTGCCTCGAAGAAGAATGTTCTTCATGACTGGATCATTTACAAGAAAATAGTTAGGATGGTATTCAAGATAAACATTATTATCATATGTAAGGCAATAGATAAAAACAAGATTTCTGGTTATATTTGGAACATGTAAGATATTAGCTAGGTTAAAAGATTGAGTAGAAGTAGGGAATTAAGAGTGACTAATGTGTTTAATAGACAAACCTAAGCCATTAGTTACTTACACTTGATCCTTGCCATGGTACTTTTCTTGGACGGAAAGTCTGTCAAGATCACTGGTGATATGATCCGTTGTACCAGTGTCTGTGTACCAATTTGGATCTGCAACATAGGAGGGAGTTGTGACAGTTGCAGCAATATGATTTTCAGCATCTTGATAGGAATGGTCAAACTGATGATAGTACTTTAATGCAGTGTGCCTAACCTTGCCACAAATTTGGCACAGAAGCCTACTTGTAATCTAAAATGGATTATTACCAATAGAGTTGTTACCTCTGTTAGATGTATGTCTGTTACGTCCACGACCTCTGCCCCATAGAGTAGAACGGCCTCCTCAGTTGTTGCATGAAACATTGTTGGCAGAGGATGCTGAGATCTTATAAGAGCCATTTCGATACTCCATATGCATTTAATGACTTAACACATATGCATAGAGATCAATGAGTGAAATATAGCAGTCCTAGTAGTAATAGAAGTGACCAATGCATCAGATTTTGAATCCAGTCTAACAAGCATGTATGAGATTATCTCTTCTTCTTGAAGAGGTTGGCCTTTGCTTGATAAAGTGTTTGCAAGACTTTTTACTTTGTTGTAATAATCAGTAACGAGGAGACCCTTTTTCTGTATGGTTGATAGCTGCAATCTGATTTTCACTATCCTAGCCTTGGAATTTGAAGAAAACATCTGCTCTAATACATACCAAACTTTAGCAGAAGTAGTGAGGATCAATACCCGGGCTAGAACTTCTTCTGAAAGTGAAGAAAGAAGGGCACCCAATACCGTTTGATCTTGCTGTAACCATGCGTGATAAGCTGGATTTAGTTCTTGTAGTGCTCCTGAGTCTGTTTACTGTGTGATAGTCTTAGGCGGGCAATCAGTTATGCCGTCAACATAACCAAGAAGTTGCTGGCTTCTCAGATACGACATAAATTAAGCCTTCCATAGCAAATAATTACTGCGGTTAATTTTTGTATTAATGAGGTGAGCAAAAGTGGGAGTGGGCAACAATCCTAGAGCATAATTGTTAGAAAAAGTATTGATAGTGGAGCTATTGGAAGAACTTGTTGATGTCATTGTTGCTATTGGAAGAGTAAGGCTTTGATACCATGAAAAATAAGAAGTAGAAGAGAAGTAAATGGATCCCACACCCAACATAGGGTAAGATAAGTTCTATTTATAATATATTTGAGTTAGCTACAATGGGCTAACTGAAGTAGCAAAAATACAACAACCAGTAAACTACTGTCCTATAAACTAGGCTGTGTCCTAAAGACTAGGAAGCAATAACAGAACTGATTTAAACTAATTTGAATATTTCAACACCCATGTCCCATTAGAGACAATGGAATCCATCTCACTTTTGACAGCTCCCTTCCAATGCCCTACTTCGTCTGTGTGAACTAAATCAAGTATTTCTGAATCCCTTTCAATTGAATGATAGGGTTTCCTGGTTGTTTTAGCTTCCACATACACTTGACATTTATTCTTCTTATCAATTGCATGTTTAGGGATCAAATCTAAATTTATTATTCTTTAACAAAATCTAAATTTAAATGTCCAAATCTGCTATGCCAAATATCAGTGGATTCAATAATGTACACCATAGGATAAACAGAATTCTCAACAAAAGAATCTTTATTCAAATCAGAAGTAAATGGTTCAACTCTTAATTTAAATAAACTATCTGACAAATAAGCTTTTCCAACAAAAGTTTTGTAGTGCACAACCACTACTTTATTACATTTGAAAGTAAACTCATAACCCTCTCTAACTAAATATGAATCACTAAGAATATTCCTATGAACTGTTGCAACATGTTGCACCCTATGAAGAGAAAGAATACGCCCAGAAGGAAACTTCAAGTCCACGCGTCCAATCCCCAACACATTAGCTGTAGCTGAATTCTCTATTTTCACAGTTTTTCCTCTAATTGACTTGCAAGACACAAAAAGTAATTTATCAGCACAAACGTGCACATTTGCTCTAGTATCGACCAGCCATTGAAGTGATTCATAAATAGTAAAGACTTCTGGATTAACAAAAACATATCTTTCTTCATTATTAGAAGTAGTGATACTAGTCCCAACCTCAATGGTACAAATCTCAACGAGGTGTATACTCAAATCAACTTCTATTTGACTAGTATCCTCTACCACTACATTGACTTGTGCTTTAGAATTTGATCCTTGTTTGACTTTGAACTTCTTAGACGGACAGTCCTTAACTCAATACCCAACTAAACCACAATTCCAGCAAGGTTGTTTGCTTTTGGTTTCTTTGTTGCCTTCCCTATTTGTCTTATTTATATTTTTAGAGTTTGAATTAACCCCCCACATTCCTCTGATTATTGCACTTTTTTCCAATAGTCACCACATGGACATTAGACTCCATAGCTACAATATTACTATTCTTCCTATGTTGCTCTTCAATGGATATTGATTTCATCAGATCGTTTAGAGAAATTTTCTCCGTCTTGTGTTTGAGAGATATACCAAACTCCTCCCAAGACTTAAGAAATTTTTCTATAACTGACATCACTTGGAACTTCTCAGGAAATTTCATATGAGCTTCATGGAGCGAGTGAATAATCAATGGTAGCTCTTAAGTCTGTTTAGTCACAGGCTTGCTTTCAACCATCTGAAATTTCAGAAATCTAGAGACATAATACCTCTCAAGACCTTGATCTTCATTATTATATTTTCATAGCATCTTTGCTATATAGGACTCAAAACAGTAGACATCAAAGAGAACATTTGTCAAGGCTGACAGTATTACCCCTCTACTTACATTGTTCCACTCACCCCATGTAGCAATCTCAGCCATTTTAGGATTTTTTTTCAGTTGGTACGGGCCTGTCTACCTGCACTGGTGACAACAAGCCCCTCATGGTCAAATAAATTTTCGTGCGTTGTTGCCAATGCTTGAAATTCTGCCCTGAACCAAATTTGTCCGGTAGACCATTTAAGATAACCAAAGGCTTATCCGCAGCAGAAGCAGTACTTGACGAACTGGCCATTGCACACAAACAGATAATTGCAGAATAACTTCTTGAAGATTGTTAGAAAATCGGTAATGATGAGCACGGATAGGAAACTCAACTGAATTAAACAAACACAGCCTAAACCCGACCAGAGTTCTAACAAAAGTGCAATTATCAATTATTAATAAAGCCGGCAAGGCCAAATAGTCCAAACGCAAAGTAATCAGGCAAAATTCAAAATAAAAAAATAAGGCAATAAAGGACCTAAACTGCAAAACTGGACTATAACTTATCTGGTAGAAGCATAGACCGAATCAATACTGATTTGCCTTCAAGAAGCTATTCGCCCCACTTACCGATGCGATGGGTACATCAATTTTTCTTGCAGGATAAGACGGTCTCAGATCGCCGTCGACGCACACCAACTGCGATTATTTCAAAAATCTTCTCAGTTCGTCGGTCCTGTCAAATCAGAAAAAATATGAATCGCGGGAAGAGAACAAAAAAGACGTTTATTTTTCCCAAGAAAAAAAAAACAGAGCATCGCGGCTCTGTTCTGTTTTTTTCTTTTACTATAGCCTCAGGAAAAAAAATCCTACACCAATCCGAATTAGGAAACCTAATTCTTACCAGTGTTGATCTTTCCTTTTTCTGTACAAGTTAGAGTTAATTGGATTAAATAAAAATATTGGAACGTGAAATTATGCTCGAGCCAAGCAGGGCGGGCGGTGCGCGCTTGTGGCAGTCCCACTACCTTGAGCTTTAATGTCTTTTAGTATTTAGTATTTAAGGGCTTCAACACACCTCAACTTTTCTCATGTTGGACTCATGTATAACATAAGTTCTCAAATAGTTAAACACCAAACTTTAATGACATTTAATTATGGATTTTTAGTATTAAAATGGCTTTTACCATAATCAAAACAATCTTTAACATGTCAAAAATAACTCCCATTAAATATTTTAGGACTGATCAAGAATTAAAAATTATTAACTCCCAAAATTACCATTTTCAACATATTCTTTAAATGTCTCTTCGCAATAGCTAATATATAGCGGAATTCCACGTGGCAACATTCACTTCTGGGAGTGCTGTTGAACCAGTTGGTCTGGCTTTATAATTTCTCAATAATAACTCATTATTTTTCTCTGTAATGAGGAGGGTAATAATTAAACCAGTAAATTTTGTATACTATTTTTCTCGATATTATTGTTGCAGGACAATATTCAAAGCATGAAAGGTGGAGAATGTCTTCTCTAGTATATCTTCATCAGTAATTTTTTCTCCACATAATTTTAACTACGATGTAATTTTATGCATGACGGAGATATTCATTCACGATTTTAAAATCTTGTAACCTCAGGTTTGTTGGATTGTATACCCTCTTAGACTAGGTTTCTGATGTAAAATCGAATATTTTAATAAAAGAATTTATTTTCAGAATTTATTTGTGAATTTACTTTTTGTTTGTGCACGATTTTCAATTGGAACAGACCCATTGTGTTTAAATAAGTGGTCCATGTGAATGGTGGTCTTTCACAGTAAGGTATGGATCACGGGTTATTTAACACATAAACATTTGTTCTTAACCTATTGATGAAACTGGGACCCTCATCATGTTTAGGTTATTATGTTATGAATTCTAAATGGGGAATGGCTTACCTTTAGCCAGTGAGTAGTCCACTCACTTCATGATATAAGCGTATTTCGAATACGTAGGACAGAACCTGTAGTAGTGGTTTCTAAAAGTACTCTATGATAGAAACCTAGACTACTACCGCTACAACGTGGACTAATACTCTACGACTTGAGTATGAGTTGGTGGTCTGGCGAAGCTGGAAGCATATACTTTGATTTGCTATAGTTGATGTTCTATCGTAGGGCTAATATACTTGTATGTTGGGTATGTATGACTAGTTAATTAAGACAGACTTGTACAAGATAGTTCATGTACTATATTGCCTCTTGTGGTTGTCCGAATGGTCTAAAATGTCCAGGGCCCTAGGAAACATGACTTGGATGTTTGCTTTAGGGTAGCTCCCTTGGAAAGAGAAAACACTCCAAGAAATCGTGGATCATTGGACTAGAAGCCTAAAGATGGTAGATGTCATTTAGAGGGGTGTTAGTACACTTCTTCCTCTCTAAATGTACGATGATATGTAGAGGGGTATTTTAGTCATTTCACCTGTAGGTCGGAGGCTTTGCTAATGCAGCATTGTCCTTGGGGTCAATATTTCCTTATGGTGATATTAGAAAATATTTAAAATGCAAAATACAACTATTTATATAGAAAGGGTATTTTGGTCATTTTAGCAGCCAAGGCGATGTGTCTTTTTTGTCCTCGGAATAGCCTGTAAGTCCTAACTAATTTTAGGTTGAGGAATTGGTCTCAGTTCAAGAGGATTTTATTTTATTTTATTTTATTCAGGAAGTCTAATTTATTATTGGACTGAAATAAAATAAATAAATTAAATAAAATAGGAGTTGAAAGAAATTAATTATCTAGTTTAATTGGTTAATTAATTATTCAGGGTCTAGGTCCAGTATGAATAATTAAGAAATTAACCTGGGCTTAAACTAGGAGAAATAATTAATGTTTAATTATTTATTGGGTTATTTATATAAGCCCAAGAAATAAATAATTAAAGATTAATTATTATGGTTCATTTGGGCTCATTAATTATTTATTGGGTTGTTTATATAAGCTCAGGAAATAAATAATTAATATTTATTATTTTGGGCCTTTTGAGTCCAAGAAAAATAATAAATATTTTTCTGGTCCAATAGCTTGGACCTTAGGGTTTTTTTCAGATACGGTTAAGAGGAGTTTAGGGTTAGGCCAAACTGATTCTCAGGATAACAACCGGGTGTTTTGAAATCCCGGGGATATGTTTATCAGATAATGAGAAACCCATTTTTGGCTAACTAATAAACTAGTCTCTAGTAGAAAATAAACCCTAATCTCCCTAACCTTACAGAGAACTCACGTCTCTTTCTCTGCTCTCTCTCACGTCTCCCTTTTCTTGTTGTTCTTCTTGGACTTTGCTAACCAATAGCAAGTGAACCAAGGGGAATTGAGACTGTTCCTCTTCACCATAGTGTTCACTGACTAGAGTATAGGCAGAGGAATATTCTGAGAGCTGGAAAGCTTGGCGTTGATGCAAACAAGGCGAAGTAGGAGGCTAGCGGGTGTTCAACCGGAAGCTTCTTCAAGTGGGCGAAGCGAGGCGATTCCAGTCGTTCAATCCTCTCCTACTCAACCTAGAAGGGTTAAGGAGCGCATAGGTATGATCTTCACGCTTCCGTATGGCCTCCAAGGCTTGCGGTTTATTTTTCTCTCCGTTTTTTTAAACCGTGCATGCTCCCCTGTTTCCGTCTCCCTCAAGGTTAACCATTCATACCGTGCAGTTGGTAGTACGACCATTTTTAAGTGGTCAAATATTTCTTTTAAATTTACCCACAGGATATATGGATCTTTTTCGGTGAGATATTCTATTTTCAAATTTTCGTCGAGATGATGACGGATAAAAATCAAAGGTTTGGTCTTTTGTTGTGAAGATGCACTATTTTTTTTTCTTAAATAGTTTCACTAAGGCCTTTAGTATTTAGATGCATTTCTGTATCGAGAATCCATGACATATAATTCTTTCCAAAAATATCAAGGTTAGCCATAGGGATCAATAAATGTGTACCTGTCTTCTGGCTTTTGTAACGGTAGAGACTCGTACTTTAGTCTTCTGACTTTTGTAACGGTAGAGACTCGTGCTGATAACGTGTTATAAAATTGTGGTAGTGTTACAATACAATCTACACACAATAAATCTCTGACTATTCTTTTCACAAATTTCTTCACACTTCTCTCTTTCTTTTCTCTCATAATTTTTTCCAATAATTCTCTCACAAAATAGTATATTTTTCAAACTTGGGAAGAGCGCTATTTATAGAGCTTGCTTAATGGAATTAATCATCTATTTCTACTAATGTATTAGTGGTGTCTGTACTAACTTCACTAATATGTATTAGTGATATTAATGGTGGACATCCATATCCACTAATAGAATTAGTGGAGCTTCCACTAATTTCACAATAAAATTGTGATTTTTTTTCTTTCTTTTCAGGTCATGAAGGTTTAATTGATGTTCTAGTAAGAGTAAAAGAAAGTGGTGAGAAGGATTAATTTTATATGACGATTTTTGAGTAGGGTTAATTTTATATGACGATTTTTTTTTTTTGTTGGAATTGATATTGTTGGATCAGTGGATTATTAGCAAAAATCCTGGAAGTAATTATTTATTTTTCACCAAAATTTTTCATGAGTTATAAATATTAATAAAATAAAATAAAATAACAGTAACGATATATAACATTATTCTTAACATATAATAAATCGTTCATATTAATAATTACAGTTGTATTATATGTAAGAGATGTTCTATGATTTTTCTTACATGTTTTCGTTTATTTCAATAAGTCTGAGGAATTTTCTCAAACCAAATTTGATCAGACTCAATACGAAAAGTATACCGAGCTAGTAAATGAGTAGAGAAATTCCCCATTCATTTTTCGAAACTACACTCTACCAGACTCTACCACTGAAGACGATTTGGGTGTATGGGTTTCACTGTAACAATTTGGATCGGATCCGTACTCGGACTGAGGATGTCATTCCCTCTCAGTCTTTGGTCTTTCATACATTTGTCAAAGTCTTTGTCTTTCATTCTAGGGAGGAATTTCTTGGTTTGGCATACTTGTCTCCCATAATCCCAACCGTATTCATCCATCAACGGAAGAAACCTCCAAACTATAGAAAATTAGTCAATTTATGTAGTCCTCCTAATTAATTATTACGCCAAAAGTGTGGGTTGAAATCGACTATCCCATCCATCCATCTCTCCATCCTCGGTTTCTGTCACTCTCTCAGTTGAGTGGAAGAAACTGCAATACTTAAGAGCTATCAGCTTCTGTAAATGCAGTAATAGTTCAAAGTTGAGAAAATTTGTGGTCTTTTTTGGATTTTTATTGCCAATTCTTGGTCTTCCTTACTAAAAAGTAGCATCTGTTGCTCTACGCGGAGCGTTCATTGCAAATGTCCACCTTTTTCTATTGTGGCCCCTTATGTTTTATATGATTATGATTATGAATGATCCACCAATAATATCCGTTCTTTCTTCTTCATTGCACGGATTAAATGCAAGTGCACATCCCTCTGATTTCATATCTTTATCTCACTGTCACATAAATACATAGAAGTCATGAAGAGAGCTACTAGCAACTTTGCTCTTTCACTTGTAATGCTGCTTTGTTTCATGGCTTGTTTTTCCATGAAATCAGAACATAACATCACCACAGATCAGTTTGCTCTTCTTGCATTGAAACCCCATATAACTTCAGATCCTCATGAGTTCTTATCAAATAATTGGTCTGTTTTGTCCTCAGTTTGTGATTGGATAGGAGTCACATGTAACTCTCGACACCAAAGAGTAATTTCTTTGAATATTTCCAACATGGACCTCATCGGAGTTATACCTCCTCAAATTGCAAATCTCTCATTACTTGTTTCTCTTGACTTGAGTAATAATGGTCTCGGAGGCCATTTGTCCCATGATTTATCAGGCTTGCACCAACTAAGAATCCTCAATTTTAGCAACAACCATCTTCGCGGAGAGCTTCCAAGGTGGCTTGGTTCGCTGAGTGAAATTCAATACCTGAGACTTGATCACAATAATTTCTCAGGTCTCATTCCACCAGCCATATTTAACCCACCAAAGCTAGAAGCATTGTGTTTGTCAGAAAACTCTCTAGAGGGAACAATTCCAGCAGGGATAGAAAAGGTTGATCGACTAAAATCATTGGATTTTAGCTCTAACAAGCTTTCGGGTTCTTTGCCAGATGAAATTTTCAGCATCTCCACCTTAGAGACAATTCAACTTTCAGATAATGAGTTTTATGGTATACTTCCAAGTCACACTTGTTATAGACTTCAAAGGTTGAGATTGCTCGATTTATCATCGAATAATATAGACGGTGAAATACCAAGGAATTTATCACAATGTTCAAAGCTTCAAGTACTGCTGTTGGGCTCGAACAAATTAGAGGGACGAATACCCAAGGAAATAGGAAAGATGGAAACGCTTGAGGAGCTAGATCTATCCTCTAACAATTTGGGAGGTAATATAAACACTTGAAATTTTGTATCTAACTTTTATTTCATTAAATTGGCTTCTTTTGTCCAGCCAAGACATAATTTATTTGTTACCCACAATCATCGTATAGCATTTTTGGGTTCTAATTTTTAGTCTAATTTCATCTTTGACAATATTATTATTATTATTATTTTCTAATAAAGAGGACATTGAAGAGCAATTCTAGGCCAACGTGATACTGGCCTAATAAACTCGAGAAGATATAAAGTAACTAACAATTTTTGTGGGTCATTGATTTCGACAATTATTGACAAAATTGAATTGCATACTGAAAATAGAGTTGCATATAAGAAATATCCTTTTTAACTTCATATTCATGTGCTCTTAAAATTGGCAGGTCTAATTCCAAAAGAAACAAGTAATCTCACTACTCTAAAGAGATTGTCGCTCCGTGACAACTTTTTGACAGGTATAACTCTATAAACCTCTTTATAATTTATACAAAAAAATAACTAGGAGTCAATTATTTTTCCATTTAGTTTAAAAATGTTTAGTAATAAATGCTGACCAATTCTTTTTACTTAAAACAATAAGCTATTCTAGGTTAACTTTTTTTCACATCACATCTCGGCATGTAAAAACGCTTACAAGATAATTGGTTCCTTGTTGATAATATTTGGTGCATGTCATATATTCTCAGGTAAAATACCACAAGAGTTCAACAACCTGCAAAACTTGGAGAAAATCAATTTGGAGGACAATAACTTAATTGGTTCACCATCAGCAATCTTCAATCTCTCAAGATTAAGAGTGATTTCACTTGGTTCAAATAACCTGCTGGGAATTCTTCCACTATTTTTGCCTCCCAACTTAGAAACCCTTGATCTTTCGAATAATAGTATTGAAGCAGTCATACCAGAAACTATCTCAAATGCTTCTAAACTCACTTGTTTGATTCTACGGGAAAACAACTTCACAGGTTCTATTCCAAACACAATCGGCAACTTAAGCAATTTAATTTCATTAGATCTAAGTGCCAATCAGTTAATTGGATCAGTCCCAACTTCCCTCAAAGGTTTGCAAAAGCTTGAAAGTTTACTTGTTTATCAAAACAACTTAAGCAAAGGAAATCTTGATAAATTATGTGAAATGAAGGGTTTGAGGGTGGCATCTTTTGATCAAAACCAAATTTGGGAGCCCATTCCAAAATGCATAGGAAATAATGCTACTTCTTTGCTTTATCTTAGTATTAGTTCCAACCGATTATATTCCACCGTACCTGAAAGCTTTTGGAACCTCAAAATTCTCTCCTACCTTGACTTGTCTTCAAACTTCTTAAGTGGCTCTCTGCCTCCAAATATTGGTGATAAAGTGGTATGCTTGACATTTTTGTCTTTTTCTGATAATAATTTCTCTGGTTTGATTCATGACTCAATTACAAAACTTGTATACTTGCGGCGACTGAATCTGTCCTACAACAGACTATCTGGCCCGCTCCCAAAGTTCTCTTCTATGTAATCCATAAGGTATTTACCTCATTTATCGCTTGTATTAGTACTTGACTAGTGGAAATGTGCTTGTATTCTAAGGTTATACACCAAAATTCTGGCTGGTAAACAAAAACCCCTTTTGGATAGCATTAGTTTTTCCATCCACTATATATAAGAAAAAATCAAATTAAGTACGGTCAATTTAGCGACGGATTACGTCCGTCGCTATCGCAATCGCGACGGAATGAAAATCCGTCACAGTTGCGACGACCATTTAATTAATGATATTACAATTAAGTTTATAATCAATATAGCGACGATAAAAAAGTATTATTTAAAAAAATCAATTTGTAACAAATTTGTGACGGAAAAAAATTTATTTAAAAAAATCAATTAATTTAGCAACAGATTTGTGACAGTCATTTTTTTTTTGATAAAAAATTAATTAATTTAGTGACGGATTTGCGATGGTAAAAATTTTTATATTAAAAAATTAATTAATTAGACCCCGACCCGGCCTGACCACCCATCGGCCCGACCCGCAAAGAATATTATGAGATTATGTCGGACCCCGGGCTCGAACCCGCGTCCTTGTTGTGGGAGAACACTTGTTCACTACTAAGCTATTGATATTCTTGTGATTTATTGTGTTATATATTAATTATATAGCATATTTTTTTGTGAATTAGTGATGGATTTGCAAGGGCTTTGTAAAGGATCTGCGACGACCCAATTTTCCGTCGCAAATCCATTTCTAATTAGTCACGGATTTGCAACAACTATATTTTCAAATTTTAATAATAAATTAATTTTCAAATTTTGGAAGGTCGTCGCAAATCCGTGACAAATTAGAAACAGATTTGCAACGGCCACAAATCCATAGTTAATTAGTAAGGGATTTGCAATGGCTCATTTTTTCAATTTAAAAAATAATTTTATTTTTAAATTTTGAATGGCCGTCGCAAATCCTTCGCTAATTGAAACGAATTTGTGAGGGCTTATTTTCTCAATTTTAAAAAAATTAATATATTTTTAAATTTTAGATGGCCGTTGCAAATACCTCGCTAATTAGCAACGGATTTGCAACAGCTGATTTTTTAATTTTAAAAAATAAATTTATTTTTAAATTTTGGTTGGCCATTGCAAATCTCTCACTAATTTAGACGAATTTGCGAGGGCTTATTTTTTTAATTTTAAAAAAAATAAATTTATTTTTAAATTTTGGATGGCCATCAGAAATCCCTCACTAATTGCGACGGATTTTCAAGGGCTTATTTTTTAATTTAAAAAAAATAAATTTATTTTTTAAAATGTTAGATGGCCATCGCAAATTCCTCCCTAATTAGCGAGAGATTTGCGATGGCTTATTTTCTTCAATTTTAAAAAAATTAATTTATTTTAGAATTTTGGATGGCCGTCGAAAATCCCTCGCTAATTGTGATGGATTTGCGAGGGCTTATTTTTTTAATTTAAAAAAAATTATTCTTAAATTTTGGAGGACCATCGCAATATTTGCGATGGCTTATTTTTTTAATTTTTAAAAAATAAATTTATTTTTAAATTTTAAATGGGTGTTGCTAATTGCGAAGGATTTGCGATGACTCATTTTTTAATTTTAAAAAATTAAATTTATTTTTAAATTTTGAATGGTCATCGCAAATCCCTCTCTAATTGCGATGGATTTGTAACGTCACTTTAATTTCTTAGTGTTAATTAAATATTAAAAATATGTCATCACAAATTTGCAACGGCCTTCAATTTTATTAGTGCTAATGAATAATTAAAAAAATCTGTCGCAAATTCATCTTTAATTTGAGACGGCTATATGTCCATCGCTAATCCATACCGACGGATTAGCGATGGAAATTTAAAAAAATAAATTTATTTCTAAAATTTTTACTCCTGTTGCTGTTCCGTCACAAAAATCCATCACTAATTTGGTTTTTTCTTGTAGTGATCGCGAGGAGCCTTTTTCCCTTATCGAGGTATCAGTGACAACATTATCCTTTGTCATCAACTCATGCACCATCTCAACTACAGGAAAGGCAACCTAGGTTTCTTAGCTCTCAAGATAATTATGGCCAATGTCTATCATAAGGTCAAATGGTCACTTTTGCTTCTCATTTTAAAGAAAAATTAATGGGATTGGGGATAAATTCATCAACCTTATCAAGGAATGTATTTCATCTTCCTCTTTTTCCATTCTCATTAATGGCTCTCCTTATGGGATTTTCTCTCCTACTAGAGGACATAGGCAAGAAGGATCCTATGTCTTCGGGTCTGTTTGCAATTTTTATTTTTTTTGGTCTTATTGTCCTACACGATATCAAGAGTTGAGATGGACAAAAAAATTTCATGGTGTAAAAATTAGTAGAATTGTTGAAAGTTCAAAGAGAATAATAAAGCTTTGGTCTCTAAGTTGGGGTGAAAGATTTATGCTAAGCCAAGTAAGATATGGGTAAAGTTAATAAAATCTACATTCTACATAGCAAAAAAACTTTAGACTTGGAAAAATTTCCAACAAATTCTTCTTAAAATTGGAATAGCATCTACTAGATGTAGTAAAACAAGAATTATGTTATAAGATTAGCTTGAACACTGGCACTAACTAGGGATAGTAATTTTTCCATTTAAATTTAAGACCCAACCTGGCCAACCCAACCCAGCCTGATGGGGAGGAGGATTTCCCGATTTAAACTGGAATGGAGACGGGATTGGGTTTCATCCTTGTGGTGAGTCAAGGGTAAGGATTGCATGATTCCTAACTTGTGCCCACATCATGTCATACATACATACATATACATATGTATAAATATATATGTATATGTTATATTTATATGTATAAATAATATATATGTATTAAAAATTTTATACTTATATATAGAAATATAATTAGTATGTAAATAAATAAGCATATAGTTCTATGTGTATTGTGTGTGTGTGTGTGTGTGTGCAAAATATGAAGATATAATTACTATGTAAGAAAAAATATGCATATAAAGGTATTTATATTTCTAAAAGAATTGATTATAAAAAATATTTACATTTATAATAGAGAGAGAGAGAGAGAGAGAGAGAGAGAGAGAGAGAGAGAGAGAGAGAGAGAGAGAGAGAGAGAGATGTGTGTGTGTGTGTGTGTGAATGAGCCCACGACCCAATTTGTCTTTGGGCCTTTCTTTTTATGGTTTTGTTGGTGGGCCAAGTCTATGCGTTTGGGGTTGATTAAGAAAAGGGAATAGTTTTGAGGCTATTTCGTAATTAGTTTTATAAGAGGTCTTTAGTGTAATTACTTTAGTCAGTTACGTCCTTAAGTTTAATGATTACATCGTTTCTCAACAGACTAGAATGCTTCAGTAGAGACTGCTTTAGAGAAAGAGGAGATCAGTGGAAAGGAAGAACTCAATGAGGAGATTATACCAGAGACTTCAAATCTAAATGAGTCTTGCGTTATTAATGCTTTAGATTGGGTTAATTCCTTTAGGAATTTGAGTAATAGTTGTATTGAGCGTGCAAGGGTTTGATTTGGGGGTCTTGAGTTTGGTGAGAAATTTGGAAATTGATTGTGCTATTGGGTTTTTGTAGGTAGTTAGATAAGTCTAGTGGTGGATTAATGCTATTTTGATCTCTGAATTGACTGGTAAGGAATTTATAGTTTTCCTGCTTTTCTTGGCTTTCTGTATTTTGAGAAAATTGTGTATCCTTTGCTAATAAAAGTTATTTTAGTTTTAAAATAGATTGAGCATGATGTAATTTTGATGCTTTAAGTATTGTGAATATCTAAATGGAATCGTGTAAAGTGAAGCTCTGTTTTAAGTACTATATTTTAAGCTAATGAGTTTGATTGATGCTTGCGAGTGATTATGGTGGGGAGTCCCTAATTTCAGTTATAAGGCCCTTGGCTAGGGGGAAATAATACATAATTTTTAGTTATAAGGCCCTTGACTGGGGGGATACAATACCTAGTTTTAGTCAGGCCCTTCTCCTAACGGGATATTATAGTTAGGAGCTGATATCAATAAACCAGAACTTTACCCCAAGCATGTTTCAGATTCTGAATTTCGTAGTGTGTTCAGTAATGTTTGGGGTGTGTGTGTGTGTGTAAATTGTAAGTTTTTGTTACATATGGGTGGTTGATTGTGTTGATTTCTTGTTTCCTCTGAGGGATGTCGTGAGCCTTGTAAAACTTGAAATTTGGCCAAGCTATGTTCTTGTTCTGCTCTACTTTTCGGATTGTATCTTATTCTTCTCGAAGCAAGCTGGCACCGCCTCATCCTTCCAAGTCAGCGTTGGCTGATCTCTATTTACCATTGTCTTGTTTTTTTGGAATAGAGCCGGCGTCGCCTAACCCATTCGAACCAGTGCCAACTGCTCTCTGTTAGTCGCCAATTCGCCATTCAGTGTTGAGCTGGTGCCATTTCACTCACCCGTACCCGCGCCAATTATACCCTATTGTTATGTTAATTGACGTTGAACTCCTTGCTGTAAGTGGCGTCAGATTCTCTTAGAACCATTGCCAATGGGTTAAAGATTAAGGAGAGTTATGATTTCTTCATATTAGCCTTCCTTGTGATGTTTTGATGTCCATCCTTTGTCCTTGGGATTGCAACCAACACACCATAAAGAATATTTTCTATAAGCGCGGTGACTCTATTTTAAACATTTCGAAAAGATAGCTAATACATAACATGCACAATCCCAGAAAGGCTATATTTTTCTTACTGAGTTAGTGAGTTCATCCATTTATTACTATTTTGGAGGATATCAGTTAGAAAAAGAAGAGCTAGATGAGTAGTTTGAGGAAGATTTGGAGTGATAGTTGATTGTTATTTCTGAATTCGGGATTATGTTTATTTCCTCAAATGATTAGAATGTTTTGTTAGATTATGATGGGTTTTTTTTAGAAAAGTTACCGCGGTTTTATTTCTAGTTGTACTTGGGAGTTGTGTAATTAATGATCAATTATTGTCATTCTAAGTTCAAAGAATTTTAGGCATCTATTGGTTTTGGGTTCGGTATTCTATTTTAGGATGCTGCCGTATCATTTCCGATTTTAGGGCGTGACGTGTGTGTGTGTGTGTGTGTGTGTGTGTGTGTGTGTGTATGCGTGTGTGTTTAAATTATATTAGACTATATTTATACATATATATTATATATATGTATTAAAAAACCTGAAAATATATATATATATATAGTTATTTAATTATTATGTAAATAAATAAGTGTTTATATATAAATGAGTAAAAATGAAAAATATATACTTTTATATGTATTATATGTATAAGATATTCTTATATGTGTTACATATACACATACAAAATATAAGCAGATATAAGTTGTATGCAAGGGATTGTTTTGTCACTGACAAGCCAAAGGTAGGAATCCCCAGATTTTGCATTTCGAAGACGGGCGGGAGATGGGGAAACAGGAGAATGGAAATGCAAGGGCAGGTTGGGGCTGGGGCCGGGGCCGAAATTTCTAGTCCCTAACCTACCCTTCTCCGATTGCCATTCCTAGCATTCATATCTGGAAAGAACCATGGATCCCAAGCCTCTGCGCTTTTTAGCCACCCACAACTCCTTTTCTACAGCAATCTTTTCTCTATATATGTTAGGGACTTGCACTACAGGAAAAATTACTTTTTGCGACGATTTTGTCCGTAGCTAAAAAGAGTGTTGCTATTTGCGACGGTAAAGAAAAAGCGTCGCTATTTGCGACGGATTTTTTTTAGTGACGGATTTGCGACGGTCATTTAATTAATAACATTAAGTTATAATTAATTTAGCGATGACCATTTAATTAATGATATTGTAATTAATTTTATAATTATGTTTGGAACGGCGAGTTAGCGACGGTTTTGCGACGAATTTTTAATATTTTAAAAAAATTAATTATTAAATTTTTATTTTTTAAAAAATATTTATTAAATTTGTGACGGTTTTTCGACGGCGAGTTAGCGATGTTTTGCTACGAAGTTTTAATTTTAAAAAAAATAACTATTAAATTTTATTTTTTAAAAATTATTTATTAAATTTTCAACGGCATTTTATCGACGGATTTGCGATAGTTTTGCATCGGTCGTCGAATTTAAAATTTTTAATTATTAAATCAGCTCTTGGAACAGATTCCGACCCAGTCCCAACCCAAAATCGATCCGGTAGGCCCTCGCAATCTCGCTAATAATTATTAAAATTATTGTTGGATGCGGGGCTCAAACCTACATCTTTGTTATGGGAGAGTATGTGCTCCACCACTAGACTATATGAATTCTTGTACTTATTTTTACATTATCTTAATTATATACTATATTATATTATATTAAATATTAATAAATTTTTTAATTAATAAAATATATTATATTTATATTATATATAATATATATTTAAATATATTCCATTTAATAATGTCTTTTTGCGCAATTCAATTAAATAAAGTAAAAACTCACATCCAAACTTTAGATATGAGATATAATATAGTACATATCAATACTATATATGTGATTTTTTTTAGATACAAAATGTGTATATATATATATATATATATATATATATATTATGATTCTTTTTAGATTAATAATATATATTAATATAGCATATATATTATATGTTTCTTTTTAGATACATAATATGTACATAATATATATACATATATATATATATATATAGATATAGATATAGATATTAGTATATATGAGTGTTAGTATTTATATATTAATATATATATATATATATTAATAGATAGCATATTGATATATATACTAATATATATATATGTATATATTAATATGTAATTAATATATATGCATATATTAATATTAATATATGTATATGTATGTATATATATTAATATGTAATTAGTGACGATTTTGTGATGGCTGATCAAACCTTGTCGCTATTTTCATTGCCGTCCCAAATCAGTCGCAAAGCCGTCGCAATTAGTGACAATCATGCAGCCATCACAAATTTTCCATCGCAAAATGCAATTTTTCCATAGTGTTAATTGATATTGATTTAAAGTGTTGGAATTTTGATTTGATCAATATTATTTTTCCATTGGACTGTTTTTTGAGTGATTCTCAAGATTAAAATTCCTCTTCAAGAGGAACATAACTCCCTTGTTTGGGCTCCTTCCAAGTTGCCACTCAAGAGAGAATTTGACTATTTCACTTATTTGTAAAGATTTGTGAAAATCTATTTTGTCCTCAAATTTGCACAATAGACACAAACACTTTATTTGGAGATGCTCCACCAATACCATCCCTACTAATGCTAGGCTTACTATGGTTTTAAAACAAGTTGAAATTCATTGTTTCATTTGTGGACAAAGTCCTGAAACTTTGTAGCATCTATTCTGTTAGAAAATCGGTAACGACGAGCACAAATAGGCAACTCAACTGAATTGAACAAGCACCGTCTATACTCGATCAGGGTTCTAACAAAAGCACAATTATCAATTATCAATAAAGCCTGCAAGGTCAAATAGTCTAAATGCAAAACAACTATACAGAATTCAAAACAGAAAAATAAGCCAGTAACGGACTTGAACCGTAAAATCGAACTACAACTTATTTGGTAGAAGAGCAGATTGAATCACCAGTTTAATACTGGTTTGCCTTCAAGAAGTTATTCGCCTCACTTACCAGTGCGATGGGTACAGCAATTCTCCATGCAAGATAAGATGCTCTTAGATCGCCGTCGACACACACCAACTACGATCACCTCGAAAATCTCCTTAGTTCGCCTGTCCCGTCAAGTCAGAAAAAATATGGATCGCAAGGAGAGAACAGAAGAGGCGATTATTTTTCGCAAGAAAAAAAAAACTAGAGCATCGCAGCTCTGTTCCTTTTTTTTTTCTTTTACTATAGCCTCAGGAAAAAATCCTACACCAATCCGAATTAGGAGACCTAATTCTTATCAGTTATGATCTTTCCTTTCCTGTACAAGTTAGAGTTAATTAGGCTAAATAAAAAGAGAGGAACGAGAAAATATGGCCAAGCCCAAGCTCGAGCCGGGCCAGGCAGGCGCGCGCATATGGCAGTCCCACTACCTTAGGCTTTTTTATCAAGTTCATAGAAAAACCTTTTAGTGTATAAAGGCTTCAACACTCCTCAACATTTTTCGTGTGGAACTTATATTTAACATAAGTTCTCAAATAATTAAACACTCAACTTTAATGACATTTAATTATGAATTCCCACCATTAAAATGGCTTCTACATAATCAAAATAATTTCTAACATGTCAAGAACATCTCTCATTAATTGTTTTAAGCTAACTAATCATGAGTTAAAAACTATTAACTCTCAAAGTTGCCATTTTCAACAATCCCCTATAAATCCATAATTAAAGGCTATCCAGGACTTACATAATCTGCGCTCGATAATAGTACCTTCCAGTTTGAACCACTACCTAAGTTAACAAACATCACTCTTTTAGACACAGGAACTGATGGACTTGAGCCTTGAATTTGAACCTTGAGTGTGACGGCGTTCATTGGTAACAATAGACTATTGGCTATGAAGATAATTTTTGGGTTGACACATTATGACCATGTGTCCTGATCATGTCTCATAAGTGTATTCAGAGAAAATCCAATTCCCTTTAGCTGCGGCCTCACAATACCACTCGCATAGTTGGCAATCTCCAAGGATGTACTGCTAGCATCCTGTCTAAAAGACTTGATCTCATGCAGAGTCAAAACCTCTTACTAAACCTGTAGTAAACGCACCATAGGTTTTCAGGGATAGAACCTAGATACAAAAGTATCAGAATAGGTGTTAACTTTACTCAAATAACTTTTTTATACCACATCGAACTGCCTTGTGGGATCTCCACTTGGTCAGTTGGGTTACTACTGTAGGTGAATCATTGCTGGGTTATCAGTCTTATTCTTAACCTGGATTTAAGAAACAAGGATGTTTCCAGTCCCTTAGTTAAGGGGTCTGCAATGTTATCTTGGAATCCAAGAAAGTCAACAGACATCACCCTTTTAGACACTAACTCCCTTATAGACTTAAGTCGAACTTGGATATGTCTCTTAATCTTTTGATTATACTTGGTACTTTTTATCTTTGCGATTGTGGTTTAACTATCACAATGCACAGATATAACAGTAATGGGCTTACTGACAATTGGCAAAAAGGACAATAGTCCATATAGCCATTCAACTTCCGTTCCAGTAGTATCCAAAGAACATAACTCAGCCTCGAAAGTTGACCGATGTATCAAAATCTGTTTACAAGACTTCCAGGCGACTGCTCTGCCACTTAATATAAAAACATATCTAATGCAACCATTGCTGCCAGAGTTCTTGGCAATTCAGCTTGCATCACTATACCTTTCAAGTATAGTAGGGAATTTTCCATAATGCAGCCCAAGGGAAATTGTTCCCTTTAAATACCTCAATACGCTATCCAAGGCCTCCCAATGAGTTCGATTTAGACAACTTGTATATCTTGCCAACTTAGATACCGAAAGTAAAATATCTTGTCTTGAGCCATTTACAAGATATTACAAGCTACCAATAATTTAAGTATATCATAATTGAGACATAGGAATACCACTTTCATTCCTGAACAAAGATACAGAACGGTCACGTGGAGTTTTAGCAATTTTACAATTGTGATAACCATATTTCTCAAAAACACTCTCAACGTAGTGAGATTGATAAATAGTTACCCCCTCAGTGGAGCGAATCAACTTAAGGCCAAGAATCACATTTGCTACTCCCATATTCTTCATTTCAAACATATTTTTCAAGAATAATTTAGTCTCATTAATTATCTCAACATTAGACCCAAATAGCAAAATATCATCCACATATAGGCATAGTACAGTACATGCATTACCCTTAACCTTACAGTAGACACACTTGTCATTCTCATTTATGATAAAGCCAAATGATAAAATAGTTTCATCAAACTTTTCATAATATTGTTTGGGTACGTGTTTTAGACCATATAAGGATTTAACAAGTTTACAGACTCTCCGCTCATTTCCTTTAACTACAAGTCCCTCAGGCTGATTCATATATATCTCTTCTTCAAGATCACCATGAAAAAAAGCCGTTTCACATCCATTTGGTAAATAGTAAAATCATATATAGAAGCCAATGCAATTAGCACTCGAATTGTAGTCAGATAAGCTACAGGAGAGTATGTATCAAAATAGTCTATTCTCTCTTTCTGTCTAAACTCTTTGACAACAAATCTGGCTTTATACTTATCTATGGTCCTATTTGGTTTGAGTTTCTTCTCAAAAATCAATTTGCATCCAATTGTAGTACACGGAAGAGGGAGATCTACCAGTTCCCATTGAAAAATAAAAAGTAGAAGAGAAGTAAATGAATCCCACACCCAACATAGGGTGAGATGAATTCTATTTATATTGTATCTAAGTTAGCTACAATGGGCTAACTGAAGTAGCAAAAATACAACAACTAGTAAACTACTATTCTAAAAACTAAGCTGCTTCCTAAAGACTAGGAAGCAATAACAGAACCGATTTAAACTAATTTGAATATTTCAACAGCTTTCCTCAATCTCAACCTTTTTTAGCAAGTTGAGATTGCGACGAAAGCATGTGAAATATTGAACAGCTAACAGTTTTGTGAATATATCAGCAACCTGGTCTTGTGATGAAATAAACCCGATGTCCAGCATCTTACGCGCCATTCTTTCACGGACAAAGTGAAAATCTACTTCAATGTGTTGTGCGAGCATGAAACACTAGATTTGCTGAAAGATAGGTTGCTCCCAAATTATCACACCATAGACACGGTGCCCTTGATTGGAATACTCCCAATTCACCAAGTAAGGACTGAATCCAAATAATCTCTACTGTAGCATTAGCTAGAACCTTATACTCTGATTCAATGCTTGATCTTGAGAGAGTAGTCTACTTGCGAGAGCTCCATGAGATAAGATTGCTGCCAAAATAGACAGCGAATCCACTGGTTGACCTACGGTCATCTGAGCACCGAGCACAATCTGCGTCTGAAAAGGTACTAACAAGAATAGTAAATGATTTTCTAATTTCAAGACCAAATTCACAGGAAAACTTCAGATAGAGTATGATGCGTTTTACAATTGCCCAATGCATATCAGTGGGAGATTGTAAGAATTGACACACCTTGTTGATTGACTAAGATATGTCAGGTCTAGTGAGTGTCAAATATTATAAGGCACCGACAATACTTCTGTATCTTGTAGCTTTAGTGGTGGACAGAGCAGTACCTTGAGTTTTGGACAGCTTATCTATGGCTACTGTGGGAGTGACCATCACTTTACAATTCTCTATGTTAGCCTGTCTAAGTAAATCACCAATGTATTTGCATTGTGTCAACATAATTCCATTTTTTGTCTTTGTCACTTCAATGCCAAGAAAATAATGCAAGCTATCAAGGTCTTTGATAGCAAAGTACCTATGAAGTTGTCGAATTAACACATCTGTAATTTGAGCAAAAGAACTGACAACTATCATATCATCAACATAGATGAGCATGTAAATAGTCTTTCCACCATGAACTGTATATAAATAATGATGTATCGGCTTTCGATGGAACAAAACCAAACTCTTGTAATTTTGAACTAAGCCTTGATTACCAAGCTCGAGGTGCCTGCTTAAGCCTATACAAGGCTTTGTCCAGTTTGCAAATATTATGTGGAAAACAAGAGTTCTCATAGCCAGGAGGTTGCTTCATGTAAACAATTTCTTCCAAAATATCATGAAGAAAAGCATTTTGGACATCCAGTTGTCAAAGATTCCACCCTCTAGAGATTGCAATAAAAAGAACAAGCCGAACCGTAGCCGGTTTCACCATAGGACTAAATGTATCTTCACAGTCAATACCGTACCTCTACTTGAACCCTTTAGCTACTAAACGGGCTTTGTAATGATCCATTGTGCCATCTGATTTCCTTTTTAACTTGAATACCCATTTGTAATCAATAATATTTAGTCCTTGCTTAAGGGGAACAAGATGCCACGTTTTGTTCTTCAGAAGAGCCGCATACTCAACATCCATTGCTTGGCACCAATTTTGATCTTGCATTACTTCAATATGATAAATGGGTTCATTTGTTGTTGTAGTAGAGAATGCCCTACGTTTTGTTGGGTACTGAACAGTCCCATCAGTATATTGCTTTGGCTTGTATATTGTCTTGTAGACGTGAACGCATGCCATGCCGAAGTGGCGATGTTTCCTGAATAGAAGTGTCACCTGCAAGATCAGAAGCACCAGAAGTAGAAATAGCAGATATATGGTTATCTCTCCCCACATGGTCACTCTCATGAGTAGTATGACTAGAGGATGTCAGGATTTGTTGTGATAAATTAGGATGAGTATGCAAGGAAGGAAGAACAGTAGGAATATTATTGAAGTCTACTAAAGATGGTTGAGAAATATTTTCTTGTGAAAAAGGAAAAACATGTTCATCGAAGATAACATCACGGGAAATGTATACTCTACCAGTAGACATGTGAAGACATTTGTACCCTTTGTAAAGATTGATGTAACCAAGAAACACACATTGTTGAGATCGAAACTGTAACTTATAAGAATTATAAGGACGTAAATTTGGCCAGCAAGCATAACCAAAAGTTGTTAAGAATGTGTAATCTGGTTTGGAACTAAGGAGTCGTTCTAGAGGTGTAGAGTAGTTTATAATACGACTTGGTAATCGGTTAATAAGAAAACAAGCAGTCTGAAAAGCCTCATCCCAAAAATTAACAGGCATATAAGATTGAGCAAGAAGAACTAGGCCAACCTCAACAATATGCATATGTTTTCTCTCAGCTGCACCATTTTGCTAATGAATATAAGGACAAAAGACACGGTGCTGAATTCCAATTTGTTGGAAAATTTTATGAAGTTTTTTATATTCTCCCCCCCAATCAGTTTGAACACAAACAATTCTTTTGTCAAGAAGCCGTTCAACATGCTTTTGAAAATTAAGAAAAACATGTTCAACATCTGATTTGCATTTGAGAAGATATATCCAAGTAAATTTATCAAAATCATTAATGAAACTCACATAATATTTATATCCTCCAACTGAAGGCAAAGCAGGACCCCATACAACAGAGAATATAAATTCAAGAGGGGAAGAAGATGAAAAATGTAATTGATGACTTTTGGTTTGTTGACATGCATTACAAATTGATATATGATTTTTATTTGGTAATGTAGGAAGTTTATTTATTTGAAGAACTCGCTGAACAATTAAAAATGAAGGATGACCAAGTCGGCAGTGCCACAAATCTTGTGAAGTTTTAGTACTGGTAAAGGCAGTCTTGGTCAATTTATTATGAGATGATGGCATTGGATACAAGCCTCATTTACACTTGCCTCGAAGAAGAATGTTCCTCGTGACCAGATCCTTTACAAGAAAATAGTTAGGATGGTATTCAAGATAAACATTATTATCAGAAGTAAGGCAATGGACAGAAATAAGATTTCTAGTTATATTTGGAACATGTAAGATATTAGCCATGTTAAGAGATTGAATAGAAGTAGGGAATTAAGAGTGACCAATGTGTTTAATAGACAAACCTTAGCCATTAGTTACTTGCACTTGATCCTTGCCATGGTACTTTTCTCAGACGGAAAGTCTGTCAAGATCACTGGTGATATGATCCGTTGTACCAGTGTCTGTGTACCAATTTGGATCAACAACATAGGAGGAAGTTGTGATAGTTGCAGCAATATAATTTTCAGCATCTTGATAGGAATGGTCAAACTGATGCTAGCACTTTAATGCAGTGTGCCCAACCTTGCCACAAACTAGGCACAGAGGCCTACTTGTAATCCAAAATGGATTATTACCAATAGAATTGTTACCTCTGTTAGATGTATGTCTGCTACGTCCATGACCTCTGCCCCATAAAGTAGAACAACCTCCTCAGTTGTTGCATGAAATATTGTTGGCAGAGGATGCTAAGTTTTGATAAAAGCCATTTCGATGCTCCATATGCATTTCATGACTTAACAAATATGCATAGAGATCAGTGAGTGAAATAGGATCAGTCCTAGTAGTAATAGAAGTGACCAATGCATCAAATTCTGAATCCAGTCTAACAAGCATGTATGAAATTATCTCTTCTTCTTGAAGAGGTTGGCCTATGCCTGATAAAGTGTCTACAAGACTTTTTACTTTGTTGTAATAATCAGTAATAGAGAGACCATTTTTCTATATGGTTAATAGCTGCAATCTGATTTGCACTATCCTAGCCTTAGAACTTGAAGAAAACATCTGCTCTAATGCAGACCAAATTTCAGCAGAAGTAGTGAGGAGCAGTACCCGGGCTAGAACTTCTTCTGAAAGTGAAGACAGAAGGGCACCCAATACTATTTGATCTTGCTGCAACCATGCAAGATAAGCTGGATTTGGTGCTTGTAGTGCTCCTGAGTGTGATTACTGTGTGATAGTCTTAGGCCGCCAATCAGTTGTGTCGTCGACATAACCATGAAGTTGTTGGCTTCTCAGATATGGCATAAATTGAGCCTTCCATAGCAAATAATTATTACGAGTAAGTTTTATATTAATGAGGTGAGCAAAAGTGGGAGTGGGCAACAATCCTAGAGCAAATTGTTAGAAGAAATATTAATAGTGGAGCTATTGGAAGAACTTGTTGATGTCATTGTTGCCATTGGAATAGTAAGGCTCTGATACCATGAAAAATAAGAAGTAGAAGAGAAGTAAATGAATCCCACACCCAACATAAGGTGAGATGAATTCTATTTATAATATATCTGAGTTAGCTACAATGGGCTAACTGAAGTAGTAAAAATACAACAACCAGTAAACTACTGTCCTATAAACTGGGTTGTTTCCTAAAGACTAGGAAGCAATAACAGAACTGATTTAAACTAATTTTAATATTTCAACACCTATGTCCCATTAGCAACAATGGAATCCATCTCACTTTTGACAGCTTCTTTCCATGGCTCTACTTCTTAGGAAGCCATGGCTGCTTGAAAAGTTAAAGGTTCGTCCTCAACATTATAAATGATAAAGTCACTTCCAAAATCCTTAACTACCTTAACTCTCTTACTCCTTCTAGGTTCTTCCAATTCTTCAATTTGAGTGTTGGAACTATTTAGACCTGTCTTCACATCTTTCACCCCACGTGATCAGGAATAGAATCAGATGCTGAAGTTGAATCTAAAGTAGAAACATTTCGAGGCAAACCAGTTTTCATGGGAAACACATCCTCAAAGAATATAGCATCACAGTATTGAATAACTGTATTAACATCTATGCCAGGTATTTCAGACTTAATTACCAAAAACCTCATAGTATAACTTGTTTCCACATAACCGATAAAGATGGCATCAACAGTCTTTGGTCCTAACTGTTTCCTCGTGTTCAGGGATTAGAACTTTTGCAACATAACTCCACACACGGAAGTATTTTAAGTTAGGTTTCGTACCTTTCAAGACTTCAAACGGAGTTACCTCTTTATATTTATGAGGGACTCTATTCAGAATATGACAAGTCGTATTCAAAGCCCCACCCTACATATACTTAGGCAATCCAAAATTCAAAAGTAAACTATTAATCATATCTTTAAAAGTTCTATTTTTCCGTTCAGCAATCCCATTAAACTAGGCAGTATAAGGAGGTTTCTCCTTATGAATTATGTAATTACTTTAGCAATATTCAACAAATAGATTATACTTATACTCTCCACCTTTATCAGATCCTAACCTTTTAAGTTTCTTGCCAGTTTGAGTTTTATTTTTAAATATGAGACACTTTTCAAGTGCTTCATCTTTATATTTAAGTAAATAAACATAGCAATATTTACTGTAATCATCAATAAAAGTAATGAAGTATTTCTTATAATCCCTAGTCAACAAACCATTAAATTCACAAATGTTTGTGTGAACTAAATTAAGTATTTCTGAATCCCTTTCAATTGAATGATAGGGTTTTCTGGTTGTTTTAGCTTCCATATACACTTGACATTTATTCTTCTTATCAATTGCATGTTTAGGGATCAAATCTAAATTCATCATTCTTTAACAGAATCTAAATTTAAATGTCCAAGTCTACTATGCCAAATATCAGTAGATTCAATAATGTGCACCATAAGATAAACAGAATTCTCAATAGAAGAAACTTTATTCAAATCAGAAGTAAATGGTTCAACTCTTAATTTAAATAAACTATCTGACAAATAAGCTTTGCCAATAAAAATATTGTAGTGCATAATTACTACTTTATTACATTTGAAAGTAAACTCATAACCCTCTCTAACTAAATATGAATCACTAAGAATATTTCTATGAACTGTTGGAACATGTTACATCCATATGAAGAGAAAGAATACGTCCTGAAGGAAACTTCAAGTCTACGCGTCCAATCCCCAACACATTAGTTGTAGCTAAATTCTCTATCTTCACAGTTTTTCCTCTAATTGACTTGCAAGACACAAAAAGCAATTTATCAGCACAAACGTGCACATTTGCTCCAGTATTGACCAGCCATTCAAGTGGCTCATAAATAGTAAAGACTTATGGGTTAACAAAAACATACATTTCTTCATTATTAGAAGTAATGATGCTAGTCCCAACCTCAATGGTACAAATCTCAACGAGGTGTGTACTCAAATCTGCTTCCATTTGACTAGTATCCTCTACCACCACATTGACTTGTGCTTCAGAATTTGATCCTTGTTTGACTTTGGACTTCTTAGACAGACAGTCCTTAGCTCAATGCCCAACTTGACCACAATTCCAGCAAAGTTGTTTGCTTTTGGTTTCTTTTTGGCCTTACCTTTTGTCTTATTTATATTTTTAGAGTTTGAATTAACCCCCCACATTCCTCTGATTATTACTCTTTTTTCCAATAGTCACCACATGAACATTAGACTACATAGGTACAATATGACTATTCTTCTTATGTTGCTCTTCAATGGATATTGATTTCATCATATTGTTTAGAGAAATTTTCTCCGTCTTGTGTTTGAAAGACATACCAAACTCCTCCCAAAACTTAAGAAATTTTTCTATAACTGACATCACTTGGAACTTCTCAGGAAGTTCCATATGCGCTTCATGGAGCGAGTGAATAATCAATTGTAACTCTTAAGTCTGCTTAGTCACAGACTTGCTTTCAACCATCTGAAATTTCAGAAATCTATAGACATAATACCTCTCAAGACCTTGATCTTCATTATTATATTTTCATAGCATCTTTGCTATATAGGACTTAAAACAGTAGACATCAAAGAGAACATTTGTCAAGGCTGACAGTATTACCCCTCTACTTACATTGTTCCGTTCATCCCATGCAGCAATCTCAACTACTTTAGGATGCCTTTCAGTTGATACGGGCCTGTCTACCTGCACTGCTGACAACAAGCCCCTCATGGTCAACTAAATTTTCATGCGTTGTTGCCAATGCTTGAAATTCTGCCCTGAACCGAATTTGTCCAGCAAACCATTTAAGTCAACCAAAGGCTTATACGCAGCAGAAGTAGTACTTGATGAATTGGTCATTGCACACAAACAGGTAATTGTGAAATAACTTCTTGAAAATTGTTAGAAAATCGGTAATGATGAGCACAGATAGGAAACTCAACTGAATTAAACAAGTACCGCCTATACCCGATCAGGGCTCTAACAAAAGTGTAATTATCAATTATCAATAAAACCAGCAAGGCCAAATAGTCCAAACACAAAGTAATCAGGCAAAATTCAAACCAGAAAAATAAGTCAATAACGGACCTGAACCGTAGAGCTAGAATACAACTTATCTGGTAGAAGCGCAGACCGAATCACTATTTCAATACTGGTTTGCCTTCAAAAAGCCATTCGCTCCACTTACCGGTGCGATGGGTAAAGCGATTCTCATTGCAGGATAAGACGGTCTCAGATCGCCGTCGACACACACCAACTGCGATCATTTCGAAAATCTTCTCAATTCATCGGTCCCATCAAGTCAGAAAAAATATGGATCGCGGGGAGAGAACAAAAGAGGCGTTTATTTTTCTGAAGAAAAAAAAACAGAGCATCGCGGCTCTGTTCTATTTTTTTCTTTTACTATAGCCTCAGGAAAAAAAAATCCTACACCAATCCGAATTAGGAGACCTAATTCTTATCAGTGTTGACCTTTCCTTTTCCTGTACAAGTTAGAATTAATTGGGCTAAATAAAAAGATTGGAACGTGAAATTATGTTCGAGCCAAGACGGGCGGGCGGCGCACGAGTGTGGCAGTCCCACTACCTTGGATTTTTCTATCAAATCTATAGAAAAGCCTTTTAGTATTTAAGGGCTTCAACACTCCTCAACTTTTCTCATGTAAGACTCATGTATAACATGAGTTCTCAAATAGTTAAATATCCAATTTTAATGACATTTAATTATAAATTGTTACCATTAAAATGGCTTTTACCATAATCAAAACAATCTTTAACATGTCAAAAACAACTCCCATTAATTGTTTTAAAACTAATCATGAATTAAAAATTATAACTTCCAAAATTACCATTTTCAACATATTCTTTAAATGTCTCTTCGCAATAGCTAATATATAGCGGAATTCCAAGTGGCAACTAAGAATAGAAGCTTTTGAATGTTAGAGTATAGATAGCTGGTTGCAAATGCTTTTTGATCCAAGTAACTATCTATCATTTACTAAGGATGAAAAGGAAGAATTGGCCAACTATATATGTTGTGGTGACAATAGAGAATACCCGACTATTCACAAATAAAGTTAGAGTTGGAGAGAAGACTAAAACATAGAATGAACTCTCTGTGCGGGAGATATTGCAATTAGTGCATATATTGCCAGAAGAAATCATGAAGGAAGGATCTTCAAACTATGGACTAGTTCTGAACCAACTCGTGGTGTTTACGTTGCTAAAGCTATAGCAGCATTCAATACTCTCAAAGTTATTGTTGACTTTTTAACAAAATCTATTTTGAAAGAGATTCACTTAATATAGTAAGCAAACTAAATGGGGCCCTATCTACAAAAAAAAAATAAATGGGGCCCAATGGCTGAAGAATGTACTGGAAGTAGGGCTGTTCAAAATACGGTCCAAACCGATTTTTCGAACCGAACCGAACCGAATATATGATTTTGGTTCGGTTTTTTAGGAAAACGGTTTGGTTCGGTTCAGTTGTGGAGAAGGGTTTTTAGTTCGGTTCGGTTTTCGGTTCAGTTGAATTTTAATTCAACCGAACCGAAAAATCGAAATATGAATTTAAAAAAAATTTTTTTTTTTAATAAATTAAAACTAAAAAATGGAAACCCTAAACAACACCTCTCTTTCATTTCACTCCCGAGCCGTCCTGACTCTATCTCTGTGCGACGTGCGTCTGTGCCGCCACCTGCCAAGCGCCAACTCCTCCTCCTCTCCTCCCAACTCCCTTCCCTTTCGGAGCTTCGCTTCCCTCTTTCACTGTCCAACAACCTCCATTGACTCCATTTCACTGTCCAATCCAACCTCCATTGACTCCATTTCGCTCTCCTTGATATCCCTTTCACCTTCGGTCCTCCACTCCATCCCTTTCAGTGTAAGGACTGCCGCGGTGTCGCTGCCGCCCGCGACCGGTGTTCGGTGAATCGTGGGGTAAGCCACTCTTCTCGTCTCTGCTCTTCAACAGTTTGCAGCACCACAAGATTTTTGCTCTGTTTTTATTTTATTTTGTGGATTCTCAATGATTGTTTAGCATTTTTGCAAATTCTATGGTTTGTTCAAGTTCTACTCTTAGCTATTGTTATCAATGGATCTTGATTTTTTTTTTCCCCTTTTACTTTAATATGTTGGTGATTACTTCAATTCCTTGTGTGCAACGCCACGGCCACAACGGTGACTCTGATGTTTCTACTCTTTGATTGATCATCAGGTGAGCTCTGTAGCTGCTCTTCTATCTATGCTTGCTATATGTATATAAATGTAACGTGTAATTGTAGTTGTGGCCCTTGTGGGAAGCATGTGTGAATTTCTATTTGCTTGCGAGTTTACTTACTCTGTGAAGATTCTAAGGAGTAGTGAGGAAATCAGTTTACCTTTTTTTTTCCCTAAAAAAAATATACTTTGGCTGGTTTTATTTGGTTGTGTTTGGATGAAGTGGACAGACATGAAGGTTAGGATTTTTATAATTTGAGACAGTTTTTTGGATAGAATTATGTTAATAGCAGAGTATGAAGTATGAACTAGCTACAAAGAAACAAAAGAGAAGGATATTTCAGTGAAATTTTAAGGGTTTGTTGTCACCTTGCAATGTGATTTCAGTATTTCCACAATGTGGTTTCATCAGTAGCTTTAGGTATGATCAATCACTTTTGTTGGCAGCTATTGATTGCTATGAAGGGCTAAAACCCCAAAGAAGAATGATATTAAGAATTTGATGTAGAGTGAAGAAGATTTTCTTCCAAATCAACATCTTTTATTTCTTCTGTTTGCAGAAATTAGATCTCCAAGCATGAATTTCTCATCTATGGTGGTTTCTTCTTAGCATATAAAAGGAACAAGGGACAGCATCATTTCTTCTATGAAAGTGATCATCGCATAAACTCGAGATTCACATCCCATATCTAAATGGCCCACCAACAAAACGTATTTGTTTTAGTCTTTTCACAAATGATTTGGTCTCGTTCATCGAGAGAATCCACTTTCTTGTTATTCTCATATTTTCATTAATTACCTCAACTAATTAGCACCTAGTTGGAAAAAACCATGCCGATTAATCCAGACTTCTTTTTGAGGGAAAATCCGGATGTTATTATGCTTATTTGGGTAAATTTAACACATTATAGTTAGTTGGGATGTAGATTTTTGTATTAACCTTATCATCATTCTCACAAGTCGTTAAATTAGTATATAATTCTCTATAGATATTACTACGCTACTTAATTGATTAAGCCTAATCAAACACAAGGATAAATATATTGATACTAAACAAGTCTTTCTCTAACAAACTTCTTAAACATTCCATTCTTCTTATTATATATTAGTATTTAGTGCTACTCCTTTTCTTGGTTTTAAGTCAATTTCTACAAGTTTAAAACAAGTGTTACGTACCTTCTAATTAAGCTGATATCTTGAGTTTATAAACTGTTCTTATCTCCTTTTCTAGGCAGCTTTAAGATTTGACATGTCCTTTTTTTATGACTTGATATCAAGAGAAATATTTTGCGGAGCTGAGTTGCATTATGCCTAAACCATTAAGTGCTGGGTTAAATTAAAATGCTCTTCAGCTGGCTAATTATGCGAGTTCTTAGCTTGCATCTTTCATTTGTATTAGATTTTCATATCATAACTCTTGAGATTGGTGGGATGAAGTTCTAGAATTTCAAATCCCCTTGAATCATTTGAGTTAGGATTGGTTAATCATTATTTATCTTAGCATCCCATCTCTTGTTGTCTTGTGAACATGATCCTTTGAAGAATTTGCCTAGTGATTATCATTTACATTTTTTACTTACAGCTTCTAAGTTTATTTACATTTTTAGTTGTAGAATGTTAGATCAAGCAGATAGTATCCGTAGGAGTAACTCACAAGATAATCCAGCAAGTCATGAAGGGTCTAATACTTCAAGCAACCAACGGAGTTCTAAGAAGAAAAGGGAAATAGCACCACGATCAATTGTGTGGTCACATTTTACTAAATATACAACTGAAGATGGAGGGAAAAAAAAAGTAAGGTGCAATTATTGCAGTCTTTCTTATGCAGCTGATCCTAGTATAAATGGTACTACTTCACTGAAAAATCACATGAAAGGCTGTTTGAAAAATCCATACAATAATGAGGCTCATGCAACCCAACTAAAACAACAACCACACTCACTTGCACATGGTGGTAAGGTCGGTTCAGTTGTTACTTGGAGGTTTAATCAAACTGATACTAGAAAGGCATGTGCATATATGATTATTGTGGATGAGCAACCATTTTCATTTGTTGAAAAAGAAGGATTTAGGCATTTCATGTCCGTTGCTTGCCTATCTTTCCAAATTCCATCTAGAACTACCATTACAAGGGATTGTTATGATACTCCCTCCGTCCCATTAAAATTGACCCACTTACTATTTTGGGATGTCCCATTAAATTTGACATTTTTCTTAAAAGGAAAGTTTTTACTATATAATTTATTATAAAATAATCAATATACCCCACATATATTATATTTATATTCTTAGATTTGACATAAAGTATTATGGGACCCACATATTTTTTATTTTTATTATATTATATTATTATTATTATATTGTAATTTTTACTTTTGCATAAAATATCGTGCCAAGTCAACCACTGCCAATTTTAAGGGGGCGGAGGGAGTATCTATTGGGAAGAAAAGACAAAATTGAAGGGTTTTTTGAGACATTCATCTAAGAGAATTTGTCTTACCACTGATTCATGGACTTCAGAACAGAAAATTAATTATATGTGTCTCACTGCTCATTTTATAGATGATGATTGGGTATTGTATAAAAGGATTCTAAATTTTTGTCCAATAGACAGTCATAAAGGTGAGGCGATTGGAAAAGGGGTGGAAAAATGCTTACTTGACTGGGGGATTGAAAATGTGTTTGCAATTACTATTGATAATGCGAGTTCTAATGATGTTGCTGTTAGTTATTTGAAGAAAAGATTTTCTAATTAGAGTACTAATTTGCTTGGGGGAAAGTATCTTCATGTGAGGTGTATAGCACACATAATAAATCTTGTTGTGTCTGATGGTTTAAAAGAGATTTGTCCTTCCATTACTCGTGTTCGAGCAGCTATTAGATATATAAGGCAATCTCCGAGTAGGTTGAAAAAGTTTAAGGAGTGTGTTGAAATGGAAAAGATAGAAAGCAAGAGGTTATTATGTTTGGATGTTCCCACTAGATGGAACTCGACTTATTTGATGTTAGATACAGCTTTGAGTCTTGCAAAAGCCTTTGAAAGATTTGAAGATTTAGATCCATATTTTAAATTTGATCTACTGGTTGATCATGGTGGGCTACCTAGTGAGGAAGATTGGGATAATATTTCTCGTTTTGTAAAGTTTTTGGGTCACTTCTATGAACTTACATTGCGGATTTCTGGTTCATTATATGTGACTTCAAATCAAGTGCTTCATGAACTTAGTGATGTGGTTAAATTGTTGAATACCTGGGAATGTAGTGATGATGCAGAGTTGAGTCAAATGGCAAAGAGAATGAGAAATAAATACAATAAGTATTGGGGGAATCATGAGAAAATGAATTTCATCATGTTTTATGCAGTTATTCTTGATCCCCGATTTAAATTGCATTATGTTGGGTGGGTGATTCAAAAGATGTATCCAGATAATATTACTCTTGGGGATAAGGTGAAAGAAGGTATTCAAGAGCTTTTTGAGGAATATAAGATGATGAATGTTTCTCAAGTTGATCATTGCTTGCCACTGCCATCATCAAGTGCATCTTCTAGTTTAATTTCAAGTCAACATTCACAATATTCATTGAAGCCATCATTAAAAAGGCGAAATTTAGAAGTGGACACTAGGCGTGAGTATGATATGTTTCTTAATGAGGGTGGGGGAGTTGATACAAAAAGTGAATTGGATAAGTTTCTTGGTGAAGAAAGGGAAAAAGATGAAGATGATTTTGATATTCTAAAGTGGTGGAAGCTTAATGCTCCAAGATTTCCTATTGTTGCTCAAATGGCTCGTGACATATTGGCTGCTCCAGTTTCTACGGTTGCTTCCGAGTCAGCTTTTAGCATGGGAGGTCGTGTTCTTGACACGTTTAGAAGCTCTTTGACTCCAAGAATGGTGCAATGTCTTATGTGTGCCAAAGATTGGTTGCGTAATGAAGCAAAACCAGTTAATATTGAAGAAGACATTGATATTCTTGAAAAAATGGTTCATGGTAATCTATTTCATGTTCTATTTTAGCTTTTTAATACTTGTAGATATTTATTTATGTCTTAATTTGTTTTCTAACTTTTCATTTAATTTCCTTTTTGTAGAATTTGCAAAATGTGGTCATGAATCAACCATTCTTGATCTTTAAAGAGAATTTAAGCGATTGAGAATTCAAGTAAGCTATTTTTCTTTAAATTCATGCCTAAGTATCATATTTTTAGTTAAATTTGTCTCTTGAGAACTTCAATTCACACTTGAGCATTTTTCAGGGGGACTTCGCTTTGAATAGGAGGAACCAAGTAAAGAAAATAAATTGATGTCCACTGTCCAAGGCAGAAATGGATAACATAACTATTTGTCTTACTTCTCAATGATTTACTTTTCCTTTGACACTTATATGATGCAATTTGAATGGTCTCATTTCTAGATGTTTGGATGAAGATAATGGATGATGTTTGGATGAATAGTCTCATTTCTAAATGTTTGGATGATGTTTTGATGTTTGTGGAGTTATTGAGAAATATGTGGATGTTTGGATGTTTGGAGTCATTGAGAAATATGTGGATGTTTGTGGGGTCATTGAGAAATATGTGGATGTTTGGATGTTTGGAGTCATTGAGAAATATGTTTGGATGTTTGGTCATGTTTGGATGTTTGGAGTCATTGAGAAATATATGGATGTTTGTGGGGTCATTGGTTGATGGTAGTTCTTGGATGGGGGGTTTCATCAGATTTTGTCAAGGTGTTGATGGTAGTTGTTGTTTTCCATTTCTTGCACGTGACTGTTGTTTGTAGGGATCAATGTTGAAAGCCCACATCAAACATAAAAGCCTTGCTGATAATATTGAGAGAATTTCATGATGTTTGGTTCGAGAAGTGCAATCATGGAAGCCCACATTTTACTATGATTGGAATTTTGAGCCCTGGAGTTCTATCATTAGTTCAATTAGAAAGCTAAATCTTGAATCTTTTAATGCTAAGAACTTTAAGTCCAGGCAGAGATTACTGTTTTATGGTTAATATTTCCTTAAAGATTGTTTTCCTGTTGTTTTTTCAGAATGTAAGTCTTGGAGGCCTACCTTATCAGATCATTTATTGTAGCATCAATTTTCTGCAGAGATAAAAGCTGCCTTGTGTACTTGTCTTCTGCAGGGTTGAGAACAATGAGAAGAAGCAGGTATGTTCCCTTGTTGGCAAATATAATAGCTCAGATTTATCAAAGACATTTGGTGCATCACGTGTTATTGTAATGGTTGTATTTGGTTGAATCACTAGTATGCAATTTGCCTAATATTAAAAGGGGCCAATGGTTGGTGAGTATGTGTTAGCAGCGTAAGTATGAAGCAAAGAGGACTAGAGTAGATAACCATTGATTTCATGACTTGGTGATCACTTTGATCTTATTGACAAGTGACAAATCAATCAGCCCCTCTCTGTAGTTCATGTTTTTTCTTGAAAACAAATCACAAATGTAAATAAAATCCATTAAATGAAGTCATAAAATGGCATGCATCTATTCCATTGACCACTAGAACATATGTACTGATTTAAGGCTTGTCTTGTTTGTTTGGAATTGGAGTCTTAGCCATGAATTTTACACTTCAAGATGCCTTCAAAGGGCAGATGCATGCGTAAAAGTTTGAATATTTGCCACAATTGGAAATAAATTTTTGCAGAATTATTGTGCTTCATATACACCATTGCCTCTGATAAAATAGAAGAGTCTTTTCCAGCTGATCTGAGTTTCTTTGCTCTTTCTTTCCGGATAAATTCTTCAGACTTTCTTTTGGCTTCAACTTGTTCTTTGGCTCCTCGAGCAATATGGTCAATTGAGGAAAATTGGAGGGTTAGGGGCTGCTGTGAATCATGTGATGTTGTGTAATATTTTTCTTTATGCCTATGTAATGTATATGTAATGGTATTGGACTCATTAGTTATAATGGTTGGATTAATGTGTATTGGGCCATTTTTAATATTTTGGACTTTATATTGGACTTGGATTTTAGTGATGTTTGTTGGGCTTTTTTTTAATGGGTTAGGATTTAATTTTCGGTTATAAACCGAACCTAACCGAATCGAAAACAGTTCGGTTCGATTGTCCCGGTTTTGCACAATAACCGGTTCGGTTCGATTTGACAACAAAAAAATTAAAAACCAAATAAAACCGATTTAAAAAATCGAAAACCGAACAGTTAACCGTTTGAACAGCCCTAGCTGGAAGAGTGATTACAGATACTATTAAAACTATTTTGGCAACTCAAGTGGGTTGAAGAACAGAATATATTCTTAAAATTATTATAGATATGTATTCGACCTAATTAATCGGGCTAAATTATATAATTTTCAGTATCTGTAATAGTTACTTTATTTTTATACACTTAATTTCGTTACTTTTTTGTATAGAGGAGGTAATTTTGATTTACAAACATCTTCTAATTTAATGATATAAACATTTATTTAGAATATATATATATATACAGAAAGTTATCACAATGTTCAGGTATATATATATATATATATATATATATATATATGTGTGTGTGTGTGTGTGTGTGTGTTTGTGTGAGGCTCCCACAACTGCCATCAACTGTAGCTTTCATTATGGTTGGCAGGGTTTTGACAGCTAAGAGACAAGTGATGTTCCTTCTTAAATACCACGTATGATATTGAACTGAAGGAGGTGGTTGGTGTTGCAAAAGGATTCCCTTTTTTACTAAAATAGAAGAAAAAAAATCTTGCAACTCCATGAAGATTCTAACATTTTCCCCTGACCGATAATCTGTCGTTTACAGCACTCAATTACGTAGCAGAAGATCAAAATCAGTACACTATGACGACTTGACAAAAATATTAACTGTGGCATATATACTTGTCTTGATGCTTCGCGCAAGTTAATGATACCATGTTGAATTGAATTTCTCGGCCTGCAATTCACCTGTCCCTTTAAATTATGCATATCAAACTATATTTTTAATACAAGATTCAAACTACATTTTCCAGTCTCATTGGAGTCCAAGACCTGTTCTTGACGGAGCTAACTAGCTAATAGTTCATAAGTCATCCAAAGCAATATACGCTCAGTACAAGAATTCTTATATGCTAAAATATGTAGAATATTCATCCCTAAAGAAATTTTTGGATACCTCAATTAGTGTATTTGACTGAACGAGAGGGACAGATTTAGGAGCTAGAAATTTTTCTCGTACAAATCCCGATGGAGGGAAAAAATAACAGGAAAAGTCTAATAATATATCTGAAAAAAGTAGTAAAAGGAAACAACACATTGAACATGATGAGAATGACAAATCTTTTCTTATTCCGCCATATTCCCTGGCTGGGCAATTTTTTTCTGTTTTCTATGTTTTGGTTCTTCTCAGAGCTTCACCACTTCAGGGATGTGTACTGGGTACCTATCAATGCAATCAGACCAAGGCCCGTCTGATAGGAACTTGATGTTTTTGTTACACTTCCAAGCAGCGCTGTTACACTTGAATCCACTTCCAAATGCAATTTGCCAAACTCTGTCACCTTTGCACATCCTTCCTTTGGCCTCAATGTAGCTCAGCTCATACCATAGTGACGATGAGGATGTGTTGCCAAATCGGTGCAGTGTCATCCTTGATGCCTCCACGTGCTCGGCCGATAGCTGGAGGTTTTTCTGGAGTTCATCAATCACCGCTCGTCCTCCAGCATGAATACAGAAATGCTCAAAGGCTTGTTTGAAGTCTGGAATGTAGGGTTTCCACTTGGGATTGAAGAATTTTCGGGCTATGAGAGAGACAAGAAAGAGAAGCTGCTCTGATGCCGGGAGAACAAGAGGGCCAATTGTGGTAATATTGGATTTCAAGGCTTCGCCCGCGATTACCATGAGATCTTTAGAGAGTGATATCCCCGACTTCCCTTGTGGATCTTCTTCTTCAAACACACAACGATAGGCCTTATCATTAGCTCCTTTGTGGGTACGAACAACGTGGAGTAGCCTGTATTTGGCTCGACTCCGGTCAGACCTACGGTTTGATAGCAAAATAGCAGCGCCACCCATTCGGAAGAGGCAATTTGGAAGGAGCATTGATCTCTCTTTGCCTTGGTAATAGTTTGGCGTGATGATTTCAGTGCTCACCACCACAGCGTTGCAGTTGGGATATACTTGGAGAAGATCACGAGCTAAATCTATAGATATTAGCCCTGCACTGCAGCCCATCCCTGAGAGGTTGAAACTCTTGATATTACCTCGCATCTTGTATTTATTGATTACCATTGCTGAAAGAGATGGAGTTGGAGAGAAGAGACTACAATTTACGATAAGAACGTCAACATCTTTGGGCTTCAACCCTGTTTTCTTGAAAAGTGTATCCATGGCAGAAAATATGACCATTTCCGCTTCTTTTCTTGCTGCTTCCATGGAGGGTGGTGGTGGAATATAATGTATTGCAGGAGGCAAACAAGTCTCCTCACCAAGGCCAGAGCGCTCAAGAATTCTCATCTGAAATTCAACACTTTTTGGCTCATGGCTGAGAATTATTCTTGAATGTTCCATGAAGGTTGAAAATGGTACACGACAAGAGACAGGAGGCTTGTAACAAGCATAATCAACTAGATAAATTGGCCTAGGCCTCGACATGAAGTATAAAGTGGACACAAATATGATTAGAAAGGAAGAACCCAATATTTGTATCAAATTAAATTGAAGAGACCTCCAAGCACTAATGATCTCATGGGGCCCTGAACGAAGAAGTTGAAAGGCAATGCTTACCATTATCGGCACCAGCAATAAAGTCAGAAAGTGATTAACAAGATATTGATACCCTAGTTTCACATACTTGAGCTGGACGGAGTTGGGAAACTCCGGTGACCTCGGAGGCATCCTCGGAGAGATTCAGACAGAAAAAAAGAGAAAGAAAATGGTCCCAAAAATTGAATGCTTGTTGAAATTGAATAGAGTACTTGAGATTTGAGGTCTGTGTGAGTAATTAACTTGTGGAGTATCGGGACATTTAAATGCTCAGGGGACCATGGAAGTGAATGGGAGGCAGATAAGCAAAATAAATGAAGGTCATATCTCACCCCAACGCTCACTTTGGCTAGGCTATGTGAAATCATTTTACTAATTAATTTTAAATTTTTATTATCAAAGATAATTTGGTTGCACTAGTCGTGTTCGATTAAATAAATAAACAAATAAAAGATAACTTGGTTCTTTGATAGGCAAAATGAAAAAAAAAAAAAAAATTGTGTCTGCTTGTCTGCATGAGGGTTAATCCATTTGAGATAATTAAGATTGCTTGTCTATATAAGCTAGCTAAAGCTATGCAAACTTGTTGTAAATTTCAAACTCTATCGTCTTAGGTATGTAAATCTAATTTATGGCGTTTCATATAGTAAAATATTTTTAATTAATTAAATTATATTCTATCATTGTTGTCTTAAAATTTAAATTTACATTCTAATTGAAAAAAAAAATCAAACTAATCTATAAATATTGGTAAAGTGATTAAAAAAGTCAATGCTAACTTATAAAAGTGATTTCGTGTTTTTATCTTCAAAGTTGAATGCATTTGGCAGTTGTGAAAGTTCATACTTGGAAGTTAGAATTTGCGCAGGTCTTTGTGTTGGTACACTTGTACCTCCAACCTAGCCAATTTATTAATACAGTGTTTGGAAATATCGCCTCCCATAAGGTATTACAATTGCTCTAGAACTGACCCAAACCAAACACGCCATTAAAAATTTTTGTTCGTTCTTCAAGTATCTAATTTCTTTGTAAGATAGTACAATTTTGTTTCACAACACGTCATCTATAATTAATGGCTTGGAGAGATTAAGGTTTTCTAGTTTTTCCTTAATTAAGGTAGTTGCAGTTTGGTGGCCGCCTTTTGTCAGTTTTTTCTCCGCTACTTTTTTCCCCTAAATTTAATTTAAATCATTTTTAATGGCTGCCAATTCTTCTTTGACCTTACTCAACACAAATATACATAAAAAAATACATACTATATTTAGTTTTAAAACAGAAAAAAAAATCATTAGACACGTTTTTTCGATTAATTGCTAAACAATTAAATATTTAACTTATTAATGAGCCGCAACAGTGTGTAGTATTTTCGTTTTTGGCTCCTCTGATACTTGAAGAGGTTCAAGATTTATCTTTCTTAAGCATGATTCGGTTATGATGAAATATGAAAGTAAAAAGGGATGGAAAAATAAATATAAAACTAAATGACTTATTCATATTAGGTTGAAAAAGAGATGGAGAAGGAATCGGAAGGGATTAATTTCCATCCTCGTTTAGTATTAGCGATTCTTTTGGCTTGTAGAGTTTTATTCTTATATGTCTGTATTGGGATTTATTTAGACGATAATTCAATTTTCGCTTTGAAGTTAATGTTAGTTATGCTTATTGCTTTTTTTCTTCCTTTATTATAAAGAACCCTTGTTTGAGACGACGAGACGATATTCCTGGATCATTTAGGCCACTTATTAAGAGTGTTACAATTAGTATAAGAGCTTAGGATTGGATTATGCCTAGGAATGACTTAGAAACTTAGTATTATATCTTGCAAGGATGAAAAGAATTGATGCCAAGTTTGACCTTATTTCATTAGTTGTAAAAGTTAATTAATTGAGATAGAAGATATAATTAAAAATAAATAAATTACATAAATATTGCTATATCCTCAATTTCCCTTACTCTCCAGTTCCTCCTCTATTGCCAAATAAGAATAAGGTATAATTCTATTGGTTGAACTACTTGTCTTGTTTCCCACCCCCTCTTTCATAAACCAAAACCAAACTATACTTAATTGAAGTATTAAATTTCGAGTTCTTGGCACAACCACACACCGGGAGCGAGTAGGAGCCGCTGAGATACCAAACGATCTCAACGACACTTTACAATATATTTAGTACATCTAAATTGGCATTATTAATCTAAGTTTATAAATTAAAAAGTTTTTATTAATTAGAAAATTTTGTTTATTTTAGTATATACTTATTTTATTCTATTGAGTCATGTTTAATATTTTTCTATTGCAATTTAGATTGCTTAACATTAAAAAAAAAATCGTTATCAACCACGGCCAAAAGCATCGTAATGTCGTCGCAGAAGTAGCGAGAGACTGTTTTACGACGGTCATACCCATTGCAGAAAAGTTCATCGCTAACAGCGACAAGAGGATAATCCGTTACAATATATGTAATATTTTATAAATTAAGAAAATCTCTTATTAATTAAAAAAGTTAATTAGTTTTACTATATACTAGTTTTATTTTATTAAGTCTTGTTTAGTACTTTCTTATTACCAAAGTTTTTAGAATCGGACGGCACATTGAGTCGAAAATTTTATTAATTTACGGTTCAATGGTCAGACTGTAATTGGACTACAATTGAATCGATAATATTTTAATTTAAAAATTAAAAATATAATTATTTTAAAAAACAAAATTGATCAATAATATAATGTAATTCAAATCTATAAAGGCATAAATAATAAAATTAAGAAAAAATTTTGATATTTTTCTATTACTATAAAGTATTTAGTTTCTCTGTGTAACTTTTTTTTTTCTATGTATATATTATCTTATCTAGAGAGAGAACGGTTTAATTCGATTGGACCGATCGATTCAATAGTTTATCAATTGGACTAATCAGTTTAAAATGCTTTGCACAAAATAGAACGGTTTAGGAGGGGGAAAAAACTCAAAATAAAGGATCTAACCAATTAGAGTACCCATTCACGGTTTGATCAGTCGGTATAATTATCCGGTCCAAAAAACAGTAGGAAAAAAATTAGATAATAAAGTAGGAAAAAAAATAACTTATTATGGCCATGAAACTAAGGGGTATAAGGTGTGTAATTCTATAACTAACAAAGTGATTATTAGTAGAGATGTTACTTTTGATAGAAGGCATCTTTGAATTAGTCTAATGAGGGAATGATAATTTTGTCCAACAAGAAAGGGAGCAAGTTGAGCACCCTGTTAGTGTGCGCTACTTCTGTGCACTCTTCCAATTGCCGTTAAGGACAACCCTGTCTACCAGTACATTAGCAGAATTATATGGTTGCTATTAATGATGATTTATCTTATAAAGATATTGTTAATTTTGCCTTATTTACAAAATGGAATCCAATTACTTATGACGATGTTGCTAATGATGATCTTAGAGATATCAAATATATTTTTATATTTCCTCATCTTTATATCAGACTTATTGTAAATCCTACAAAGTGATATCAAAGTTTCTACAATTGGTATCAAAGTTAGATCAATCCAAAACAAGCTAGCTAGATCGATAAAAAGAAAAAAGAAAAGGGCCAATCAGAGCATGGTTGATATGGAAAGACCCAATACATATCCTCGTACAATTCCTTCTTATCCAATTCCTATCTTTGATGGTAGAAATGGCTTTAAATCACGGCATTCAATATGCAAACTTTTTGCACTGCCATTCATCTTTGGACTATTGTTAAAAAGGGTTTCGAAGAACCTCAAACTAATGACAAAGGAAAAAAGATAGGATTTTGAGGAAAAGAGACAAATGGATGCCACTGCACATCTTTATTTTTCAGTATGTTGGTGATTGATTGAGAAAAAAAAATCATGTATGCAACGTTAGGAAATGAGACACGAAAATTTTTGATGAAATCTTATAGAGGTTAGGTTTCTTTTAAAAGTTATATTAATAAAGAAATTATTGAAGAAGATCAAATTTTTAACGTGAAAAAGTAAAAAAAAAAAAGTTAATGAGAATGTTGTTGAGGTAGAAAAGTTTGAAACTCTACTTTCTATAGATGAAATTAAAGAGAATCCAAAAAAGGTTCAAATTTTTTATTATTGATGAAAATAAAACAATTATTAAAGTTGAATTATCCGATAATTTGAAGAATTATATCTTATTTGATATTTCCAAAGAATCTGAATTTTCATTGATTAAGAAAGAAAACATTGAGTTGAAAGATTACAAAAAAATTGATTCTACTGATCCTCCTTGTTGTGTTGAAGAAATTAATTTGTTGAGTACTAATATTGATGATATGATAGAAATTCAAAATTCTTTGAAAGATGAGATTTTTTATAAAGTAGACAGTGTTAATATTCTTAAAGTTGGAAATCTTATTGAAAGAAAAGAAATTGTGAAATTCGATAATCTTGTAAGAGATGAATTATTTGAAGAAAGAAAGAAGAATCATTATATGTATATGGATGCACAAGACTTCTTTGATATGGTAGAATTAGGAACAAAATTATTTGCAAAGTACAACATTCATCCTCTATCCTTTTTATTGTGAAGATAAAATTGATTATAAATTGATATCGCACGAGTTGTTTACACATTGAAATTTTAACTTATGATAATATTTTAGAACTTTAATACGTTGAAAATTTTTGGTTTAAGGGAGATATTAATGTTGGCATTTCTGATCCAAACTTATCACTTGGTTTAAGGGAGGTAATGTTGGCATTATTAACCAATACTTATCAATTAGAAGAGATTATTAATTTTAATATTTATTAGTTTTATTTTATTGAATCTTATTTAGTACTTTCCTGTTGCTATTTGAATTGCCTAATGTTGATAGGAGTTAAATTTCTAATTCGAATTGATATTGCATTTTAGTCTTGTAAAACCTATTTACATGGGCTTTGTGTCAATAGTTATTTGTATGTGATGGAGTTATAGTCTAAGATTTAATCCTATAAAATAATAATAAGGCTTAGTCCCATGAGAATTTTAAGAGATGCCATGGAGGTTGATGGATACATAAGTATTGAGAGTATAACAACATATTGTATTGTTTGATTATCGAACACTATTCACTATTATATTGTGCAATTTACATCAAATATATTTTTATATTTCTTCATAGGGTTTATTACAATTTACTCCTATTAAATTAGGGGATAGTAACACTTAGTATTGGCATACGAGTCGGGCCAGCCCGTCTGTTCCATGGGCCGTTCCAAGTCCATCCTAACCTGACAGCTTGCCAAGCCCCCTTATGACGGGTTGGTTTGCAGTCCGGTCTTGCAAGCCAGTTCGTACTGGATCAAAGAAAAAATTTCTTGACCCGCCAGAATTCAATTCTTTTTTTTTACAATCCTCTCTCAATAGCCATATTCACTTTTTCACTCAAAACTCTATAAATACCCCAATTCACCCCAAAAGTTACCAAATACTCTCTTCAAACCTCAATTTTCTCTATTTCTTCTACAAAAATTGAAGTGTTGAAATAGAATTTGTTAGGTATATATTTTTAGAATTCTTCAAGTATCTACTTCAAAATTTAAAAGTTTATTAAATGATAGTCAAGCATTGATATCCTAGTAGGATATTGTTATCTCTAAATTTCGAACAATATAGTACTTTTTAAGATATTTAAGTATCAAATTTCCCTCTTATATAATTTTTATTTTTTTAAATAATAAAATCGATAGGAATTTAAGTTAAACCTCTTACCACTTTCACTTCAAAGTACCTTTTCTTATAAATACAAACAATCATGTTATTTAAATTATAAAAAAAAAGAAGAAAAATTAAAATTCCTAACCAAAAAAAAAAAACTAAAGGAAGAAGCCCACTAGCTCAGCCCTCGGGCCTCATGGTCCTAGGGGTTGGTCCGTGCCGGGCCCAAGGCTATTGGCCGAGGGCTCACCCGGCCCGACTTTGGATGGGACTGGCTCACATGGCCTAAGGGCCAATCCAGAGGCCCACGAGCCAACCCACATGCCAATGTTGATGACACTTTAATACTATAAGTTATGATAAATGCACTAGAAATTCATTGATCATTAGTTAATAAAGATATTGACTAATGAAAATTATTTTTGTAATAAAATTTCTATTTTAACTATACTAATTATAAGATACTCAAAATAACATTTTGGTGAAGGGAACTTGGCACATGAAGTATTTGTAGGCCTATAATTCTTTTTTATAACATTTGGTATTAAAATGCTATTATCCTAACTTAATAAGATAAAACGCAACAAACATATAAACTGAAATTTCAACAACTTTGTCAAGACCTAAATATGTTGTAAATTCAAGTATAACAGGCCCAAGATAAAATAATGAAATTGTACCAACATTTTTCCTCTAAAAAAAAAAAGTTGCCATAAAAATTATCAACTTTTCCTAATAATCTATTCAACAATCAACCAATCTATTAAGTCATTGATGACTTTACTTTTTTTTTTTTGTGGTGAGGAATATATTAGTACAATTTCGTGATTTTATTTTAGATTTGTTATACTTGAATTTGTATCGTATTTAAGTATTGGTAAAAATGTATATAACAGTGTTGTTGGGACCGGTTCGGTTCGATCTGGTACTTCAGACCGGTTCTCTCAAAAATCGGTGGTTTTTTAAAAAATCGTGTTGGATCGGCCGGTCCAACATTGAACCGGTTTCTTTAAAAAAAATTGGGGCAAATTTTATAATTTTTGAGGGATAAATTAAATTATATAATTCAATAAACTGCTTTAATGTATTAGATTGTTAGTTATAAACTAAAAATGACTACTTTTAATCATGAATTTGAATATTTATATCTTTATGGATTTAAATTACACTACATTATTGATCAATTTTCTTTAAAAAATAATTATATTTTTAATTTTAAAATTATAATATTACCGATTCAATTACGGTCTAATTACGATTTGACCATTAAATCGTGAATCAGTAACTTTTTCGATTTCATGACCAGTCCGGTTCTGAAAACATTGGTATATAATATGTCTAATTTCAGAAAGTTGATTGAAACTTTAGTTTATGTGTTGCATTTTATCCTATTAAGTTATGATAATGACACTTTAATACTAAAAATTATTTTTAAAAAATAGTATAACTCCACAAATGCTTCATGTGTCAAGTTTCCTTTATTAAAGCGTGATTTTGGACATCTTATAATTAGCATGGGTAAAATAGACATTTTATTAGAAAAATAACTTTCATTAGTCAATAATATCATTGACTAACGGTCAATGAATTTATAATATTTTTTTTATAACTTATGGCATAAAGTGTCACTATCTCCTAACTTAATAGGAGTAAATTACAATAAATCTTATTTTAAATCCTACAAAGTAGTTTTAAATTTTTTTAGGTTTTACAATCTATAAGTTATATGCTACATCACTTAATATACAAATAGATATGAATTATACTTATGTAAAAAGGGAGGAAGCTCACGCTGCTATACGGGACTACGTCTTAAAGTGATATATGACAATATTAAATTCAGATGAAAAGTTTTTTTTAAAATAAATATTATTTAAATTTATTTATAATTTTAATTAATTAAATAATTAACTAATAAGATATACATATATTTAATATTAATACATTAAATCTTGAAATTTTTTAAAATTTTAATTAATTAAATTAACTAATAAGATATATGTATATTTAATATTAATATATTAAATCTTAATAATTTAATAACCAACAAGTCTTGCTATGCTATGCTATGTACCTCATATGTTGGGCTTATAGAATATTACACCGTGGACTTGCAAATTGTGAGGCATAGGCCAGACATTTACAAGTATGGGCTCAATCAATATCCATGACCCCTTCCTTTTCTTTTCTTTACTTTTTTTTTTAATTTTTTGTTTGTAATTTCCTTTTGTTATTAGAATGGAAAAACAGCGAGTTGAGATTGGACCGTTGCCAGAGAGATCCAATAGCAATAGCCAATAGCAATGTTTTTAGAACCGGACCGGTCATCGAACCGGAAAACTTATTGGTTTACGGTTTAATGATCCAACCGTAATTAAATCGTAATTAAACCGGTAATATTATAATTTAAAAATTAAAAATATATTTATTTTAAAAATAAAATTAATCAATAATATAGCGTAATTTAAGTGCATAAAGACATAAACATTTAAATACATGATTAAAAATAGTCATTCTTAGTTTATAACTAATAATCTAACATACAATAAAATTAAAAGTAGTAGTCATTCTTAATTTATTACAAACACAATTTCAAATCCATATTAAGTTATTACTTAAAAGGTACAAATCTTCAAATTCCTGGCCAACTTTCATGATCAAAATCCTCGTTGTTAGATGCTCCACTTGTGCTTGCAACTCCAACATCAATATCAAATAGTTGTGACTCAAATGCAAATTGATCCATTCTTGAAAGATCAATGTCATCACCAATATCTTCCACCACAAAATCATCACCATCATTGTCATCTACAAACAATTTAAGTAGATATATAAGAGTCAAAAATATAATACAAGTATATTATAAATAATTTTGATCAATATTAGGAAAAAAAAAAGAAAGACTAACCTTCTCTTCCACGACGACGTTGCCTTTGTAACCTTAGTTCCTCAAGCTATTCATACAATATTTGCTCTACTTCTTCAACAATGTTACTTGAAGGCTCATCCTCCACATCCTCAAGAATCCAATAGTCAGTAGTATCTATACTTTCATAATGAATTGGATCAAAACTCTTCTCCTTAGACAACAACCTATTATCATATCATAAGTTATTTATTATACTTATATCAAACAAACATTCAAAAGAATAACTCAATATTTTCAAAAAAGAAATTTACCTATTTTTCAACTTCAAGTTGTAATACACAAAGACAAGGTCACTAAGTCTTTGATGTTCCAATCTATTTCTCTTTTTATTATGTATCCTTTCAAACACACTCCAATTTCTTTCACATCCAGATGAACTACTTGTTTGCCCTAAAATACGAATTGCCAACTTCCTTAAATTTGGTGCTCCATAACCAAACATTTTCCACCACTCATCTATTAAAAAGAAATTAAATTAATAATTATGAAACAAAATGATATAATAACAATGTAATAACTAACATAAAAAATAAAAGTAAAAGAAATAATATTACTAGGTGGAAAAGTTTTGTATGTCTCTTTTACAGCATCAGAACCAAAACTATTTAATTGGTCTCTGAATGGAATACTCTCTTGTAGTATTTTACTCCAACCCTCCTTGGTCTTTTTAGTAACAACCTCAATAAGACCATCCATGACATAAGGTTTATCACAAAAGCTTTCTCGGTCATATTGAAAGGCAGAGTTCAACCAATATGCAACAGCATGTATACTTTTCTTCAAATGCATATCCCATCTTCTTTTAATGATATCAGTATACACCTTGTAATACCTTTTCCTTTGATTGAATAACATTTTGATTGCCTTACGTGCCCTATGCATGCCATCAAATACATAACCTAAAGATGGCTTTTTATCACCATCCACAATACACAACAAACGCATCAAAGGCTCTACTACTTTAACAATAACATGGCAATCATTCCAAAACTCTCTACTACTTTAACAATAACATGGCAATCATTCCAAAACTTGTTATCCAAAATGATTGCAACCACTTCCTTTGTCTTATTTTCTCTATAAAGCTTAGAATCACAAAACTCCTTACAAGTCACCAAAGCCTTCAAGTCATGCATATGATGATAGACATTATTAAGAGCAATAAAAGTGGTAGCAAATCTAGTAGCACCTAGACAAATGATTTCAGTCCAATCTTTTCTTTTTCTCAACCAACTCAACCAAAAACCATGATTATACACAAATTTAGTAATTGTAGAACTCTTCTCAGCAAGAATTTGTACATGACTCAATTTACTAACATCCTGCAACACTAGATTCAAGCAATGAGCTGCACATGGAGACCAACTGATTGATGGATAAGCATTATTAACCAATTTTCCAGCAGCCACATAATTTGCCCCATTGTCAGTCACCATATGAACAACATTAACTGGACCAACCCATTCAATAACTTCTTTAAACAACTCAAACAAAGTTTGTGCATTTTTCACAACATCAGAGGCATCAACAGATTTTAAGAAAACAGTTCCACGAGGACAGTAAACTAGAAAGTTAATCAATGTCCTTTGTCTATTATCAGTCCAACCATCACCCATTATAGTGCAACCAAGTTTTTCTCACTCCTTTTTCATAGAATCAACAAATAACTGCACTTCCTTTTTTGCATCATTCAACAAAGAAACTCGCAATTGATGATAAGAGGGAACTTTAAACCCTGGCCCTATAGCACATGCAGCATCAAACATCCGTTGGAAGTAGATAGAATTCACAGCATTAATGGGCAAACAAGCATCATAGAAAAATTTTGCAACTTCCATATGTGATCTATGTACCGCCTCTTTATTTGCAAACACACTTTTTAAAGTTGGTTGAGAGCCAGAAGTTGTTCTTGGTGCAAAATAATCATTTATCTGTCCTAAATTCCTTCCTTTTCCTTTTTGAGATGCATTAAGTTTCAAGTGGTCACGAGGTCTTGTATCATTTGGATGAGGTATTTCTTGAACATCTTCATCACCTTCAAAGTTTGCTACACTAGGTCCATAAGGATTTTGAGAATCAAAGTTTTCTTGAGTCTCTCTTTTTTTTTTAACAATGTCATCAAGAGAATTTTCCATTTGAAATTTCACATCATGTGGAACACGTGGGCAAGGCCTAACTTGTCCTTTTTTTCCAGCTAAATGTTGTTTCATTCTATATATTCCACCACCTTTCCCAATAAAACCACAATACAAACAAGTCAAAACATTTTTTCCCTCAATGACCGTTTGAGTTACATGATTCCAAGTAATGTCAAACTTACTCCTCCCACATGAACTGTTATCTGATGGAGCAGCTGATTGAGGAGTTGAACTACTTTTTGAAGAATCCATTTCAATCAATTCAATCCTGCAAAAGAAACAAAACTAATCTAGCTCAATGTCCCAAGGACTTGTAACTACGGAATGCACTAAGGAACAATGCATGTTCAAGCTTGAATTCTAAGATTAATAAGCTCTAAATCATAAAAAAAAACAAGAATGTCTAATTCATATACCAAGATGAATGAAGATGACCATAATGTGATCGCTAAGTAGAAACAAGTAAATAATGCAACAGGTAAGGAATTCACAAATGAATGCATGCTATACTAGTATTCATGGATTAATATAAGCAATATGTCATCTCATAGACATTCCATCAAACACATTGTATGTATAATCAAAACTTATCTTAGGACTTTCATCAAACACCTTGTAAACAAAACTTGTCATTCAAATTTAACAATACAATTTTAACCTTGTTTTAGCCTCAAACTAAACGAGTGCTACCGTTTAAGGGCTTCTATAAGCAAAGCCAACTTCAGATTGATAACAAGAGCTTCTCTCTGCCTAATCTGAAATGGACAGCTCTTCTCTCTGCCTAATCTGAAATGGAGCAAGATTGCTCTCATGGTTCAGTGGCACTAATTCATTCCCAAAGATCATCACAACATCAACAAATTTTCAACATATTTTACCCCATTCACAACGTCAACAAACAAACTTAGGACAGTGTCCATCTGCCATTGAATTCAATGACCATCACCCCCACTTCATTCTCTCACACCCCAATTCAATAAAATATGGTTCACTGTCCTAAGTCCTAACGGCACAAGCATTTCGGTCAAATGGACATTTCAGTTCACTGTCCAATTCATACAGTCTTTTGGAACAAATAATCAAACAGGTAGAGTGCATGCAATGCAAGACGCACGGTCATGTAGTGCAGCCACAAAGTCCAATACCTCACTCAAACAATCACACTCACACAATGAAATGCAGCAGAAGACTCAATCACAACAACAAAAGATGCAGGCGCAGCAACCATAGCTCAGATCAGAAGATGCAGCCGCAGCAATAGAAAATAAAAAAGCAGCCAAAGCACGGTCATGTAGTGCAGCCACAAAGTCCAATACCTCACTCAAACAGTCACACTCACACGATGAAATGTAGCAGAAGACTCAATCACACAACAACAGAAGATGCAGGCGCAGCAACCATAGCTCAGATCAGAAGATGCAGCCGCAGCAATAGAAAATAAAAAAGCAGCCAAAGCAAAGCATACCTCTTGATGCTTGAGGACGGTGCAGATCAGACTTGAGAGTTCAGAGATGTCGTCGGACAGAGCCGTGGAGCAGGAGCAGGAGGAAAGGAAAGAACGAAGGAAATTGGCAAATTGGATAATTTAGATGCCGATTAAGGCTTGTCAGTGTGGTGACTCTAGACTCAACACAACAATATTGCAGAATTTGGCTCAAAAGTTAAGTGAATTAGAAATCTACACCCTAAATTTTTTTAGGAATCAGACCAGCCGGTTTGTATTCGGACCGATCGGTTCACGGTCCGATTGGTCCGACCGGCCGGTCCATACCGGTTCGCTCTATCCAACGCGGTTTTGGCAATGTTTAGTTTAAAATGACGAATCGAGCCGCGGCGGGGACCGATTCCCGATTCGACCGGCCGGTCCGGTCCGATCCCAAAAAGCTTGGCCAATAGGCATTGACAAAATTGAATTTAGAAGTCACCAACCTCATAAGACCGGTCGAGTTAGGATAGTGCAAGCGAGCCTGCCCAATCCAGAACTAAACAAAGTGCAGACTTTTCAAATACAATTCCATTAACATGTTAACGTTGTACCTCTGCAGATCTAAAAGAGTATAATTTTATGTCTTGACTGTGAAAGGAAAATTTGTGAAAAATATCATCCAATTATTTATATATTTTTATAATTTATATTTTTTATTTTTTATATCCTCAATAAATTTTATATACTTCCAAATATCTTTTTATTATTCTAAACAAGAATTTCCTGTAAAAATTAGTACGTGTTGATCACGTAAATAAATTATCAAGGATAAAACTATCAAAATTTTATCTATTCTCGCCAAATTTATATTCAGTGCATAACTACATGAATTGCTTAACAATAAAACAAGCGTAAAACGGGGGCAACTATTGTGACATTTTTATCCCTTTTAAAAATAGAAAAAATTTTACCGAAATAACTATTTAGAACGGGGGAATAATATTTTAAAGTATATAAAATTTATTAAGAATATAAAAAATATAAATAATTTGATGACATTTTTTACGATTTTCATACTTTGAATTATTAAAGTCAAGAAATATGAAAATACAAGACTAAAGAGCGCTTGAACCAGGTCAAACTGAGAAGTAAATATGACACTATATGCATAATTTCTCTTTGTTTCCCTTTAGCATGAGACGAATGCCGAAGTTTTCTTTGAGGAGATTAGATAGTCAACAATGTTGTTTGAGCAAGATGTTAGAATATTTCAATCTTTTTGACATCCAATGTGTCCACATGGGTACGTTTTGAATTTAGCAACAATATGGAACCTTTCCATAATTAGATATATTGTTGCAAATGACTATTGAATCTTACAGCCAGGTGTCTTGACTCCCAATATATACATTTTAACCAATTATGAAATGAATGATTCAATTAAATCCTTAAATTGTTGTACGATCTAAATGGACAAAATTTTTTCCAGATGAAAAGCAGTAAACAGAACCTCAAGAACCGAACCCCTACCAGAGAAAGCCATTGCACGCTAGCCACTTAGCACATTGAGCACCCTTGAACCCGAACCTTTCTTTGAAACCCTTTTCTACTTGACAAATCTTTCTATTATATAAGAGAAGCTCGAAGAGCTTTCTTCGAATCATTTTCCTTGGATAAGGCTCCCCTTCAATATAAATGAAATGAGCTTTCTTTTGATCTTTATATCACAACACATTACGTCAATAGTAATTCTTTTTTATAGTTGATATTGAAAAAAAAAATCACTGAATAAATTAACTATCAAAGTAGACCATTTCATGAAGAGAAAAGATAGAAAAATCCTTGGTAGCAAATTTGTGTAAAATCGAGTAAAAGCTACGCTTGCTAGCCTCAAAGGGAACAGGGAAAGCACAAAGGCTTTTGGCTTAAAGTACTCAAAGATCGTCAACAGAATTAGTAGATATTCTACAAGTTCCCATAAAAGCACAAGAATTTAGCCATTTCTTCTTTCATCTTTTGTAGTTGTTGTCTCTTCATTCATGTAGTTTTTAATAGGATCAAGAAACCTAAAAGGACGCCTTACCACAGTAGCCTTCATCTTAAATTTAAACTGGTGAATTTTCATAGAAACTTAATCTCTAATTATTAAATACCCTAGTAGGGTTTATGTATACTGACAGAATTTTCCATACACAATACCTGTCTGATGTCTCTGACCTAAGGTCTTTGT